>CM066032.1:194898442-195498442 GCA_033557465.1 Ichthyophis bannanicus | reverse complement strand
TATATACCGCACTATTTTGAAATCAGCGCGATTTACAAAGAACAAGTATCACTCGTTACATAGAACAGGTTTTCATAGAACAAGTACACAGAACATTCAACAGGTATTACAGTTAACTGTAACCTTTTATATTACAACAGGGGATGTCAACTTGGGCAGTAACTGGGCAAACTATTTGCTATATACCATGGATTACCGCTACAGATGGCACAGAATACCAGTGTCGGTGTGTCAAGAATAGAACGCATCACACTCACTCTGAAGTGCCTATACTAGCTCCCCATAGGGAACTGCACTACATCCAAGGCCCTCATAACAACCTTCAAAATCCTACACAACCTTTTTTCAGATTATCTCCAATCCATTCCACAGAGAGCAACAGACAACAGAATGAAGAGATCCTGTGCTCAAAACACACTCTCTATCCCAACCATAAAAGCAAGAACTAGCCTTATGACATCTTCCAGGGCCTTCTATATGTTCAAGCTTATGGAATGCACTCCTCAAAAGGATATGGGCCACCAAAGACCTTGCAAGCTTTCACAAGGAAATAAATACCCATTTATTCCAAGAATTATTTTGGAAATGGCACATAGACCACATACACAATCCTCTGTCACATGTAATAACGAATACTTATCTCTTCAACTGAATACCAAGTTATCCTACCCTTATGCCTTATCCCTTTTTACACATAGGGCTTGTTTACAAAGCCGCGGTAGCGGTTTGCGATCGTAATCGGAGCCGCGGCCCCATTGATTTCAATGGGGCCGCGGCTGCGATCGCGATCACGAACCACTACCGCGGCTTTGTAAACAAGCCCCATATTGTTCTTTTCCTATTAAATACACATTTTGTTAAAACGTTGATTTTCTATGTACTGTTGTTGTTGCCACTGTTTCATGAAATTGCTTTGACTATTAGACAAAGCGGTCAATAAAAACTGATAAATACATAACTGGCTAGCGGTGATATTCAGTTGCTTGTCGGTTATCCCGAAGCAGTGAAAATTAGGCATCTGAAAGACTCACCTAACTTTTGCCACTTTAGACAACCAGTCAGAGGCTGAATATTGCTGCTGGTAGGGTAGCTAAAGTTCTACCTGGCTCACCCAAATATTCAAAGCTGATGGCCAGATATGGTGCCGGTATTGAATATCTGGGTTCAGAGTTCAGTGGCACAGCTAGCCACTTTACAAGGAACCAGGGCCGTACCGAGACTGAAATGCGCCCTGTGCGAGTTGCACATTGGGTGCGCACCCCCCTCTCGCATCTCCATTTAGACACTTTATGGGGTGCGGGAGGGGGGTGGGCGCGCGCCTGATCTGCAAGTCACCGGCACGCTAAGCAGGTCTGGTCCCTCCCGGAGAGACCAGACCTGCTTAGTGTGCCAGCACGAAGACTTAAGGGGCGCATTTCGTCTCTCTGCTGCTGCCTGCCGCCGAAAAAGTGGTAGCGGCAGGCAACGGCTGAGAACCAAAATGCGCCCTTTAAGTCTTTGCGCCCTGTGCGGCCGCACCACTCACACAGGGCTCGGTACAGTCCTGCAAGGAACTAGCGACCGCTGCTGAATACCCCCCTAGTGTCTTTTAGTTGATCCCCTTAGGTATACCAAAGGAGTGATGAGCTCTATCCTATTTAATCTCCATATAAGCAAGTGCCTCGTCCCCTTTAGTCAACAAAGCCTTGCTGAGCTCTGTGGCCCTGCTTTAGACCGAAAACTCTGGGCTCTCCAGCAGCCTTCTAATGAGTAGATTCTTTCCCTGCAGCTTGTTCTCCAGGACTTCTAGTTTTAGACACATTTCTCCTTGTGCACCCTTTAACTCAAGCACATGATGCTGGAGGATAGCAGTTTCATCACCCATCTCCTCATTTTTCTCCACCCACTGTGCTAATTCCACTAAGTCCACTCGGAGCTCAGTCACCATTTCTCCCAGTTTTTCCTTCAAAGCTGAGATCTCCTTCTTTACTTCTCAAACCACTTGCATAACTTTTTGTGGATGATATACACCATCATTCTACTCCTGGCTGACCACAGATTCAGGTTTTTCTTTAAGTCTGCATTGTCACATGTGGCCCCGCCTGACATTTTGCCTTCATCTTGGCACGCCTTCTTTCCTCTTTCAAATCTGTTGTGTTCTGGTGCATGGTATTTCAGATGACTGTTACTGTGTTCACAACACCTCTCTGGAAGTTTTGATGCTACTTTTTGATTTGAGAGTCTTAATTTTGCTGAACTGAGCCTGTTCGATGGAGCTCAGTGCTCACATTTCCATCTAATAGGGTGACGTCACTTCCTCCTACAATGCTCAAAGAGCACTTATGATACTATTGAATAACTAGCCCAGAGCTGATTAAACCGTTAGGCAGGACTAAACATTTACCTAGTGTGGCAGCTTCTGAGGGGGAATGTACAAAGTGCAGCTGCATTGATAGGAAAACGAAAGATCCAGAGAGCCACACTAACTCAAATAACCCTCACTGCATACTTTTACCCACAGGAAGGATGGATATTTTTCAAACAGGCAATTCTTTCCAGATAAATGTCTCTTTGGAAATTTCCCTATGTATTTATGTGTGTTTGTGTGTATCTATCTATCTATCTATAAACTTAGCATCTCAGCATCTATATTCAATACAACACCACCCATCCCAGAACAATCCTGTAAAAACTCATAATTGGACATCATATTTCAACATGTAAACCAACAACAACTACACTGGCTCCCATTGGTGGCCAGAGCAAAATTTAAAACAATCCTGATCATCTTCAAAATCATCCACCATCTCTCGGCAGATGCACTACAAGAAATCATAACAAGGGATATCAGTAATAGACCAAGAAGGAACAATAATGATAACATGATCGGCACTTCTGCAGGATGCCACAAGACTAAACAAAATACTTCAAAAAGAGCTCCATCACTACTGGCATCCGCACTATGGAACTCCCTCCCAACGAGCCTAAGGGCATTAGAAGACATCACAGACTTCCGCAAAGACCTTAAAACCCTGCTCTTTACAGAAACCTATGAGCAGATAGACAACAGTCCCCACCCGAGCGGTATTGCAACTACCCCCGCCAACTCAATACCCAATCAACCCAACTAGACCCACGAAGATACCCTCATTCTAAATGTAACCCTCCAATTGTGCTGTCTAAATGTTGTTAAATACCCTCATGTTAAATGTTGTAAAGCACCCACATGTTAAATGTAACCCCAATTGTGATGTCATGTAACCACTTTGATTGTAGGATAAGGTGGTATACAAATCTGTCTAAATAAATAAATAAATACATCAATTTGTATAAGTAGTACTTTTAAAAGAGATGCTACTTATAAATATGATATCCAGCTATGAGCGTTTACAGGATTGTTTTGAGATGGGTGATTTTGGGTTGATCATAAATACTGAGTTTGCCAAAATATGGGGGTTAGGTTTAGGGAAGGCTAGGGTCCTGAAAATGAACCGAAGAGGATAAAACGTATCAGTTGCATATCCCCATCATTTCTGTCTACCAAGATACAAGCTCAACCAGAAAACAGAAGCAGAAGAAAAAGTAAATCAATTCTTCTAGCAACCCCAACCTCATTCTGCAATACAAAATAAACTACAAGTAATAGAGCCTTTACTTATACTGCACTCTTCAAAAACCAGCTGAATGTTTTCATCCCTTGTAGAATTCTAATTATTTCACTCTCTTTGAAAGACCTGGTGACACAGATCTAAAAATGTGAGAGCCTCACACCCTAGGTTATGGTGTTAACTCTTTTCCCTGGAATAGTTTTTAGCAAGGTTTTGGAGGATCTGTTAAAATAATGAGCTATTTGGAAATGGAACAAAAAAGTGATAAACCTCTAAAGCATCTGACAGAAAAGCTTTTAAAGTACCTTGGACAGAAAATAGATTTAACAGGGTTTGATGTTTTTTTTCTTTTCATTTCTTCTTTTCTTAAAAAAAATACGAGAAAGCCTTATTAGGTAATGTAGCTGCCCTTTAAGCCTTCAATTAGTTGAACAAAGATTTTAAAATTGTTCAATTGGATTCATTAGGAAGTATATAATAGAATAATAAAGTAAAACAAATGATATAAAGCAGGCCCACTAATTAGCTCTACATGATTGATATAGCTTTGGACTAGGCATTTGATCTCAAACAAAATGCAGTTCCTTGTTAAGAGGATTTTTAATTGATGTGCAGAGAGGTATTAGATGATGTTGGAAAATAATTACTCAAAAGCTATTCATGCATTTGGTTGAACATAACAAATGACGTTTGGGCACTGGTTCTGGCAGGGTGGACACATGCTAATTAATAATGAGACGAATAAGCATCTTGCAGTAGTGTGTGTGTTTTTTTTTTTAATCCAGTATTTTCTATGAGACTACGCTGCAATTATAAGCCATAATGAGGTTGTCATCCAAAGAAAATTGACATTACTCAGATGTCAACTGATATTTTTAATTGAAGAAACCGTGCTGATTTTATTATTTTGATTCTCCCGTGCTTATCAGTGATCAATTGGGTCTCCTGTTCAGATGGTCTGTGTAGGACCTGCAGCTCCATTGCTGAATGGGTAAGAAAGGGTTTTGAGAAGCCAGCGATTTGTTTCCTTATAATGAAAATCTCTGAGCATGAGTAATGTACACATAATGCATCACATAAGCTAACTTTGTGGGAAAATAAATGGAAAGTTCTTATTTTTGGAAGTTAAATAACTCTATAGTAGGAATGTTTCTTTTTTTAATTTTCCAGATTAACATCCCATTGGGGGTGCAAAAATAAAAATTAACCCATGTGATTAAAGTTATACTTGAAGACAACCACCTTAAGCTTTTCATGATTTGTAACTAAAATTGTGATCAGAAGTCAGTTGAGGTGAAATTTAATTTTCTGATTTTTAAACTTGAGTTTATGATTGATTTTTAAGCTGAGAATGGTGGAATGTGAAATGCCCTAGTGGATTCATGTGTTGCCTCAGGTACCAACTTGGTGTCTTATGGTCTAAAGTGTCTTTATGCTGCAAGGTTACTACTACTGCTTATCATTTCGATAGCGTGTATATTGTGGGGAGTGCATGCAAAAGGCTTCTTCACTTGGAAGGGCATGGGTGGAGATTAGGCTATGTCACTGAAGAATATAAAGATGCCTAGAAGGGATGAAATTTGCCTTTTGCCTCCTTTTCTGCCAAGTGCTCAAGAGAAGGACAGGGCTCCTGAGAGGCTGGGCCTAGTCCCAGAACAAAATAAAAAAAAAATCAAACCTTGTTCTAAGCATCCTAAGACAGCTAGAGAACTCAAAGAAGTCTGAGCTTTGCAAAAGGTATTTTGGCCTTAGTTTTCTTCATTCTAAGAAAGCAGTTCTAGAAGGTTTACACATGTAAGAGTACTATTTCCACAGATAAACTGGCATATTTGTATCATATTTTATAGAGGTACTACTTATATGTGTATGCATCCAACATGCACTGAATTTAAGGGGATGTGCTTTAGGTGTTCTTAGACCTTAAAATTATACATGTACCTCTTATTTTACAACAGAAATATACGAGGGTATGTATACTTCAAAATATTTCCCCGTCAGCATTTGTACTTAATCTACAGCATGCATAACTGCCAGCTAACTGCTTGTTTGGACCTGAGATTCGGAGGAATTACTTCTCTCATGTTTAAAATACTGGAGTAGAGCAGTAGCCTAGTGGTTAAAAGAGCAGCCTCATAGTCAAAGTTGTAGACCTGGCTTTGAATCCCACTGGTAATCCTTGTGGTCTTGGCCAAGCTACTTAACCCTTCATTGTCTCAGATACAAGCTTAGATGGTAAGTCCTTTGCGGGCAAGGAAACACCTGCTGTACCTGATTAAGTCACCTTGAACAATTAGTGGAAAGACATGAGCTAAATACTAAAAGAGCAAAAAAGGCTTTCCCAGAATCCTGTACTTGCATGTGTAAATGCCACCACTAATACATGGAGATATCTCACTCTGCCACTTACATGTATAAATATCAGTACTTACACATAGAAGGTCCCAAATATTGCTGCTCATTTCTAGCAAAATGTCTGATCCTACTCTGCTTGCCACAAAATGCATATAGGCTGATATTCAAACTCCATAGTCAGCATTTTCTAAAGTACTAGCTGTGGCCTTTACAAAAGAAACCAGATATTCAGTACTTGAATGACTAGCATTAAATATCTGTTTTCAGTGCTGACTGCCGGCACAATCCAGAAAGCAGTTATATTCAGCGGCTATTGGATAGAGGCCTTTAATAAATGAATTCAGATTTTTAGAAGACTTTCGATGTCTGTATTTTTATTGTATTTTGTTTGCAAAGTTTGCTAGATATTTAATTGTGTATGTTTTTGTTTTCAGAACTGCTTAGAAGTGCTGATAGGTGGTTTATAAATGTTTTCATTAAATAAATAAACAGCAAACTGTATAAAATTAGGTCTGCCATTTAGGTGGACTAATTTGTAAAGTTTGTTATCCATTTAGTGGTCTGAATATCACTGCTAACCTCATAACCCCAAACTCTGTCCCATATTTATCCACAGACCACCTTGGCACTGTTTGAATAGTGACAAGACAGTCAAAGGAAACATTCAGCAGTGCTATATGGATCATGCCACTGAATAGTTTACTAATATTTTACCCAATCAACTCTCCACTCACATAAATGCCCAGAATGTTATACTGACTGGCACTTATCTGGTTAACAGAAAAGTACTTTACAGAAGGTTCGGTGAGCATTCTGTAAAATACATTGCAAAATGTGAATGTGCTTTTTCCAATCTAGATCATCTAAACAGTTCAGAGGAAGGCGGCCAAAATGATTTGGAGCCTGAGTCAGAAGACTTATGAGAAAAGAAATGAAGACTTAAATATGTACACTCTGGAGGAGAGGAGGAACAGGGAAAATATGATTCAGACCTTTAAATATTTAGAGAGTATTAATGAACAAACAAACTCCTTCCAAAGAAGGGGAAGCTATAGGGCATAACATGCAGCTGCAAGGGGGTAAACTGAAAGGCAATGTCAGGACATACCTCTTCACTGAAAGGGCGATGATGCTTGGAATGCCCTCCTGATGGTGGTGGGGGCAGATAGAAACATAAAAACATGATGGATGAAAAAGACCACATGGCCTATCTAGTCCGCCCTTCCATATCAACCTTTTTCCCTTTAGAGATCCTCTGTGTTTGTCCCATGCTTTTTTGAATTCAGATACTGTCGTCATCTCTACCACCTCCACTGGGAGACTTTCCATGCATCTACCACTCTTCACGTAAAGAAATATTTCCTCATATTAGTCTATCCCCTTTCACCTTCATCCTATGTCCCCTCATAGCAGAGCTTGCATTCAGTTGAAAGAGGCTCTCCTCCTGTGCATTTATGCCACAGAAATATTTAAACATCTCAGTCATATCACCTCTATGCCGCCTTTCCTCTAAGGTGTACATATTAAGATCCTTAAGTCTGTCCTCATATGATTTATAATGAAGGCCACTAACCATTTAAATAGCTACCCTCTGTACTGACTCCAACCTGTTTATATCCTTTTGAAGGTGTGGCCTCCAGAAATGCACACAATACTCCAAATGAGGTCGCACCAAAAACTTATACAGAGGCACTATCACCTCCTTTCTTCTGCTGGTCATTTCTCTCCCTATGCACCCAAGCATCCTTCTAGCTTTTGTCATCACCTTTTCTACCTGTTTAGCTACTTTAAGATCTTCAGACACATCATGCTTAGGTCCCATTCTTCTTTTGTGGCCAGAAGTAATTCACCCCTTATACTATATCGTTCCCTTGGATTGCTGCAGTCCAAATGCATGACCTTGCATTTTTTAACATTAAATCTCACCTGCCAAATTCTAGAGTCTAGACCATTCATCAAGCTTAACTAGATCCCTCCTCATGTTATCTACACCTTCCTGGGTGTCTACTCTATTGCAGATTTTGGTATCATCTGCAAAGATTCAAACCTTACCTAACAGCGCTTCTGCTATATCACTAACAAAGATGTTATAAAGAATCGGACCAAAGACAGATCCCTGGGGCACACCACTGGTAACTTCCTTCTCCTCAGAGTGAGCTCCATTTACCTGTACCCTTTGTCGCCTCCCATTCAACCAATTTCTAACCCAAGCAGTAACTTTAGAGTCCATCCCTAGGGTGTTCAGTTTGTTTATAAGTTGCCTGTGCGGAACGGTGTCAAAGGCTTTACTAAAATATAAATACACCACATCTAGAGCTCTCCCTCGGTCCAACTCTTTGGTCACCCAGTCAAAGAAATCAATCAGATCTGACTGACAAGACTTGCCTCTGGTGAATCCATGCTGCCTCTGATTCAGTAATCCGCTGGATTCCAGAAACCTCACTATTTTCTTTCAGTAGTGCTTCCAATAATTTACTCACCACCGAGGTTAAACTAACCAGCATGTAGTTTTCAACTACATCCTTAATTCCGCTTTCAACTACATCCTTACTTCCCTCTCTCCAGTCCTCTGCTACCACTTCTGACTCCAACGAGGCATTGAAAAGGTCAGTTAGTGGAGCTGCTGTAACGTCCCCAAGTTCCCTCAGTATTCTAGGGTGTATCCCACCAAGTCCCATCGCTTTGTCTATTTTAAGTTTAGCTAGCTTCTCACGAGCAGTCTTCTGAAAATTGTTCAAGATGCCCCTTGCTTCTGTTCCTGTTTGTGGGTGTTTTCTGAGGTCCTGCTCCTGGTTCTTTATCTGTGAACACAGAACAGAAATATTTGGTAAGCAATTCTGCTTCATCCTCATCAGCTTCTACATATTCCTCCCCTTCACCCTTGCAGGGCCGTCCCGTCCATTGAGCAAGAATGTTTTTTGCACAGGGCCCCGCGTTTCAGAGGACCCCGCGCAAAAAACGTTCTACATTAGCACAAGCACATTAAAAAAAAAAAAAACGGCTGCTGCTGCCGTTGCCGCCGTGGCAGCGGCAGAATCAAATGTCCCACTGCGGGGCCCCGCCTGCCCGGAAGAGCCTCCCTGAGCTCCTGAGTCCCTCCCAATGCGTGGGCTTTCAGAGCCGCGAGAGTTTCTCTGACCTCTCGCGGCTCTGTTAATCCCGCCGGGGCTGATGGGAAATCCCATCAGCCCCGGCGAGATTAACAGAGCCGCGAGAAGAAAGGGAAACTCTTGTGGCTCTGAAAGCCTGCACATTAGGAGGGACTCGGGAGCTCAGGGAGGCTCTGCCGGGCAGGCGGGGCCCCGCGGCGGGACCCCGCAGCGGGACCCCGCAGCGGGACATTTGATTCTGCCGCTGCCACGGCGGCAGCGGCCGCAGCAGCCGTTTTTTTTTTGTTAGATCTAACAGGGCTGATGGGGGGAGGGGGGTTAGGACTGGTAATGGGCCATGGGGGATTAGGACTGGTAATGGGCTATGGGGGGGCTAAGACTGGAAGTGGGTTGATGAGGGAGGGGGGTTAGTACTGTTAATGGGCTATGGGGGGTTAGGACTGGTAATGGGCTATGGGGGGGCTAAGACTGGAAGTGGGTTGATGGGGAGGGGGGTTAGGACTGGTAATGGGCTATGGGGGTTTTAGGACTGGTAATGGGCTATGGGGGGGCTAAGACTGGAAATGGGCTGATGGGGGTAGGACTGGTAATGGGCTATAGGTGGGGCTAGGACTGGAAATGTGCTGATGGGGGGGTTAGGACTGGTAATGGGCTATGGGGGTGCTAAGAATGGAAATGGGCTGATGGGGCTAGGACTGGTAATGGGCTATAGGGGGGGCTAGGACTGGAAATGTGCTGATGGGGGGGGGGTTAGGACTGGTAATGGGCTATGGTGTGCTAAGAGTGGAAATGGGCTGATGGGGGTTAGGACTGGTAATGGGCTATGGGGGGGCTAAGACTGAAAATGGGGTGATGGGGGCCTTAGGACTGGAAGTGGGATGATGGGGGGCTTAGGACTGGTAATGGGCTATGGGGGTGCTAAGAGTGGAAATGGGCTGATGGGGGGTTAGGACTAGTAATTGGATTCTTTCCATCAGAAGCAAGGTGTCCCGCACGGATCATCCCTCTCTGCCCTGATGTTCAACATATACATGCAGCCTATCTGCAACCTCATCAGGTCATTCAGTGCTAACTGCTTGATATATGCGGACGACGTGCTGCTCTACATGCCTTTCTCAACTGAGAACCCAGACCTCTCTCCAATGACAAACTGCTTTAATGCTGTATCCAATTGGCTCCAAACCCAAAACCTCAGGATTCAACACAAGAAAACAGAGGACCTATTCATTACAAGGAATCTAAATTTCTCCACGCCACCCTTTCTAAAAGTCAGGGAAGCAGATCTCCAGACCAAACCCACGATCAGATATCTCGGAGTCACCTTAGACCAATGCCTGAACATGAAGGTGCACATAGGCAACATAGTGAGGGCGGTGTACCATAAGATCCGATCCCTCAGACACCTGCGATCCTTGCTGGAGCCAGAAGACTTCAGGACAATTTATCAGGCACTGATCATACCACATTTTGATTATGCAAATTCAATCCAGCATGGTCTCCCCCAGGCCACCCTGAACCCACTGCAACTTGCAATGAACACCGCGGCAAGAGTGGAGGAGTGGCCTAGTGGCTGGGGCAAGGTACTTCAGGCCGGAAGGTCGGGGTTCAAATCCCACTAGAGGACAGCAAACTTGGGCCGGAAGGACTGGGGTTTCTAGTCCCACAGGTGCTCCTTGTGGTCTTGGGCAAGCCACTTAACCCTCCATAGCCCATGTTCCCTGTAAAAAAATAGCTATCTCCAAGTTATAATGCCCTGTTCAATGTAATTTCAGTTTGTTCAATGTAAACCGCACTGAAGCAGAATAGCACGGTATATAAGAGAATGTAAATAAATAAATAAATAAATAAATAAATAAAAGAGTCCTATATGGAGCATCCAGGAAAGATCATGTGACGCCCATACTGAAGCACCTCCACTGGCTCCCAATACATGGTAGACTAACATACAAAACCCTACTGCTGACGTTCAAGGTCATCAGTGGGCTCTCATCTTCATCACTATCTGAGTTGATCCAGACTACGCCCTCCAATAGATCCAGAAGATCGGTAGCACTCAATACACTGATAGTCCCGAAATCAATAACCCAATGCACCCAGTCAACAGCAAGCAGGGCTTTCAGATTCTGTGCGCCCAGATGCTGGAATACCCAACCTCCCAACATCTGAGCAATCCTTGACATAGTCCAGTTTAGGAAGGCTTTGAAGCATCACCTCTTCCTCCTGTACTACCCGGCAGACAATGCTATAATACCCCCATCCACACAAACCCACGCAAAACACCCATGACTTAGACCAATGAGGTGAAACCTATCTTTTTGCATGATTGTAAATAGTTACCCCAAGTTATCCAAGTTCTTAATACCTGTTCATTGTAAACACAGATTACCCAAAGAAATGTGTAGTTTCTATGTTCATTGTAAACCGCACTGATGTTGAATAGCACGGTATAAAAGAGACTGTAAATAAATAAATAAAGATTACACCAAAGAGGAGATAAAATAACCATCACCCCCCATTCACTGCCTTTAACATGTTCTTCCCACCAGGAAACACAGTTGCTGAGACTTCATCATTGCCCCTTTTTTCCACTAAAATATGGGCTAAAGTATGGCGATAATCTATTGCCTGAATGTGCAGCACAGCCCACCATTATTTATTTATTTATATTTCTTATATACCACGCTATTATAATCAGTGCGGTTCACAATGAACAGAAACAATAGTACAATGTAGCAGGAACACATTGTGCTTACAATGAACAGGGCAAGTAACTTGGGTGAGAACTGGGTAATAACTATTTACAACACATTTGACAAGCTACTGAATATTCACAATTGAGCAGGATTGATGGCACTGTAGGGGTTTATGCTAAGGGTACTCTGATTACCCTTACCATTACCCTGCAGCCTGCTCCGCCTCATCCAGCTGTCACTGTGTGCAGGGCTGGCACAAGGAGATGAAGCAGCCTAGGCAAATCTCATCCCCTGGCCAGCCGCTCACCCACCCACCCCTCATTGCTGTCCCACAGCACTTAAATTTGCAGGTAAGTGCCATGGGGCTGTTTCAATCGATTGCCGCCACTATAGGTCTCAATGAGGGGTAACAGTGGCAGCGGTGGGTAACGCCAGAGGAACAGTGCTGTAGGCGGATGCCTAGTTCACCTAATGATAGCGTCGGTTCTGACTGTGTGCCATTAGGGAGAGGTATTGTAGATGTGTATAATATTCTGACTACTCCAGGTGTCAAAAATGAAATGTACATCGCTACTTTATGCGTCGGCCAGTTATCCATGCAGTTATGTATATTTGGAACTAACGATACTGTTAAGTAGGCCTGCAGACTATGATAATAGCTCTGTAAGTATAATCTATTTCTATGAGGCCCAGTCCTCCTTTGGCTCTCGGGATGTACACTGGTTCTTATAAATTATCTCATAGCATGGAGGAGTTTTCTTGTTCAGACATCCAGTTTTTTGAGATATTTAATGGGCCAGTTTATAATCCCAAAGCTGTATGAGAGTACAGAAATTGCCAGCTGTTTAATGGCTTGTAACTTGTTTTGTGATATTAAAGTAATTTTCAGTAACAATTTTAATTTTCTGTAATATTCTTTACTCTTTTCTCTCGGTAATTTTTGCTTGATTGTTGTTCCTTTTTCTATGCCTAACTATTTATGTATGCTTTCCTGTTCAAATTCCCTGATGTCACAATCCTCATTCAGAGAGATGTTTTCAGTTTTTCTCAATTTTCCTCTAAGGAAGGTTGTCTTAGCACATTTAGCCAGGCTAAAAGTCATCTTGATGTCATCTGAGAACCTTTTCACTACTCTAATTGTTGGTCACTGGAACTGTAGAGTTTGTCATTTACAAAAAGTGCAATGTTACATCCGAGTTGTTACAGTACCTTCTTAGGATTAAGGTTAAATCCTTATCCCAAACAGTTGATGAAAGTACTCGGTGAACTAGGCACTATACAAAACAGATTTGCCAACAGGGAGTCTCCCTGAAATATTCCTCTCTAGATCTTTATGTTAGGAATGATGAACTGACCATCTTCATTCTTCAAGTGGAATGTGGTTTGCCACATTTTCATGGTGAACTTTATGCACTTGATCAAGCAGAGATTCATTTTATACATTTCAAGGCACTTTATTATCCAAAAGTGCAGGATTCTATCAAAGGCTTTTTATAGTCAATCCATGCTATACTGAGATTTTTGCTTTTCTTAATGCTGGCCATGATGGCTTTATTCAACATCAACTGGTCTTTGGTTCCATATGCTCCCTTCTTATTGCCTTTATGATCTATTGCCATGATACTATTGGCATCAATATGATCATATATTCTGTCTGCGTCTATTGCTTATGATTCTTTTTTGTGCTCCTGTTTTTGTGACCTTCTAGCTGTTAGCATGCTAAGTGATAAGTAGGTAGGATATAATGCTGCTAGGATCAAGACCACTCCACAGGTACAGCAGATAGTAGGATGTATGAAGAATGTCCTTGGCCTTTCGGTTTCTGCTCTGCCAGCAGCCCTAAGGAAACAGAAAGAAAGTCTCATAAATAATTAGAAGTGTGTAAGCATTTTAAAGTAGTTGAGGACCTGTAATGCAGAATGAATGTACTGTTGGAAGGCTATTATTAGAAGAAAGTTAATGGGTTATCTTTCAGGCAGTGACATTATGCATCATTTGCAGAAGCAACACACTTTTGAGTTAGACTCAAGGGAGTATGCTTATACTAGATTGGGGACTCCATCGTGCACTGAAAGTTGCAGTGATAGGAAAGCTACAGAAAGAGGAATTCTGTTTCCCAAGATGAGTCCATAGCATTTCCCCCCAGCGAAGTGGCAGATTAGCAGCCCTAATGCCATCTAAACAAATCATCATAGAGGACATGGGAAGGTGTTCAACATCACTGGCCCAGGGAAAGATCAGGCACTCAACACGTAAGCAAACTCTGGAATTCATTACCGGAGGATGTAGTAAAAACTGTCAGTGTAGTTGGATTTAAAAAAGGTTTGGACAAGTTCCTGGAGGAAAGGTCAATAAACAATTATTAAAAGGACCCGGGAAATCCACTGCTTGCCCCATTGCAAGCATTGGGTAACCTGTGTCTTGGGAAACTGCCAGGTACTTGTAACTTGGATTAGCCACTGATGGAAACAGGATACTGGGCTTGATGGACTTTGGTCTGACCCAGTATGGCATTTCTTATGTTCTCATGTGTATTGAAAGTAATGATATTATGCATTGAGAAAAGATTGCCCCGGATGTTGAGAATGTGGGGTATAAGAGGCCACTGCATCTCTTAACCTCCAAGTGCCCTTCAGGACAACTGTTAGTAACTAGGTGATCCCTAGTTTGAATAACCAGTGCTATACATAACTGCATGTATAATTGGCCAAGGCATAAAGTAACATAGTAACATAGTAAATGATGGCAGATAAAAACCAGTATGGTCCATCTAGTCTTCCCAGCAAGGTGGCAAGAGTAGGTGCACCTGTCACTCTGTGCAGGTCACCCCTCCCCATGTATTTGTTTAGGGATTAATCCACTGCTCCATGTAGGACACCCCTGTTTGTTATTTTGATTTTATCCTGTTGCTATAAAGGGACCCTCTGTGTCTGTCCCACTACTGCTTCAGCACATCTTATAACAAAGCTTTGGGCAGGAACTGTGCAGCTACATGTTTAAGATATTGTTCACTGATGTAACCATGTAATACAGCAGCCAGAATACCATCTCCATAGGCCCCAGAGAGTGCCTACATTGGTGAGAACATCTCCACCTCACAGTGCTGCAGGTTCTTTCATTCCTTTCTAAATGATTTTTTTCCCTGTGGCTTCAGAACTAGGTTTTCTGAGAAAAATGTGAAGACAACATGGAAATGGGGGGGGGGGGATGTTCCTGGAGACCTGGTCCCAAAAATAAACTGCAGGAGGTAAAAGCAGTCTCAGCTAACTTACCTGAGATTTACTCAATATATGAGTCATGCTTGTTTGACAACATACTCTGTGAATGAAGAGACTCATAACTGAAGCCTGTTTATTCACTTTCAAGAGAAGAGCAACTGCAAGCATAGGTCAAGAGAACCACGGTACCTAAAAGGTGGTCCAGAAGGTCCATCTGGTGACCGTATTTTCTTTTTAATTCCATAGGTACCTAAACATGACCATCTGGGGAAGAGAGAGAGGCAGCTTCAGATGTGGTTTCTGTGAGCTCCACAGGTGCCCTTAAGCAGCCAGCTGAAGCAATAAAAGCTTGAAATACAGGATGTTAGGGAGAGAGTAATATGTCTGAGCCTCAAAATAAGCATAGTAATTATCACAAATGCATCTTGTCTTGAAAAAGCATAGTTACTCCCCTCCAGGGACAGCAGGAATCAGTCCTCACATATGGGTGATGTCAGTGGCAATGGAGCCCATGCCCACATGGTAACCTCGCCCCAGCTTTCAAAGAAAGCCTTTGAGAGATGCACCACGCATGTGTGGTCCCCTTCCTGCCTAAGGATGCCATCTTGCCTCAGTATGATGACATAGCTCAAGAAGGCAAAAATGACAAAAAGCACCTCCATGGAGTCGAAGGAGGCTTGTGAGGACCGATTCCTACTGTCTCTGGAGAATACCCGTTACAGAGCTCTCAGAGAACAAGCAGGAAGTTAGTCCTCACCAATGGGACTCCCCAGCTACAAGCTACTGAAAAAAACTGTAAAAGCCATGGGTGATCAGAAAAAGGTGAACTGTGAGAAACAACAACAGAGTCAAGGAACAGCAGACCCACAAGTTGCCCCAAGTGTCAAACGAGGAACAAGTTTTCCGTATCTTGAACGCACCTAAGGGGCAGAGGACAGGAGTTGCTTTACACCTCAAACAAATGACAGAGTGCAGCCTGGCCAAAGGTGCTGTCCCGACAGGACTCCTTCTCCAGGCAATAATGAGCTGTGAAGGTATGGACTGAGGACCAGGTGGAGGCTGGCAGATCTCCAACAAAGGAATGGAGCACAGGTTCACCACAGAGGCTGCCATGGCCCAGTTGCTGTGCACTGTTACACGGCGCTCCAGCAAGAGATCGGCTTGATTGTAGACAAAGACAATGCAGTCTCCAACCCAAATGGGCAGGGTATGCTTAGAGACCACTGTCCCCAGCCAATTTGGGTCATAGGAGATGAAGAGCTGTAAGGAGCGACGGTGGGCCTGGATATGCTCCAGTTAATAGGTCAGGGCCCACTTATAGTCCAGTGTGGAGAGTGGCCTCTGCCCGGTTAATGTGAGGCCACGAGGAGAAGGTGGGGAGCACCACCTCTTGGTTAAGGTGGAATGCAGACACCATCTGAGGCAAAAATTTGGGGTGCATGCAGAGCATGACCCTGTTCTTGTGGAACCTTGTATAAGGTGGATGGGCCACCAGAGCCTAGAGCTCACTAACCCTGCAAGCAGAGGTGAGAGCCATGAGGAAGACCACCTTCCATGAAAGATACTTGAGGTGACAAGAGCTGAGTAGTAATGTACATTCCATTCCCCACCTCCCCCACTGCCGCACCACCCTATAATACCTTACCTACCTTATTATTCCGACAACCCCTACCTATCACCCTATAAATATGTAAACAATTCTTGTTCGAGACAATTATACTCATGTCAGAAGTTACTTGTCTTAACCATATGTACTCATGTTAAAAAGTTCAGTTCTATGTAATGTCACACCGCCCCCTTGGTGGTAATGGCGCAACCCAACAGAAAGGGGGTGGACATGGAAGAAGAATTTGTTTGTGGAGGAGCTTAGTTCAAATGCAGGGCCCAGGTTCTTATAGGCCTGGTAGCCTTCTGGTTAACTAAGAGCTCCCTAGAAAATAACAGTCCGAGGGTAGGGAAATTATAAGGCTTTTATTTCCCACGTTGCAAATAGGTTCCTAAGCTCAGAATACAACAGCACACACAAAAGAAATGTCCTTGCTCCAGGTTAAAGGAAAAACATGAACTGAAAAATCTGTTAACTTCACAGTACTGTCAAAAACGGAATACAGCATCAAACTCTACATACAGGCCACAGCTATTCCTCTGCTAGGGCTCAATCCTCTTGGTCAGGCAATAGCTACATTCCATTGGAATATCCGAGGGATCCTCCGGGAATTCCACCTGCATGGGCTCGCAGTCCGGAATGTCTGAGGACTCTCTTTCAGGCCTTCTGTGTAACGCTTGTATGATGCGCCAATGGTCAGCATTAAAAGGTAAGTCCTTGCATTGTATACTTTTATAACAGGAACAGTCTCTCCTGCACCCTGTTTCTTCTCTAGCAAGTTTCCTGTTTAATGCAGGTTTGTATCTTGTCTCATGAATGCCTCTAGAAGGACAGCATTCTCTAGTGCCCTGCTCCTTCTGTATCACATCATTCCTAAAATCATAGTTATTAAAATGGCAATTACCTTTTCTTCTAAGGTTCTCAGATTGAGGTGAGGGCTGAGGCCTGCTCCTACTGGGTCTTGGTTTCTCAGCTGTCCAGGTAGGCCTTTGGTCTTCAGGTCTGCCTGCTGCTGGGGTTAGGCCTTGTTTGTGCCACAGCTCCTTTCTCCCAGGGCTTTGAAAGTTACCCTTCACAATTCTCCTTTCACCTCCTTGTTTGCTATTCCTTGTTGCACCTTTCAACAGTGGCTGGCCCTTGTTACTCTCAGGCCTTGGACTTTCTGGTATAGTCCTCCTCCTTTCAGGGTCAGTTTCCTTATGGTATCTTTCCTTCCTGGAAAGTGTATCTTTTCCTCTTTTAAAACATTTACA
The DNA here is from genome assembly GCA_033557465.1 of Ichthyophis bannanicus. Lineage (NCBI taxonomy): Eukaryota > Metazoa > Chordata > Amphibia > Gymnophiona > Ichthyophiidae > Ichthyophis > Ichthyophis bannanicus. The sequence continues at coordinate 195,480,623 of CM066032.1, read as the reverse complement.
GCAAGTTTCTTCACCTGGCTCTGCTGAGTCTGCTAGGCCGTTTCCCTCGGTCAGGACTCCTATTCCTGGATCCTCCGAATATCCATGCAAAGCTGGAACTGGAACTCCTTGCACCACTCCTTGCCAGTCTCCTTGGCAGTCTCATTGCCAATCTGCTTGCGAATCTCCTTGCGACTCTCTTTGCCACTCTGCGTACCAGTCTGACTTCCTCCAGTCATCTGAGCTTTCTACATTGGGTGTTGGCTGGTATTGCATCATTGGCTCTAGGGCGTGGTTCCTCAGTCCTCCAGAGGTCTCTCTGGCTCCCCCTATATGGCTCCTCGTGATGCTGCAGCCGGTGTTTACCTCTTTTTTCTGGGTTTAAAACCTTTTCTTCTGCCTGCAGCTGGTCTGCAGTGCCACAGTAAACAGTTGAAACACACTGTCACCCTATGTTCTCTGTAAACCGTCCTGAATCGAAGAAGGACGGTATATAAAAACTGTTAAATAAATAAAATAAATAAATAAATTTATGACACCTGGAGTAGTCAGAATACTATACACATCTACAATACCTCTCTCTAATGGCACATAGTCAGAATCGATGCTATCATTAGGTGAACTAGGCAACCACCTAGAGCACTGGCCCTCTCGGGGTACCCACCGCTGCCACTGTTACCCCTCATCGCGACCTACAGTGGTGGCAATGGATTGAAACAGCCCCATGGCACTTACCTGCAAATTTAAGTGCTGCGGGGTGGCAAAGAGGGGTGGGTGAGTGAGCGGCTGGTCGGGGGATGAGATTTGCCTAGGCTGCTTCACCTCCTTGTGCCAGCCCTGCACACAGTGACAGATGGATGAGGCAGAGCAGGCTGCAGGGTAGTGGTGGGCTGTCCTGCACATCCAGGCAATAGATTATCACCATACTTCAGCCCATATTTTAGTGGAAAAAGGGGACGATTATGAAGTCTCAGCAACTGTGTTTCCTAGTGGGAAGAACATGGTAAAGGCAGTGAATGGGGATGATGGTTATTTTATCTCCTCTTTGGTGTAATCTTGATTCTAAATATTAAGGACTGTATATTTGAGAAGTAATGTACTAATTTTCTATTCAATTTGTTCAGAACTTTTCCATTGTTGACGTCCACAGATGTAGTCAATTTGATTTTTGTACAATCCATTAGGTAAAGTCCATTTGTACAGTCACCGCTTGTGTTGCTGGAAGAAGGTGTTTGAGATGAATAGATCATTGGTCATGCAGAATTCTATCAGTCTTTCTCCAGCTTCATTTCTGTTGCCAAGTCCACATTTTCCAATCACTTTGCCTTCTTCTTTGTTGCCAATTTTTGCGTTCCAGTCACCCATGACTATCAGGATATCCTGTTTGCATGTTCTGTCAATTTCAGCTTGTATTTGTTTGTAGAACTCATCAACTTCATCCTCTTCTGCAGCTGTTGTTGGGCATATGCTTGAATTATAGTTGTGTTGATGGGTATTCCATGTAGATGAATAGAAATTAAGTATTCATTGATTGCATTGTATTTCATTACAATTTTTGCAAGTTTCTTCTTAATTATAAATGCAACACGATTTCTTATTTGTCTTTCATTTCCAGCATAGTAGACCATGTGATCATCAGATGCAAAGTGCCCGGTGCCAGTCCATTTCAATTTGCTGACACCTAACAGATCGAGTTGTACATGTTCCATTTCATTCTTGACCACCTCCAACTTCCTTTGGTTCCTGCTTCGTATGTTCCATGTACCAATATGTAAGACATCTTTTCAGCTTCTGACTCTCATTTCATGCGCAGCTACATCAGCAGTTAGACCTCCTGAGGGCTTTGATCCAAACACATCATAAATGCTAACTTTACCTTGAAAAGTCTTCAGCTTATCCCCAATAGCCAGTTGAGTGCCTTCCGGCCTGGGGGTCTCATCTTCCAGCACTATAGTGCAATTTGTTTTGTTGTGACTATTCATTGGGTTTTTGTAGCAAGATATGGAAGTAAATTGCCAGGCCTTTCTTCCATGCAATTTAATTCTTGTGTTGTTGCCATTGTCACAGAAATGTGATTTTCTGCCGCCAACACCGTCTCATTCTGCTGCTGCCCTAATGGGTGTTTTTTTTTTTTTGGTCTGACACCTCAGCTGAAACCTGTCCATCTTGCGAGTCCCTGCCAGTAGTTAACCTACCAATAGCTTAGCCCTCAGAATCACTGATGCACACAAGCCCTCACAGCACGACAAGCTGCAAACCAAGTGAGGGCAAATAGAATATATGATCACATTAATTCCAACAACATCATAGCAATAAAGCAGAAAGGCAATAAGAAGGAAGCATATGGAAACAAAGACCAGCTAATGTTGAATAAAGCCATCATGGACAGTGCTAAGAAAAGCAAAAATCTCAATATAGCATGCAATGAATTTATTGAACCAGTTAATGTATTATAAAGTTATCAAGAAATGCAGTCAGAGACCAAGAAAATGTTGCAGAGAGATACAGAAATATTTCCCACCACACTGAGAGCCACAGGCCTAATTAAGAGGAATTTCCAATCGCACTTTCACCAGTTGCCTATACTGTAGATACTGCATCCTATGAACTCCAGAAGGAAACTCTTTGTCATAGTGCAATCACTACAGCATGCATTAGCTGTAAATTTGAGAGACTGAGATCATATTCCACATATCATGGCTTAGGAGTGAGGATAATTATTGTCATGGTATGTGCAAAACTAACTCATTTGAAGAAATTGCCCCTAATTACCCTGCAATTGCCCCCCAAAAAGAATATTGCATAAAAATTAAAAGAGCAAATAAAGAGATCAAGATGGAAAAAAGCATGGGCAGAATCAAAATGGCTAAAGATGTAAAGTGAGGTGATGAGGTTTTTCAGGTATTTTAAGACTGAGAGATGCTGGGGAGAGTAATGAGGGAAAAATGAAATGCTAAACAGATATTTCTGTTCTGTGTTCATAGAAGAAAAGCCTAGATGGCTGGCGAAGGTACATGTAGGAATAGATCCATACCATTCACAAAAGTAAGTGTTTGTTTATAAACAGTTTGAAAACTGAAATTAGACAAAGCCATGAGACTGGATGAGATGCATCCCAGGATAGTGAGGGAGCTAAGTCAGGTAACCTTTCTGTCTGTTCTCGTACAAGCCAACTTCCCTCTGTGCTATCACCTCAGTCTGTTTCCTCTCTGCTGACTTTCTCTTTTGCCCTCCTGAACTGCAGGTCCCTTCGTGCTAAAACTCCTTTGGTTCATGATCTACTGCTCCAATACTCCCTCGACGCTCTGTTTCTTACCAAGACCTGGCTCCGCGAGGGTGAGGATGGTGTTCTTCATCGTTGCCTCCCCCCTGGCTATTCTGCGTTACATGTTCCTCGTCTCCACTGGACCGGTGGTGGCGTAGCAATTATTTACCGATTCTCTCTTCCTCTCTCACTTGTCTCCCCTCAGCCCCGGTATCCTGAAGCCCTCCTCTTGCGCTCGGGGACCTCTACTACTGTATTCTTCCTTCTTCTCTATGCCCCACCCTCGATGCGTCCTGATCTTTGGGAATCTCTTCTCCTCACCCTTTCGGAGACATCCCTTCTCACTTCGCATTTGGTCATTCTTGGCAACTTCAATGCCCATCTGTCCTCTCCAACTCATCCCCGCGATAAAGCCCTCTGGTCACTCTTCACTGACCTCAATCTGACCCAGCACGTAGCTTGCCCAACCCATTCTTCCGGCCATACTCTTGACCTTATTCTTACTTTCTCCTCGTCCCCTTATGTTCCATATGTTCTCTCGTCCCTCCCTCTTCCCTGGTCTGATCATCGTTGTCTGTTGTTTTCTTTTTCCCTTCCTCACGTACAAGCCTCTATCTCACCTGTTGCTGTCACAGCTCCTGCGATTCTTAAGCAGTGTCTCACGCCTCTCACCTTACAAGCCTTTCCTCCAGCTGACTCCCTCTTTCCACCCGAATTTTTCTCCCTCCCTGTGGACCAACACGTCGATTCCTGGTCCTCTACTCTCACTGGCACCTTTGACACTCTAGCTCTCCTCCGTCCCACTCCCTGCCATCCTACATCTCATCATCCTTGGTTTCACCCCGGTCTCCGTCTCCAGCGCACCTATCTCCGTCGTGCCGAGCACTGTTGGCGCAAACACCCCTCTGAAACCTCTCTAACCTCCTTCCGCTACGAGCACCGCCGCTATCGTGCCATGATCACTGAGGCCAAAAGGACCTATTTCTCTGACCTCATTACCTCCTCCTCTAACTCCTCTCGTCGCCTGTATCAGATACTTCACTCATTATCCTCTCCTTCAGTCCATCCCCCTCCATCGGCACTCCCTTCCACTGCTCCCAGTCCGACGAGTCTCGCATCCTTTTGTGTCAACAAGATCCAGTCTCTCTGCTCTTCCTTCCCCCATTGCCCCTCCTCTCTCCCTCCCTCCCCCCTCTCCCTCTGCTCCCCCCATCGTTCCCTCCCCTCCTCCTTCCAGTGCCTTTCCCCACACATGGCACTCCTTCCACCCGGTTACCTCTGCTGAGCTCCTTAAGGTACTCTCCATATCCCACAAAACAACCTGCCCACTTGACCCCCTTCCCTCCACTTGGCTTCTCGATCCCACCCTCCAACTTTTGCCATATATCCTGGCCATAGTCAACTCCAGTCTTACCTCTGGCACCTTCCCCACTCGTTGGAAACATGCCATGGTCCGCCCTCTCCTGAAGAAGCCTACCCTGGATCCTAGTCTCCCCACTAATTGGCATCCCGTCTCAAACCTGGACAAGATCCTGGAGGAAAGGTCCATAAACCACTATTAAAAAGGGACCCAGGATATCAATGCTTGACCCAGTACAAGCATTGTGGAACCTGTCTTTTGGGGATATTGCTAGGTACGTATAACCTAGATTGGCCACTGTTGGAAACAGGATACTGGGCTTGATGGACCTCGGTCTGACCCAGTATGGCATGTCTTATGTTCTTATAACCTTCCCTTTCTTTCCAAAGTTCTTGAAAAATTGGTCTTCTCCCACCTTTCAGCGCATCTTGACACCACCCTCTCCCTTCACCCCCATCAATCTGGTTTTAGGACTGGGCACAGCACCGAAACTATACTTCTTGCCCTTCTCAGTGAACTCCACCGCTCTCACGACCGGGGTGATTTATCTATCGCTGTTTCTCTAGACCTCTCCGCCACCTTTGATGTCATAGATCACCGTACCCTCCTCACTCGTCTGTCTGATTTTGGTATCCGAGGCACTGTGTTACGCTGGTTCCGGTCGTTTCTCTCACTTCGCACCTTCACTGTTCACTCCGGCTCCACTGCCTCAGCCCCTTTCCCTCTGCACTGTGGTGTTCCAGAAGGCTCCATTCTCGCTCCTCTGTTTTTTAACATTTTCCTTGCCCCGCTTGCCCTCCTCATTCAACAGTCCGGTATTTCCTCCTACTTCTATGCCGATGATATTCGTCTTATCCATCACACCAACTCTGTATCCCCGGATCTCTCTGCTCTCAACACCTGCCTCGACCTTATTGCCTCCTGGTTCTCCGATAACCTTCTTTGTGTCAATCCTTCTAAATCCTCAGCTATCTGGTTCTCCTTCACTACCCCTCCTCCCATTCTAGCCCCCACAATTTATTTATTTATTTAATAGTATTTCTATACCGCCTTATCTTACAATCAAGGCGGTATCACAGCAAAACAATCAAGAGAGGTGATAGTGTTTTCATGCAGTGAGGGTTATATCGTAGTTTGAGTGTAAGATGTGTTGTGAGTTTGATTAGGTTGAGCTATGTACATTGTGCGCTATGATACATCATGTGCTATAATACATTCTTCTATACACAACATGTGCCGTTATACATTCTCTTATCAGTGGGTCTGAGGGGGGAAGGTTGGTCGTTCCTGGTAGTTAGATCATGTAACGTGTCCATAGTGTTCTTTGAACAGCGTTGTCTTCAGCTGTTTGCGAAAGTCTTTGAGGTCCGTCGTTGATCTCCGATCGTCTGGGAGGGTGTTCCAGATTGTTGGGGCAGCCAGAGAGAGTGCTCTTTCTGTGGTGTCCTTGCGTGTTTTTCTGAAGTCTCTAGAGGTGTTGACTCGGTTGGAGGTTCCTCTTCTTCTTGGGCGTGTGCTGGTGTCTGGTTGTATGAGGGTGTGCATGCTGTTGGCTGAAGTGTGTTGTTTGATCTTGAATATGTTTATGATTGTTTTTTATTTGATGCATGAAATGATTGGGAGCCAGTGTAGGTCTTTCAGAACGGGTGTGATGTGTTCATGTCTTGTTGATCCAGATATTATACGGGCTGCCGTGATTTGTGCTAGTTGTAGTGGTTTGAGTGTTTGTTTTGCTAGTTCAAGGTAGATTGGGTTGCAGAAGTCCAATAAGGGGGTAATTAGTGCTTGGCATATGGTACGGAAGTGCTCAGTGGCGAGGAGGGGTTTAAGTCTTCTGATGATTCTCATCCTGTAGTATGCATTTTTGATTGTTTTGCTTACGTGTGTTTTGAGATTCAGTTCATTGTCCAGGGTCACTCCGAGGTATTTTACTTCTGATTTTATTGGTATGTCCTCCCATCCCATCCCTCTCATTCCCTCTCTCCGCTACCTTGGTGTCACCCTTGATTCCTCCCTGTCCTTTCACCCTCATATCTCCTCCCTTGTTCGTAGCTGCTTCTTTCATCTCTGTCGTATCCGTTCCCTTCGGCCCTACCTCTCTGCTAATTCCCTTACTACTCTAGTTCTCTCCCTTGTGATTTCCCGTTTGGATTACTGTAACTCCATCTTTGCTGGCCTTCCTTCTTATCAACTCCGTCGCCTTCAGCTCATCCAAAACACTGCCGCCCGTCTAATTACTTTCTCTTCCCCTTTTGATCACATCACTCCTTGCCTTCTCTCTCTTCACTGGCTTCCCGTTAAATTTAGGTTTGTTTATAAATACCTCATTACCACCCACAAAGTTCTTTACACAGGTATTCCTCAATATTTATCTGATCTTATTTACCATCAACCCGTCCCTCGTCTTCTCCGCTCTTCCCATAGCAATCGCCTTTTTCTTCCATCCCCGTCCCAAGCTCATCTCGAACTCACCCGTCACTTTTTTCTTTTTCTTGGGTCCTGCTCTATGGAAGTACCTTCCCCACTCACTCCACACTGAGCCCTCGTTCCCGCATTTCAAAGCTCTTCTTGAGACCCATCTGTTTTCCCAGGCTTTTGATCTCCCAGCACCCCCTTGACAGTCATGCTGGCCTCCATACCATATACCACTTCCCCCCACCTCCCTCCGCCCTTCCCTTCAGCCTCTGACTCTCTAGCCATGTTATTCTGTCCTCTTCTATTTTCTATCTATTTCTATAGTGCTTTCCTATCAATTGAATGGCGTTCCTTTCCTTCCTTTAATTTTCCAGCAGCCTGCTTTTATTGTACACCGCTCTGATACCCCGGTTTGGGCGGTATATCAAGCCTCGTAAATAAATAAATAAATAAGGTTTTACAGGGTCTTCTTAAGGATATGCTTAAAAGATCCTTGGAGATGGGGGGGGGTTTTCACATTTTTGGAGAAGGGCTGATGTGTCTCTCTTTACAAAAGTAGTAACAGAGAAGAGATACAGTAGGAACATAAGAACATAATGGGTCAATATTTGCTATTAAACAACGACCTCCATGGCTTAAAATAATCCCATTATTCGGCAACAGTATCTGGATAGTAACTAGTGTTGACTAGCAGGATTGTACAGCCAGCAGTGGCGCCATCTACAGTATAAAGCAGAGATATTCAGCATTGTTATATGGCTAGCCCATCCAGACAGCCTTAGGGTAGCTTTTTTGTCCTAAGCTATTAGTTATCTGAATATTGTGCTAACTTTCAAAAGGGGGGACTATAATAAAATGAGGAAAATAGTTAAGAAAAAACTAGAGCAGCTGCAAAGGTTAAAGATTAGCTTCAAGTTTCTAGATGAAATGACTGCTTCTTGAAGTAGCTGGTTCATGAACCGACAAGAGGGGAAGCTATTCTGCAACTAGTCCATAGTGGAACATAGGATCTGGTGCAAGAGATGAGGGTGTTGGGGACACACTGCAACAGTGATCATAACATGATCACATTTGATTTATTAGCTAGAGGGTGGATGGCTAGGAAATCCTCAGTACTACATTTTAACTTTCAAAAGGGAGACTATGATAAAATGAGGAAAATAATTAAGAAAAATAGAATAATTAAGAAAAATAGAATTTGCAATCATGTTTTCTGTTGGATTGTACATAGTTTACCCCAGTTGTAAGCCCATGTTACGTTCCCTGTTATTTGTAAACTCAACACATGTCCTAAATGTCTGAGTAAAAATCTGTTTTATGTAAAGCGCACTGATAACAAATAGCGCGGTATATAAGAACTGTTAAATAAATAAATAAATAAAATCTAAGAGAAGCAGCTCTAAAGGTTGAATATTTACATCAAGCATGGGCGGGTTTTTTTTTTAAAATTTTTTATTTATGCAATTTTCAAGATTTTACAAGCAATAATAACTTGTATGGAAAAGGACCTTTTACAGTCCACAAGTCCACAATTACAGGCAAGATGGGTCACAAAACAAAGGAAAATTATTTCCAAGCAATACAAACAGGATAAAACAAACGCAAAGAGATTAGTGCAAAACATTCTAACCGTAGATGGACACCTAATCAAGGGGCCCACCAGGGGGCAAAGAGGGAGGAGTAGCCACTAAGTTTACCCTACTTTTTGAATTTATGCAAATGCAATGTGTGCCTTTGAGTCAGTCCTGACTCCTGGCGACCCAGAAGCTCCTGGGTTTTCTTGGCAGTGTCACCGGAAGTAGATTGCCAGGCCTTTCTTCTGAGGCAATGGAGGGTTAAGTGACTTGCCCAAGGCCACAAGGAGTGCTAGTGGGAATTGAACCCTGGTTGCTTGGTTACCAAGCCAGTGCTCTAACCACTAGGCTACTCCTCCACTTTGAATTTATAAAGGTGGCTAATTGAGAGGGCTCAAAAAAAATATCTCTCTTACCAGATAATTTTACAAGACATTTACATGGAAACCGTAAAAAAAAATAAACTCCCCAACTGAATAACCGCCGCACGATACATAAGAAACGGCTTCCTTCTTTTCTGGGTCGCTCTTGAGACATCGGGAAACATTCTAATCTGCAAGTCCATGAACTTCTTACTGGAAGACCTAAAAAATAATTTCAGGAGCCAGTCTCTATCAACTGCAAGGGCAAAGGTCACCAAAAACGTAGCGGTCATCCCCACCGCAGTAGGGGACCGTTCCAAAAAAGTAGAGAGATCCAAACTGTCCGAGGACATTAACAGGTTTTCTCCTTCGCTCCAATCTTTGTAGTTGACAGATAGAAGGCTTTGGAAATTGGGGGAATTGCTTCTACTGAAACCTTCAAAACAGTCACAAGAAACTGCTTAAAAAGTTGCAAAGGTAAAACCGACGGAACTTTTGGAAAGTTCAAAACACAATGGTTATGAGACTTAGCACTATTCTCAAGAAATTCCAACCTCCTATGCACAGCCGAAACATCCTTCACCAAAGATTGGGAAACATCCTTTACCTGCACTAAGGACCCCTCGAGAGAGGCCACTTTGGCATTTATTTCGGTACTAAATGATTCAAAAACTTGCAATTGTTGCCCAAAAAGCTGAAACTGTTGGGAAATAGACTGGAGCTGAGATGTTATATTGAAGTGCATAGCTGAAAAGGCTTCCCACAAAGAATCAAAGGAAACTACCTTGGGCTTTTACAGAGGAAGTCCTTGACCACCAGCAGCAACTTGAGAGGAAAAAACTTGAATGCTCAAAGAGGGATCCACAGAAGAAGGCGGCAACCGTGGGGCTTTGTCCTCCACAGCCCCCACCACACCAACAGCCCGATCCTTAGGAAGCTGCCCGGCTGGGGTACCTCCCAAACCGGCAGACTGCAACTGAGATTTCTCAGAAGGCCTAACCACCCCTCCTTCCACTGCTACAGGATCCTCCTGCATAATCGCAGCGTCGGGCTGCAAGGGTGGTATACAGAGCTCCGGGCTCAACGATGCCTCCAGTCTCACGGCGTCCCGGGACCTTCCATCCGCCCCAAGGGCGCCTAGCGAGTGCACCGGAGCTACAGCACCTCTCTGCGCAGTCTCCAGAAAAGAATCCATGGGACTGCGAACCGTCAGGTTCTCCGCTCCTGAATCCTCTGCTGTCGCCAGCTTTGCTTTTCGTTTCCTGCCCTTATGCGGCATCGAACAGTTCCACAAAACAAGGTAAAAGAAATAGCCAAAAGCAACAGGACTCGGAGCCTCACTGGCGTGCGTCCGTTACCGTCGCCATCATGCCTGCAAGCATGGGCGTTCTTTAAAAATACTATCTTGGAAGCCCAGACCAGATGTATTCCATGCATTAAAAAAAAGTAGAAGAAAGGCCAAAAAACTTCCAGCATGTTTTAAAGGTGAGGTCAGAGAGGCTGTTGTAGCCAAAAAAGCATCTATTAGGAAATGGAAAAAACAGACAAATGACGAAGATAGGAAACAACATAAGTACTGGCAAGTTAGATGCAAGGCATTAATAAGGCAGGCAAAGAAAGAATTTGAAAAAAATTATGCCATGGAAGCAAAAACGCAAAATAAAAATGTTTTCAAATACATTAGTAGCAAAAAACCTGTGAGAGAGTCAGTTGGAACATTAGATAATAGAGGGGTAAAAGGGGTACTAAGGGAGGACAAGACAATAGCAGACAGACTGAATGGATTCTTTGCTTTGGTTTTTACTGAGCAAGATATAGGGAGGATACCCATGCCTGAAATAAGAATTGAAAGAAATATTGATAAACTGGGAAGATGTATTACAACTGAAGAGTAAGAAATCACCTGGACTGGATGGTATATATCTGAAGGTATTGAAAGAACTGAAATAAAAATTGCAGAGCTATTAATCCGTGAGCTATCATTAAAATTCATTTGTTCTATCTGAAGATTGAAGAATGACCAATGTAATGCCAAATTTTAAAAAGGGTTTCAGAGGTGATCCGGGAAAGTTCAGACCAGTGAACTTGATGTCAGTACAGTGAAAAATGGTAGAAACCATTATAAAGAAAAAAATTAATAAACATCTAGATAGTCATGGTTTAATGGGAGAAAGTCAACATGGATTTAGCCAAAGAAAGTCTTGTTTTACTAATCTGTTATATTTTTTTAAAGATGTAAATAAACAGGTAGACAAAAGTATCTGGATTTTCAAAAGCCTTTGACAAGGTCCCTCATAAAAGGCTATTGATGAAATTAAAAAGTCATGGGATAGGAGGCAGTGTACTACTGTGGATCAGGAACTGGTCAAAAGAAAGAAAGCAGAGGGTAGGGCTAAATGGTCAATGTTCTCAATGGAGAAAGGTGAGTAGTGGAGTACCTCAGGGATCTGTGCTGGGTCTACTGCTTTTTAAGATTTATAAATGACCTGGAAATTGGAATAATGAGTGAGGTGATCACAATTATTCAAAGTTATTTAAAACAAAGGAGGATTGTGAACAATTGCAAGAGGATCTTGATAAATTGGAAAATTAAACGTCTAAATGGCAGATGAAATTTAATGTAGACAAGTGCAAAGTTATACACCTAGGAAAGAACCCAAATTGTGGTTACAAGATTCAAAGTTCCACATTCGGAATCACCACCCAGGAAAAGGTATCATCTTGAATAATTTATTTTATTTATCAGGTTTTTTAATACTGCTTTATCATTAGTCAAAGCAATTTAAATTGTAACTTAAACATGGTATGTATATTAAACAGGGACATTAATAACTTAGATTCTTCTGATACAAAGGAGGGTGACCTGCCCAAGGCCACAAGGAATGCTAATGGGAATTGAATCCTGGTTTCTTGGTTCACAAGCCAATGCTCTAACCAGTAGGCTGCTCCTCCACTTGAAACTCTCTGCCCAGTGTGCAGTCATGACCAAGAAAGCAAATAGAATGCTAGCAATCATAAGGAAAAGAATGGAGAATAAAGTCAAGGATATTATAATGCCTCTGTATTGTTCCATGGTGTGACCACACATTGAATATTGTGTGCAATTCTGGTCACCATATCTTAAAAAGGATATAGTAGAATTAGAAAAGGTACAGAGAAGAGCCACCAAAATGGTAAAGGGGACTGAAGTATACCCCTATAAGAAAAGGCTTAAAACGTTAGGTCTCTTTTACTTGGAGGAACTTAGGGGAGCTATGATAGAGATCTATAAATTAATGAATGGAGTAGAACGGGTAAATGTAGATAGGTTCTTTACTTCATCAAACAGTAGAAGGACTAGGGGACATGCAATGAAGCTACAGTGTAACCCTTTTAAAAGTAATATGAGGAAATATTTTTTCACTCAACACGTAATCAAACTCTGGAATTCGTTACCAGAGGATGTAGTTAAAGCTGTTAGTATAGCTGGGTTTAAAAAAGGTTTGAACAAGTTCCTGGAGGAAAGGTCCATAAAACACTATTAAAGAGGACCCAGGAAATCCACTGCTTACCCCTGGACAAGCATTGTGGAACCTGTGTACTCCTTTGGGAACCTGCCAGGAACTTGTGACCTGGATTGGCCACTGTTGGAAACAAGATACTGGGCTTGATGAATCTTGATTTGACTCAGTATGGCATTTCTTATGTAGTTATAATTGCCAGCCCCATCTTCATTATACTAATGTATTTCTTCACTGCTCTTTGGAAAGTGCTGAGGCAGTCAGGGGCAGCTCAAGGCAATCTGCTGCCTGAGGCAAAAATAGCACAAAGTCCAATCACTAAGAACATAAGAACATAAGAACATAAGATATGCCATACTGGGTCAGACCAAGGTCCATCAAGCCCAGTATTCTGTTTCCAACAGTGGCCAATCTAGGTCATATGTACCTAGCAGTTTCCCCAAGAGACACAAGTTCCACAATGCTTGTACTGGGTCAAGCATTGATATCTTCGGTTACTTCTTAATAATGGTTTATGGACCTTTCCTCCAGGAACTTGTCCAAACCTTTTTTAAACCCAGCTACACTAACAGCCTTTACTACATCCTCCAGTAACAAATTCCAGAGTTTGATTACACGTTGAGTGAAAAAATATTTTCTTTTATTAGTCTTAAATAGTTTACCCTGTAGCTTCATTGCATGTCCCCTAGTCTTTCTATATTCTGATAAGGTAAACAATCGATCTACGTTTACCCGTTCCACTCCGTTCATTAATTTATAGACTTCTATCATATCTCCCCTCAGCCGTCTCTTTTCCAGGTTAAAGAGCCCTAACCTTTTTAGCCTTTCTTCATAGGAGTATCCTTCCATCCCCTTTACCATTTTGGTGGCTCTTCTCTGTACCTTTTCTAAAATAGCTATATCCTTTTTAAGATACGGCGACCAGAATTGCACACAATATTCAAGGTGCGGTCTCATCATGGAACGATATAGAGGCATTATAATATCTTTTGTTTTATTTTCCATTCCTTTCCTTATCATACCTAGCATTCTATTTGCTCTCTTGGCCGCCGCTGCACACTGGGCCGAGGGTTTTAACATGGTATCCACAATGACGCCTAAATCTTTTTCCTGGGTGGTGGTTCCTAATGTGGAACCTTGCATCGTGTAACCATAGTTTGGGTTGTTCTTCCCTAGGTGCATAACCTTACATTTGTCCACATTAAATTTCATCTGCCATTTTGATGCCCAGTCTTCCAATTTATCAAGATCCTCTTGCAATTTTTCACAATCCTCTTGGGTTTTAACAACTTTAAATAGTTTTGTGTCATCTGCAAATTTGATAACCTCACTCGTTATTCCACTTTCCAGGTCATTTATGAATATGTCAAAAAGCAGCGGACCCAGCACAGATCCCTGGGGTACACCACTATTCACCTTTCTCCATTGGGAAAATTGGCCATTTAGCCCTACCCTCTGCTTTCTATCTTTTAACCAGTTCCTGATCCACAATAGTACACTGCCTCCTATCCCATGACTCTTTAGTTTTGCCAAAAGTCTCTGATGAGGGACCTTGTCAAAGGCTTTCTGAAAGTCCAGATACACAATATCAACCGACTCACCTTTTTCCACCTGTTTATTCACTCCTTCAAAAAAACATAACAGATTAGTAAGACAAGATCTTCCTTGTCTAAGGCCATGTTGGCTATCTCCCATTAGGTTGTGACTATCTACATGCTGAGTAATTTTATTCTTTATGATGGTTTCTACCATTTTTCCCGGTACTGACGTCAGGCTCACCGGTCTGTAGTTTCCCGGATCACCCCTGGAACCCTTTTTAAAAATTGGTGTTACATTGGCGATCCTCCAATCTTCAGGTATTAGAGATGATTTTAATGATAGTTTACAGATTACTGATAGCAGTTCTTCAATCTCATATTTCAGTTCTTTCAACACCCTTGGATGTATACCATCTGGCCCAGGTGATTTGCTATTCTTCAGTTTATCTAATAGTTGTAAGACATCTTCGCGATGTATCGATATTTCCTTCAATTCTTCCACACCTTTAAATACCACTTCAGTCATGGGTAACATCCCTACATCTTCCTCAGTAAAGACCGAAGCAAAGAATTCATTCAGTCTCTCCGCTATCGCCTTGTCGCCTCTTAGTGCTCCTTTAACCCCTTTATTATCTAATGGACCAACTGACTCTCTCACATGTTTTTTGCTACGAATGTACTTGAAAAGGTCTTTATTTCGTGTTTTTGCTTCCGCAGCAAGCTTCTTCTCAAATTCTCTCTTTGCCTGCCTTATCATTGGCTTGCATTTGACTTGCCAGTGTTTGTGCTGTTTCCAGGTTTCGTCGTTTGGCTCTTTTTTCCATTTCCTGAAAGATGCGTTTTTGGCAACAACAGCCTCTCTGACCTCACCTTTAAACCATGCTGGCAGTTTTTTGGACTTCCTTCCACTTCTCTTAAAGTGTGGGATACAGCTGGTCTGGGCTTCCAAGATAGTATTTTTCAACAACACCCAAGCTTGATGTACGTCTTTAACCTTTGCAACTTCTCCTTTTAGTTTTTTCTTAACTGTTTTCCTCATTTTATCATAGTCTCCCTTTCGAAAGTTAAAAGGTAGTACTGTGGATTTCCTTACTATCCGTCCTCCACTAATTAAATCAAAGGCGATCATGCTATGATCACTATTGCCAAGTGGCCCCAACACCCTTATCTCTTGCACTAGATCTGGTGTTCCACTAAGGACTAGGTCTAATATGGCTTCCCCTCTGGTCGGTTCATGAACCAGCTGCTCCAAGAAGCAGTCATTTATTTCATCTAGGAACTTTATTTCCCTAGCATGTCCTGACGTGACACTGACCCAGTCAATACCGGGATAATTGAAATCACCCATTATTATTACTCTGCTGTAACTTTTGTTAGCTTCCTTGATTTCTTTGAGCATTTCATCATCCATTTGGTCATTCTGGCCAGGTGCTCGATAGTACACCCCCACTGCCATTGACTTCCCCCTTTTATATGGAATTTCAATCCATATAGATTCTACAGCAGATTTTGTTTCCTGCAAAACTTTAATCCTTTCTGAGTCAATGCCCTCTCTAACATAAAGCGCAACCCCTCCAACAATTTGATCAGCTCTATCATTACGATATAGTTTGTACCCAGGTATCACAGTGTCCCACTGGTTGTCCTCCTTCCACCATGTCTCTGATATTCCAATCATATCTAACCTTTCATTTAGTGCTATATATTCTAACTCTCCCATCTTATTCTTTAGACTTCTAGCATTTGCATACAAGCATTTTAGAGAATGTATTTTATTCATGTTAATTTGGCTATTGTTAGATATGGGTAAATTGGGATCTTTAAGCTCTGTCTTCTCCATACTTGAGGGCATTTGGGCTACTTTACTCTTTTGTGGAACCTCTCTGCTTTTGGTAGTATCCTTCAAGGATACATTCTTCTGAACCATCCGCTCTTGGGCAACTGTCGGCTTTCCCCTAATGTCTAGTTTAAAAGCTGCTCTATCTCCTTTTTAAAGGTTAATGCCAGCAGCCTGGTTCCATCCCGGTTAAGGTGAAGCCCATCCCTTCGGAAGAGCCCCTCCTTTCCCCAGAATGTTCCCCAGTTCCTAACAAATCCAAAACCCTCATCTCTGCACCATTGTCTCATCCACGCATTGAGACTCCGGAGCTCTGCCTGCCTTTTGGGTCCTGCGCGTGGAACAGGAAGCATTTTGGAGAATGCTACCCTGGAAGTTCTGGATTTCAACTTCCTACCTAAGAGCCTAAATTTTGCCTCCAGAACCTCCCTACCACATTTTCTTATGTCATTGGTACCGACATGTACCAAGACTGCAGACTCCTCCCCAGCACTATCTAAGACCTTATCTAGGTGGCGCGTGAGGTCCGCTACCTTCGCACCAGGCAGGCATGTTACCAGGCGATCCTCACGTCCACCAGCCACCCAGCTATCTACATGCCTAATGATCGAATCACCAACTATAACGGCTGTCCTAGCCCTTCCCTCATGGGCACATGGCCCCGGAGAAACTTCCTCGGTGCGAGAGGGTTTTACATCACCTGGAGGACAGGTCCTAGTTACAGGATCACTTTCTGCTACACCAGGGTGATGCTCTCCTGTCACGTGACCTCTCTCCTCCATGGCAACAGGGGTGCTGCCAGACTGGAGGTGGGACTTCAGGACTATATCCCTGTAGGTCTCGTCTATGTACCTCTCTGTCTGTCTTATGTTTTCCAAGTCTGCTACTTTAGCCTCTAGAGAATGGACTTGTTCCCTGAGAGCAAAGAGCTCCTTGCACCTAGTGCACACGTAAGACCTCTCACCAACTGGGAGAAAATCATACATGTGACACTCAATGCAAAAGACTGGAAAGCCCCCATCCTGCTGCTGGACTGCTGTCTGCATCTTAGTTTTAAGTTTGTGTCTAGATCTTTAAGTTCTTACTTACTAGGGATTGCTATGGGTATTTATACCAATAAAACTGTACCTAATACGTTTAATATACCTTGTTCACCTGAAGCTTAATTAATCTGAGGTCCTTAGTGTATGATAGATTTGGGTAATGAGCTTCACCTGAAAGCACCTCCTGTCTTTTAAGATGTGTAAGTATCTATAAAGCTATGATTATCCCAGGGGAGGGTGGGTGTGGGGAGGGAGGGAGGGAAATAACACTTATTAAAAGAGGGCTGCTACACAGTACCCTGTCTTGTGCTGCTGAGGTAAGCTAAATTCTGATTTGATTTAAATTATAGCTCTTAGCTGCTGCTAGGCTCTAATTTCTTATGAAATTTAAACTACAAGCTCTCTGCTGGGTACTAAATTTAACCAGAAAGCTCTCTTCTGTGTGTTAAATTTAAACTAAAAGTACTTTGCTGTTACTTGGCCCTGAGTGACTATTAAATTTAAACTACAAGCTCTCTGCTGGGTATGAAATGTAACCAGAAAGCTCTCCTCTGTGTTTAAATGCAAACTTTAATTGCTGTTACTAGGCCCTAACTGATCCAACAAAAAACAGTGGGTTCACACATTAAGTAGCTTTAATACAAAATATTCTCTTTAGAAAATTACCAGAAGTATATACTCACAGTTGCAGATTTCTCTCCAGAAGTAACAGGCCCCCTTTCTGGTCCTTTAAAATTAAATAAAATTATTTCTTCTATCTTTGTTGTCTGACCATTTTATTCTCTAATCATGCTGGTCCCAATCTGAGGCTTCTGCTTTCCTGTCTTCTCTTAGCTCTCTTTCTGTGGTCTATGGTCCATCTGCCATTTCTTATCTCTTCTTTGGTTTTCTTCACTTCCTTCCATCAGCCCATTTCCAGTTCCAGTAACCCTCCCAAAGTATCAGCCCCCTTTTCAGTCCTCCCCGTCCATTTTTTGTTTTTTTGATTTTGAAGGCCGAGTGAGACGGTCTTTTTGGGGGCAATTTTTGCTGCACACAAAAAGTTGCCGCCTCACTTGGCCTCATTATAGAGCCACTCCTGGAGGCAGTCTGTAAGGATGTTCAATAGTACTATCTGTATAGTGCTCCTGAATATCCCTGAAAACAGATGTTGATAACTGGATAAGTGCCGCTGAAAATTGATCTATAGGAAAATAAGAATTACCCTACTGAGTCAGACCAAAGGTTCCTCAAGCCTAGTATCCTGTTTCCAGCAGTGACCAATCCAGGTCACAGGTACCTCACAGGATCCCAAGAATTTGCAAGATTCCATGCTGCCTACCCCCAGAATTAAACAGTGGATTTACCCCAATCTACTTTTATATCAATTTATGTACTTTCTTCCAGGAACTTGTTCAAACCTTTTTTAGTTCCTGCTACACTAATTGCTTTTACGACATCCTCTGGCAATGAATTCCAGATCTTAGTTATACAGTATGTTAAGTGAAAAAATATTTTCTCTTTTTTTTTAATGTACTACTTAGTACAGTGGTTCCCAAGGCTGTCTTAGGGACTCCCCAGCCAATCGGATTTTCAGGATATCTACTATGCATATTCATGAGAGGGATTTGCATACACTGCCTCCATTGCATGAAAATCTCTCTCATGTATATTCATTGTGCATATTCTGAAAACCTGACTGGCTGGGGAGCCCCCAGGACAGATCTGGGAACCACTGACTTCGTACTTTGTGGAATATCTCCTAGTCTTTGTATATTTTGAAACTACAGGAGAAATTACTCAGAAAGACTACTGAAGAAAAGGATAGTGAACTTCCTATAATCCACTGGGTTCCAAGACCTGAAGTAAAGTGTTTTTACCAAGGGCATATCGTTCTAAACCAATCTGGGTGACCAGAGAGCTAGACTGAGGTACTCTTGGGTGGGGTGCTGGCGGATGCAATATTGTGTTGGTGTTTTATCTGCTGTATACCGCTTTGAATGCTGTATGCATAAGGCGGTTAACAAATATTTTAAAATAAATAAAATACATAAATAATTGGGAGCATGTGCTAGATGTGGCCTACTTGGATTTCAGCAAAGCCTTTGATATTATTCCTCATAGGAGGCTCATGAATAAACTAAACAGCCTAAAGTTAGGACCCAAGATAGTGAACTGAATTAGAAATTGGTTGACCGGCAGATGACAAAAAGCTGTGATAAATAGAATTTATTCAGCTGAAAGGAAGATGGATATTGGAGTGCCTCAAGTATTAGCCCTGGTGCCAATTCTGTTCAATATCTTTGTGAGCTATATTGCCGAGAAGCTAGAAGGAAATGTTTGCCTTTTGGGGGGGGGGGGGGGTGTAAAATGAAGTTTTGCAGCAGAGATTTATTTATTTAAAAAAAATTCTGTATCACATTCCTATACATATATTCAACATGGTTACCATAAATAAAATATAAGAATGATATACATATAAACAATAAAACAGCAAAATAACATAGAGCACCATTGCACTCTAAAGCCCCCATGCAATACCCCGAAGCCCAACAATAATTCATTTGCCCCTACGTGCAAACTCAGAATTGAAACAAAAAGCCTTATGATGTTCCCTAAAACTCAAAAGGCCAGTCTCAGTTCACAGAGCCAATGGAGCTTTTTCTACAACTGTGGCATAATTACCATAAAAGCACGTGACCAAATTGACCTCAGACATTGCAGGAATAGTTAATTGTTTTCCTCGGCTCGCTTACAGATTCCAGGTTGATTCACACCAATATATACTGTCCTTCAAATAAGAAGGCCTACTCTCCTGCAGCAATTTAAGAAGCAACACCAAAGTCTTGAACTGTACTTAGTGTTGATTAGGCAGACAATGTAGCTCAATCAATGCCTAAAGAACACCGTCACATTTTCACAAGCTGGCATCAGCCAAGCTGCCACATTTTGGACTTTCTGCAATCTCCTTAACTATATATTAGGAAGTCTAATATATAGGAGATTACAGTAGTCTAAAGTGCTTATTACAAATGAATGTACTACTGTACACAAAGCAGATGTAGTCAAAAAAATTTTCAATCGCCTAACCAGTCGAAGTTTGAAAAATATATTTCACAAACAGCAGATATCTGAGCCTCAGAAGTCAGTCTTATTCCACAGAACTCCCAAATGTCTAATTGAGTCCTTAGGCAACACAAAAATGTCACCAACGATTAAGTTTCCAGATAAAATCACCAAATTTCCCCCTCCAAATAACAAATTTCAGTTATTTGTAGATTAAGAATCAGTAGACTATCCTTGCACCAAGTCGCAATCCTTTCCAGATACTTATTAACCCTGGAAATAGCTTCTGTTGGACATGGGCCTAGCAGAAAGATAATCATCAGCATATGTGAAAAAGAACATCCCATAAGACTGAGCCAGTTTACCCAAAGTCTATAAAAAGATGTTGAAAAGAAAGGGAGAGAGGACTGAGCCTTGAGGAATCCCACAACAAGCTACCCTTTTCCCAGAGAGCATCCCATCAACCTGAACCTGAAATATTCTTTCTGTAAGAAAAGAGCCTAGTCCAGTTACAACCTTAATCCTGCTGCTTTACATCTTTCCAACAAAACTGGATAATCTACCAGATCAAATACATCAGTGAGATCCAACACTGCCTCCTTCCTATCCGAATACCTACAGATCAAATCCATCACTGCTGTCAATAAAGTGTCTGTTCCTGATAGGGTTGCCAACTGGCTCCAGATGCGCCCGACAGGCTTGCTCCAGTCCTGGGTTTACCCCATTGCATGCAGTTACTTGTAGTTTTCCTTTTCTAATGGAGTGCAATGGAGAAATCAGAACTACATATCCCTGCATGCAATGAGGTAAACCCAGGAATGGATCGAACCTGTCGGGCGCATCTGGATCCAGTTGGCAACCCTAGTTCCTGATCTCCTCCTGAAGCTTTCATATTCATCAAAATACCATTATCCTCAAAACAATCTATCTGATAAGCAGCCATTTTTTTTCTCCATAGCCATAGCTAATATAGATATTTTATATATAGGTTGAAACACGGCCATATGAAGGTATAGCTTAATGGTTAATGTGCTGACTCCATAAGCAATGGACAAGGGTTTGATTCCCATTTGTTTGTTTGTTTAAAGGTAAATGGGGGACTGCTGTAATTGATATGGAGAGGCAAACTAGGTAAATCACATGGTTTTCTTCTGCCATCATGTTTCTATGTTTCAGATCTGTCATATCCAATCCCCCTTTCTTCTGTACTGGTACTACCACAGATTCTTTCAATAACGAGTGCACACAAGCTTCTTGCAATGATGCATTCAGAATATCCTTTAACCAAGACAAAAAACTCATCAGGACAACACTTCAATAAATATACTGTCACAGGATCTACTGGAAAATATTTCAAATACACTAACTGCAGAAGCTGAAGTAATTGACTTTTACTAACAGGAAGAAACTCCCTAAATTCACATCCAGTATCTATAGCTTCCCACAAATCCTTACCCTCTTCAAACTAACAAATGAATGGAAATCCATTCCCAATCCCTATTAAAGTCCTGAAATTTTATTCACAAAAAACTCTGCCCGTTGATCTGCCACTAACTTCATGAGGGGGATGCTGGCGCAGCATCAATACTAAGCAAGCATTTCACCACATGAAACATCTTCCTAGGTTTATTTCCTGCCTTCTCTATGACCTGATTTACAAAAATTAGAGACAGTTAAGATTTAATGTGAAGTGCAGACCATTGCACTTAGAGGCCAGTTCTAATTGGGGCATATCTGGGCTGCTTGGACAGCCAAAAAATGGATGGCAAAAACTTCTACCCGATTCTGCAACCATGGGAGCAAGACATAGAAACAGAAACGTGGTGGCAGAAAAAGACCACATGGCACTTAGATAGCCTGGACGTGCCCAAATTCTGTTGCAGGAGATGTCCTTTCCCCTGCCCGGCCAGCTCGCCCCATGCTCCTGGGATGCTTAGCAAAAGCACAATCAGCCCAACACCGGTCCTGCTCCTTTTTTCTCACCGCCCAGAAGTCGGCAGGGTCAGCCGGGGCTGGGATCAGGTGGTGGGGCCTTCATTGCTGCCTCTTTGACGCTTTGGGGGGGGGGGGTTGCGTGCCCCAATCGCCCCAGCCTCCAAGACTTATTCCTCCTCTGAGGTGGAATTAGTCCAATGTCCATCTTGGCCTCGCTGGATGTACAGGGTCGTGACCTGAATAGGCCCTGTACATCTAGGTTCGTGGGCCCACCCCCACTCTGTTCACGCTCCACCTCCAGCACTCTCTGTCCTGTCCCCACCCAGTACTCCCTGCCAATTGCACTGTATGTGCAGGGAGCAGGGGGCTCTGAATATGGCACCAGTGAATAGCGGGGGTAGTACATCCAAACTGGATGTAGATTCCTGCTATTCGCTGTTCAGAATGACCCCCCTAATGTACAGAAATCCAAAGGAGTTCTATGCAATAGAGGGTGAGAGGAAGATGTATATGAACCAGGAGACAGATGTCTTGTATCTCTATACAAATGCTCGGTAGTAATAGTAGTAGAGTGATAGTGTCTGAGGATCTCAAGGTGGTAAAGCAATGTGACAAGGTGGTGGCCATAGTCAAAAGATGGTGGCTAAAGCCAAGAGAGAGAAGCATAATTAGCAGAAAGGAGAAGGTGATATTCTCTTGGGATTCCGCAGCTAGTATGATGATCTTTGCAGTTTTCTGGGTCATGCTGAGAAGGTGACAAGTCCCTTGTACAGTGTTTGATGAGGCCTCACTTGGATTGCTGTGTTCAGTTTTGGAGGCCTTATCTCACTAAAAATATAATAAACACTTGGTGATTCAGGAGAAGGTAACTAAAACCATATGGGGTTTGCACCAGAAGACATATGAGAAGAAACTTGAATATGTATACCCCAGGAGAGATAGAAGAGATATGAGACATTTAAATACTTGACAGATATTAATGAGCAATCCAAAGATGGGGAAGTTATAGAACTACAGGACATGAAATGAAGCTGCAAGGAAGATACATTTAAAAGCAAAATGAGGAAAGACCTCTTCATGGAAAGAGTGGTGGATGTCTGAAATGTCCTCCCACTGGAGGTGTGGGAACAAAAACAGTGACAGAATTCAATAAAGCAAGGGATAAACACAGAGGATTCCTATATAACAAGAGGATGGAAGCATAGTATAGGGCATTTCCACTTAAAGCAAACATTTAACGAATTTCACAATTTGAAAATGTATAGAGGGGAGGCGCCTGCATGGAGCAGCATTTAAACTCCTAAATTACGGCATAGAGGGGGTAACATACAGAGGGGAGGTTACATCCATAAATGAAGGCATAGAAGGGATAACCTGCATAATGCAGTAGTTAAAATCTTGGCCACCTTACTGGGCAGATTAGATGAGTCATGCTGAAATTTGTGCTGCCATTTACTATCAGGTTTATTTTATAAGTCCTAACCATCTTTTACACGTGTACAGTATGTTTCCACATACATGTGCAAATGGCATCCACGTGTAAAAGCTCGTTTTAGAACAGGCTCATTGTACACATGAATAGCCATATCATGCCAAAATTGCATGGGGTATATGTTGGGACATAACAGAGTGGGGCCTGGGCATATGAAATGGGGAATACATTTATAGATTTAAGAAATATGTCCAGATTTATGATACTATTCGTGTCAGGGAGTCAGTGCAGAAGTACTCCTTTTAGTGCCATCCCTTTAGAGGAGGGATTAAGGGGGATATCCCTCTTAAACCCTCCAATGTTTATTTCCCTTTGAACTGGAGGGACTCAAGGAAAGAAAATGAGCAGGTAAGGTCTAATTCACCTTCTTCATCATCCCTCCATTTCAGTCCAGGACCCGCTCTGTGTTCTTATGGTGCAGGTCTAGCCTGGAGGGAAGCAAGCCGTGATGAGGCTTACTTCCCTCCAAACAGTGTTATTTGTTATTGACCTGGATCTGTTTCTACTTCCAATAGGTTGCCAATGAGGTGCTGGAGCATTGTTTGGGGGCTACAGTTGCCAGCATTGCTTGGTGTATTCCATTTCTGTCACAGTTTGGAATATCTGAGCCTTTCGGTAAGTATTCTTTGAGGTGTATGAATTGGATGAGAATCTAATTCTGTGTAGGAATTGGAGTAGAATCTAATTATCTCTAGTGGTGAACTTTGCCTTGTTATAGGAATACTGGTGTGAGCAGGGCTGCATGGAACCCTTATACTATGACATCATCAACTTAGTGGTTCTCAGGCTCCACCTGCTGGTTGGTGTGCATAATCTTCTGTAATTACAAGCATCTGCACATCTAGATTTGCAGATAGCTCAGATACATGTGTATTTCATGTGATTAATAAATAAGCTCTACCCACTAATCATATCGTAGTATAAATTACTCAGCAAATAACAAGTGATAAATGGAAAAAGCAAACCTCAGATAACTCAAACACCTCCCACAGTCCACCTTCCGGTGAGCTAAGGTGATTAAAATGAGTTTCACACATCAACGGTTCGCTACAGCATTTTCCATTTTTCCACTTTATCTAAGAGAATATCAAAAGCCACATACAAACTCTTAAAAACATGACATTATAACATAGAATCTTTATATCTTCTTATATATCTCCTTATGTATCTACTATAAATGTAGCAGCAGAGCGCAGACAAACCAATGATACCAGGAGTCTGTTCAGAAGGTCCAAATCATTTATTTGTGCACAAGTCTCAAGCAAAGTCAATTTCAAAATGGCTGAGCAAAGTTTTCTGGCAATACAACAACTTTTATAGACTTTTACTCCATTCTAGGTATAGAAAAACATTTCATTGGTCCCGGTAACCTCCCGTACCTCCCGTACCTCTTCTATTGGTCCCGGTACTGATATGATTATCCAATTATATTCTTTCAGTGGGCTTGGCACCTGCTTACCCCCCTTCTAGTCCCAATTACAATGGTCAGTTCACTAACTTGTTACTTTCCTTCTTTCAAGGCTATTGGGCTAGTTGCTACGTGCAGTGAAGCAGGGCTCTGAAACTTTTCTGTCAGCAGTTTTAAACATGAATTTCTGTATTTTTCCATCTGTTCTGCTTGTCTAAGCTAATTCAATATTTTACTGAGTTCTCAATTCTATAGCAGCATATTGGGGGATGTGCAATTCCTATGGGCCTCTTCACAAGCTTCATTTACAGGTCAAGCTAGTTAGGCTTACTTATGTCAGACATTGTGGATCACAGGCCTACACCTGCCACATTCCCCCCTTTGATTAATCTCACCCTATTAGTTAATAAGGTGTGAGAATAAATCACCTTGAAATAGTTATACCATGATTGAAGGATTTCGACTAGGACTAGCTTTATATAGGGCCATTATTTTAGTTGCGGTCTTCCGCTCTACTGTACTATCAATAGCACTGTGAATGGAACGCATACAGCATGGGATTATACATGGTAATAGGAAAATAACAACAACAATCAGTAATACTAGTATTAGAAAAGTCTTCAGTCCTCCTAGCCATGAGAAAAGATTAGCAAACCAGTTAGGTAACCTTAGTGGGTGCCAAGTCTGTACTGGCACATAAGCATGTTTACGCATATCTTCAGCAATTTCTTCAACTACTTGACCTTTGTCATCTATTTTCAAACAGCAATTAGTTAAATTCAGTTTACCACATACTCCTCCTTCAGCTGCTAACAAATAATCAAGTGCTAGACGATTCTGGTATATGGCAGTGCGCATTTGAGTGCTTTGTCTAGCTAGGAGTGTGAGAGCATGACTAGTTTCATTAGTTATTATTTCAACTACAGCTTGTAAGCGAATAATACGATTAATCATATAAATTGGTGTCCGATATCCGTACATACCATCATCATTCCAAGTAGCAGGCCCATAATACTCAATAATTCTTTCTGGTGGCCAATCATCACCCTCCCACTTTTCCCATTTGCCTATTTGAAGAGGTGCTCTCTTTCGTCGCACTGCTCTTTTGTGTCTGTGGGTAGTGTACACTGGGTATCCTAATTGTTCTCCATGTTCCGTAGGTAGGAGAAAGAAAGAAGGTCTGATGGTCCCTAAGACACATGCTCCTCCCCAGTGTGATGGGAGTTGAGCATATGCTCGGTTTCCACAGATCCAATACAGGCCAGGTGGGGCTTGCCAAGCATGTGTTTTGGCAAGGTTAGTCCATAAACTAGCAAGTTCAGGAAATCTGGCTAATGGGTTAGGAGGTTCAGGTTCTTTACTTCCTGACCACCATGATGTCTTCTTGGTAGTGGCATTATAGAACTTCTGGCTAAGACAGACCAGCTGTCCTACCAGTTGGGTGAACTGAGGTCCAGTTCTGGCATAACAAAGATGTCCAATGATTGAGTGCGCTAACACCCATTCGCTAGTAGTCTTGTGTAATTTAGTTTGATTGTAAGTCAGAGAGTAATTCAACTCTTGGGCCTCCCATGGCCATTGGTCACCCATTTGGGTTCCGCCACAGAAATAACAATCTGAAATCTTTAGACTGGACACTACTGCTCCAGCTAATTCTAGAAATAAATTCTGGGATGGATGGGGAATCTCAAACTTATTTACATGCATAGCTTCATAAAAAGTGTTATGGATGTGGTATTTAGATGACTTGTAAGCTTGGGTATTCAATCTTATATACACAATAGTTCCTGGATCTACTGCTCCTCCTGCAATACGTAAACCAAACTTATACCCTTGTTTCCATGCATTAGGATTACGGATCTTTAATTGCAAAGGGTTACAAGCACCTTTCTTACATTTGTCATCTGTTTTTGACTTAGTCAAAGTGGCTACTCGTTTATCTCTCTGTTCATCTGTAATACCAGCATTCCATGTAGCATAAAAAACATATTCCCAGTTTGGGCAATAGTAATCTGCAGCTGGGGCAGTACTATATGATTCTTTCTTACCAGTACACTTTCTCCATCCCGTGGCACCTTCTGGGCACATATAGTTATGATCATTACGATAAGCTTTTTCCCAGGTACCACATCTGGAACGACCATCTCTATTTATAACATCACATGCATCAAAATATAAAACAGCAGGTATACTAGCATCTTTAAGTGGTCGCATAGCATTAATTATAGGTCCATCTGCATCATTCCATCGCATTTCCAATGTATAATATGATGGGTTCTGATGCGGATTATAGCATACTCTGGAGCTACCTTTGATGCAAATATTTAGTTCAGTGGTGTTATAAACACACCGAGTCACTTTACCAGTGCATTTGTAGTGAGAATGATAAACCAAAGTCTGAGTTACTTTTAGTCCAGTTCGAGTAGAAGTAACGCAAGCAGTACATGGAGGTAAAGCATAAGTCATTTCTAAACCTCCAAAACAGGCAACCAAGGCTAAGCACAGATAAAGATACATGTTGATTGGAGTTCTTCTGAATCCTCAGCTTGCAAATCTTGACCACGACGATCTTTTCTTCGTCCCGCGTGCTAATTAAGCAATTTCAACGGGTGCTGAGTGTTGATTGAAGATCCTCAAGTTGTCCATCACACAGTAACCAACTTAGCAATTTCAGTTGGCTTCTGAAGTATGGTTAGTTAAAGTGATATCAAAGTAGTGTGCAAAATCACACGCAGATTGGGTTCGTTGAAACAAAACTGTTGCTGTATGGAAAACAGCAATCCTCTTCGAAAGACTTGGCTACTGCAAGGCACTGTGACAAAGTGTCCTATGCTGCTGGTTGCCGTCTCAAAGTGACTCATAAAGGTGCATCGTGATGCTGTTCTGCTGTCCACTGCTCAGGTTCTGGAGCTGCTGCGGGCTTGACTCTGCTGTGGTGGATCCAGGCGTCGATCTCCGCTACCTTTACTGCAGTTTGGGTAGACAAGATGACGATGTATGGTCCCTTCCAATGGGGTTCCAACGGTGTCTTCTTCCAATCTTTGATCCACACCGAGGTACCAGGCTGGTAGGGATGCAGGGGTTCAGTCAAGTTGATAGGCAACTGGTCTTGGATCCACGCATGGAGAGTCTGCAGAACAAAACTAAGAGCTAGGAGTTCTTGCCTGGTTATTTCTGAACCAATTTGGGCTAGACTTCCTTTAATTCCTTGCACTATTGGTGGGGGTTTACCATACAGAACTTCAAAAGGGGAAAAACCTGTTGACTTCACAGGTGCTGAGCGTATTCTGAGTAAAGCTATTGGGAGCACTTGGGGCCATTTCAAGTGTGTCTCCTGGCAAAGCTTAGACATTTGGGCTTTTAAGGTACGATTCATTCGTTCAACTTTCCCTGAACTTTGGGGTCTATATGCAGTGTGGAGTTTCCATTGTATCTGTAAGGCTTTTGCTAACTGTTGGGTAATCTGAGAAACAAATGAGGGTCCATTGTCTGACCCTATTACTGCTGGAATCCCAAATCTAGGGACAATCTCTCTCAATAAAACTTTGGTGACTTCTCTAGCTTTCTCAGTTCTGGTTGGGAAGGCTTCTACCCACCCAGAGAAAGTACAAACTAATACTAATAGGTAGTGGTATCCACTGGCTTTTGGCATTTCAGTGAAATCAATCTGCAGGTGGTGCATGGGGGTTACACCTCCTGATTGAACTCGAGGTGGTGTGATGAGACCTTGCTTGGCATTATTTTTGGCACAAATTAGACATTGGCGTGCTACTGAGGCTGATATAGTTGTCAATAGAGTAATGTAGAAATGTGGTCTGAGTGCTTTTTCCATAGCAGTCTTCCCATAGTGTGTGGCTTCATGGAAAGCTTTGACAAAGGCTGGTCCTAACAATTCAGGAATTACTATTTGTCCTGGGGGTTGACTGCCCTCTGCTGGTGGCAGTTCAATCCACCCATCTTTCAGTACTCCATCTTCTTTGTTACAATAGTAGTCTAATTCTTTGGTGGTATATCGTGGTGTCCATGAGTTCAAGGGTACTGGAAACAACGCTGCCTGCATCGGTGTGGCTTGTGGCAAAACTTGTCCTGTCATAGCTGCTTGTCATGCTGAGGCATCTGCAAATCTGTTTCCTCGGGCAACTTCTCCTTTTCCTGCTTGATGTCCTCTGCAGTGCATGACAGCTACATGAGTTGGGGCCCATACTGCGTCAAGTAGCATCAGTATCTCGGGGCCATACTTAACTGATTTTCCTCCGGATGTGATGAGTCGTCTTTCTTTGTAGAGAGCTCCATGGGCATGTAAGGTGGTGAAGGCATACTTAGAGTCTGTATATACATTCAACACAAGTTTTTCTCCTAATAGTAGTGCTTGGGTGAGTGCTATCAATTCTGCTTTCTGGGCTGATGTGCCTGAGGCTAAGGCTGATGATTCAACAACTTCATGTTGAGTGACTACTGCATATCCGGCACAGCGTCGTCCATTGATGATGAGACTGCTTCCATCAACATAGTAGATTTGGTCAGGATTGTCTATGGGCACATCTGTTAAATCAGGTCGGCTTGAGAATACAGTGTCCATGACTTCTATACAGTCATGCTCTGGAAGTTCTTCACTGATAGATATCAATGTGGCTGGATTCAAGGCATGGCTCACTTCCAGTTGTATCTGTGGGTTTTCACATAACATGCTCTGATATTTCAACATTCGAGAATTGGTGAGCCAATGATTTGCTTTTTGTTCCATAAGGGCAAGGACTGCATGTGGCACAGTGACTCGTATATTCTGTCCTAGTGTGAGTTTGTCTGCTTCACTCACTAACAAAGCTGTAGCTGCAACTGCTCTCAGGCAGGGTGGCCATCCTTTGGCCACAGTGTCCAATTGTTTCGATAGGTATGCTACAGGTCGTTCCCAATTTCCCAATTTCTGAGTCAACATGCCTAAGGCATTTCCTTGTGCTTCATGTACGAACAAGTGGGAAGGTTTGTGAACATCTGGTAGTCCAAGTGCTGGTGATGACATCAATTCTTCCTTCAACGTCTTGAAGGCTGTATCCTGCTCAGGTCCCCACTCCAGTGGCGACTTTTCTTCTCCTTTTGTGGCTTCATACAGTGGCTTAGCAATTTGGGCAAAATTGGGTATCCAGATTCGGCAATATCCTGCTGCTCCCAGAAAGGCTCTGACTTGCTTTCTGGTTGTTTGGGTTGGAATTCTGCATACTGCTTCTTTTCTCTCTCTGCCTAATTTTCGACTTCCTTGGGTTATACGAAAGCCCAAGTATTTCACTTCTTTTTGGCATAGTTGTGCTTTGGCTCTGGAAACTTTGTATCCAGCTTCATCTAGTAACTGCAAGAGGTCTTTGGTAGCTTGTATACATTCACTTTCTGATACAGCAGCTATCAGCAGATCGTCCACGTATTGGAGAAGCACTCTCTTCCCCGGGGCCACTGGATAGCTGGAAAGGTCTTGATTCAGTGCAGCACTAAAGATGGTAGGCGAATTCTTAAATCCTTGGGGTAATCGTGTCCAGGTAAGTTGGCCCCCTCTTCCAGAGATGGGGTCCTGCCATTCAAATGCAAATAATATCTGACTCACAGGGGCTAATCTTATGCAGAAGAATGCATCTTTCAAATCCAGAACAGTAAAGTGGGTGGCTTCAGCAGGAATCAGTCCTAGAAGAGTGTAAGGATTAGGTACAACTGGATGTATAGTTTCAACTGCTTCATTCACTCTTCTCAGATCTTGTACTGGGCGGTAGTCATCTGTTCCAGGCTTTTTCACTGGCAGAAGTGGGGTGTTCCACGGGGATTGACATACTTTCAGTAGACCATGCTCCAGTAATCTTTGCAAGTGGCGATGAATGCCTTCAATTGCGGCTCTTGGGAGAGGGTACTGTTTGACATGTACTGGTGTAGCACTAG
Organism: Ichthyophis bannanicus; assembly: GCA_033557465.1. Taxonomy (NCBI): domain Eukaryota; kingdom Metazoa; phylum Chordata; class Amphibia; order Gymnophiona; family Ichthyophiidae; genus Ichthyophis; species Ichthyophis bannanicus. Next base: position 195,449,951 of record CM066032.1, on the reverse strand, counting down.
GCTTGAGAATCACAATTACTGGAGCTATATGCTTGGCTAGGCCTGGAGGACTGCCTTCTGCCCATACTCCAGGTGGGGCATCAATACTTTTCAAGGTTTGTTCAAAATAAGTGTCTTGGACAGAATCATCACTGTAGTATCTCCATTCTTCTTCTCGGGGAACTGTGAGCAGCATTATTCCTGCTGGTTTGGCTTGCGAATTTACTGTCATTTGCATTTCTCCTCCCTCGGAGAAGGATATTTGGGCTTGTAGCTTGGCTAACATATCTCGTCCTAGTAGTGGCACTGGACATTCTGGCATGTAAAGGAATTGATGAGTTATTTGCTGTCCTCCTAGACTGCATATGCGATTCTGAAGAAAAGGTTTTGTAGCTTTGGCACCAGTTGCTCCTATAATGGTGACTGCTTTTGTAGAAAATGGGGCTATTTTCTTGTCTACTACTGAATGTTCTGCTCCAGTGTCAACCATAAAGTTCACAACTTGGTCTCCTATTTGTATTCCGACCATAGGCTCCTGGAGACCTGAAGCAAATTCGGAGCCCGGTCTGTCCTAATCCACGTCATCTTCATCATGGGCTGTCGTAGCCAATGCTTGTATGGCTTCTCCTCTTTCTTGTTGGAATTGTTCTCGATTGGCTCCTCCGCGATGTCGGGGACGGCCTCGTCTCTCTTCTCTCCATTGATGATTGCTTTCGTCATCTTCATGGGCGTCTTTGAGTTGCGGGCAAGCATCTCTCCAATGTCCTTCTTCTCTGCAATAGGCGCATTGGTTCACGCCTAGCTGCTGGGACCGGCTTCCACCTCGGCCCCGCCCCCTTCCTCTGCTCCTTCGATTAGGGACACCTCCCCTTTTCTGTTCAACTATGGCTGCGGCCAAAAAATCAGCTTTCTTTCTCATCTTTCGATCACATTCTTTCTGTCTTTCATTATCACGATTCACATACACTTTATGAGCGACATCCAATAACTGTGTTGCATTCATGCCCGCAAACCCTTCTAATTTCTGTAATTTACGTCTAATGTCTGGTTGAGACTGATTTACAAAAGCAGAATTCACCATACATAAACTTCCTGGTGCATCGGGATCATAGGGTGTATACATTCTGTATGCTTCAGTTAATCTTTCATAAAACACTGCTGGACTCTCATCTATACCTTGGTTAACTTCAGTAACTTTGGAAAGGTTCATGGCTTTCTGGCCCCCCCTTTTCAGGCCTTGTAACAAGCCTTGGCGAAAATGGGCTAGGGCTCTGGATCCTCTTTCAGTATTCGGATCCCAATGAGGGTCTTCATTTGGGAATTGCCTCTGGGCCGCTTCCCGATGGTCTATTCTGTCTTCTCCTCGTTCTGGAGCTACAGGGTTATCTGCCAGCCAGTCTATGGCTGCTTTTCTAATGCGTGTCCGCTCCTACGGATCACAGGCCTACACCTGCCACATAAACACTTTCCATAACAATGGGTTTCAATGTTAATGTCAGAATATCTTCTTTTTTTTTTTTTTTTTGCAGATAACCTCAGAAGCACAAAAAGCAAGAGGCAGTGGTGGTCACAAGCACTCCACTGATAGAGAAACGCCCCAATAAAGTGCTTGTGACCACCACCACCCCTTTTTCCTTTTTAAATTCTTTATTTTCGCTTTATAACAACAAAGGAAAGGAAGACATACAGCTAAAAGACAAATACATAACGTGTAATACATACACCAAAGTAAACCCCTACCACCCCCCTCCCCCCTGCTTCTTCTCTAGAAAACTAAGCATTCCCGAAGCGGGCGTGTACTTACATTATTGTATTACAAAACATAACGGTGATCTAAAACATGATGAGTGCACATTATACAGGCATGTTGGAGCAATGAGCAGATTGTACATAATCATTAAGCATCTGCCATTTAGACAAGCAAGAGTGAGTTTGGACATGGGGAATAGCTCTCCGAGGTATCTGCTCATATTTACTATATAAGCAGACGAGGTTCCACCATTCATTGACAGTAAGTCGAGAGCTATCCTTCCAATTCCTCGTGATTAAGCATATAGCTATACCCAGCATGAAATCAAGGAGAAAGCGACCCTTCTTAGGAAGAGAGGGGACCTCCGCCACAGAGCGGAGTCCCACGACCTTCCAAGAGAGAGGTTCATGAAAGTGTAAGATAGATTGAATACGACCCCAGACCCGCCCCCAATAGACCTGTGTAATCTTCTGAATATGTAATCTCTGGTCTAGTCTCCGCTTGGTCCTGGGTTCATTTCACTTCACAGACGCAGGAGGGTATTGTAATAAGACAAGCAAACAGGTGTGGCTTGGAGAAAGGTTTTTATGTAAAAATAGGCTTAATACATAGGTATTGAACAGAGGTATATAGTGATTGTTACAGAGCTGTTTCAGTGTGTATCATTGAATCTGTGTGTGTGCATGTGTGACGTGTGAGAGAGATAGAGGCCAGAACCTGTGGGTCAGAGCCGCATGGTAGGCCAGAACATGTGGGTAGAGAGAGAGAGAGAGGGGGAGGGGTGAAGGGAGTTGATCATCAGAGCCTCATGGTAGTGTCCAAACCTGTCCGATGAAGGAGGGAGAGAGAGAGAGACAGGAAGTGTGTCTGTCCTTTATAGTGCCTCTCCAGCAGTTCCCCTTGAGGTCTGCTATTGTCTTTGGCCACTCCCTTTAAGGTCTACCCATCTTGATTTAGCAAGGAGGGGCTGCAGCCAGGTCCTAGAGACTGACGTCACCCAGGGGTCAGAGTTTAGACTGAATTAAACAGAGTCCATAGCTGCATGAAATGTATGCTGACATCTCCCACACCTTTTTTATTTTTATTTATTATTTGTGCCTGGAATTGGTGGAAGCAAACCTGTGGTACCTGTCCCAGCTGCCATTACCTGATAGTACTTCATTCCTCAATAGATGCTTAATGTAGAACAAAAGTGCACCTATAACTCACAAACACGAGGTCTCAGACTTGAGAGAATGTGGCCATGAATGACCTACTAGTCTCCCATATTTGCATCAATGACCTCTTTCAAAAATAGTGTGCACTCTAATCATTCTCTAATTGCTCATATAGAGGAATCTTCAACTTGCGTATAGATATGTTTTGCTTATTAAAAAGCTACAATAAAACAATTAGCATAAAAGCTTCCGGTTTTTTTAAGATGTCTGCCTTTTTTAAGATATCTGTCTCCCACAAGACAGGGAGACAGATATCTTAAAAAAAGGCAGACATCTTAAAAAAAACCGGAAGCTTTTATGCTAATTGTTTTATTGTAGCTTTTTAATAAGCAAAACATATCTATACGCAAGTTGAAGATTCCTCTATATGAGCAATTAGAGAATGATTAGAGTGCACACTATTTTTGAAAGAGGTCATTGATGCAAATATGGGAGACTAGTAGGTCATTCATGGCCACATTCTCTCAAGTCTGAGACCTCGTGTTTGTGAGTTATAGGTGCACTTTTGTTCTACATTAAGCATCTATTGAGGAATGAAGTGCTTGTTACAACATTAGTAAGAAATTTGGAGTGTATTTTGAGAACTGTAATTTTCACACTCTATAAAATTGACCCCTAAATTAGTGATTACCTGATAGTAGGCAGCTCGTCGAATACCTCCTGTATTAAATACCTTGCTATGTCTAGCAGGTCCCCTGTCCTGCACAGTACTGTCTCTAGTACTGTCTCTAGTGTTCTAGAGATAAACAAGTCTCCTTATGAGTCCAAACCTCGTGTCTTAGGTTGAGCAGCCACTACTGGGGGGGGGAACCCAATATGCCACTTACATACCCGTCTTAGAGAGAGTGAACAGTGCATAAGGTCTGCAGGAATTTTTAAGGAGGCTAAAACCAAACGGTACCAGGATGCTATGAGTGAGGATAGGAAGCAATACTAGACTGCAGCTGACTCTGGTATTCAGTGTAATAGGAAATACCGAATTAGCCAAATTAGCAGGCCAAGTTAGCCTGGATGTAGGGGTGGATGCTGGAGAGGTTCAGTGTAACTACCTTAAAATGTTGTTGTTCTGTATGACATGCGCTGCAAGGAAATGTACATTTTTTTTCATCTTACAGCACAAGAAAATTACGATAATGCATAGCAATATTTGTACAGCAGTTAAAATAATAATAGGGTGAATAAGAACATTAAAGACATGATCAGCAGTAGGTGAGTAACCAAATAACAATTCCCACACAGACACATGAGCATCTTGTAGCAAGTGTCCAACAATTTGTTGAATGTGTCCATTCTCATAAGCGATGGTGTGATTCACTTCAGTGGATGTTGTTTTAAGGTGATCAATATAGGCATGGAGTTCTGTAAAGTTGAACAGTTTATGTAGTGTCTCTTCTCCCATGCCAAGTGGTAATGGATGCACAGCATATGAGATAAAGTCTGGAATGTCCATAGAGTCATTGGTAACCAGCGGTGTGGAATAAGTTGTCCCATTAATGGTGATGGAGACCAGTGGTGTATGACTGCACCAGGTATTGTTTAGTAAATAGTTTGAACTGTACAACAAAGTGTTCTTGGGAAGGCGAATGTCATGCATTCTGGGAGCAATCGAAAAGAAACATTCTGGGGAAAGAACAGATGAAAACAAAAGTGTCCAGCTCCAAGGTAATACAAACTGTGTGAGGTAGTCAGGGAATATGAGAGCTTAACAGTCAGGGAGCAAGAGGAAGAATTGTTCCAGCAGGAGGTGTCAGCCTCTTTGAACTGGTGAGGTTGACACTTGAACTGAAATGTAGTCTGCTCGCACAAACTGGGGTCCATCGGCTTGAATGAAGTCCAGGTGTTGTCCAGTGGCTGTACCCATGTGAGATGGTCCACAGGATACATAAGCATATTATCAAACTGCACCCCAATATTAACAACAGGATAAATAACTGTGTTGTCCTGACCATGGGATCAAAGTACAGATAGAGCAGCCTTGTGGTGAACAAATGGGAACACTAACTGTCCACCAATCAAGGTGAGCTATAGCAAATTCAGGTATTTTGGTACTAGCCATATGAGTGAGAGATGGTGGCCAGTGTCCTAACTTAGCAGTGATCAGAATTTCCTTTAGTATAGTAATAAGCTCGATCTGTACTTGATCACAGGCAAGAGCCCAGGAAATATTCTTTCCCAATCTATATTCTCCATGTGCTAAGGTAACAATTTTCTGTTCTATAATGGGAGATATAAGAACAAAGGTATCTACAACTACATTGGACAGTTTAGAGGAAGCTTCATTAATAATATGTTGTGAGGTAAAACCATCAGCAGCATGCTGAGCAGTGGATCCCATTTTATTACGGAGCACCTCTATATCAATTACATTAAGGGCACCCAGTGCAGTCCCTGTGCCACCTAAAATTGTATCAATTAATTCACGCTTGTGTCAAAATTGCTTAGCTCTGGGTGTTACTGACTGCATATCAAACCAAGTATTGAGCATTTGTATGTGGTTGGCCACAAACTGAGAGCAATTTGGATATTTGTGAGTAACTAGAAACAATTTGGGAAATAGATGTCAAGTAAGAAAATGGTATTCCACATCATATAAAACATCGTGTGGTGCATCATATTTAATCTGAAAGGGATGTCCTTCCTGAAATGGGTGGATATCAGAAAGGTAGAGTACAGGAGGAGCAGAAGTAGTGGGAGGGGTGGGATGAGGGGTAGTAGGTAAACAAGATACATCCAAAAGGAATGAAGTCTCAGTGATGTGCTGTTGATCACTCAAAACCCATGTATAAGTTATTTTCCAGGTACCTCTGTCCTGACAGGAAATATTGTACAATATCAAAGCAGGAGGACCTAGAAAGTAACGTTCTGGGCGTGCCCTCAATTCTTGTGTCCTTTCCAGAGAAGTGGAAACTGGTGGCTCCCACTGTACTTGAGTGATGTTTAATGAATAGAACACTGGCTTGTCCTGTACGGAACAGAAACTCAGGATGACCAGATCCTTTCCTTCCGGGAACGGTGGGGGTATTTCTTGATAACGATATACCCCACTTGTGGAGTTAGCCCAGCCAATCGTGCATATTCGGATGATAGTTCCTGTAATGAGACTTGAGTAGAAGAGAGCAGATACAAGAACAGCAAACCGAGACATAATAGAAGCAAACTTGTGTCCCCACTTATACTATGTAACAACAAAACAAACACAAAAAAAAATAATAATAATAATAATTTTTACTACTTATTTACATAACTAACTACTTATTTACATAACTATTAAACACATGTCAACTATACAGCAGGAGTAAATAGTTACCGTCCTCAAGCGACTTTTGTTCAGAAAGCAGCTGTCCGTGCTGTCTTCAGGTGGTAGCTGAAAACAAAGACTGATAAAGCACATATTACCCATATGGTTTTAACTGGGTGATGTGTTTCCAGTACTGCTGGTTATCGTGCATTAGGATAGGCTTGGGCCTAAGGTATCAGTAACTGAGTATGGTCCCTCCCACTGTGCAGTTCCAAAGGGGAGTTTTGGTCTAGGTCTCATCTCTGCAAGACACTAGTGACAGGGCTTCCTTCATGTAATCATGAAATATTGATGGTGAATCCTTAAATCCCTGTGGAGGCACAGTCCATGCACACTGTTTCGGCCAGGCTGGTGAATTGCATGTGGAAGAAATAGGTCTAATCAGATCCCTCTCCTCCAGTATCTTCACAATTTTAGTCACTGGTTCTATAGCCTGATGAGGTACTGGGTATTGCTTCTGTGGTGGAGGATCCTCACCTTCCAACAGTATTTCTGTGTGCATTTTCCCACAATCTAACTTGTCTTGAGCCCAGACTGGAATATCAGCCACCTCTGAAGGAATTACACACAGATCATACTGCTGAGCTGCCTTGGTGCACTGAGTTGCTAACTGCATGGGGATGACTTCATGCACTAAAGTTTTAGAAGCACTTGAAGTTCCTGAATACTGCCACAATTTAAGATTAGCCATATCCCCCACCAAAGTTAACTGGTTGGGAACATCAGTTCCAATTATTTCTTTTGGTGTGTTCACTATAGTGGAGGCAGTGGTTTCTAACATTTCCTTGTTTTGTTCACTGTGCACAGGGATACCCCATTTAACTGGGATAGCCACACATTTGGAAGCTGTGTCATTAATTCCTTGAATTTCATAAATTTCCATATTTTTCTGATCTGCAGTGGGAGAAGCTCTGTTAGTAAAACTAATTCCAGCCCCTGTGTCAATCAAAGCTAATTTATCCTGACCCCCTACTCTACTGATAACATTGGGGCGTGCACAAGAGTCCAGTATCAAGGGTGTTACAAGCCTTAAATTGTGTCCTGGGCCTGTATCCATTTCATCACCCAGAGGCTCTGGAATTGAGTCCTCTGCTGAGATAAAGGAGGCAGGCTGGGCTATGAAGGCTTGAGACATTTTGATATCTGAACTCAAGAGGTCAGGACATCCCTATGCCCTAGCCTTGTGTTTGTCCTGAGCTGCTTGTAAATCCTGTTTTAATTTATCTATTTCTATCTGCAGTGTATGTTTATCTTGTTCCCATTTAGTTTTTTCCTTTTCTAGCCCATCTCTCTGTGCTTTGAGCTCTTGAAAGGGGATGTAACCTGAGGAGTTTCTAAAAGTACCTCTGCCGTGTGCTCTCCAAGGGGCGTGGCCTCTGTCGGTGTTTCTTGTGTACTGAGAGGATCCTTCAGCTTGCCACTTAGGGGTGTGTCCTCTGTCTGTGTTTCTTATGTACTGAGAGGATTCATTGGCCTGCCACTTCCGTGCCTCTGATACTGTAATGACCTGCGAGGGCTGGGTCTTCCAAACAGACCCAATTCTGAGCATTAGAGTATCAAAAGGGGTTGCTTCAGGGTCTTCAGAAAATAACAGAAGGTGTTTTGTAATCTCAGGGGATAGCAATTCTAATAAAAATTCCTTATGCATGCTCTCCCCATAATCCTCTGCCTTGGGCCAGGACTCTTGCTCATTAAGAACTGCTTTTAAAATCCAGGCTCTATATGCAAACTGTTCCAATGTATCATCTGGTAAAGGTGAAATAATTTTAAATACTTGCATTGGGGAACAGTGAAATAGTTTCTCAGTACCCCTTTTAACCAACTGGTATGGGTGAGTGAGAGAGCCAACCCTGTAATAGTGTGGCCCTAGAGCCAGATGCATAAGTCTATCAAAGTCTGATTGTTTTCTTCTGTATTTCCCTAGACCCCAGTGAATCAGAATATCAATCGCCCATTTAACCCACTGATTTACATTAAGAGGCATAGTACCAATTTTCTCAACTATTTTTTCAATATCTCTATCTTTTAAATTTTCCTGGAACATTAATTTAACTGGTGCTTTGAGTTCTGTACTGGGTGCTATGTCTAAGTCCTCTGAATTATTCTCCTGACAGAGATTGCTGGGTTCTGGCTGAGCTAAACTATCTGAATTTTCCTGCTGTGATTCATCTGTGTTTTTTCCATTCCTAAGTTCAACTATGCATACTTTAGAATTCTTTTGTTGCTGATCAGGTGTGTCATAGGCATAGGGAATGGGTGTATCTTTGTTCTTTTGTTTCTCTCTAGCTGGTATGCATGGCTCATAGGCATATGGTGCTGAGGGAGGGGTAGGTGTTGACTTTCTTGCAAAGGCCACTTGATCTTTAACGTGCCTCAATTCAAGTTTAAGTGCTTCTAATTGTTCACTAACAGTTATAAAAGAATTTGTGGCTTGAATCACTTGAGTTCTCTGAATAGAAATACAACTTTGTGCCTCCTCCAGTTCTTTGATCAATTGGCTACACTGAGAAGTCAGTTCAGAGTTTTCTTTTTTCATGCTAATTAGTCCCCTGCACATGCCCTGGATGAAGAGGCATTTTCTTTTATTGGTTTTCTTTTTGAATTCATGATCATGGCTTAACATTCGTTTTTGAATATTATACCATGAGTCAGGGAATTCCCCTTCATATGGACCTCCTTTTCTCTTACAATATGAAATTAGAATTTCTGTAAGTTCTTTAAAATCAAATGCTTCCATATTAGATACTGCAGAAAGGCTGTAGTTGGACTATCTAAAATGTGTAACCTTAGAAGGAGGAATGCTAACTTAAAAGGTATTTCACACCTATTTAACAGGGTGGAGTAGATTAACAGAATTGTATCAGTTGCAGCCAGCTGCAAGCCTGCTCTCAGTAAGATAGTTACTGACAGGAGACAGAGAAATAGAAGTTAAAAGGGAGAAAGATTAACATTGTCAGATATTCCTGCTCACACCAAGATATATACTGACAAGAGAGAGAAATAAAAGTCAAATAGACAGGAGGGTACATTAGTGTTACCAGGAAAGATGTATATTGTACTCTATGAGGGAATATTTAACTGTGTAACTCTGTATTTTCTTAGCAGCTCAAATACTATATAAAATCTGTAGCAAGCCTATACATAAAAATAAGACAATTGCAAGCCACTCTGTGTCATGTCCTTAAAATTCTAGATTCTTACAGAGCCTTTTGACACTAAAAGTCTCACCTTGTCTAACCCACAAAACAAAATTGTAAATGGTCACAAGGGCTATTGATTTTCCTGTCTCACTCTGTCTGAAATCTACTTAATGTATTATACAAAATTATTACTTACCCAACTGGAGGTCTGCTGTGAAATCCGAGAGACGAGCCCCCAATATGTAATCTTCTGAATATGTAATCTCTGGTCTAGTCTCCGCTTGGTCCTGGGTTCATTTCACGTCACAGACGCAGGAGGGCTTGTAATAAGACCAGCAAACAGGTGTGGCTTGGAGAAAGGTTTTTATGTAAAAATAGGCTTAATACATAGGTATTGAACAGAGGTATATAGTGATTGTTACAGAGCTGTTTCAGTGTGTATCATTGAATCTGTGTGTGTGCATGTGTGAAGTGTGAGAGAGATAGAGGCCAGAACCTGTGGGTCAGAGCCGCATGGTCGGCCAGAACATGTGGGTAGAGAGAGAGAGAGGGGGAGGGGTGAAGGGAGTTGATCATCAGAGCCTCATGGTAGTGTCCAAACCTGTCCGATGAAGGAGGGAGAGAGAGAGAGAGACAGGAAGTGTGTCTGTCCTTTATAGTGCCTCTCCAGCAGTTCCCCTTGAGGTCTGCTATTGTCTTTGGCCACTCCCTTTAAGGTCTGCCCATCTTGATTTAGCAAGGAGGGGCTGCAGCCAGGTCCTAGAGACTGACGTCACCCAGGGGTCAGAGTTTAGACTGAATTAAACAGAGTCCATAGCTGCATGAAATGTATGCTGACAACCTGCAGTTGAGGACATTCATAAATAACATGAACGAAGGTTCCCACAGCAGTATGGCAAGACCAACACAGGTCCCTAGCATTTGGGTTCCATTTGGCTATTTTTTCTGGGGTATAAAAGCATCTGTGTGCAAAGAAGAAGAGAGTTTGGGTAACAGAGGCAGACCGGGAAACCCGCACTACTTTACTCCAAAAAACGCTCCATTGCACAGGGGTTATAGTAGTTTGCAGTTCGCGCTCCCAGGCTTGTTGAGCTCTGGCAGCATGATCTGAAATATGTTGGGAGTGAATCTTTGCAGTGTCCACCTGAGGAACTAACAGTTTTGAGATGAGAAAGAAGTCTATGCGAGACTGAGATTTATGAGGGGAGGAGAAGAAGGTGAAGTCAAGCTCATTGGGGTGTAGTAACCTCCATAGATCAACTAAAGCAAGATCCTTGATCAGGGAGGTAAGCGTGGCGTGACTCTTGGGGGGACCTCTCGTCCTAGGCGGCTGTATATCAATCAGGGGATCAAGGACTAGATTGAAATCCCCCCCAATGATCAATGAAGTATTAGCAGAAGCCTGCGCAACCTGAGCAATGGTAGCAAAAAAGGCAGGGTCATCAACATTAGGAGCGTAAAGGCATATACATGTAACTTCTAGGCTACCTATCTTGAGGTGAACTCTAGACCATCTACCTTCTGTATCTGAGCTAGTCGCAATAACAGTAGCATGCAAAGATTTCCTAACCAGTATGGCAACCCCACATTCCTTAGAAACGGCTGGGGAATAAGCGGCCACCATGTAAGGTTTAATATTGAGTTTAAGAGTTTCCTTCGAATTTAAATGCGTTTCTTGGAGAAAATCAGATCCGCTGCTTCCTGACTGAGGTAGCTTAGGATTTTCTTCCGTTTTATCGGATTATTGATGCCCTTTACGTTCAATGAAAAAATCTTACATGGTGCCATCAATCGGTAATAGACATTTTAGGGAAGGGCGCTTGATAACATAGAACATAAGCAGAATCTGTACAACAATGTCATAATCACCGAGTATTCTGGCTAATACACCCCATATTGAAAAGTATGTACCAACGTATCTTAGAGAAGAAGCAAAACCCCCAAAGAATATGGCGACCATGTGTCTGCGGGAGGAGGCCCTAGAGAGGAAATAGAAGACATGTAAAAAAAAAGAAAAGAAACACCAGAGTCCATAATAACACTGTCTCTGATACTCATCGAGGCTACTGTGGGTAGATGGAGTCGGGTCACAGATACCATCAAGAGTAAGGCAACAGACTGCCCACGCCAGACTCTTTGCTAGGCTGCGGCAGATCCAATATGGCAGATACAACGGATATGAGGAGACTTGCAGGAATATTCTGGAAGTCAGCGCATCAAGTCGGCTTCTTTGGAATCCAAAAACTCCGCTAGTAGATCAGGGTCCTCGAATGTTCTTGTCTGATTGTGAAGCGTGACTCGGAGCTTGGCCGGGTACATCAGGCCATAGCGTGCTTGTAGTTGTTGAAGCCTCGGCCGGAATTCCAGAAAGCGCTTTCGGCGGTCGACTGTGGGTTTAGACAAGTCGGGATAGAAGGAGATCTTGTGGCTCTCAAACTCCATATGGCCCTTTGCCCGAGAGGCACTTAGAATTTGCTCCACGTGTTGATATCTCAATAGTCGAAAAATGATAGGCCGCGGGGTCTTCCTGATGAGCGTTATGCTTGTGGGTACACGATGAGCGCGATCAATCTCCAAATCTTTGGTAAAGGTGATTTGGAGCAGGGAAGGGAGGATTTTGCATAAAAACTCTTTCATGTCTCCCGATTCCGCTCCCTCCGGTATGCCCACGAGTCGTATGTTGTTGCGGCGCGCTCTATTATTGCCATCTTCCACCTCTTTCTGCAAGGCCCGCACCTGTCGTTCAACTTTGTCGAGTTGGGACAACCGGGCCGCATGGGAGTCCAATATGCTCTCCATTTTGTCTTGACGCGAAGAAAGCCCTTCTAGCTTGCTTTGCAGCACACCAAAATCGTCCCGCAGCGCTCGGAGTGCTTCCCCGTTTGCCTGCACAAGGTTTTTGACCCCTCTAATCTCTACGAGGATTTCCTGCTGCATTTCGGGGCCCTCGCACAAGGCCGGCCCCTTCTGCGGGGACGGAGGTTCAGTTTTGGAACGTTTGCCGTGAGAAGCCGCTGGAGACCCAAATTCCAGGCGCGTTGGTTTGGTCCCCGCCATCTCACCAATGTGCCCCGGCAAGATCAGAGTAGAAGTTCCAAGTATATGAGGTGTTAATTCAGGATTCTGAGTAGGCCTCTCGGGAGCCTCAGCGTTATGCGACCATCCCGCTGGACATCAGGCTCCGCCCCCCCGTCAGAATATCTTCTAGTGGTGCATGATATCCATCTTTTTTTCAAACAGATAAATAAACCCCGATGCCCACTGGAACGTCCCTCCTGCTTTTAGCTTCAGTTGCTTCAGGGGAATATAGCTAAAAATAAACAGACACATCACCATTGCTTAACATACTTACTATGTTACCCAGAAAGACCACCTTCAATAAACTGATACAGGATTACTCTCACCCAACCAGCTCATTTCACTCCAAAACCAGATGAAGTTTCCCAGATAACCATAAATTCAATCCCAGGCATCACATCTACTCCATCTAAGTCTTTTCCATTACTATTCTTTAAATGCTACACATGCGCATAAATGCTCAACAAAGCTCCACCCATTACTTCCCCTAGCCAATCCATTCAATCCCATCAGACACAAACTCCCCAATCAATGCCCGAATTTAAACCCTCTGGTATCACTGTCCCCAATTGAAAAATCCTACGTTGTTCTCTATATAGCAAATACTGCTCACGCATTTTACCTTTATTACCTGAATGGATCTGCTCAAGGCAAAAGCATTGCAGATCAAGAAACACATGACCCTTCACTAAACAATGTGCAACAATAGGAGCCTCACGTCGCTTACAGTGTAATCTACTCTTATGTTCACATAATCGATCCCTAAGCGGAGGGATTGTTTTAGCTATATACAATAGCTTACACAGACAAAAAATACCATACACAACATAATCTGAATCGCAAGAAGTCAATGATCTTAAAAGATACACCTTACCCTTATAGAAAAATCGATCAGTTTCCCATGACACCGTGCAAAATGCACAGTGTCCACATTTCACATGCCCAGATTGTCTCACAGAACTCACTTTAACAAACACCATTGTCGATGGACTTAATATCTCTTAAATTCGGGTTACGTTGCCATACACATTGGAGGCGTTTTATTTCTAACCCTGATACAGTTTGTAACGCATTAGCATGTTTCTGCACAATTCATTGAATCTGAGTACTAAAAGGAGAGAACCTTGAGATCAAATTAACATGTTCATCATTCCCCTGTTCTCGGGGCTTAGGGGATAATAACCATCTTCTGTCATTATATAGCACCCTCTTATACATCCAGTTCAATACCTTCTCCGGTTAACCTCTCATCCAAAAATCATTTTTAAGAAAATTTGCCTGAGTCTTAAAATCCTCACGAGTAGAACAATTACGTCTATATCTAATAAACTGTGAGACTGGTAAACCCTTCAAGAGATTCATCGGATGGACACTCGAAAAGTGTAGGAACGTGTTCCTGTCAGTACTTTTTTTTTTTTTGAAACTTTTATTTTCATTTTAGAACATCAAAACAAAAGGACATACAGAGTAGAAGACATGAACAAATAATATTATACAATCACGGACAGTAAACCCCCACCACCCCCCTCCCCCCCTGCTTCTTCTCTGGGATACGTAACAATCCAGTATCGGGTGTATATACACATTATTATCTTTCGAGAAAATATAATTATCTGCAACATGATGAGTGTAGTTATACGGCTATATTGGAGCATCTGGCAATCTGAACATAGTCATTAAGCATCTGCCACTTAGATAAGTGAAAGCAGTCCTGAACCTGGAATGCCATCCGGCGAGGTATCTGCTCATATGTGCTATATAAGCAGACAGAATTCCACCATTCGGTAAAAGTTAGGCGGGAGCTATTCTTCCAATATCTTGTGACTAAGCATACAGCCATACCCAACATAAAATCTAGGAGGAAGCGGCCTGTCCTGGGAAGAGAGGGGATCCCCGCCACAGAGCGGAGTCCCACAATCTTCCAAGAAAGGGGCTCCCGGAAGTGTAGGATACTTTGTATCCGATCCCAAACCCGCCCCCAATATTGCTGTAATGTTGGACATTCATAGATAACATGGGCGAAGGTCCCCACCGCTGTATGGCATGACCAACATCGATAGCTTGTATTGACATTCCATTTGGCCATCTTCTCAGGAGTATAAAAGCATCTATGGGCAAAATAGAAGAGCGTTTGAGTGACAGAGGCGGATCTGGAGACCCGCACCACTTTGCTCCAGACTATCTTCCATTGCTGGGGAGTTAAAGTGACGTGCAATTCGCGCTCCCAGGCCTGCTGGGCCCTAGGGGTGTCCCTGCCTGGACTATGAGTGAGTATTTTATAAAAGTTAGATGCCACCCCAGGTAAACTCCCGATACAACGAGTCACCTCTGATAGCCCTTCCTCGCTAGTATCAGAGCGCGGAATGACCCGAGCGCCTTTAAGGCAATGTTGGAGCTGCACCCATTGAAAGTAATATTTCGCTGGTAGACCAAATTCTGTTTGTAAAGCATTAAAGGTTTTCCAGCGCTCCCCAGCAAATAGCTGCTTAGGTGTCCAAATCCCCCTGGAGTACCAGGGTCTCCATGCTATCGTGTTTTTGTTAATTTGAAATCGAGAGTTATGCCAGATCGGGAGATGGTCCGGGGGCACGCCTGCGGACCCAGAGATTGAATGAGGGCATTAAAGGCCACTAGAGTGTCTACAACCATTGGTGAATGGCGGGAGTCTGAATGATGGCACATTCCGGGGAGGTAGGCCAGCGGAACTGGTCCACTAAGCTCTTCTTCAATATCTAGCCACACCGGGCGGCCTGCTGCCGGGGTATCCAACCAACGGGCACCTTGCTTTAAGAGGAAGGCTTCATGATATTTGAAAAAATCTGGAAATCTAGCTCCTCCTCTTGCTTTATCAGATTGCAAGTGTTGTTTAGCTATCCTGGGTGTTTTACCCTGCCATAGATATCGGATAAGAAGGCCTTCTATATCCTTGTAGATGTGTCGGGGCAGTAAACATGGTAGCATTTCGAGAATGTAGTTCACTTTAGGGACTATCATCATTTTCACTGTTTCCAAGCGGCCCCACCACGTAAGGGTTAGTGGAGACCACCGATTGGTAAGTTCACGGACTTTGGAGACTATCGCCTTGGCGTTGAAACTAATAGTATCCTCTAAAGGATAGCAATAATGGACCCCGAGATATTTCACCATACTATGCTGCCAGAGAAAGGGAAAGGCTTGCATGTCGGCCGCATGTACCCGGTGGTTAAGTGGGAAAGCAACCGATTTGGTCCAGTTGATCTTATAACCCGAGAGCTGCGAATACCTGTCTAGTAATTCTAAGACTACTGGGACCGAGTCCAAAGTTATAAAAAGCATAAGATCATCTGCATAAGCGGAGAGTTTGATCTCTCTGTGTCTGAAGGGGGCACCTCGGATGTCTGCGGACTGCCTAAGTAACAGGGCTAGAGGTTCGAGCGCTAAGTCAAAGAGCAGAGGAGATAGGGGGCACCCTTGGCGTGTACCTCTTTGAAGGCTGAATGGCTGAGATTTGATAGCATTCACACATATACTGGCTGTGGGTTCGGCATACATGACTTGAAGAAACCGGAGAAAGCCCTCCCCAAAGCCGTACCAACGGAGAACAGCAAATAAGAAGGGCCATTCGAGACGGTCGAAGGCTTTCTCGGCGTCTAGGGAAAGGCCGACTAGTGGTAGATCTAGGCTTGCAGCATGAGTCAAAACATGACATAAAGTCCTAGCGTTGTCGGCAGTGGATCTTCCGGGTATAAAACCACATTGATCGGGGTGGATTAGTGTAGACATTTGGTCAGATAGTCGAGAGGCTAAGACAGTCGCAAAAATTTTATAGTCTGCGTTAAGAAGGGAGATTGGGCGGTAGTTAGCTGTTAACAGCGGATCCCTCCCTTCTTTTTCAAATACTACCACATTCGCCGCCGAAAAGGATCCCAAGCAAGATGTGTCTTCAGCCAGAGCAGTGAAATAGAGTTTTAGGTGGGGGGCTAGATCAGCACTGAACGTTTTATAAAATTCGGCCGGAAGACCGTCAGGGCCTGCGGCGCGTCCTGAGGCCACACGTTTAAGGGCAGAGTGAATGTCATTAGTAGAGAAGGGTTTATCCATCGCAACCCTATCCTCTTCAGAGAGGGTCGGCCGTTGGATTCCGGATAATAATCGCTCAAAAGCCTCTGACGTGAAATCACATTCTGATTTATAAAGACGAGTATAAAAATCCCGGAAGAGCTCTACTATCTCTGTATTATTTGTCACTATGTCCCCTCCTACCGGGTTTCGGAGAGCCGCTACCCGCTTGGCTTCTTTTTGACCTTTCAAGGCATTAGCTAAGAGTCTACCAGCACGGTTGCTTTCCCGATAGTACATCCCTTGCTGCAATGCGATATTTTTAGAAGCTGCAGCAGACAGGATTGAGTTATATTGAAAGCGTAGGCGTTGCAATCGCAACAACACACAAGGATCAGTGCGGGAAGTAAGAACCCGTTCCCCAACTTTAATTTGTTGCTCTAATATTAATAACTGTTGCTTACGCTGTTTCCCTAAGCGAATTTGATAGCTAGTAATGGTTGCACGAATGGCAGCTTTAAAGCCCTCCCACCAAGCCCAGCACATGGTATCATGTGGTAAGTTAAAATGGAAATAGTCCTGAATGGCGGCCCGAATGCCTAACTGAAACTCTTGTTGCTCTAGCAAGGTCCTATCAAAAAACCAATTTCCCGGATTCCCACTGGGCAGATTAGCGTGCAACTGGAAGGAAATGGCAGCATGGTCTGAGATATGTAATGGGTGAATCATCGCTGTGTCTACCTGAGATACCAGCACTTTAGATATTAGGAAAAAATCTATTCTGGACTGTGATAGATGGGGGGGAGAATAGAAAGTAAATTCCAGTTCAGCAGGATGCAACAATCTCCAAAGGTCCACTAAAGCGAGATCTTTGATCAAGGAGGTGAGTGTGAGGGAGCTCTTGGGCAGGCCACTCGTTCTAGGCGGTTGCCTGTCTATCAGAGGATCGACGACTTGATTAAAGTCACCACCTATTATCAGTGGGGTGTTAGCAGAGGCCTGCGCAACCTGAGCAATGGTAGCAAAAAAGGCAGGATTATCAACATTGGGGGCATAGATACATATACATGTTAGTTCAAGGTGTCCAATTTTAAGATGGACGCGGGACCATCTGCCCTCCGTATCAGAGCTAGTGGCAATAATGGCGACAGGCAAGGATTTCCTCACCAGAATAGCTACCCCACATTTCTTAGAAACAGCCGGAGAGTAGGCAGCTACCATGTAAGGTTTAATATTGAGTTTCAGAGTTTCGGTAGAATTTAAGTGCGTTTCCTGAAGAAAAAACAGATCCGCCTTTTCATGACTCAAATAACTAAGGATTTTCTTTCTTTTAATCGGGTTGTTGATTCCCTTTACGTTCAATGAAAAAACCTTACATAGGGCCATAAGACATTATCATACATTTGAAGTAAAAGCGCAGACGAGTATGGAATATATACCACATCTGTACATCTATTTCATACACATCAATTAGGATACCAAATACACCCCATATGAGAAAACAAGCACCGAAGTGCCCCAGAGAAGAAGCATAGCCCCAAATATAAATGGCGACCAGATGTCTGCGGGAGGAGGCCCAAGAGAGTGCGATTGTAGTATTCGAACCCTTCTGTTATTATAGTCTCCGATCTCCACCGAAGTAGCTGTGGGCATGACAGAGCAGGGCTATCAAGGCCAGTGAGCCAAGGCTGTGAATTGCCAAGGCAGTCCCTAAGGTAGAGAGCGTCCGAAAACAATATGGCGGGTTTTACCAATATAAGGTCAGTTAACCAAGTGTTCCCTGGATCAACGCATCTGATCTGCCTCTTTGGACTCCAAAAATTCCGCGAGTAATTCAGGATCATCAAATGTTCTGGTCTGGTTGTGCAGCGTTACCCTGAGTTTAGCCGGGTACATCAGGCCATAGCGAGCTTGCAGTTGTTGCAGCCTCGGTCGAAATTCCAGGAATCGCTTTCTACGATCGACCGTGGGCTTAGCCAAATCAGGAAAGAAGGATATCCGGTGGCCCTCAAACTCGATGGGGCCTTTTGCGCGAGCGGCATTCAGAATTTGCTCAACATGTTGGTATCTTAAGAGCCGAAAGATAATAGGCTGCGGGGTCTTCCGATTGAGCGCCATATTGGAGGGCACTCGATGAGCCCGGTCAATCTCCAGGTCTTTAGCAAATGTGATCCGAAGTAGGGAAGGAAGCGTCTTGCAAAGAAACTCCTTCATGTCTCCAGACTCAGCTCCCTCCGGTATGCCCACGAGCCGTATGTTATTGCGGCGGGCCCGATTGTTGCCATCTTCCACTTCTTTCTGGAGGGCCCGTATCTGGCGCTCTACTTTGTCAAGTTTCGCCAACTGGACCGTGTGTGAGTCCAGTATGCCTTCCATTTTGTCTTGCCGTAGGGAAAGCCCTTCAAGTTTGCTTTGCAGCACACCAAAATCTTCACGCAGCGCTCGGAGTGACTCCCCGTTGGATTGCACAAGGTCTTTTACCCCTCGTATTTCAGTGAGGATCTCCTGCTGCATCTCGGGACCTTCTCGAGGTGCGGGCTGCTTCTGCGGAGACGGGGGCTCGGTTTTGGAGCGTTTACCATGGGAATTCGTTGGGGTCCCGAAATCGAGACGTGCTGGTTTGGTCCCCGCCATCACCCCAAGGTACCCCGGTAGAGTCAGAGCAATATTCAGAATTAAACGGTTCAAAATTCAGGATTCTTGGTAGGCCTCTCGGGAGCCTCAGCGCTATGCGACCATCCCGCTGGACATCAGGCTCCGCCCCCACCTGTCAGTACTTTTTTAATATACTGAGGTCCCCCAGGAATCTCGCTGCCTATATGCTTTTACATCCAGGAACACTATCTCCTTGGGATCATAACACATAGTAAATTGAATATGGGAATCCAAGGTATTTAACCATTTATGAAATAACAATAAGGAATCCACAGAGCCTTCCCATAACATAAAGATGTCATCTATATATCTGCGCCATACTCTCATCTGAGAGGAATATGGCAAATCTTTTAACCATTGACGTTCATATAGACCCATAAATAGGTTTGCTACTGATGGGGCAATTCCTCCTATATGTTGAAATATGCACCCATCAAAACTAAAATAATTTCTACATAATGCTAATTCTGCACATCACATTAAGAAATCAAGCTGTAAATCTCCGACATCCCTCCGTTGTATCAAACCCGATCGGATTTCGTCCAAAGCTGCTGGCTGAGGAATACTAGTGTACAATGCCTGTATATCCAAAGTCAACAACACAATCGAGTCATTATTTGCCAATTCTGATACTTCTGTTAATATCTGTAAAAAATGTATACTATCCCGTATATATGATGGAATAGTTTTTAATAAAGGACGCAGGAAAGAATCTATTAACATTGATAATGGCTCCAAGACAGACCCCCATGTGGAAACGATGGGCCTGCCTGGTGGCCGTTGTAAGCTCTCTGGCTCCCTCTTAGCTAGCCACGGGGCTCTTTGGGAGGGGAGGGGGTGCTTGGACTGAAAATGGGCTGGGGGGGTTCCTAGGACTGGAAATGGGCTGGGGGGGTTGCTAGGACTGGAAATGGGCTGCAAGGGGGGGGGGGGGTTGCTAGG
This sequence comes from Ichthyophis bannanicus, assembly GCA_033557465.1. Lineage (NCBI taxonomy): Eukaryota > Metazoa > Chordata > Amphibia > Gymnophiona > Ichthyophiidae > Ichthyophis > Ichthyophis bannanicus. The sequence goes on along the minus strand of CM066032.1, from coordinate 195,429,854 downwards.
ACTGAAAATGGGCTGGGGGTTTGCTAGGACTGGAAATGGACTGTGGGGGGTTGCTAGAACTGGAAATGGGCTGAGTGGAAGGAGGGCTTGAACTGCAGATAGCTGATGGGGAGTGGGGCTTGGAATGGAAATGGGCTGTGAGGGGAGGGAGCTGGGCCTGGAAATGGACTGTGGAGGGAAGGCTTGAACTGGAAATAGCTGATGGGGAGAGGGGCTTGGACTGGAAATGGGCTGATGGTGGGGCTAGGATAGGATTGGAAATGGGTTGATGGGGGGCTTGGACTGGAAATGGGCTGATGCGGGGGCTAGAAGGGAGCGGATGCTGGATGGGGCTGGAACTAGAAGGGAGCTGATGTTGGGGGTGGATTCAAATGGGATGGGGCCGGGAGAGTGAAATGTAGAGAGGAAGAATATGTTGTGTGGGAGGAAAGAAAAATCTACAATTGGCTGGGTATTGGGAGAGTAAGTGGGGATTGAGGATGGAGGGGTAAAATTTGAGTGGATGAAAAAGGAATAAAGAAAGATGGAGGAAAGAACAAAAGGAGAAAGATTAGTATGTTAAAGCAGATGTAGAGAGAGATTGGAAAAAAACTAGAAGAGAGAAGAAAGGACAAATGGACAACAGATGATGGAGAGTTAGCAGAAGACACAAAGAAACCAGAAGAAAGTGGCTGGAGCAATTGCAACTGAAAAAAAATGCACAAAAGGTAGAAAACTATCTCTTTATTTTGAATTTATTAACTGGAATATGTCAGCTCTGGGAAATGTGCATCATTAAAGTCTGCGCTTTGTTTAGTACAAGAGGAAATTAATTTATAGTTTTATTTCTACAGTGTTGTACATTCCTAGTTTGGCTTTCGGGGTTCCCAGTTTAATTATTGTCTTCCTATTTTCTAAATAGTGATTCCTTGTTCTTTGTTTGGTGATGGTCTATGTTCTGCATGTGTAACTGAGCTGAGGTATTCTGTTTATGTAGTTTCTATTTGACATTGCCACTTGTTCTCTTTCCCCAGTAGGTCATGTATTGTTATTCTCTGAAATGTATTGGTTTGATATTTGCAATGTTGCCTTTTGATAGTTAGAGTATAGTGCTTTGTGAATCCTGGTAGTGCTGTTACGATATGGCGGGTTTGCTATGGGTTCTAAATGGTCAGTGTTTGTAGTAGTTCCTAATGTGCCCAGTGGTTGGTACTGGATTATGGTAATGTAGAAATCTGGTACTCTTACTTTATCCATACACTCATTAAGAGGCATGTTTACTAAAAGTTAGTGCATGCTAATATTATGCAAATATTTATGTAAATGAGGCGTCTTATGTAAATGAGGCTCCGCACCAAGTCTCCACACATGGCCCCACACCCTCCTTGGGCCGCCCCTGTGTGTAAGTGCCGACATTTACACATGTTCATTGTGACTTGCTAATGCTGGATTCCTTCATCGATTTTCGCAAATGTATATTTGTGAAATGACTCCTCCCGCTTCATGTAGATGAGTATTTTAGAAATGGCTGCACCTTTAGAAATTCTTTCTGAAATACTGTCGGAATTGAGTATGTCCTGATGTTGATGTCTCAGTTCTGATCTCCACATTCTATTGAAAATGCACCTTCATATTACTATGCTAATATTCAGCCTCATGAAGAATATATGTAGCACCTGTGGTTTGTGGTCCCTCATTCACTCTTTCACTTATTTTCACTTCCGATAACTCACTGTCCAGGGTTTGTTTTGAACCATTCAAGTTTACTCAAAGACTTTCTGTGATCAAGACAAAAAATACATTTATAAAGATTCAGAATATAAAATAACCCAGTTGGCCGATTGGAGACAGGAAATATATGATTTAATGTTGGTAGAGAGGGTTGGAATACGAGGAAATGACAAATTGGGGAAAAGATTCCTGATTGAATGGGGACCCTTTGTACAGACCCTCTCTGCGCGGGAGAGGAGCAGGATACTCAATACATTGAGGTAGAGATCTGATTATACATGATATCGGGAGTACATGGACCACTAGCAATGGGGATGTAGAAGAGGGGTGGGGGGTAGGATGGGAGGGGTGGAAGGAAGGCATAGAGTGGGGAAGTAGGGAGGTTTGGGGGGGAGGGGAAAGATGGAGCGACGAGTTGGACTGTGGGATGGTAGCTGAGGTATAGCTGAATAGAAGAAGTGAATGGACCCCTGTACGGAGTGTAAGAATCCACACAAGTCGGGGGAGTGGGTAGGGGGTAGGGGAAGAGGGTAGGGGAAGAGGGTAGAGGCACATCGTAGGGTAGGTATGGGGGCATGGGAGGAAGGGGTGGAGGGAGGGGAGGAGGGGGAAATATTGAAAGGGGAAAGGGGGATAAAATAAATCATATAGGAGTGGAGTGGAGGAGTGGCCTAGTGGTTGGGGCAAGGTACTTCAGGCCAGAAGGTCAGGGGTTCAAATCCCACTAGAGGACAGCAACCTTGGGCCAGAAGGACTGGGGTTTCTAGTCCCACAGGTGCTCCTTGTGGTCTTGGGCAAGCCACTTAACCCTCCATAGCCCATGTTCCCTGTAAAATAGTTATCTCCAAGTTATAATGCCCTGTTCAATGTAATTTCAGTTTGTTCAATGTAAACCACACTGATGCAGAATAGCACAGTATATAAGAGAATGTAAATAGGCAAAAGGCATGCCTATGCATTTGTTACTGATGAATAGTTTACTATGTATATTATGTATGATACAGTGACAATGTTATTGGATAAGGAGTATGCCTAATAAAAGAAAATTGACATAAAATAACAAAATTTATAAATCTTCCTTTTCTCATTCTTTACCCATAATTGATAAAAAAAACTGCTTAGCTTACTGGGATTCACTTCATTAGTTGGCAATTCCAGTCTTCCCCGAATCTTCTCTATACTTCTTTCTCTGTGTTTGGAAGCAGATCACAGGACAAGCTACAGGCACTTCTTCCTGTGAACCCTGGTCCTTCTGAATCCATTTCCTAAGGTAGTTCCCTGAATTCTCTCCTTCTGTCCAGGATGAATGGTAACATGTTGCTTTTCCTTATATAAGAGGTTTTTTTTATTTATTTATTTATTATTTTATTTAGTAAACATTTGTATACCGCTGCTTCCTACGATCAGCAGCGGTTTACTTTACAGAATCATTATGTATCGTATAATACAGAGATTTTTAGATATACATTACGATTAGGCAATGATTTACATAAGACAGGAAAATCAGTTGGATCCAATATACATTTGATTGGGGCACACACAATCTAAGTATACATTTGATTGCAGGTGCGTGGGTGGGGCCCAAAATATACAAATATACATGATTACATACCGGTGTTTTAAATGCAGGCGTGGCAGGCAAAAGACATTTGGTTGAGGTAGAGTGTCGCATTTAGGTCAGGTTGTAGTGGGCCTGAAATAAGTGAGTTTTGAGTTTCCTTCTAAATTCACTCAAGTTGTTTGTGAGTCGCAACTCGTGTGGAAGTTGGTTCCAGTGGATTGGTGCTGTATATGTGAATGCCCTATTGCTTGTTTCTGCTTTGACAGTTCTTATGCTGTTCGGAACACAGAGAGTGTTGAGGTTTATGGTTCTTCTGCTCCTGTTGTGGGGTTGAATAGTAATTAGGTTATCGAGGTATGATGGTGCGATGTTGTGGATAAGCTTAAACGTTGTTATGAGAAGTTTAAACATGATGCGAGCGGCCACCGGGAGCCAATGCAGTTCCATTAGTACTGGTGTTATGTGATCTGTGACTTTTTTTTCCATGATGACTCTTGCAGCAACATTTTGAGCCATTTGCAAGATGTTTATGGTGTTCTTCGGAAGGCCTTGCAGAATGGTGTTGCAGTAGTCCAGGTGAGGGATGATGAGAGCTTGTGCAACAGTTCTGAAGTCAGATTTTTCGAGGATATTGCGAAGGTCTTCTGCTTCAACTTCTTAGTATAATTGTGTAATATCAGTGTGTTGGCATATCCTGCCAAGCCTCAAAGCTCTATATGGTACAGTGGCTTTGCCAGCCAAAGACAGTAAACTGCCTTTGAGCAGCTAAATATTTATACGATTGAGTTTTCCATCCAATATGAGGTTTTCTCCTTCTTGTTGGTAAGGAGAACTCTCTCAGTTTCTGAAAAGCACTGGGATAGCATAAAAAAGTTGCATGTTATAATTAGTAGGACTGATAAAAGTCTCTACTCTGCAAAATAGTAGAACCCTATAGGGCTCATTCTGTCCCGGACGTAGATCCCCCTCTGTACACACGGTCTGAAATGGATGTACAGAGGGGATCACGATTCTGATTCCGCAGGGCACATCTAGCCCCATGGGCTCAGAATCATGATCAGTCATGTATGCGCAGGCTGGGACTGCGATTCAGCCAGGTCTGCGCATACAGGACATTCCCGGCTAACTCAGTCAAGGCTCTTCAATGGAGCCGTGGTGCCATGAGCGTCATGTTGCCATGGCACCATGGCTCCATTGAAGAGCCGCGATGCCGCAGCCCAACCCCCGATCTGGTTTCCTAAGGCCAGGATTGGGATGTGGGGAATGTCCTCTGGACCCCCCTGCCCCATCTTGCCCCAGGCACAAGAAAAAACACGTCCAGGGAAGATATTCCACCTCGAAGATGGAATAACTTCCCCGCACAAGTCGCCACCCTGGACATGCAAGGCCGGCATTAGAATCGGCCCTGTATGTCCAGGACCGGCGACTGCCCACCGCCCGCCCAGACTCCACCCCCGAGCCACTTCTTCCCCGCTCCCATCTAACTTCCCCGCACAACCAGCGGGGAAATGAGACATGGTGGGTGAAGGCACGAATAGCGGGGATGGACATCCTGTTGGGAGGGCCATCCCCGCTATTTGTGGAACAGAATAACCCCCTATGGGTCTCTACATATATAATCTGAACTGTCTAACTTAGATAGTTTCAAATCATGCCTAGATATATTTTGTGATGCTATCTTTTTAGGTAGCACCGTTGAACGTACATGTATAAGTTATAACATCAAAATCAGACATTTCAAGTTATACTTGCTATCTGCATGGCCTGCATGGCCATCTGTTTTATACATTTAACCAGGGATTATTTGTACAGAAAAAGAAAATGGAACTGTGAGGCCATGGGAGGGGAATGGATGGGCCAGGATCAAGAGAAATAGATTAGGAAGCAAAACGACTATTCGCTGCTCTTTTGCAGGCTCATCCCTTCTGCTCCTCTTCCCTGCTGGCTGGAAGAGAGGGGCAGGAACATAACACCCTGCTACTCCGGAGTCTGAAAAGAAGCAGTAAAACTATGTTCCAGACTAAGGGGAACCACTCCCAGAATGTCCCAAATTCTGCTCCCCTTTTGGATTAGAAATTGGATTGAGTGGGAGGCAACAAAGTGTACAGGAGAAGGATGTTACCAGTGGTATGCCGCAGGGATCTGTCCTTGGCCCAATTCTTTTTAACTTCTTTGTTAGTGATATTGCGGAAGGGCTGTCAGGGAAGGTTTGCCTCTTTATGGATGATACCAAATCTGTAATAGAGTAGACACCCAGAAAGGAGTAAATAACATCAGAAGGGATCTAACTAAGCTTGAAGAATGGTGGAGAATTTGCCTGCTGAGATTTAATACTAAAAAATGAAGGGCCATGCATTTGGGCTGCAAAAGTCCAAGGGAGAGGTACAGTATAGGGGTCAAAGTACTTCTGTCCATGAAAGAAGAGCGGGACATGGGCGTGATTGTTTCAAATGATCTTAAAGTGGGTCCCAAGGTGGTGAACTGGATCAGAAATTGGTTGACTGACAGACGACAGAAGGTGATAGTGAATGGAGCTCACTCGGATGAAAGGAGGGTGATTAGCGGGGTGCCCCAGGGTTCGGTCCTGGGCCCGGCACTGTTCAATGTATTTGTGAGTGATATTGCTGAAGGACTGAATGGAAAAGTCTGTCTTTTCCCAAATGTCCCAAATTTTGCTCCCCTTTTGGTTTGGTTTGGTTTATTAATTTGGTACACTGAAATTCGTGACAGCATTATAGTGGTTTGCATTAAAAATAATAAAAAGCAGCAGGAAACACAATAAGAATATATCAAGCAAAAACATAACAAATACAAGTTGCAATCCAAGAATGTAAGAAAAACAAATGCAAACACTACTACTACTACTATTTATCATTTGTATAGCACTACAAGGCATATGCAGCACTGTACAGGGACATGTAAGAGACAGTCTCTAAATCTAGTTAAGAAAGACAACACAACTGGGGATTACAATATATCTAGGGGTATGGTAAGGAAACACATAGGAGACTGAGGGATCAGGATCCAAACTAGGGGGATGAGGATCCAACAAGTGGGAAAGGGAAACCTGTCCTACATGCCTATAAATCAAATTATTTATTTATTTAGCTAAATTTATATACTGCAAATCTAAAAATCTAAGTTTAAATTTTTAACTATAAAATATAGAATAAGAATATAAAATTTTCCATCCACAACAATTTTGTATTTTAAATAAAAACGTATATTCAGTCACCAGATAAAACTAGCAAGATTAGCCAACAGGGATACTTCCGCAGTTGGGAATGCAGACTTCCTGCTGGAAAATGGCATGCACCCGAGTAGCAAGATTATCCCCTTCCCCGAGAAACACCCGAGACATGAATAATATTCCAAAATGCCCTCCAAGATGCGCAAGATGTGATTCAATGTAATGAAGCTGTATCCACAAAAGGCTAAGCCACCAACCAAATTGAAGACCTCTGGTGAAATCTGCTGTAGCCAATAAGCATCCGGTAGCATCCTAGTGCAGAGCACACCATGGAGCAGAGCAAAATAAAGCACTTCTGGGAGATCAGCTGAGAGCAATTGCCAACTGAAAGAAACCAAGTCAATCGGACAGAAATTGTTGTTCACAGGCAGAGGTGACCATCCCTCCACAAGGAAAGAGGAGACCTGGTCGTCCATCTATGTGGTGGACTGGAAGCAGTGCTCCAAAATGTCAAAGGAACAAGCTGAATGCTAGGGGTAATTAATGGGTGTCAACTGCAATGGAAAAACCCTGCTATAAGATTTCAAACCAAATATTGTAGCAATCACCGAGGCACCTGAAAGAAAACTACAGACTCACGAGAGAGATTCTGTTCCTAGACATCAAAATTCAACTGCAGATGCCTCTGAACATAGAAGGTGGAAGCAGATGGATTTCATGACCTGGAATCCTGGAAATCTATGAAACAGCAGGAACCTTCCTGGAAACCACACTGCTGCAGTGTCAGAGGCATCTCATGAAAACAATTCCACTTGAATGCCACTTGAAGTACATGTGCTGAATCAGAAGAACACAAAAGGCGAAGGCTAATGAAGGTCACAGGTGCTGACTTTATTGATAAAAAACCCCAACGCATTTCGGCGTCAAGCCTTCATCAGGGGGTACGCATCTAAAAATAACAGTAAGTAAATAAATAACACTAAAAATATCACATATTTAAAAATATAAAAAGTATATATAAAAACAAAAACAGTATGCATTATAAACTATAAACCATTAAAAATAATAAGAAACTAAAAAAGATCAAAACATCAATGTAAGAGAAAGCACATAAATAAAAACAGCCAAGTAAATAGTTAAAAGCATAAAACAACCAATACTGACTAGTGAGGAGTACTACAGAGAGGGTACTTACGTGTTGTGCCATATGAGAATGAAAATGGGGTCTTGAAAAAGACCTTATGCAGTTATGCAGCTTCATCAGGGGCAACAATCTGTATTCACCTCATTCATTCATTTAGAGCTTTATAAGGGATCATCTGACCAATCAAAGAGATGCATAGGCCCACCCACAACTCCGATGACGCTACTACATTCTAACTATAAGGCCCTTCTCTCTTTTTACCCGTTGATTCACTTTCACAAGCACTATTACATAAACACATCCCATTCTATTTTTTTTTTTTTAAACTTTTATTTTCATTTTGCAACAAACAAAAGTAACAACACACTAAAAAAAACAAATACACACATACGATAAAGAAAGCAACCCCAATTACCCCCCACCCCAATGCTTCTTCTCTAAGCTAATAGGAATCATCATATAAGCGCTTACATATAACAATTATTGTACATCAAACAAACAGAAGTAGAGTCTATGATACCGGATAAGCATGTGACAGAGATTTATACAGAATCAAACAGTCAACTGAGAGCATTGAATAGTTTGAACATAATCGTGGAGCGTCTTCTAGCAAGACCAATAATGAGTGGTTTGAACGGAAGAGGCTAACATATAAGGTATTTGCACATATTTGCAATGAAAACAGATATGATTACCGTTCATTAGAGCTCAAAAAAGAGCTGTTTTCCCAATATTTCGTGAGTAAGGAACCAGGAAATAGCAAGGCCCAGCATAAAGGCTAAAAGGAAGTAAGCCAATTTAGGAAGAGAGGGGATCCCCGCAGCTGAGCGGAGCCCCCCAATCTCCCCAAAGAGGAGTTCCGGAAAATATAAAACAGAATGAAGACGACCCCAGACCAAACTCCAGTAATACTGTGATGCGGGACAATCATACTTAACAGGAATTTAATAGACCAAAGGCAGATGGCATGTCCAGCATCAAGTGCTCTGGATGGCTTTCCAATTAGCTGACCTATCGGGAGTATATGTCCACTTGGAAAAGCAGTACTGAGGAAAGAAGAAAAAAATCAGATCTAGTTTATGAGTGATGGGGGGGCTGAGAAAAGGTGAGCTCTAAGTCGGATGGGCAAAGCAGCTTCCATATATCTACTCGCACAAGATCTTTCATCAGAGCTGGCAGGGTGTAGAGACTCTTGGGTGGACCACGCGTTCTAGGCAACAATCTATCTATCAAAGGATCAAATACTTGGCAAAAGTCACCACCGGGTAACAGTAACAGGGTCATCCACATTCGGAACATAAATACAAATACACGGAATTCACAATCTCCAACCTAGAATATACACAGGCCCAACTACCCTCCCCATCAAAACTAGTATCCAGTACAGTGGGTGGCAAAGATTTCTCAACCAAGATGGCTACCCCGCACCGCTTAGAAACAGCGGGAGAAAGGCAGCCATCATATAAGGTGTGGCAGTAAGTTTCAGTGATGCAACGAAGGTGAAATGGGGTTCCGGAAGAAACACTACATCAGTATGGTCATGATTAAAATAACAAGAACGGTCATTCTTTTGATTGGACCATTAATGCCTCTTCCGTTCAATGACAAGAGTATACAAAAGGCCATACAACAAAGTCAAACATTCTGAGAAAGAAACATGATGGCGCACCGAGTTGCGCAATGTCCCTCATATCAACTATGAATGACTATACACACGATCTGATAAAAATAAACCAATAAAATCATGAAGCGCCCTATATAACAGGAGAAGCACCGAAGTGCCTTAGAGAAGAAGCAAAACCCCAGAAATTACTGGCGACCTGATGTCTGTGGGGTGAAACCCCAGAGAAGGCCTAATTGAGACAGATAAGCGGTATAGCTGTGCGTGCTCCGAATCCAACCGAGGTGCACATCATGGAGGAAAAGGAGACCGAGAAAGGTAGATATTAAAGAAAGAAAGGTCCAGGCAGTCTCTATTCCAGACAATGATCACCACGTCGGGTCATTCAAAATGACGGGCAGTTCCAGCGGAGTCTATCCGAGTTGCTAACTTAGCGCATCTGGTCTGCCTCTTTGGAATCTAAAAATGTTGCTAGCAGAGCAGGATCTTCGAAGGTGCTAGTTTGGTTATGGAGAGTCACTCTGAGCTTCGCCGGATATAAGAGGCCAAAGCGAGCCTGTAACTGTTGAAGTCTAGGTCGAAAAGCAAGGAGTCCCTTCCGCCGGTCAGCTGTGGCCTTTGCCAAGTCGGGGAAGAAGGAGACCTTATGATCTTCAAACTGCAGATGTTGAATCACCCGGGCTGCTTCGAAAATTTGCTCAACTTGCTGATACCTCAAGAAGCTCTCCCAGTCGGGGATAGAGCGGGCCGGAGCACCACAACCACCCACGTGAGCGCCAGGCCCAATCGCAGCGGCATCCCGGCACCTTTAAAACCGGCGCCGATCGGGCGCGCGGCCTCTATTCCTGCACTCCGGCCCCTGCAAGAAGCTCTCCCAGTCGGGATAGAGCGGGCCGGAGCACCACAACCACCCACGTGAGCGCCAGGCCCAATCGCAGCGGCATCCCGGCACCTTTAAAACCGGCGCCGATCGGGCGCGCGGCCGCGAGGCCTGCACGCCGGCCCCGGCCCGAAGCGCTCCCAGTCGGGATAGAGCGGGCCGGCGCACCCCAACCACCCACGTGAGCGCCAGGCCCAATCGCAGCGGCATCCCGGCACCTTTAAAACCGGCGCCGATCGGGCGCACGGCCTCTATTCCTGCACTCCGGCCCCTGCAAGAAGCTCTCCAGTCGGGGATAGAGCGGGCCGGAGCACCACAACCACCACGTGAGCGCCAGGCCCAATCGCAGCGGCATCCCGGCACCTTTAAAACCGGCGCCGATCGGGCGCGCGGCCTCTATTCCTGCACTCCGGCCCCTGCAAGAAGCTCTCCCAGTCGGGGATAGAGCGGGCCGGAGCACCACAACCACCCACGTGAGCGCCAGGCCCACTCGCAGCGGCATCCCGGCACCTTTTAACCGGCGCCGATGGGGCGCGCCCGCGCCTGGCGGGCCCGCCCTTAGGCGGGGCACGACAGGCACCACAGCCCACATGCTCAGTGACTTAAAAGTTCCTACTTTCTCTCACTACCTCAAGTAAGAATACATAGCCCTCTGTATATAATGCTAATTTAGCCTTTATCTCTGAAACGTCCATGTAACTATATTTTCTGAATAACATTCCTAAATACTATATTTACTGCCAATTAGCCTTATCTCTGAATTACTGTTTACTACTGAATCTACTGCTAAATAGTGTGTATACTGCTGAAAATGTGTATTATACTGAACAACTGCTAAATATTGTGTATTCTGCTGAACAACCATCTCTCCAAATAGTATATATACCTCTAATGAGCCTTATCTCTGAACCTCTCGTGTAATTGTATAATGGTGAATAACCACCTCTCATAAATCTCACACCTTAGTTAGATCCCACTGATCAGCCTTGTCTCCAAACCTAGTTCAGAGATAGATATAGATCTGAATTCTCTCATACACCTCTGCATACTGCTGAAGAGCAATATTCCAAAATACTCTCTTATTAATATTCTTGACTCCATTTATTCACACTTTGCCTTGCCTCACCCAAGAATAGTACACAATTTCCAGCTGCTCTCCACCCTCCCCTTCTCACACACCCAAATAGTGCAAAATAGTGTACAATCCCCCCCTGAGTACTCCCAATAGTCAGTGACACTCACCAAAGCTGTAGAGACTCACCACCATTGTCTTAACATCAAATCTAACACCAGCTCTACAACACTCTAAAATAACACGGAAATGGCCCCTCCTATCACAGTCATGATGAGCTGCCTCCTTATCTTCTCTTGGCTGATTGTCGAGTCTTGCCATACTCCACGCTACCAACCAAATCCCAATCCTCCAACACCATGCCAGAACGTGGACAAAATACTCTTATCCTCACCATTTAAAGAACAATCACACACGTCAATCATATTTATTACACATAGCCCTCCAACATTCCAAACAAACGAAACCAGAGAAACCCACTCTCCTTCTTAACTGCGCCCTTATAAATGCAAGATCAATTCGTAAGAAATGGCCAGTTATAACCGACTTAATTGCTTCCCACGACCTGGATATTCTTTTGGTAACTGAAACTTGGTTATCTGACGCAGATAATGTAATCCTCAACCAACTACTACCCAACAACTTTACAGTCCACTCCCGTCATAGAGAAGCCAAAAGAGGAGGAGGGACCCTTATTTTGACCAAAACCGATCTGCATTTTCATACAACAGACTCCTCCAGCACCAATAACCTTGATTTTTATCCATTGCAAATGACCATTGCTCCGTCAACCTCTTATATAGAGCACCCTCATCCTCAACTGATGATCTCTGCAACATCCTCGACATAGCAGCCAACACTCGCAACCCCAACCTATCAAATTGGATACTAGGAGACTTCAACCTCCCATCTCTTCTCTCCAGTCATGCCACCACCCTTCTAGAAGCAATCAATGACCTGGGCTACAGACAAATCATCACTGAACCCACCCATAATAAAGGGAACATACTTGACATGATCTTTGTCCCCCTGTCAGCACAAGAACCAAATGAAGAACTTGTGACATCTCTCACCTCTGTACCATGGTCAGATCACAAACTGATCAATTTTATCATACCTATCAACAACAGCTCAATAAACAACAATGAATCACCAGGCAACCCCAACAAACACTTCTTCTCGAAACTTCAAAGCCTTCAATAAGATATCATAATGCCAGAAATGCTTCCGCTACTCAACAATGCAACTCTCAACCTTGACAATTTAATCTCCGCATGGAACAAGTCTCTTAGTTCCATTGCGCAAAAACCTACCAGAACAATATCACAAAGAAAGTAAAACACTCCCCATGGTTCTCTCCTGAACTGCAGGTCTCCCGGTCACACTTACGGAAACTAGAGAAAAGATGGAGGCGGTCCCACTCCACTGAAGACCACTCAGCATACAAAACTCACCTTGCAATCCACAGAGAAGCTATCCTAACTAACATGAAACAATACCATACCGACACTCTCAAGAGATCTCTAAACAAACACATGACCTTTTTGAACTAGTCAAATCATTCACTAAGGAACCATCCCCATGTACCCGAAGTGATCCACCCACAAGAGTATGCCACTATTTACAATCCAGCTACTTCAAACGGATAAAATTACCACATTCACAGCACAAGACACCCCTAGTCCACTTCCCTTTCTAAGTTCTCCACACCATCCAAGAAACTTGTGGAAGATACTATTGCTGCCCTCAATACCACAACTGCTCAAACCGACCCCTGCCCCGCATATTGGATTAAAAATTACGGACAGAACTAAGCCCACTTATCACAAAAATGATGAACTTATCATTCACAACTGGATCCTTCCCTGCAGCACTCAAGCAAACATCAATCAGACCTCTCTTGAAGAACCCTAAACTTGACCCAGGCAAAGTTGGGTCCTACAGACCCATAGCCAGCATACCTCTCTTAGCCAAAATAATCGAAAAGGAAGCACAAAGGCAACTTCAAGACCACATAGATTCAGCTTCCCCACTAGACCATCGTCAACATGGATTCAGGGAATACCATGGCGTCGAAACACTACTTACCTCCCTCTTTAATAAAATCATCACAGGCATCGACAACATCCGACAAGGTTTCGCACTCATCTTCATAGACATCGCGGCAGCCTTTGACTCTGTACACCATGGTCTCCTTGTTGAACGACTAAAAGAAAAGGGCATAAATGGCATCGCCCTCGACTGGTGCAGGTCATACCTTGAAGACAGATGGCAACATGTAAAATCAGGAGCAGGATCTTCCGAACCCTTCCATCAACGACAGGGCGTCCCACAAGGATCTTCCCTATCCTCCCTTTTATTTAATATTTACATGCAACCCATTTTCAACATAATCGGGTCTTTCAAGGTCGACTGTCTAATTTACGCCGATGACATCCTCCTCTTCATGCCATTCTACACAGAGCAAAATGGACCTTTCGCCACTGATTGAATGTTTTGACGCAGTTTCCGAATGGCTTCTGTCCCAAAATCTTAGGATACAGCACAAAAAGACTGAGGTGCTATTTATCACCAGAGACCAGAGTTTCCGCCCTCCACCTCATTTAAGGACCAATGAGGCTGAGCTCCAAACCAAATCAACAATTCGGTACTTAGGAGTCACCCTTGATCAGCGTTTAGATATGAAAAACCCATATATCCAACATAGTCAGAGCCATATATTTCAAAATCCGGTCCCTTAGACACTTGCAATTCTGAACCCCGAAGACTTCCGGACAGTATACCAATCCCTGATCTTACCACACTTTGACTTCGCCAACGCTATTCTTCAAGGTCTCCCTCAATCAACACTCAACCCGTTTGCAACTTGCCATGAATGCCGCAGCTAGAGTCTTAGTGGGAGCAGCAAGATGTGACCATATAACACCCATCCTAATACAGCTACACTGGCTCCCCATTCAAGGAAGGCTCATATTCAAATCTTTGCTGCTCACTTTCAAATCCATCCATGGCATCACCTCCCCTTCATTAACTAATATCATCCATCACTCCTCCCAACAGAACAAGGAGATCCCTATCCACAAATGCACTATTAATCCCAAAGGCTTCAACAAAGTACACTATCGCAACATCTAACAGGGCTTTCAGTGTCTATGCCCCAAGATGTTGGAACGCATTACCACCAGGCATCCGTGCGATTGCTGACTTAGCACAATTCGGAGGGGCTCTCAAATTCCATTTGTTTGCACAGTACTACCAGATTAACCTATCCCCTACCTAACTGCCCCCCCTCACCTCCCAGATAACATCTCAACCCTACTGTACACATGTAACACCCTAAATCCTCAGCAATCAATCTCATTGTACATATGTAATTAGTTAGTTCAGTTTACATCCCCATGTTATCCAAGTTGTTATTCCTGTTCTCTGTAAAGCAAAACATGTTACCCAAGTTGTTACTCCTGTTCTATGTGAAGCCAAACAGTTTGTTATGGTCATTTTGTTATATGTAAACCGCGCTGACAATAGTGCGGTATATAAGAAATTGTAATAAATAAATAAATAAATAATAATGGGCCGGGGGGTCGTCCGATTCAGTGCGATGTTGGTGGGAGCACGATATGCGCGGTCAATTTCCAGAGCTCCGTAAAAGGTAATCTTCAGCAAGGAGGGGAGAGTTTTAACCAGAAATTCTCTAAGATCTCCTGCTTCCGCACCCTCTGGTACTCCTATGAGCCTGACATTGTTGCGACGGGCTCGATTATTGCAATCCTCTAACTCTTTTTGAAGATTCTGTATCTGCCGCTCAGCCTTGTCCAAGTTCACCAAGCGCTCCGCGTGCGAATCGAGGACCCCCGCCATGTTGTCCAGCCGTAGTGAAAGACCTTCAAGCCGGTCCTGAAGCATACCGAAATCTTCTCGCATGGCTCGGAGCGCTTCTCCGTTGGACTGCACCAGTTCCTTCACACCGCGTATTTCCTCCAAGATCTCCTGCTGCATTTCGGGGCTTACCCGAAGTGGAACCATCTTTAGTGGGGAAGACAACTCTGTTTTGGAGCGTTTTCCATGTGAAGAAGAGGGAGACCCAAAGTCCAAGTGCACTGGCTTGTGGGCCGCCATTCCCCCCAAGGCACCCCGGTGAGTTCGGAGTAAAATATTAAGTTTATGTAGATATTAAGTCAGGATTCTGAGTAGGCCCCTCGGGAGCTTCAGCACGAAGCGTCTACCCCGCTGGACATCAGGCTCCGCCCCCCGATCCCATTCTATTTTGTTATTAAGCCCAAAGGATTCCAAAGAATTTAAATGATATATCCATTATTGCTCTTTTTGTATCAATAACTTCCCAAAATCACTTCCCCTAGAGGTTTCAGTCACATTATCAATTATTATACAATTAATTTAATCAAATGTATACTAAAATGCTGAAAATGCATTACCAGAGGGGCATCCTCTCTCTTCTTTGCCAAACTATACTTGTGCTCTGATAACTGTACTTGAAGCTGGCGAGTAGTTTTGCATACATATAATTGCTGACATGGACAACGTAATAAATAGACAACAAAGCTGAATGTACGGGGGGCGGAGCCTGATGTCCAGCGGGATGGTCGCATAACGCTGAGGCTCCCGAGAGGCCTACTCAGAATCCTGAATTAACACCGTCCATACTTGGAACTTCTACTCTGATCTTGCCGGGGCACATTGGTGAGATGGCGGGGACCAAACCCACGCGCCTAGAATTCGGATCTCCAGCGGCTTCTCACGGCAAACGTTCCAAAACTGAACCCCCGTCCCCGCAGAAGGGGCTGGCCTTGCGCGAGGGCCCCGAAATGCAGCAGGAAATCCTCGCAGAGATTAGAGGGGTCAAAGACCTCGTGCAGTCAAACGGTGAAGCACTCCGAGCGCTGCGGGAAGATCTTGGTGTGCTGCAAGGCAAGCTAGAAGGGCTTTCTTCGCGTCAGGACAAAATGGAGAGCATATTGGACTCCCATGCGGCCCGGTTGTCCAAACTCGACAAAGTTGAACGTCAGGTGCGGGCCTTGCAGAAAGAAGTGGAAGATGGCAATAATAGAGCGCGCCGCAATAACATACGACTCGTGGGCATACCGGAGGGAGCGGAATCGGGAGACATGAAAGAGTTTTTATGCAAAATCCTCCCTTCCCTGCTCAAAATCACCTTTATCAAAGATTTGGAGATCGATCGCGCCCATCGTGTACCCACAAGCATAACGCTCAACAGGAAGACCCCGCGGCCTATCATTTTTCGACTTTTGAGATATCAACACGTGGAGCAAATTCTAAGTGCCTCTCGGGCAAGGGGCCCCATGGAGTTTGAGAGCCACAAGATCTCCTTCTTTCCTGACTTGGCTAAACCCACGGTCGACCGCCGAAAGCGCTTTCTGGAATTCCGGCCGAGGCTTCAACAACTACAAGCACGCTATGGCCTGATGTACCCGGCCAAGCTCCGAGTCACGCTTCACAATCAGACAAGAACATTTGAGGACCCTGATCTACTAGCGGAGTTTTTGGATTCCAAAGAAGCCGACTTGATGCGCTGACTTCCAGAATATTCCTGCAAGTATTCTCATATCTGCAGTACCCGCCATATTGGATCTGCCGCAGCCTAGCACAGAGTCTGGCAAGGGCAGTTAGTCTGCCTTACTTTTGATGATATCTGTGACCCGACTCCATCTACCCACAGTAGCCTCGATGAGTATCAGAGACAGTGTTAACTATGGACTCTGGTGTTTCTTCTCCTTTTTTCATGTCTTTCTATTTCCTCTCTAGGGCCTCCTCCCGCAGACATATGGTCGCCATATTCTTTGGGGGTTTTGCTTCTTCTCTAAGATACAATGGTACATACTTTTCAATATGGGGTGTATTAGCCAGCATACTCGGTGATTATGTCATTGTTGCACAGATTCTGATTATGTTGTATGTTTTCCAGCGCCCTTACCTAAAATGTCTATTACCGATTGATGGCACCATGTAAGATTTTCTCATTGAACGTAAAAGGAATCAATAATCCGATAAAACGTAAGAAAATCCTAAGCTACCTAAGTCAGGAAGCTGCGGATCTAATTTTTCTCCAAGAAACGCATTTAAATTCGAAGGAAACTCTTAAACTCAATATTAAACCTTACATGGTGGCCGCCTACTCCGCAGCCGTTTCCAAGAAATGTGGGGTTGCCATACTGGTTAGGAAATCTTTGCATGCTACTATTATTGCGACTAGCTCAGATACAGAAGGTAGATGGTCCAGAGTTCACCTCAAGATAGGTAGCCTTGAAGTTACATGTATATGTCTTTACGCTCCTAATGTGGATGACCCTACCTTTTTTGCTACCATTGCTCAGGTTGCGCAGGCCTCTGCTAATACTTCATTGATAATTGGGGGGGATTTCAATCTAGTCCTTGATCCCCTGATTGACAAACAGCCGCCTAGGACAAGTGGTCCCCCCAAGAGTCACACCACGCTTACCTCCCTGATCAAAGATCTTGCTTTAGTTGATCTATGGAGGTTACTACACCCAAATGAGCTTGATTTCACCTTCTTCTCTTCCCCTCATAAATCCCAGTCTCACATAGACTTCTTTCTAATATCAAAACTGTTAGTTCCTCAGGTGGACACTGCAAAGATTCACTCCCAACATATTTCAGATCATGCTGCTATCTCCTTTCAATTACACACTACTGCACCTCAAGGGAATTCGGGGGCCTGGTTCTTTGATAGAGCCCTGTTAACTCAGCCAGAGTTCCAGTTAGAAATTCGAGCAGCCATTCAGGATTACTTCCATTTTAATCTACCCCAGGATACTGCGAATTGGGCTTGGTGGGAGGGCTTCAAAGCGGCCATTCGAGCAACGATCACTAGTTATCAAATCCGTCTGCGGAAACAACGCACACAGCAGCTACTCATACTAGACCAACAAATAAAAGCTGGCGAACGAGTTCTGACTTCACGTACTGATCCATGTATATTAATTCGATTGCAGCGTCTCCGTTTTCAATATAATTCAATCCTCTCAACTGCAGCTTCTAAGAGTATTGCACTTCAGCGAGGGACATATTATCGTGAAAACAATCGAGCCGGTCGACTCTTAGCCAACGCCTTGAAAGGTCAAAAAGAAGCCAAACGCGTAGCGGCCCTTCGAGCTCCACAGGGAGAGGGCATAGTGACCGCAGACTCCGACATCGTAGAACTCTTTCGGGATTTCTATACTCGCCTATATCAATCTGAATGTGAGTTCTCGCCAGAGATATTTGAGCGATTGCTTTCTGGCATTCAGCGGCCGACCCTCTCTGAAGATGATAGGGATGCGCTGGATGAACCCTTTTCTACTTCAGAGATCCAATCTGCCCTAAAACGAGCAGCCTCGGGCCGGGCCGTGGGGCCCGATGGTCTCCCGACCGAATTCTACAGAACGTTCAGTGCAGATTTAGTTCCCTATTTAAAACTCTATTTTACTGCCCTTGCGGTAGATACATCCTCTTTGGGATCCTTTTCTGCAGCTAATGTTGTCGTATTTGAGAAAGAAGGCAGAGACCCGCTGCTAACCGCCAACTACCGTCCAATCTCCCTACTTAATGCCGATTACAAGATCTTCGCAACGATCTTGGCCACCCGGCTATCTGACAGGATGGCCACCCTAATTCACCCCGACCAATGCGGTTTTATACCCGGCAGATCAACTGCTGACAACGCTCGGACCTTGTGCCATGTGCTATCCAGTGCTGCCAATTTAGATCATCCATGGGTGGGTCTTTCCCTGGATGCCGAAAAAGCCTTTGATCGCCTAGAATGGCCCTTCTTATTTGCAGTTCTCCGATGGTATTTATTATTTATTTATTTATTTAACATCTCTTATATACCGCACTATTTATAATCAGCGTGGTTTACAAAGAACAATAAAACATCAGATAAGATACATATTATCTGTTTTTTACATGGAACATGGTATGGCTTTGGGGAGGGCTTCCTCCGATATCTCCAAGTCATGTATACTCAACCCGTCGCCAGCATTTGTGTAAATGCCATCAAGTCTCCGCCATTTAATCTCCAAAGAGGCACGCGTCAAGGTTGCCCCCTATCACCAATGCTCTTTGATCTAGCTCTTGAACCCCTAGCCCTCCTTATTAGACAGTCCGCACGTATTCGAGGTGTCCCCTTCAGTCATAGAGAGATTAAACTCTCTGCTTATGCAGATGACCTTATGCTTTTCGTATCCCTCGATTCGGTTCCAGCTGTCTTGGATCTGATTGACGGATACTCACAATTATCGGGCTATAAAATTAACTGGACCAAATCTGTAGCATTCCCACTGAACCACTGGGTACATGAGGCTGACATGCAGTCTTTTCCCTTCCTTTGGCAATCCCGCATGGTGAAGTATCTCGGGGTCCATTACTGTTCTCCTTTAGAAGACACTATCAGTTTTAATGCCAAAGAGGTAGTCTCCAAAGTCCGTGAGCTCACAAACCAGTGGTCTCCCTTATCTCTTACTTGGTGGGGCCGCCTAGAAACTGTGAAAATGATGATAGTCCCCAAAGTGAACTACATTTTAGAAATGCTGCCATGTTTACTCCTGCTACATACTTATAAAGATATTGAGGGCCTTCTCGTCCGTTATCTTTGGCAGGGCAAGCCACCAAGGATAGCTAAACAAAAACTACAGTCTGTAAAAGAAAGAGGGGGTACCAGATTTCCTGATTTTCTTAGATATCATCAAGCCTTCCTACTTAAGCAAGGTGCCCGATGGCTAGATGCCTCAACAGACAGCAGACCAGTTTGGCTTGACATAGAAGAGGAGCTCAGTAGCCCAATTCCGTTGACCCATCTCCCTGGTATGTCCTATCCAGTAGACACCTGCCACCCACCAATGATTGTCGATACTCTTGCGGCCTTTAACACTCTCATTTTTTCACTGGGCCCGAACGTATGTCCTCCGGATGGACTCCCGCTGTGGCATAACCCCAAAATTCAAGTCCTAAATAGAACGATAGCATGGAAACCCTGGTACTCAAGGGGGATCTGGACACCCCAACAGCTTTTCTCAGCTGCTCATTGGAAAACCTTCTCTGATTTACAAAAGGAATTTGCGTTACCAGCGAAACACTACTTTCAATTGATGCAGCTTCAACACTGCCTCAAAAGTGCTCGAATCATGCCGCCCTCTGCCCCTACTGAGGACGGGCTTTTAGAGATAGTTCACTCTATTTGCAGTACACATGGGGTAGCCTCTAACTTTTATAAAATATTATGTCAGGGTGCAGACCCGGCCACATTTAGAGCCCAACAAGCCTGGGAACGCGAACTGCAAACCACTTTAACCCCTGTGCAATGGAGCGTTTTCTGGAGCAAAGTAGTGCGGGTTTCCCGGTCTGCCTCTGTTACCCAAACTCTCTACTTTTTTGCACACCGATGCTTTTATACCCCAGAAAAAATAGCCAAATGGAACACAACTGCTAGGGACCAGTGTTGGTCTTGCCATACTGCTGTGGGAACCTTCGCTCATGTTATTTATGAATGTCCTCAACTACAGGTTTATTGGGGGCGGGTTTGGAGTTGTATTCAATTTATCTTACACCTTCACGAACCTCTCTCTTGGAAGATCGTGGGACTCCGCTCTGTGGCGGAGGTCCCCTCTCTTCCTAAGAAGGGTCGCTTTCTCCTTGACTTCATGCTGGGTATAGCCATATGCTTAATCACGAGGAATTGGAAGGATAGCTCTCGACTTACTGTCAATGAATGGTGGAACCTCGTCTGCTTATATAGTAAATATGAGCAGACACCTCGGAGAGCTATTCCCCATGTCCAAACTCACTCTTGCTTGTCTAAATGGCAGATGCTTAATGATTATGTACAATCTGCTCATTGTTCCAACATGCCTGTATAATGTGCACTCATCATGTTTCAGATCACCGTTAGGTTTTGTAACACAATTTATTTATTTATTTTATTTATTTACATTCTCTTATATACCGCGCTATTCTGCATCAGTGCGGTTTACATTGAACAAACTGAAATTACATTGAACAGGGTATTATAACTTGGAGATAACTATTTTACAGGGAACATGGGCAATGAAGGGTTAAGTGGCTTGCCCAAGACCACAAGGAGCACCTGTGGGACTAGAAACCCCCAGTCCTTCCGGCCCAAGGTTGCTGTCCTCTAGTGGGATTTGAACCCCCGACTTTCTGGCCTGAAGTACCTTGCCCCAACCACTAGGCTACTCCTCCACTCCAATAATGTAAGTACACGCCCGCTTCGGGAATGATCAGTTTCTAGAGAAGAAGCAGGGGGGAGGGGGGTGGTAGGGGTTTACTTTGATGTATGTATTACATTTTATGTATCTGTCTTTTGCTGTATGTCTTCCTTTCCTTTGTTGTTATAAAACGAAAATAAAGCATTTAAACAAAGCTGAATGTACAAGAAGTAGAATTCCTTAGCTGATATGTCTTCCCATTTGCTGTAAATAATGTTCCTTCTATCAAAACACAAAAGGAACATTCCCACAACATTTATGTCCTTGACACACTTTCAGAGCTGGTTGCCATACTACAGCCGGACATAATAGATCTCTTAAGTTCCTCCCTCTACTGTAGGCTACAGGGTTTTGTTTAAGTTGGTGATTATTGAATCACATTGAAAGCTAGGGAAGCTACTCGGCAGTTTGAAATTTGGTAATAAAGTATATATGCAGAGGAGTTTTTAAGATCCTTGATTGTGTTTAAGACCTTCTCCCTGCTGCCTGCTAGAGGGATAAAAGTTGATATATGAGATCTTTCCTCCTCTGTTTTTAAATTTTGAATTTAGAATTGTTAATTTGCTGAGTGTTTATGGTGTAGGCTCCTGAGGATATTCATGATATAATCCAGGGTTTTGGTGTTATTTGGTTTATCCACTCGAATGATGGCCAACAACATGAGACAACCCATCATTGAGCTCCCAACATCACCAGTGCAATGCATCGCACCCAGATTCAAAAACCTGCTGATCAGTAACAGAGATGAGTCTGTCGCTCTCAACTAGAGAATGAAGGTGGGGGCAGACCAGGAAGGGAGTGAGAGGGATGAACCTTGATTCAGAGAGTCTTCAGCTCAGAGCACTAACCATTAAGCAAGCTCCATCAAATACCATTCTCATCTGTTGCCTCTTCATGGTGGCCAGCCCCCCCCCCCCCCCAAACTACTTTCCAGCCCCTCAATGGTTTGAAATTCCTCCACTTAGGATCTTGGATCTTGACTGCCTAACTATTGATGGACAGTCATTACTCCCTGCACCCCCCTTCATCCCCATAGGCCGCCATCCCTTGGAAGTGGGCTCAGCCATGTTATAGGTCCAGAGGCTTAAACCACTGACCCTCTTGGGGTTGGGTGAAGAAAGCCCCCAGGTAAGTGAAAGCCCTCAGATAAGTAAAATATTAATTACTACTATTACTACCACTACTGATCATTTATATAGCTCTACAAGGTATGCACAGTGCTGTACAGACACATGTAATAGATGGCCCCTGTTCAGAGCTTACAATCTAGTCAAAATTAAATACCTCTTGTCATGATGTGGGCACTGATAAAGTTGGTTTAAAGAAAAGAAATCCTGTTTCTTTTGAGGAACTAGGGGTGCAATTACCCCCAGGCACAGCTAGAGGGAGCAGGAACAGACATTCGGGAGTTAATGAGCCTAGGAACTCTGATGACTTGTAGCTGGAAGGGAATCAGGAAGTCATCCAAAACAGTTTGCTTTATAAGTCAGAGCAGAATGCTTCTAAGGGGGTGAGCGAGAAGGCTGAGAGCCAAGAGGACAAGCCTGGGAGCTACCGAGGAGACAAGCCTGAGCGCTGTGAAGGAAGCAAGGCTGGGAGCCATCAAGAAAGGACTGAGAAGAACTGGAGGAGAAACAGACTTCACAAGGTGGGAAGCCAGAAGGCCCAAACTGACCCTGTTGCACAAGGGGAGTTTGGTAGAGCTTGCCCTAAGGTGAGAGTGTCTGCCACACCTAGTTCTTATACTCTGCCTGGATATAGAACAGAGAGACGGAAACCAAGAACCAGGGAGAAGGGTTCTGAGAAGAGCTTACCAAGTTTTGCCAGGTCAGAGAGAAAAGCACTTTTATAATCAACAGGAGTTTTTACCCAGAGTGAGAGGAGAATCCAGGATAAGTTTTATTCCACTGCCTAGAAGCACAGCTGTGTCTCACGCTGGCAGGCAGAAGTTCAGCTACCAAGGGAGAGGGGCTGGAAAAGAAAACACTGTGGATTTCAACTCAGCTAAACCAAGGTATGAGACATTAACCGTTGACTCTAATTATTGTACTCCTAAAGGCTCTGCTAAAACAAGTGTTCCTTCTGTGAGAAAAAGAAACCAGATTGGTTTAGTAAAATACCAGCAGCCTTGAGAATCCCTGGCTATGGGAAGCCAGACTCCCGAGTTTTAAATTACAAGGCTGAGATAGACAGGGACAGTGAATACTCCTCAACTGAGTACAGTGAAGGAGAGTCCATGGAAATAGATTATCCAAACACTGTTCCCTCACCTATGCCAGATCTCATGGAATGTGATTGGTGCACTGCCTCAGCTCCAGACTCTGTATGTTCCATATAACACAGAAGATTGAATGAAATGTGAATAATGTTTCTTGCACTGAATTCTACTATTTGAAAGCCTGCCTTAACTGTGAAGCAACAGTTAAGTATTCATTATAAATATTGGTACCTTTTGACACAAAGGACTTTCTGTTTTCTTGATTTGTCTCTTATATTGGACCTTTGCATTAACCAGGGAATAAAAGCCTTTATTTCCCTCCACCTGGTCTCTTTAATCAATAACATCGTGACATAATGGCGTAATCTTTATTGTCCGGGGAACCCCCCGTGACATAAATGGCGTAGTTGTTCGGATTTGGATATAATCCTAAGAGATACAACCATGAAAGTAAGAAAAATTGCCAGTATTCATTTTGAAAAAAAACAAAAAACAAAAAAAACCCCGGACCGGAGTGCCAGAAAAACCGGACCGGAGTTAAAAGAAAACCTGGACCGGAGTGCCAGAAAAACCAGACCGGAGTTAAAAGAAAACCTGGACCGGAGTGCCAGAAAAACCGGACCAGAGTTAAAAGAAAACCTGGACCGGAGTGCCAGAAAAACCGGACCGGAGTTGAAAGGAAACTTGGACCGGAGTGCAAAAACGTGGACTGGACAGCAGCAAAATCCGGAACGGAAGGCGAGGTTCCTGGAGGGTGCTACGACGCAGAGCCGCACCACCATTGCTGAGAGCCCGAGTCTACACTTCTACCAGGTAACGGGTAGAAAGTCATAACTTGTCTGGATACAAGTAGCAGTCTAAAAGGGAGAATTTGAAAAAAAAAAAAAAAAAAAAAAGAGAAGGAAGTGTAGGGCTGATTTGTGTACAGTCACACTTGGTTTTTTTTTTGTGTTTCTTTTTCTTTCAGGGATCATCGCGATGGAGCAGCGCGAGATATTTAACTGGATGGCATCCCAATTCAGCAAGCAGGCGGAACTGGCTACGCAGTCCCAGCAGCAGGCAATCATGGCTATGCAGGAACAACAAAAGCCGGTCCTGCAGATGCTGGAAAGTTGGATGAGCCATCAGCAGAAGACTCAGGAAGCAGCCGCTGGACTCATAAAGCAGAGCTCAGGACTGAGCCATGGTCCGGTAGGACTAGTGTCCTACGAGACTCTAACTTTAGGGAAGTTGGGGGAAAAGGACGATCCAGATGAATTCCTGGATGCTTTTGAAAGAATTGCCCTTTCTGTGGGTTGGCCAGAGGACCAATGGTCCATCAGACTGGCAGTGTCCCTTACGGGAGAGGCACTGTCAGCCTACAGGGCAATGCCCGCTACGTTAGCGGCAGATTATAGTGAAGTGACAAAAGCCATCAGGGAACGCCTGGGCTTGACCCCACTTGTCTATAACCGCAGGCTACGTGCGGAACATCTTGAAGTAGGCGAAACACCTAAGTCATTGGGTCACCGACTGAAGCGTTTAGCTGAGAAGTGGCTAAGGCCCATTGAAAGATCTGTGGAATCATTAATGGATATGATAGTTCTCGAGCAATTTATGACCGCAGTACCTGGTAAAATAAAGAGCTTCCTTATTCTCCAGAATTGTCGCTCTACTATGGAGGTGATTGCCTTGACAGAGAGATATTTGGAGGCTGAATTAGTCACCCAGCCTACGGAGGGGGTACCTAAGACAGCCATAGCGACATTCAATCCAGTATCAGGAAGTCTCTACCAGTCTAAAACACCTAATGTAAAATTTGATAAAAAGATAGAGAAAAGTCTTGCTAAGAGATGTTTTAACTGCGGAAAGTTGGGTCATGTTATAAATGAATGCAGAGTACGTACTGCTCTCATAGGAGAACATAAGCAATTATTGTCAGAAGGTTTTGTACTGGATATCACGGTGCAAGGAGTAGCTGCCAAAGCCTTACTTGACTCTGGCGCGGACCAGACAATGATTTTGCGCAAGCTCTGGTCTATCATTCAAGAGCAAGCTGCGTTCGCCCCAGACCGACCAGAAGGTCAAGTAAAGATCAAGTGTGTACATGGCGCTGCTACCTTGTATCCCGTGTACAAATTGCTGGTCAAAGGTTTGGGAATAGAGAAAATTATGCTGATAGCGGTAGTCCCTAGATTGTCCAAGGAGCTGGTCCTAGGTAGGGACTGGCCACAATTTGAGAAGGGCCTAGAAAAGGGTTTAAACCCCAGAGAGGTTTTTGTCTCCACTCGTGGCCAGACGAGTGCTGCAGAAAAACCCTCATGTTCTAGGGAAGAAAGTGTAATTGATCTCCCATCCCATGATGATTTAGTCAACATTCCTCCAGATAGGGATAGAAAGACTAGGGCTCAAAAGTGAAAAGAGAGAAAGGGACGCTCTCAAGGCCGAGCGGGTTTGAAAGCAGGTGAAGAACTACCTTGGATCCCAGCGGAATTGGTAGAGAGGTTCCCTTCTTTCGCCGCTGAACAAAGAGATGACCCTGCGCTGGCACGCGCATTTGAACATGCTCTAACGAAAAGAGATGTGTTTCCTCGCTTCATAAAAGAAGAAGGACTCCTATACAGAGAGAGTATAGACCCACGGACTAGGGATGTCCGAAAACAATTGGTAGTCCCAAATACATTTAAGTCTGCAGTGCTAAGATTAGCACATGATCACCCAGTGAGCGGTCACCAAGGGGTACAGGGGACCCTTGACCGGATAATGGCCAGATTCTATTGGCCAGGAGTATTCAGGGAGGTCTCACGATTTTGCAAATCCTGCGCCTCCTGTCAAAGGATGACCTACACAAAAGAAGTAGGGATTCCACACTTCTGGAGGAATTTAAGAAGCCATTTTAGAGGGACTTCACCTTTTGTTAAAGAAGAGCTGAAGAGCAGTCAGCAAAAACAAAAACAATACTTTGATAGAGACACCAAGCCTAGACATCTAACCAGAGGTGAGAAGGTAAGCCTTTTGATATCAAGCCCCACTCAAGAGTTTGAAGCCCGGTGGAAAGGACCTTATGTGGTGGTCAGATCACTTAGTCCAGCATCCTATTTGGTACAGGATGGAAAAGGACGTGAGCGGGTGTACCACAGAACTGTTCTACGAAGATGGCACGAAGGGTTAACGCCTTATTTGCATCAACACAGAAGAGCTCCAGGATTACGTGCTGTAATGAGGGTCATTCAGCCCGTAATATTTTAAGAGGGGGGATGTGTCATGATGTGGGCACTGATAAAGTTGGTTTAAAGAAAAGAAATCCTGTTTCTTTTAAGGAACTAGGGGTGCAATTACCCCCAGGCACAGCTAGAGGGAGCAGGAACAGACATTCGGGAGTTAATGAGCCTAGGAACTCTGATGACTTGCAGCTGGAAGGGAATCAGGAAGTCATCCAAAACAGTTTGCTTTATAAGTCAGAGCAGAATGCTTCTAAGGGGGTGAGCGAGAAGGCTGAGAGCCAAGAGGACAAGCCTGGGAGCTACCGAGGAGACAAGCCTGAGCGCTGTGAAGGAAGCAAGGCTGGGAGCCATCAAGAAAGGACTGAGAAGAACTGGAGGAGAAACAGACTTCACAAGGTGGGAAGCCAGAAGGCCCAAACTGACCCTGTTGCACAAGGGGAGTTTGGTAGAGCTTGCCCTAAGGTGAGAGTGTCTGCCACGCCTAGTTCTTATACTCTGCCTGGATATAGAACAGAGAGACGGAAGCCAAGAACCAGGGAGAAGGGTTCTGAGAAGAGCTTACTATCTCTGGAGAATTATAGCCAAGTTTTGCCAGGTCAGAGAGAAAAGCACTTTTATAATCAACAGGAGTTTTTACCCAGAGTGAGAGGAGAATGCAGGATAAGTTTTATTCCACTGCCTATAAGCACAGCTGTGTCTCATGCTGGCAGGCAGAATTTCAGCTACCAAGGGAGAGGGGCTGGAAAAGAAAACACTGTGGATTTCAACTCAGCTAAACCAAGGTATGAGACATTAACCGTTGACTCTAATTACACAGGTACACTAAAAAATTTTTTTTTTAAACTGCCTCTAATGTTTCGATTGATTTTTACGTTTTTTGGTGCGCTGAATCCAAATCTGGTAACCAATTTGCTCCATCATGTACAGATTTTTTGCTACATTGGGTTAGCAGTTTGAGGTGAACGTTTCAGATTGAGTGCGATCGAGATAAAAGTTTCTTGGATGAATTCTTTATACTAATTGTTTAGTAGTTATTCAAATAAGAATAAAGAAAATTGTAACAAGGCAGCACAAAAGAATAGAGTAATGTCAACAAAACACACTGTGATGGTAGCAAAATTGTCTGCACTTAAAACAGCCACATACATGTGCACAAACATTGAGCATATAAGAGCGAGGTTAGACACAAAGCAAAGCAAAGAAATGTGCAAAACATGTTGTACAGGTATGTATGTAAGAATAGAAAACGCAAACCGCACCATTGCAATACATGAAGACAAACACCCGATGGTGTGAAAATAAAATTCTAATAAATGAGATCCGACACTGTGGTAATAACTAGCAAATTTTTATTTCAAAGTTTAGTAAAAACACGATATTTGTCAACACAGTTTAGATTTTAAAGTCATTCTTGGGTTAATCAATCTCCTGGTGGGCCCGTTTCTTCTTCCCCCGAATGCTTCTCTTGGTGCGCTGCTTGGCGTATTTTTCATCTGGGGTTTCCCGCAGTACCAACCAGCAGAAATCAGCCATCATAGTGGTGTTCCATCTTCCTTGGTACCTTCTCTCTGCGTCCTTGATGTCCTGGTGAAACCTTTCACCTTGTTCCTCACTGTACGCCCCCAAGTTTTCGGGAAAGTAGTTCACATGGGAGTGCAAGAAATGGACTTTCAGGCTCATGTTACAGCCTTGTTCTTTGAAGGCATTGAGCATCCTGGCAACAATATCCTTATAGTTCTCATCCCGCCTGTTCCCCAAGAATTTGAGAACAACATCCTTGAAGGAATCCCAGGCTTCTTTTTCTTTCTCAGACATCGTTTCAGCGAATGCTGCATCTGAAATGAGTTTCCTTATATCAGGGCCAACAAACACTCCTTCCTTTAGCTTTGCTTCAGAAAGTCGGGGGAACTTTGAGCAAAGGTACCGAAAGCACTCACCATCTTTTGGAAGGGACTTGATGAATTGCTTAATGAGACCCAACGTAATGTGGAGAGGTGGTGATAGAATTTTATCACGAGGTACCAAGCTCTCATGAAGAACATTTTTCTCACCGGGTCTCAAATACTCCCGAATTGGCCAGTCTTTTTTCCCCCAGTGTAGGTCGCGGGCCCGGCCATCCCACAAGCAAAGGAAGCAGGGATATTTGGTGAAACCGGATTGCTGCCCTAATAGCATGGATAGAATTTTAAAGTCTCCACAAATCATCCACTTATGCTCATCATAACGAATCTTCTGAAGAATCAGGGCCAAATTCTCGTATTTTTCTTGGAGAATAACAGAGTGAGCAATAGGAACTGAAGCGAATGTGTTGCCATTATGAAGAAGAACACCTTTTATGCTGTCTTTTGACGAATCAATGAACAGCCGCCATTCAGCAGGATCATACTTGACTTTAAACTTTTCCATCACTCCGTATATATCGTTGCAAAATACCAAATCTTCCTCTTTGCTGAAATACTTCAAAAATTGTGTCTCGCGGTTGCGGTACCAATAAAAAGTTGTTCCTGGTGACAATAGATTTTTCTGTTTAAGCCGAGAACCTAGCAGTTGGGCAGCATCT
Organism: Ichthyophis bannanicus; assembly: GCA_033557465.1. NCBI lineage: Eukaryota > Metazoa > Chordata > Amphibia > Gymnophiona > Ichthyophiidae > Ichthyophis > Ichthyophis bannanicus. The sequence continues at coordinate 195,400,433 of CM066032.1, read as the reverse complement.
TTTGGGAGTCCTAAATCCCGGACTAAATCATTCAATTCAGCTTGAGAGAAAAGTTCAGGTTTCGGATCTGGTTCAGTTTCAAACTCGGAAGTACTGGACTCATCGGGAAAAGCCATCTGATGAGTCTCATCATGATCAGAACCGTCCACACAAATATGATCCAAAGATTTTGGTGGTTCAGGCACAGGTACTTTGTTGCTATGAGGCATAGGCCTAATTGCTGAGGGAAGGTTGGGGTAACTTATTACGTTCTTATTTTTTAAGTTGTATCCCTTCACAATGCAAGAGCAAAAATAGCAGTCACTGCTGTGGTCTCTTTGTTCACGCCACATCATAGGTATTCCGAAACGAAATGCTTGTTTTTTACCTTTCATCCATAAGCGTAGATCTTCCTCACATGTCTTGCACACTTTGTGAGGAGCCCACGGTTTGTCTTGATCGCCTAACTTCAAACCGAAATAGGCGAAATATACTTTTTTAATAAATGCAGAAATGTTCCTCTGCCGCTTTTTCACGGTATATTCCCCACAAATAAAACAAAAACTGTCCGGAGAGTTGACGCAACCTCTGGCTCTGTGAGCCATCACAAATACACAGCACTGCAAACTACAACTGTAGTGAACCACTTCGGAATAAAGCTGGATTACGACTGAGCAAACAAAAGGTAATAATGAACTTGCAAGAAACTGAAATTTGACAGGAACGTTCATGTCGCAACCACCGTGTTTGAGCAAGCGAACGAGGCGAGGCGAACAGGAAAGAACATGCGCCAGCGCGAGTACTGGATTTAGCCCCCCGCCTCCCAATTGTCCTGTTAATGTATAAAATGAATACAAAACACTCTAAAATATCATGAGGGAGTGTTTCTAGTTAGTTAACCATTACAACCTCTATTTTGGGCCAAGAAAATAAACTGCAGTCGGCTAAAAAGAAATTATGTGAACATTCCTTATATGGGTAAGAAATCTAATTTTGCAAGAAAACGTGACGTGATGGAACATTTTGGCTATTTTTCCTGGATTCAGCACCCCAAAATCTATAGGAATCAGTTGCAAAACTGGAGGCAGTTTTTTGGTAGTGTACCTGTGTTATTGTACTCCTAAAGGCTCTGCTAAAACAAGTGTTCCTTCTGTGAGAAAAAAGAAACCAGATTGGTTTAGTAAAATACCAGCAGCCTTGAGAATCCCTGGCTATGTGAAGCCAGACTCCCGAGTTTTAAATTACAATGCTGAGATAGACAGGGACAGTGAATACTCCTCAACTGAGTACAGTGAAGGAGAGTCCATGGAAATAGATTATCCAAACACTGTTCCCTCACCTATGCCAGATCTCATGGAATGTGATTGGTGCACTGCCTCAGCTCCAGACTCTGTATGTTCCATATAACACAGAAGATTGAATGAAATGTGAATAATGTTTCTTGCACTGAATTCTACTATTTGAAAGCCTGCCTTAACTGTGAAGCAACAGTTAAGTATTCATTATAAATATTGGTACCTTTTGACACAAAGGACTTTCTGTTTTCTTGATTTGTCTCTTATATTGGACCTTTGCATTAACCAGAGAATAAAAGCCTTTATTTCCCTCCACCTGGTCTCTTTAATCAATAACGTCGTGACATAATGGCGTAATCTTTATTGTCCGGGGAACCCCCCGTGACACTCTGTAGAAATGGGTAAAAGGGGCAACATTTGGAAAGCAGTGTGCATAAATGTCCATAGTATGGGAAATAAGATCCCAAATGTTGAGGCTTTAAAGGAAGAGGCTGTATTTAGTATTTGTATTTAGTGGTTGTTACAGAGACATAGTTCATGTCAGACAACCGTGAGTGGGATGTAATTACTACTACTAATAATAATCATTTGTATAGCACTACAAGGCATATGCAGTGTTGTACATATAGATGTAGGACACAGTTTCTGCTCATCAGAACTTACAGTCTATCAAGACAAAACACATGGAGGCCGATTCCAAATGGTGCATGCCTGGGCTGTCTGCACACTAAGAACCGTTACGGGGCCAAGTTGTACCCGATTCCCCAACCGCAGGATCTAGATTCACTTGCTTTGAGGAATCAGGCACCAAGATGGCTCGGCATGCACTGTATTATTCTGTGGGGGATATCTCCGAGGCTGCCCACCCCAAACACATAATGCTCTGGCTGGCATGAATGTGCACTGGTGTCCCTTCACTATGGCACTAACACATCTAGCTGGAAGCACCGAATGCTGCATCCAACAGCAGCGGCCCCAGCACACTGCCATCTGATCATCAGCAGGGGCCCCCAGGGCTGGAATTGGGTGGCGGGTGCTATCCTGCTATGTCACCATGGGGTACAGGGGGCTGGAAGACTGCAAACCTTGCAGTGCCTGACACGTATTCCACCATCAGGGTGGAATAAGCCAGACATCCATGTTGGTGCTGGAGTGCATACCGAGGCTTGTCCTGAATAGCCTCTGTACGTCCCAGTACCTGGCCACTCCCTCACTCCACCCTGGCTCTGCCCCCTCCCACCCTCATACAGTGCTCCCTGCACAAATGCTGTGTACATGTGGGGACCACTGCAGTGGAAAAGAGGTCTGGAACTGAGTGTGGGTTGGACGTTCAGCCTGCATGTCCAACCTCGCTATTCACAACCTGTCCCCCATATTGAAACTGGGGACTAGAGTATGGTAAGATACACATAAGTAGTGAACAAGAGAGTTAGGAGCATCAGGATCCAAAAGAGGGCTATATTTTATTCAGGAAGGACAGGGTAGGAAGAAAGGGAGGAGGAGTGGCACTATATGTAGAAAATAATATTATAGCTATAGAATTACAGGGCTTAAAAGAAAGCAAAGAGGCACTGTGGGTTAAACTCAAAAGAGGGGACTGGAGACCCATTTACATTGGTGTGATATACAGATCTCCTTCACAGAGAGAAGAAGTAGACAGAGATTTAATAGAAGACATATGCAGTATTGCCGTGAAAGGAGAAGTGCTACTGATAGGTGATTTCAATATGCTGGATATTGATTGACACATCCCTACTGCAGTACATTCTAGAAGTAAGGAAATTCTAGATTCTCTGCAAGGAGAACAATTCTGTCAACTAGTAACAGAACCCATATGTGAAGGAGCCATACTAAACTTGGTGCTTACCAATGGGGAAAGTGTATCTGATATTATACTGTAATGGGAGATCATCTCACATCCAGTGATCACCAGATGGTGTGATTTAGTATTAGGACAAGGGCTGATAAAATCCATTCAAAAGCAAGGGTCTTAGACTTTAGGAAAACTAACTTTGCCAAGATGGGACAATACCTCAAGGAGTCGTTAGTGGTATGGGAACAGCTGGAGGATGTAGACAAGCAATGGAAAAAACTGAAAGGGGATATTTTAAGAGCAATAAACCTTTTTGTTAGAAAAGTAAACAAATGTAAAAGGAAAAGGAGGCCACTATGGTTCTCAAATGATGTAGCTGAAAAGGTGAAGAAAAAGAGGGTAGCCTTCATAAAATACGTATAAGAGATCACCGAGAGAAGAAGACAAGCATCAATATTTGGAAAAACTTAGAGAAATTAGCAAAGTAGTCAGGAAAGCAAAAATACAAAAAGAAGGAGAAATAGCCAATGCAATAAAATAAGGGGACAAGACATTTTTCAGATATGATAGCAAGTGGAGGAAGTGCAAAAGTGCTATTGTTGGACTCAAGGGTGAAGGGGAGGAATATGTAGAAGCTGATGAGGATAAAGTGGAATTACTTAACAAATATTTTTCTTCAGTGTTCACAGATGAAGGACCAGGAGCAAGATATCAGAACACACCCACAAATAGGAAAAGAAGTGTAGGGGACCTTGAACGATTTTCAGAAACTGTGTACATGAAGATCTAACTAAACTAAAAGTAGACAAAGCAATGGGATCAGGTGGGATACATCCATGACTATTGAAGTAACTTGGGGACATTTTGTGACTCCACTTACTGACCTTTTCAATGCTTCTTTAGAATCGGGAGTGGTCTCAGAGGACTGGAGAAAGGTACATGTGGTCCCTTTGTACAAAAACAGGATGGGGTTGAGAATAATAGGTCAGTTAGTCTGACCTCCGCTGCCCCTGGTGTGGTGTACTTAGATTTCAATAAAGTCTTTGACACTGTTCTGTACTGGTGACTTATAAATAAATTGAGCATGCTAGGGATGGACCCTAAAGTGACCAACTGGATTAGAAATTGATTGAGTGGGAGGCAACAAAGTGTACAGGAGAAGGATGTTACCAGTGGTATGCCGCAGGGATCTGTCCTTGGCCCGATTCTTTTTAACTTCTTTGTTAGTGATATTGCGGAAGGGCTGTCAGGGAAGGTTTGCCTCTTTATGGATGATACCAAATCTGTAATAGAGTAGACACCCAGAAAGGAGTAAATAACATCAGAAGGAATCTAACTAAGCTTGAAGAATGGTGGAGAATTTTCCTGCTGAGATTTAATACTAAAAAATGAAGGGTCATGCATTTGGGCTGCAAAGGTCCAAGGGAGAGGTACAGTATAGGGGTCAAAGTACTTCTGTCCATGAAAGAAGAGCGGGACCTGGGCGTGATTGTTTCTAATGATCTTAAAGTGGGTCCCAAGGTGGTGAACTGAATCAGAAATTGGTTGACTGACAGACGACAGAAGGTAATAGTGAATGGAGCTCACTCGGATGAAAGGAGGGTGATTAGCGGGGTGCCCCAGGGTTCGGTCCTGGGCCCGGCACTGTTCAATGTATTTGTGAGTGATATTGCTGAAGGACTGAATGGAAAAGTCTGTCTTTTTGCAGATGACACAAAAATTTGCAACAGAGTGGACTCCCCCGAGGGAGTGGAGAACATGAAGAAAGATCTACAAAACCTGGAAGAGTGGTCTAATGCTTGGCAGTTAAGATTTAATGCAAAGAAGTGCAGTGTCATGCACTTGGGAAGCAGAAATCCAAGGGAAATGTACGCGATAGGGGGCGAGAGGTTGGTGTGCACAGACAAGGAGAAGGACCTTGGTGTATATTTCTGAGGATCTCAAGGTGGCAGAACAGTGCAACAAGGCAGTGGAAAAGGCCAGGAGGATGTTGGGTTACATACAAAGAGGAATTACCAGCACAAAGGAAGAGGTACTAATGCCACTGTATAAGTCACTGGTGAGGCCTCACTTGGAATACTTGTGTTCAGTTTTGGAGACCATATCTTACAAAGGATGTAAAAAGACTGGAAACTGTTCAGAGGAAGGTGACCAAAATGATTTGGAGCCTGCATCGGAAACCTTATGAGAAGAGACTTGAAGACCTAAATATGTACACTCTGGAGGAGAGGAGGGATAGGGGAGATATGATTCAGACCTTTAAATACTTAAAGAGAATTAATGAACAAACAAATCTCTTTCAAAGACGGGGAAGCTGTAAAACTAGAGGGCATAACATGAAGCTGCAAGGGGGTAAATTGAAAGGCAATGTCAGGAAATACTTTTTGACTGAAAGGGTGGTGGATGCTTAGAACGCCCTCCCGATGGAAGTGGTGGGGGCAAATACAGTGACAGAATTCAAAATGGCATGGGACAGACACAGTGGATCGCTTTACAGCAACAGGATAAAATCTAAATAAACTTAACTATCAAATTTCTCAACAAATAAAGGTGTCCTACACGGAGTGGTAGGTTCACCCCTAAACAAAGACATGGGGAGGGGTGGCCTGCACAGAGCGGCAGGTGCACCTACTCTTGCCATCTTACTGGACAGACTAGATGGACCATACTGGTCTTTATCTGCTGTCATTTTCTATGTTACTATGTTACTAAAGTGACTAAACAGGCAGAAAAGGCAGCAGAGAATGCCAGAAGGATGCTTGGGTGCATGGGGAGAAGAATGGCCAGCAGAAAAAAGGAGGTGATAGTGCCTCTGTATTAGTCTCTGGAGTGACCTTATTTGAAGAATTGTGTGAAATTCTGGAGACCACCCCTTCAAAAGGATATAAACACGATGGAGGTGATGCAGAGGGTGGCTACCAAAATGGTCAATGGTCTTCATTATGAAGCATTTCAAGACAGACTTAAAGATCTTAATAGGTATACTTTAGAGGAAAGTAGGAATACAGGAAATATGATAAGGACATTTAAATACATCCATGGCATAAATGCACAACAAGAGAACCTCTTTCATTGAAAGCAAGCTCTGAAATGAGGGGACATGGGATGAGGGTGAAAGGGGATATACTCAGGAGTAATATGCATAAATATTTCTGTATGGAAAGAATGGTGCATGCGTGGAATAGTCTCCCAGTGGAGGTAGTAGAGATGGGGAGAGTATCTGAGTTCAAGAAAGTATGGGACTAACACAGGTTTCTAAAGGATAAAAAGGGACTATAGTAGTTGATATGGAAGGGCAGACTAGATAGGCTCTATGTTTTTTTTCTGTCATCATGTTTCTAGGTTTCTTTATAAAATTATCCTCATACAGATGTACAAAGACTAATTTATACCATCCTGTATCTTTTAAAATAAAAGAAGGTATAGACAATTCAACAGCAGAATGATGTCTACTTCTCTTTTCCTGTTCTTATTTGATCCAGAAGTTTATCCTGGTCATATCAGCCCATCAGTGGAGCCTGTATTCCAGTCTATTTATTGAATACAAGCACCATTTGCAGACTTGAAAGAACAAAACAGTTTGTTTGAGGGGAACTTAAGGAGCTAAATACATATGTCCTAGAGGAGAAAAGAGGTAAGTGGAATCTTATAGGGACATTGAAAGTTATAAATAATACTCAAGATATGCAAACATCTTTTGTTGAAGAGGATGAGAGCACCAAAGCTAAAGGATAATAGATGCATTGAAAAGGATAATAGATGCATTGAATTCCCTCCAAACCCTAAGTGAGGTCATAGTGGCAAAAACAGTAATGAAGTTCAAGAAAGCCTGTGAGAAGCACACAAGAATACTTTGCTTATTTATTTATTTATGCATTTTAAAAACTTGCTATTATGCCTATCTTTTCCAGTCCTAGGCAAATTACAAGACCCATAAAAAATAACAATAGAACATATTTCGAAGACATGCAACAAACACATATCCTCTCATATATTCAGAGAAAGTCCTAAATCAGTTATAAACCTAGGGCTGAATAGTCAGCGGTGGTGGCTAGCTCTGCTATAGTGGCTAGCCTCCACCACTGAACTATACACCCAGATATTGAATTCTGGGGCCATATCTGAGTCTCTTCATTGAATATTTGGGTTGCCTGGATTGCTGGGCAGTTAACCGAACAGTGGCAATATTGAGCTGCTGCCTGATTAGCTTCTGTGGTGAAAGTTAGGCCAGTCTTTCTTTACTGCTCCTGACTTTCCCACATGTTGATAACCAGGCAGCAGCTCAATATTGCCACTGCCCAGTTATCAACGGGTGCCATGACGCTATTGCCCCATAATCTCTGGCTTTCTTTTAACAGATGCTTTGGGTTAGCATCGGGGCATACAGTGGCAGCGCCCGCGAATATTCAGCAGTACTAACCCTGTTAGTACCGCTGAATATCCCAGACATGGGCATTAACATGGTTAGCAGGTCTGCTAACCTTATTAATCTCTCTGAATACCCCCTCCTCTAGTTAAAAGGCAATGCATCTGTTAAGGGAAAGCCAGAGATTATGGGACAAATTTATGAGGAGCCATAGGAAGTTATGTGCCATTTATGCATCTAAATCAAGTACTTTCAATGACTCAGGTGTGTCAGTGGTCACTTACATTCACACTTTAGGCAGCAGCTGTTCAGTAAGTACATAGGTCAGGCTGATCATGTGTACTTTCACTGTGGGTGTGCATGGCAGAGCACAAATTTACACATGTAAATTACTGTGGGTTTTGTTTCAGTTTTTTTGGTGCCATCAAGTAGTATTGACTCATAGTGACCCAGCTACCTCTGGGTTTTCTTGGCAATGTATCACCGGAAGTAGATTGCCAGACTTTTCTTCTGAGGCAATGGAGGGTAAAGTGACTTGCTCAAAGTCACAAGGATTGCCAGTGGGAATCAAACCCTTGCTCTTCTGGATATTAGGCAGCTGCTCTAACCACTAGGCTATTCCTCCACTCCAAGTTGTGCAAAATAATATAGTAAAATACTAAATTTTACAGTCTTTTTATAAAGTAGTAGAATGTACACGTGTGCTTGACTTTATAAAATAGGTGTTAGTGATATGTAGAAAAACGGATGTTACCCACACAGGAATTTATGAAATTACCCTCTTTCCAGGGTTTAAAGCATTTATTTATTTATCTGATTTTGGATATAGTGCTAACGCTGGAGCATAAAAGCAGTTTACAAAAAAGTAATGGGCTGCCAACAGACAGGAAAAGAGCGGAACACCAAATTTTTAGACAGGACAGAAAAGAGACAAAAAAAAAAAAGGATAGGAGGAGAAAAGGCTAGAGGAAGGAAAACAAAGACACACTAGGCAGAAAAAAAACAAACAAACCAGCAAATCACTTATGCCGGACTGTTCACTACTACTACTACTACTGTATAGTGCTACCAGTCGTACGCAGCGCTGCACAGACATGTAAGAGACAATCCCTGCTCATCAGAGTTTACAATCTAATCAAGACAAAACATAAGACAAGACACAGAGGTATAAGCCGGGGTAAAAACAAGGGGAAGGAAAAGGAGATCAGATGAGTCAAGATCAATAAGCAGAAGCGAAGAGGTGAGCTTTCAACCTGGATTTGAAGAGGGTTAGAGAAGGTGCCTGGCGTACAGACAGAGGTAGTTTGTTCCAGGCATAAGATGCAGGAATGAAGTCTGGAGTTGGCGGAAGAAGAGGAGGGCATAGATAGAAGCAGTTGGCCAGAAGAGCGGAGTTCCCAAGAGGGGTTGTAGGGAGAGATAAGAGAAAAAAGGTAGTGAGGAGCCTCAGAGTGAATGCATTTGTAGGTCAGCAGGAGAAGTTTGAACTGGGTGCGGAAATGGATAGGGAGCCAGTGAAGTGGCTTGAGAAGAGGAGTAATATGGGTATGATGAGGCTGGCGGAAGATTAGCCGTGCAACGGAGTGTTGAACAGATGGAAGAGGAGAGATATGACTCACAGGGAGACCAGCAAGGAGGAGGTTACAGTAGTCAAGACAGGAGGTGATTAAGGCATGGATAAGTGTTTTAGCAGTGTGTTCAGAAAGGAAAGGGTGGATTTTGTTAATGTTATAGAGAAAGAAACAGCAGGTCTTAGCTACGAGATGGATATGTGTGGAGAAAGAGAGGGAGGAGTCAAAGACAACCCCTAGATTGTGGGCCGAGGAAACAGGAAGGAGTACAGAGCTATCCACAGAGACTGAGAAAGGAGGAAGAGGAGGGGAGGTTTTAGGGGGAAAGATAAGAAATTCAGTCTTGGACATGTTCAATTCCAAGTGGCGGTGAGTCATCCAGGCAGCAATGTCAGAGAGGCAGGCAGAGATCCGGGTCTGGATTGCCGGAGAGAGTTCGGGCATAGAGAGGTAGATCTGGGAGTCATCAGCATACAGATGGTACTGAAAGCCATGGGAAGAGGAGAGGTTGTGGAGTATATCAAATGCAAGGTGGAAAAATGTTTTTTTAATGCAGCCTTAAACCTGGAGAAGGAGGACTCAGAACAGAGGGACAAGGGAAAAGAGTTCCACAAAGCAGGACCCAGGAAAAAGAATGCAGCATCTTGTGTACGCTCAAGGTGCACCTGGGAAACTGCAGGGAGGGTTAGGTGATGGATGCAGACAGAATGAAGAAGTCGATGAGGATGATGAAAGTGGAGTAGATCAGCCAGGTATTGGGGGGTGGAGGTGTGGAGAACCTTGTGTACAAAGGTTAGGATTTTTTATTGGACCCTAAAATGGACAGGTAACCAGTGGAGATGGGCTAGAACAGGTGAGACATGGTCAAAACGAGAAGAGTGAGTAAGGATTCGAGATGCTGTGTTTTGGAGCAGCTCTAGGGATGCAATTGGTAATGGGGGAGGCCAGCGAGAACAATGTTGCAGTAATCAATTCTGGAAAGCACCAGGGACAGAAGGATTGTAGACAGGGTGTCAGGGGAGAGGAATGAATGGACAGAGTGAATATGCTGAAGATGAAAGAAGGAGTGATGAGAATCAGAGGAAATATGTTCAGTGAAGGAGAGGGAAGAATCTAAAATTTCCCCAAGGTATCTGAAAGAGGACACCAGGGGAATGGGGCTGGAGGCAAGAAAGGGGGCCAAAGAGGGAGGAGTGGTGCCAAAAGTGATCCAAGTAGCGGATGATTTTGATGGGTTCAGAAGTAGAAAGTTGGAGGTCAACAAGGAGTGAATACTAACGAGGCAAGAGTTTAGCACTGAAAGATCAGGGGCAAGGGAATTAGGGTGATGCAGGAGAAGAATATCACCTGTGTAATAGTAAGCAGAAATACCAAATTGCTGTACAAGTAAACACAGGGGGGCTAAAAAGACATTGAATAAGAACAGGGACAATACCGAGCCCTGTGGGACACCACAGGGCAAGGTAGTGGAGGGAGAGGCAGAAGCAGTGGAGAGGACAGAAACAGCGTGCAGTGAGGAAGGACCTAATCCAAGCTAAAGGAGTGCCAGAAACACCAAAGTCTGAGAGGCGAGAAAGAAGGGTGCGATGATCTACAAGATCAAACGCTGATGATAGATCAAGGGAAACTATCAGGGTAAGGTCACCATTATCATATGCAGTGTGAAGCTCATTTAGAAGAGAAAGAAGGATAGAGTCTGCACTGTGACCCTTGCAGAACCCAGATTGACGGGGGTGAAAAGCATTAGTCGAGAGGAGGTGGAAGGAAGGCTAGACAAAGACAAAGCGTTCAAGTATGCCAGGACGGTGATAGAGCAGTCTAGATAGACCTTATAGTGCTTGTTTGCCATCATATTCTCGGTTTCTACATATGTTTGTGCTCTCTTCTCTTATGAGAGTTGACCCTTGCTCTGCCTAGGATACGACAATGGGTATAAATAACCACACAGTCACTTTTGGTTTGTCTACCATCTGTTAGTTTCTCAGTAAAATGCACAATATTATGCAATGTGTAAGGCTTGAACTCTGTTCCTTTAATATACTGATGTAAGCACTGGGAAGTCTTTTCAAATCAGCTTTGTTTTGTCTTGTATTGTTCTTTAGCCAAGTTACACATCACAAGCTAGGCAGAGTCTGCGGCAGCGAAAGGACCACCCCGATCAAAGAAGTCTCAATATTCCAGACCATGCTGAGGATGAGATCCAACAAGATTCTAAATAGATCAGAATTCTCATTTATATTCTGCACATATTTCAATTTATAACTCAATTTCTAATTAAATATATAAATTATTGCTGTGCCTTCTCATCTTATTCTGGATATGTCCTGTTATGATGACATTGTTTGGAAGTAATGTGTGCCAAAAATGTTTTTTTTTTAATATGTAAGCTTGCCAATCACTATGGAAACAAGTAAATATTTAGAAAACTCATACACTGATTAATACCCAGTGGTTATTTTGACATTTTAAAGTTATTATTGATATCTAAAGACTTTCTCTGAAACTGTGAAGTTCACTGCAAGACCTGCATAATAGTTGACCTACAATTTAAACTTTCTGAACCCAACTTAACTCATTAACTGCAGCTGAATGAAATAAATAATATTTCAGAGTCTTAACACAATAATTTACAATGACCGCCAATATATATATTTAACACTACTACTTTGCTTGTATATAGGACACAATTTCATTCCATAAATATTTCCCACAATAACAGGAATAAGAAAAAGATATGAATTTCATCAATGTGTCATTAGTGGCAGGAATATGAGGATCATTTTCTAAAGCTTTTTCCACCACTGAAGGATGCCTTAGATGCAGAAGATTGTGCGAGGTATATGTAAGAACAAGTAGGGGCATGGGAAGACCGCACAATTATACGATCAGTGTGTCTCCAGGGTGTAGTTTGGGTAGAACTGTGATTTAGCATAGTAAAACGTATCAGATCTTATTCATCTTTATGCTCCCTCTCGTCTCTTATGATCCATCCATTCCAACTGTCTGTCTCTACCCCCACCTACAAAGGCTCCCTTAGACCTCACCCGTAACTCTGCCGTCTTCTATCTTGGTCCCGCTTTATGGAATTCCCTCCCACCTGCCCTCTGCCTGGAGCCCTCCTTCAAGAAAATCAGGTCCTTGTTAAAAACCCACCTTTTCTCCTCTGCCTTTGACCTCCCCCTCCCACAGTCCTAGCCCTTCCCCCTCCTTGTCCTCTCTCTTTTCTAGCGTGACTGTTTCAGTAGTTTCCTATTGATTAATGGGGTTCATTTCCTCTTTTTCATAACAGCAAATTTTATTGTAAACCACTCTGGTTTGCAAGTCTGAGCGGATATTAAATGATGCAATAAAGATAAAGATAAAAGATAAAGATAATAATTGGTGTGGATGGGCAGAGAGGATGAGCCATCTGGTTTTATCTGCCTTCAATTTCAATGTGTCTATGTTTTATAAAATACCGCATGTGTGTGTACTCATAGAGTGCAAGTACACATTTAAACCTTCTTTGAAGTCAGTTTAAATTTAGGAATCTGATAGGTACTTTTGGGAACCTGGCAGGTACTTTTGCCCTGGATTGACCGCTGTAGGAAATAGGATACTGGGCTTGATGACCGCTTGGTCTGACCCAGTATAGCATATATCCTATGTTCGTATGTGAGAAAAATTGTGCCCTACTAGGGATCATTGTAGGAGGCTATTGTACAGTGCATTGCAAAAGTATTCATCCGCCCTGTGTTTGTCCTATTTTGTCTCATTACAACCTGGAATTAAAATGGAGTTTTGGGGGTTAGCACCATGTGATATACACAACTTGCCTATGACTTTGAAGGTGCACAATATCCTTTATTGTGACACAAACAATAATTAAGACAAAAAAAACCCCCTGAAAGCAGGAGTGTGCAAATGTATTCACCACCCAAAGTCAATACGTTGTAGAGCCACCTTTTGCTGAAATTACAGCTGCAAGTCTCTTGGGGTATGTCTCTATTAGCTTAGCACATCTAGCCATTGGGATTTTCACCCTTCCTCAAAGCAAAACTGCTCCAGCTCCTTCAAGTTAGATGGGTTGCATTGGTGTTCAGCAATCTTCAAGTAATGCCATAGATTCTCAATTGGATTGAGGTCTGGGCTTTGACTAGGCCACATCAGACCAGAGAACCTTCTTCCATGTGTTTGGGGGGTCCGCCACATGCTGTTGTGCAAACTCCAAATGTGTTTTCTTATTTCTTTCTTTAAGCAATGGCTTTTTTCTGGCCGCTCTTCCATAAAGCCCCACTCTGTGGAGTGTATGGCTTAAAGTGGTCTATGGATAGATACTTCCATCTCCGCTGTGGATCTTTGCAGCTTCTTCAATGTTATCTTGGTGTCTTTATTGCATCTCTGATTAATGCCCTCCTTGCCCAGTCTGTGAGATTTGGTAGGCAGCCTTTTCTTGTCAGGTTTGTAGTGATGCCATATTCTTTCTATTTTGTTATAATGGATTTAATGGTGCTCCATGGGATATTCAGAATTTGGGATATTTTTTTATAATGCAACCTTCTCCACAACTTTGTCTCTGACCTGTTTGACGTGCTCCTTGGTCTTCATGTTGCTTGCTTAGTGGTGTTGCAGAGTCAGGGGCCTTTTGGAACAGGTATATTTATACATGCATCATGTGACTGATCACATGACACTGATTGCACACAGGTGGACCCTAATCAACTATGTGACTTCTGAGGTTAATTGGTTGGACAAGATCTTATTTAGGGGTTTCATAGCAAAAGGGATGAATACATATGCACTCACAACTTTGCAGTTTTTACTTGTTTTTTTTATATACACAAGGTATTTTATTGTCATTTCATCCTCAACATCCTCAATATCCTCAACAAGGAGTGGCCTAGTGGTTGGGGCAAGGAACCACAGGCCAGAAGGTCAGTGGTTCAAATCCCACTAGAGGACAGCAACCTTGGGCCAGAAGGACTGGGGTTTCTAGTCCCACAGGTGCTCCTTGTGGTCTTGGGCAAGCCACTTAACCCTTCATTGCCCATGTTCCCTGTAAGTATTAGTGTATGTGTCTCATATCCCCTTGTGTTAAATGTATCCCCCAACTGCTTTGACCCGGTGAAAAGCAGGATATAAATGCAGCTAAATAAATAAATTTCATCAATTTGGACTATATTGTTAGGCCCATACCTAACATCCAAATGAACCTCCATTTTCATTCCAGATTGTATGTAATGAGACAAAACAGGACAAAGACCAGGGGGATGAATACTTTCGCAAGGCACTGTAAAAAGGCACTGTATAATATATGCACACAAGCATCTATTTTATGCCTTTACCTAAAAGGCATAAAATAGATCCTTTTTTTGGAGTTTTTGCACAGGTGACTTGCTATGAAATGACCTCCTTTATAAGTCAATTCTACCAATTAGCAACTGTGGGCCCGATATTTCAAAGCAGTTACGTGGTTTACAGACTGGTAAACCATGTAACTGTCTATAAGCATGATATTTAGCAGAACTAACACTGCTGAATATTCCTGGATACTGCCACTATATGCCTCGATGTTACTCGGGGCATACTGGGGACATTCCAGGGGCGGTACACAGGGATAACCAGACAGCAACGATATTCAGACGCTGACCAGTTATCCTTCAGTGGTGAAAGGTGCAGCAACAGCTGTCCTAACTTTTGTCACCAAAGCTAACGGGACAGCGGCTGAATATTGCCGCTGCCCGGTTAGCTTCTGTGCCATGTGCGTATGTGTGGCAAACCTGTATATACAATGCCAATGGCTGGATATGGTACCAGCATGGAATATCCAGATTGTGTTCAGCGGCGACGGCTAGACGCTGTACTCATGCAAGCCACGGTTTCTGAATATCGGGCCCTGTGTTTTGTGCACATAGCTCTGCTTTTAGCCCTGATTTTTAGCCCCTACTGACTTAAGCAAATTAAGCCTTGCAATAGGTTATTTTGTAGTAGGTGCCTAGATTATAAAGATCCATAAGCAAAAATGTGTGTGCCTTTTCATAAAAATAAAGAGCCCGATATTCAGCGGCCGTGGTTACTGTTGCTAATGTGGCTAGCCACTGCTGCTGAACATTCGACAGGGATATTCAATGCTGGGTCCATATTCGGGTTACGGCATTGAATCTTCAGATTGCCTGGATAGCGATGAAGCTAACTGGATAGTGGCAATATTCAGCTGCTGTCCGGTTAGCTTCTGTGGCAAAGGCTAGGTCAGCCTTTGCTATACCTGACTTTCGCCATTTTGTGATAACTAGACAGTGGTGTCGTTGAATATCCTCAACAAGGGGATTAGCATGCTTAGCAGGTTTACAGTGTTAATCCTTTGAATATCGGGCCCAACATACTCACATACATTATGTTCCATTAATAACTAGCTATCCCTAGAAAATAGGCACATTCATTTGCATCAGTCCAGCACTCTGCTTCCCCTCAGCCATTGGACCCCTTCCCATGCCGGATGGCACTCAGTTTCTGGATTTCCCCTGCCTGAGACCATCCATCATTCCAGGCACTGGTCAGCTGCTTGATCTCTTCTACATGGGATCGTCCATTGCTCCACATATTAGTCATGTACATAAGAACATAAGAAATGCCAGTCCGGAGCAGACCAAGCTCCATCAAGCCCAAGTACCTGTCAGGTTACCAAAAGGCATACAAGTTCCACAGTGCTTGTCCCGAGGTAAATAGAGGATTTCCCGTGTCCTCTGTAATAATGGTTTATGGACCTTTCCTTCAGGAACTATTCCACACATTTTTTTAAACCCAGCTAAACTAACAGTTTTTACTAAATCCTCTGGTAATGAATTCCAGAGTTGGATTACGTATTGAGTGTAAAAAATATTTTCTACAATTAGTCTTAATTGGGTTACCTTATAGCTTCATTGTGTGTTCACTAGTCTTTTTACTTTTTGATGGAGTAAACAACAGATTTTCATTTACCTGTTCCACTCCATTCCTCTACCATATCTCCACTCAGCTGTCTTTCGTCCAAGTTGAATAACCCTAACCTTTTAAGCCTTTCCTCATAGGGGTATCCTTTCATCCCCTTTACCATTTTGGTGGCTCTTCTCTGCATTTTCTAATTCTGCTATATCCTTTTTAAGATATGATGACTAGAATTGCACACAGTATTCACGGTGTAGTCATACCATGGACCAATACAAAGGCATTATTATACCCTTTGATTTATTCTCCATTTCTTTCCTTTTGATTCGTAGCATTCTATTTGCTTTATTAGCTGCTGCTGCACACTGGGCAGAGGGTTTCAATGTATTATCCACGATGATGCCTAAATCCTTTTCTTGGGTGGTGGGAGGAGGGATCTAGCTAAGCTTGAAGAATGGTCTAGAATTTGTTGTTGTTGTTAAGTGCCGTCGAGTCGGAGTCGACTCATGGCGACCCTCTGGATAGCTATCCTAAATTGTGTTCGGTCTTGAGTCAGGCGGCTCATTGTTGACAGACTGGTACCCATAGCTGCTGTTATTGTATCGATCCATCTCATTGCTGGCCTTCCTCTTTTGCGTTGACCTTCTATCTTGCCAAGCATGATGTCTTTCTCTAATGATCTCTCTCTTCGCATGATGTGTCCAAAGTATGAAAGTCGAAGTCTTGTCATCTGAGCTTCTAAAGAAAGCTTAGGTTTGATCGCCTCTAGTACCGACTGGTTTGTTCTTTGGGCAGTCCATGGTATACACAGCATTCGCCACCAGCACCATAATTCAAAGGCATCAATTTTCTTCCTTTCTATCTTTTTTACTGGCCAGTTTTCACATCCATATGATGTTATTGAAAATACCATGGCTTGAACAAGTCGAATCTTTGTATGGAGAGAGACATCTCTGCTCTAGAATTTGGCAGCTGGGATTTAATGTTAAAAAATGTAAGGTCATGGATTTGGGCTACAGCAATCCAAGGGAGCAATATAGTATAGGGGGTGAAGTACTTTTGTCCACTAAAGAAGAGCGGGACCTAGGCGTGGTTGTGTCTGATGATCTTAAAGTAGCTAAACAGGTAGAAAAGGTGACGGCAAAAGCTAAAAGGATGCTTGGGTGCACACGGAGAGGAATGGCTAGCAGAAAAAAGGAGGTGATAATGCCTCTATATAAGTCTTTGGTGCGACCTCATTTGGAGTATAGTGTGCAATTCTGGAGACCGCACCTTCAAAAGGATGTGAACAGGATGGAGTCGGTGCAGAGGGTGGCTACTAAAATGATTAGTGGTTGTCATTATAAAGCATATGAGGACAGACTGAAGGATCTTAATATGTACACCTTAGAGGAAAGGTGGGATAGAGGTGATATGATTGAGATGTTTAAATACTTCCATGGCATAAATGTTCAGGGAGAGAGCCTCTTTCAATTGAAAGCAAGTTCTGCTACGAGGGGACATGGGATGAGGGTGAAGGGAGATAGATTCAGGAGTGATATGCGGAAATATTTCTTTACGGAAAGAGTAGTGGATCCGTGGAATAGTCTCCCAGTGCAGTTGGTAGAGATGAGGACAGTAACTGAATTCAGAAAAGCATGGGACAAACACAGAGGATCTCTAAAGGTAAAAAGGGGACTGTTGTAGTTGTTGATATGGAAGAACAGACTAGATAGGCCATGTGGTCTTTTTCTGTCATCATATTTCTATGTTTCTATGTTTCCTAATGTAGAGTCTTGAATTGTATAAATGTAGTTGGGGTTGTTCTTCCCTAAGTGCATAACTTTGCACTTGTCTACATTAAATTTCATCTGCCATTTGAACACCCAGTCGTCCAATTTATTAAGGTCCTCTTGCAATTTTTCACAATCCTCTTGGTTTTTAACAACTTTGAGTAATTTTGGGTCATCTGCATATTTGATCACCACACTTGTTAATCCCATTTCCAGGTCATTCATGAATATGTTAAAAAGCAGCAGACCCAGCACAGATCGCTGGGGTATTTCACTATTCACCTTTCTCCACTGAGAAAATTGGCCATTTATCCCTCCTCTCTGCTTTCTATCTTTTTACTAGTTCCCGATCCACAATAGCACACTGCCTTCTATCCAATGACTCTTTAATTTTGCCAAGAGTCTCTTGTGAGGGATCTTGTCAAAGGCTTTCTGAAAATCCAGATACACTATATCAACCAGCTTGCCTTAGTAAGACAAGACCTTCCTTGGCTAAATTCATGTCTTTACTGAGGAAGATGTAGGGATGTTACCCATGACTGAAGTGGTATTTAAATGTGCGGAAGAATTGAAGGAGGAAATATCGATACATCGGGAAGATGTATTAGAACTATTTGATAAACTGAAGAGTAGCAAATCACCTGGACTGGATGGTATACATCCAAGGGTGTTGAAAGAACTGAAATATGAGATTGCAGACTTGCTATTAGTAATCTGTGAACTATTATTAAAATCATCTGTAATACCTGAAGATCGGAGGATGGCCAACTTAACGCCAATCTGTTATGTTTTTTTTGAAGGTGTGAATAAACAGGTAGACAAAGGTGAGTCGGTTGATATAGTATATCTGAACTTTCAGAAAGACTTTGACAAGATCCCTCATCAGAGACTTTTGGCAAAACAAAAGAGTCATGGGATAGGAGGCAGTGTACTATTGTGGATCAGGAACTGGTTAAAAGAGAGAAAGCAGAGGATAGGGCTAAATGGCCAATTTTCCCAATTGAGAAAGGTGAATAGTGGTGTAACCCAGGGATCTGTGCTGGGTCCACTGCTTTTTGACATATTCATAAATGACCTAGAAAAGGGAATAACAAGTGAGGTTATCAAATTTGCAGATGACACAAAACTATTTAAAGTTGTTAAAACCTATGAGGATTGTGGAGAATTTCAAGAGGATCTTGATAAATTGGAAGACTGGGCATCAAAATGGCAGATGAAATTTAATGTGGACAAGTGCTAGGTTATGCACCTAGGGAAGAACAACCCAAACTATGGTTACACGATGCAAGGTTCCACATTAGGAACCACCACTCAGGAAAAAGATTTAGGCATCATTGTGGATAACATGTTAAATCCTTCACCCAGTGTGCAGCGGCATCCAAGAGAGCAAATAGAATGCTGGGTATCATAAAGAAAGGAATGGAAAATAAAACAAAGGACATTATAATGCCTCTGTACCGTTCCATGATGAGACTGCACCTTGAATATTGTGTGCAATTCTGGTCACCGTATCTTAAAAAGGATATAGCATTAATAGAAAAGGTTCAGAGAAGAGCCACCAAAATGGTAAAGGGGATGGAAGGATACCCCTATGAAGAAAGACTAAAAAGGTCAGGGCTCTTTAACCTGGAAAAGAGACGGCTGAGGGGAGATATGATAGAAGTCTATGAATCAATGAATGGAGTGGAACGGGTAAACGTAGATCAATTCTTTACGTCATCAGAATATAGAAAGACTAGGGGACATGCAATGAAGCTACAGGGTGAACTATTCAAGACAAATAAGAGAAAATATTTTTTCACTCAATGTGTAATCAAACTCTGGAATTTGTTACCGGAGGATGTAGTAAGAGCTGTTAGTGTAGCTGGGTTTAAAAAAGGTTTGGACAATTTCCTCATGGAAAGGTCCAGACACCATTATTGAAAATGGACCCAGGATATCACTGCTTGACTCAATACAAGCATTGTGGAACCTGTGTCTTTTGGGGAAACTGCTAGGTACGTATGACCTAGATTGGCCACTGTTGGAAACAGGATACCTGGCTTGATGGACCTGGGTCTGACCCAGTATGGCATATCTTATGTTCTTATGTTCTTAGCTGTCTCCAATGGAGCCATGTCTATCTACATGTTCAGCAATTTTGTTCTTTATAAGTGTTTCTACCATTTTGCCCAGTACTAATGTCAGTCTGTGACACTGATCCACTTGATATTGGAGTAACTAAAATCACTCATTATTACTGTGTTGTAACTTTTGTTAGCTTCTCAGATTTCTTTTAGTATTTCATCATCCATCTGTTCATTTTGGCCAGGTGGATGGTAGTATATCTCCACAGCCATTGTCTTCCCCTTTTTACATGGAATTTCTATCCATAGAGATTCTATAGTTTATTTTATTTCCTGCAACACTTTTATCCTGTATTACCAAGTGCCTTCCACCAATTTGATCTACTCCATTATACCATAAAGATCAAGGGACCAACAACCGTTTCAACCTGTATCTTATGATCGGGAACTATTGGTGATGAAAGAAGAAGTCAAAGTAGCATTGAAAGCATCATCAAAGATCAAAGCACCGGGTATTGATGGCATTCTCATTTAAGCATTACAGCAATCAGATGAACCTGTTGCCATACTTACAAGGCTCTGCCAGAAAATTTGGAAGACAACATCATGGCCAACTGACTGGACAAGATCTGTTTATACCAATACTGAGGAAAGGTGATCTGACTCACTTTGGAAATTATCGCACAATCACTCTGATCCCACGTGCCAGCAAGGTTCTATTCAAGATCATCGAGCAGAGACTACAACCATACCTAGAATAAGAACTACCTGAAGTGCAAGCAGGGTTCAGGAAAGAGCAAGGAAAGAGACATTATCGCGGATATGAGATGGATCCTTGAAAAGACAAAAGAATACCAAAAGGACATCTATATGTATTTTATTTACAACAGCAAGGCTTTTGACTGTGTAGACCATGAGAAACTCTGGGCCACATTAAGAAGAATGGGTATACCAGAACACCTGAAAGTTTTCTTGCACATCCTTTACATTGATCAAGAAGTAACAGTTCAAATGGAACAAGGAAAACAGACTGGTTTAAAATCAGCAAAGGTGTACGACAAGGCTGCATACTTTCCCCCTACATGTTTAATTTATATTCTGAACAAATCATCAGAGAAGCAGGACTGTATAAAGAGAGAGAGATTATTAGAAAAAGACATCATGCTTGGCAAGGTTGAAGGCCAATGCAAAAGAGGAAGGCCATCAATGAGATGGATCAATGCAATAACAGCAGCTATGGATGCTGCATAGCCCCACTCCGTTCCTCTTCCATGGCTCCACTTCACATTATCTTCCTTTTCTTCATACTCCCCAATTGTTTCCCCTCCTACCTGCACCCTCACTCCTCTCTCCCCACCCCCCTTTGCCACCCTCACTTCCCCCTCCATTCTGTACTCTAACCAATCATCAGCCCTTGAGTTTCATCAACTTCTACCTCTCATCCAACCATCTCCTCTCTCCCTAAGGCAACCTCACCCTCATTTCCGCTGTACTGTCGCCTCCCTCCCTACCCCGTACTCTGCTACTCCTTCTCCTCCTCTCATCCGGTGATATCAACCCCAATCCTGCCCCCCCCCTAGTTCTCAGTCCCACTCTGAGAAGAGATCCTCATGCAACTTGTCTAATCTTATCCATATCCCTCTCCTTTCCCCCTCCACTCTCCACTTCTCATGTGCCTTATGGAACGCACATTCTGTCTCTAATAAACTCGCTTTTACTCATGATCTCTTCATCTCCAATGCTCTACATTTTCTCGCTCTAACTGAGACCTGGCTCCTCCCTGATGATACCGCAACTCCTGCTGCCCTCTGCCATGGAGGCTATCAGTTCTCCCACACACCTTGTCCCACTGGCCGTGGTGGTGGTGTTGGGTTTCTACTTTCTCCCTCCTGCCAATTCCAACCCCTCCCACTGCCTCAGTCTCACTCCTTTCTCTCCTTCGAAGTCCCCTCCATCCGCCTCTTCACTCCTCTTCCTCTCTGGGTAGCTGTTATTTATCGACTTCCTGACAAGTCTCCCTCTACCTTTCTCACTGACTTTGACTCGTGGCTCTCTTTCTTTCTAGACTCCACTTCCCCCACTCTCATTCTTGGGGATTTTAACATTCATGTCTATAACCCCTCTGATCCTCATGCTTTAAAGCTGAACCTCACCTCCTCATTTGACCTCCAACTTTGTTCTACTGCTCCCGCTCACCATCATGGCCACTGCTTGGACCTGATATTTGTCTCTAATTCCTTACCCTCGAACTTCCGTAACTCAGTTCTTCCCTTATCTGACCATCACCTTTTAAGCTTTAATCTTCATCTCCCGCTGCCTCAGCCCCATCCTATCTCCACCAACCTATTTAGAAATCTTCATGCTATTGATCCCTTGACTCTCTCTTCCACCATTTCTCCATCTTTTTCTTCCACTATGTCATCCAAGTCTGTCGACGAGGCAGTAACCTCCTATAATGCTGCACTCTCTTCAGCTCTGGATACTCTCATTCTACCCACCCCATGTCCTGTGAGATGTTCTCCACCCCAGCCCTGGCTTTCATCCACGTTCCCTACGTTCCTGTGCCCGTTCTGCTGAGCGTGCTTGGCTCAAATCCCGCTCCCCTGAAGATCATCTACACTTCAAATTCATGCTTGTCCCCTTCCAGTCAGCCATAGCTCTTGCCAAACAAGAATGCTATGTCCATCTGAATAACTGTCTTGCCTCTGATCCTCACCATCTCTTTACTACTCTCAGCTCTCTCCTTAAAGTACCTCCGCCTCCGATCCCTCCCTCCCTTTCTGCCCAAACCCTAGCTGACTATTTCCATGACAAAATCCACAAGATCACCCTCCAATTCCCCACAAACTCAGCTATTTAACCTCCTCCCCCTTTCCACTCCCAACTATCCCCCCCCCTTCCTGACCACCCTCTCGTCCTTCCCTGCCATCTCTGATGAGGAAACTGCACACCTTCTTTCTTCCTCTAAACTCACCACCTGCTCCTCTGATCCTATTCTCACCCGTCTCCTGAGCCCCATCTCCTCCACTGTTGTCCCCCCCTATCTCTCATATTCTCAACCTCCCACTCTCCACTGCAACTGTCCCTGCAGACTTCAAGCATGCTGTGGTCACACCTCTCCTCAAGAAACCCTCACTTGATCCTACCCGTCCTTCTATCGACCCATCTCTCTCCTTGTCTTTGACTCCTCCCTCTCATTCTCCACACACATCCATCTCGTAGCTAATACTTGCCGTTTCTTTCTCTACAATATCGGCAAGATCCGCCCATTCCTCTCTGAACACACTACTAAAACACTTGTCCACTCCCTAATCACCTCCCGCCTTGACTACTGTAACCTACTCCCTTTGAATCATCTCACTCCTCTTCAATCTGTTCAACACTCTGCTGAGCGACTAATCTTCCGTCATCCTCGTCATGCTCATATTACTCCTCTTCTCAAGTCACTTCATTGGCTCCCTATCCACTTCGGCATCCAGTTCAAACTTCTCCTGCTGACCTATAAATGCATTCACTCCGCGGCTCCTCAGTACCTTTCATCTCTTATCTCCCCGTATAACCCCCCTCGGCAACTCCGCTCCTCTGGCAAACTACTTTTATCTATGCCCCGCTCTCTTACTGCTAACTCCAGACTTCACTCCTTTCACCTTGCTGCACCTTACGCCTGGAACAAATTACCTGTGTCTGTACGCCAGGCACCTTCTCTGGCCCTCTTCAAATCCAGGTTGAAAGCTCACCTCTTTCTTGCTGCTTTCAGATCTTGACTAACCTGATCTCCCTTTCTCTCCCTTGTTATACCCCTGCCTACACCTTCCATTTTTCGTGTGTTTGTCTTAACTAGATTGTAAGCTCTGATGAGCATGGATTGTCTCTTACATGTCTATGCTGTACAGCGCTGCGTACGACTGGTAGCGCTTTATAAATGCTAAGTAGTAGTAGTAGTAGTCTATCAACAATGAGCCACCTGATTGAAGATGGAACACAGTTTAGGACAGCTATCCAGGGGGTCACCATGAGTTCACACCGATTCAACATCACTTAACAATAACATTATTGCAATATAGTTTGCAGCCAGGTATCACGGTGTCCCATTGGTTGTTCTCCTTCCATCAAGTCTCTGAGATGCCATTTATATCTAGTGCTATATACTCTAGTTCTCACATCTTATTTTTTAGACTTCTAGAATTTGCAAACAAGCATTTTAGAGTTTGTATTTTATTCATATTAACAATCTGTTTATCAGTTGACAGGGTAATTTGGAATCTTTCAGCTCTATCTGCTCTGGACTTAAAGGCATTTGGCTATTTCCTTTATTGGAACCTATCAGGATGTGCTAATTTCCCTCTTTGCTGGTATTCTTCAAGGATACATCCTCCCGAACCATGCACTCTTGGGCGACTGTTGGCTTTCCACTATTATCTAGTTTAAAAGCTGCTCTATCTCTTTTTTAAAGGTTAATGACAGAAGCCTGGTTCCACCCTGGTTAAACCCCACCTTCCCCAGAATGTTGTCCAGTTCCTAACAAATCCAAAACCCTCTTTCTTGCACCATTGCCTCATCCACACATTAAAACTCCAGTGCTCTGCCTGCCTTTTGGGTCTTGCATGAGGAACAGGAAGCATTTATGAGAATGCCACCCTGGAAGTTCTGGATTTCAACTTCCTATCCAAAATTTGGCCTCTAGAACCTCCTTCCCACATTTTCCTATGTCATTGTTACCAACATATACCAAGAAAACAGGTCCCTCCCTAGCACTATCTAAAACTTTGTACAGCTGGCATGTGAGGTTCTTTACCTTCACACCAGGCAGGCATGTTACCAGGTGATCCTCATGCCCACCAGTTACCCAGCTATCGACATGCCTAATGATCGAATTGCCAACTATAATGGATGTCTTAATCCTTCCCTCATGGGAACATGGCTCTGGAGAATCCTCCTCAGTGTGAGAGAGTTTTACATCACCTGGAGGACAGGTCCTAGCTAAAGGATCACTTTCTGCCACACTAACATGATGTTCTTCTTTCACGTGACCTCTATCCTCCATGCCATATGAGAGGCTGCCAGACTGGAGGTTTGGCTTCAGTACTACATCCCTATAGGTCTTGTCTATATATCTCTCTGTCTTCCTTAGATGTTGCAAATCTTGTACTCTAGCCTCTAGAGATTGGACTCCTTCCTTGAGAGCAAACAGCTCCTAGTGCACACATAAGATCTCTCACCAATTGGGAGAAAATTGTACATGTGACTCTAATTCAAAAGACGGGATAGCTCCCATCTTGCTGATGGACTGCTGTCTGCATCTTATTTTTAAGGATTTATTTAGATATTTAAATTGTTTATTTACTTAAAGTTGCTAGAGGTACTTATACCAATACATCTATACTTAATAAGTCTAAGGGACTTTGTTCACTTCAAGATTATATTTCAGGGCTTTAACTAATTAATCTATTCCAGATGAAGATAACCATCTAAACCTGAAAGTGAATTTGACCACCTCTTTCCCTTTAATAGATTTAAGAACCTATAAACCTAAGATTATGCCTGGAGTGGGTGGGGGGGGGGGGAAGAAACAGTAAAATCTGGTTTGCTACACAGTGCTTTGACTGACCTTTAGAGCTTTAGAGCTTGCTTTAAGTAAAAGCTGGCTTGCTACACAGTGCCCTGACTGACATTAGAAATACTCAGTCTCTTCTGCCTGGGGCCATCTGTTCTAGATGTCTTGCAGCAGCAGCTCAAAATCTGGCAGGGCCTTTCTTAGTGGAAGGGACTTCCATCACCAGGGGCTGCATCCCTACTTTACCCATGCTCAGGTGTCCAATGGCTGAAAGGCAGCAGGAGATTTAGGATGAATTCCTACACTTTTCAGTTGCGTTGAGAGTCTGCTCTGCCCCCTTTCCCCATGAATGCATTCATGAAACATTCTCACCCTCCCCAGTATATATGCCATCATATATATTTCTTTCACCTTTAGAATTATGGGTGTAAATAATAGCAGTATCAGAAAGTCCACAATCCATTAGTGAAAGTCAGCAATTTGCATGTTCTTCCCTTATGCTGATCCCTTTAGCCCAAGTAAAGCAGTTGCCTGATTACCCACTGATGAATCATATTAACAGTGCAGGAGCTTGTAAATCTTGCTCGTCTGCACTTAAAGTTTATTTCAGCCATATAGTAATCTCTTCATCTCTCCAAACTCTGAGTAGGATGAAGGGAAAAAGCAGGTCACATTTTCTAGACTGCAGCTGTACCCCACCCCCGTCCCAAGCTTATCCTAAGGCTCCGGATCCCAGAAACCTCTGGGATCCTGCCACCCACACAGGTGACCTCATTGTCCCTGCGCCACCCCACCCCCCCTAAACTGCGACCAGCGAGAATCCCTCAGAGCTTCCCATTCCAAGGCCTCCTGCCAGTTGTTCAATAGCAAATCCAATCCCACCGGTGATAAGTGCACTCCATCTCGGCCGTACAATCCCACACAACCCACCTCCACCCATGAATGCATTATTTGCTAACCCCCATTTGCACATACTCAACGGCCGATCTGGCGATTGATTTTAGTCAATCCCCTCGACAAGCGCCGCTGGTCCTGGCAAGCTGGCCTTGGAATAATATCAGACCACATTATTATTACACCGTGGAACAACTGAAGAACATCCGCCAGATCTTTCTTCACCACTCTGATCAGTTGCTTGCAGGTCCAGGATGACAGATCATTGCCCCACAAATGTATTAACATCAAGGCTGGTGAACTCCGAAGACGCCCATGGTGCTGAAGCAAAGGGAGCAGCTGTGTCCATCGGAGACCTCGCTCGCCCAGCCATAAAACGGACACCAAAGCAGGATCCAGGCCAAGATTAGGCCCCAAAGGCCGCACAGCTGCTCGCTGACCTGCCCAATGAACGAACAAATGGCCAATCAGCCAACAGCCATGTGGACCTCGCCCTCTATCTGTAAAAGAAAACAAAATTAGCCATGCGCTTACCAGCTCCCACCTCCCTCAAAAACAAACATATCCCAAGAAAGCCTTAGAACACCATCTACCGATGCGTTGCACCTCCTGTTCAGACAAACCCGCAGCCACTGCACTAGTTGCTGCACCAATGCGGAAAGAGTGTGTAGCAAACTGATGCGATTCCTCTTCTATCTGATGCAGAACCATTCTTAACATCGCTGTAACCTGGAAACACGTCAACAAATGTGCATCTGCATGTATAAAGAGTAAACCCCCTAATGCAGGGCGACACCGCAAGTACTCCCGCAATGCAGCACCCATGCATGTTGACATGCCCTCAATCTCTTTTAACACTACCCACCAACCACGCCCTTGCTGGTGGGTCTTAGAGCGAGCCAACAGAACCCACAAACGCCCCCTCTCAACCTGCACATGCTGGAGCTGCAGACCACCAACCACGCCCGACCTGCCAGAGTTAGCTACTAACTCCCCAATACGGAAGGCTCCAAAAAATGCCAAACAAAAAATGGCCTTGAATAATGTCACTTCATATGTTGACAACGCCACCGAGGGTAGAGCAGCACATAGCCTCACAAGCAAGTCATGTGTAATTGGCCGTCTGCAGTCCCAAGTTGTTGGCCCCACTATCCCCCACCCCTGTAACAGCCGACGGGTTAAAACCCCACCAACTACGGGAGCCCATCCCACAGCTCTAGCGAAAAATGCAAACCCGGCTAAATGGGAACGGACCGCTGATTTGGACATCCCTTTTTCCTTGGCAGCCACCACATATTGTGATAACATCAGATCGGATGCTGAGCCTGGCTGCCATCCGCGTGCCACCAAAAACTCCACTCCCTTGTCGCAGCCTCGATGATACGCCGACCATGTTGCCCCCGACACTGAACTCCGTAGTAAATTCAGCATCTCATCTGGCCAACATGCCATGAGTGCTCTAGGACCATCAATCTGTTCATGTCTGCTCCTGGCATCAGTTTCCGAAACTTGTCCCTCTGAAAATGAGAAAGAGCATCAGCAATCTCGTTAGTACATCCCAGGATATGTCGCGCCTTTATCGAAACATTCAGTCATAAACAAGCTAGTACCACCTCCCGCATTAATTCTGCCACTTGGACACATCACAGTGTATAATGATTGATCACACTAACCACCGCTGCATTATTACACCACCACAATACTCGTAGGTTACGAAGCTGATCTGGCCACAAATCCAATGCTACTAACATGGGAAACAGCTCCAAGAAGACAATATTGTTCACTAAACACGATTGGTGCCATGACTGCGGCCATCTATCTGCACACCATGCCCTCGCAAAATAAATGCCCAAACCCAACCCCCCCCTCCGCATCCATTTATAACTCCTTGTCCACCAAGGAAATCTCCCCCTCCATCATCACAGACGTCCTGTTAAATTCCTTCAAAAAGATATCCCAAATCCGCAAATCAGCCCTCATCACCCTTGACACCCAAATATGGTGATGCGGTTTGCGCACTTCTGCTGTTGCCTCCACCAACCGCCGCCCAAACACCCTACCCATCGGTATAATGCGGCATGCGAAATTCAAAGAACCGATCAACGCCTGCAACTCCCTCAAATTCAACTTGCTGGCCACCAACACCCGCAATGTCGCGACCTTCCCCTTTGGAAGATGAGCCACAATATCCCTCAAATCTAATTCCACCCCCTAAAAGGTTAGCCGCATAGTAGGACCTTCTGTCTTTCCCTCCACCAATGGCACACCTAGTTCTCGCACCAAGTCCATAAAACCGCTCAATAGGCTCTGGCACTCCTCCGAATGCGCGGCTCCCACAAATAAAAAATCATCAAAATTATGCACCACGTTCTCACAACCTACTTCCTGCACCAACGCCCAATGAAGGAAAGTACTGAATTTTTCGAAGTAAGCACATGACACCGAGCATCCCATAGGCATGCATTTGTCAAAATAAAATCTATCCTCAAAAAGAAAACCTAACAAAGGAAAACCAGATGGATGCACAAGCAGCAAACGAAATGCCGACTCAATATCGACCTTTGCCATCAATGCGCTGCCACCCAAGTGTCTCACCAACTCCACCGCCTGGTCGAACGACGCATAACGAACATCACACTTATCATGAGGTTTATGATCGTTGACGGAGGCTCCATCCGGAAAAGACAAATTATGAATTAACCAAAACTTCCCAGCCTCTTTTTTGGGTATGAGTCCCAGCGGGGAAACCACCAGATTCGGGAACAGCCGCTCCACAAACGGGCCTGCAATTCTACCTAACTCCAGTTCCTTTGACAATTTATCCCGCACAATGGGTGCAAAACGCCGTACCAAGGGCGAATTGCGCGACATATACGCCACAACCTTGTCATACACTGGGATGACAAATCCCTCCTGAAATCCCCATTCCAAAACCTCCCTATCTCTCCATCTCGGGTATTGCCGCAGCCGGATCTGTAAGGCCTCTACCCATATTGGGGTAGGGGCCAGATTGCATAAATCATCATTACTTCGGGACTGGCCCACTAGCCAGTGCAGCCCCTTTTTTAATGCATTTTTCTGCTGAATGCCTCCTCCCTAACCGCCCCAACTCCCACCCACCCCTAGTGAGCAGTCTTGCTTTATAAGGCACCTCCCCATTTAACAAAGCACAGAGAATTGGACCAGCACATTTTGAATATAATTAAAGAGATTTAACTGCTTTTTCTCTGAAAGGACAGCTGGGAAACCGGCTGGTACTTGGTAGATCTCTCTCTTTTGCTTTAACAGATACCTAAGCTCCACAAACAGAACAATGGCTGGGATAAATCGTATCGCTAAATCTGTTGTCCCCATTACAGCTTCTGCCTCGGTCCAGACAGAGGTCCTAATGCCAGTTGAAGGACCGGTTCCATGTGCAGGGTGCCTGCATGTTGAAGCTCTGAGGAAACAAGTGGAGGAACTCAGAGAGGAGGTGGCGAGGCTGAGGAGCATTCAAGACAGTGAGAAGTACATTGATGAGATGCTTCTTGCAGCAACCAAGCTCTCCAGCAGAGGAGAAGATGGGTGCCAACAGAATGTCGATGGTTAGACACAAGTCACCAGGGCCTGCAAAATCACCAATCCAACCTCTCCAGCCCTTGAAATGAAGAACCATTATGCAGCCCTGGAAGTGGAGGAGGTGAAAGCATCCCTGGAAAGGGAAGAACCAGAGCTCAAGTACCCCAAAGTTGCAGAATCAGTGACCACAAGGAAATGAAGGGTAGTGGTGGTTGGAGACTCTCTTCTGAGGGGTACTAAGGCGTCCATCAGCCGACCAGACTTGATGTCCAGAGAGGTATGCTGTCTGCCTGGTGCCAAAATCCAAGATGTTACGGAGAGTTTGCCGAGACTCATCAAGCCCACTGACTATTCCCAATGTTACTAATCCATATTGGAACAAATGATACTGCCAGGTATATCTCAGAACGTATCAAAAGTGACTTCATGGCTCTGGGACAGAGGATGAAGCAGTTAGGTACACAGGTGGTGTTCTCATCAATCCTTCCTGTTGAGGGTAAAGGCCAAGGAAGAGAGGCTCGCATCCTGGAGATGAATGCATGGCTGCGTGGATGGTGTCATCGAGAGCGTTTTGGTTTCCTAGACCATGGGATGCTGTTCCAAGGGTTGCAGAGCAGAGATGGCATCCATCTGTCCAAGAAAGGTCAACGCGTCTTCGGTAATAGACTGGCTAATCTACTGAAGAGGGCTTTAAACTAGATTTGTTGGGGATGGGTGAGGAAATCCCCCAGGTAAGTGAAAGCCCCCAGGTAGGTGATACATTAAATACCTTTATGGAAATGGGTAACAGGGGTAACATATGGAAAACAGTGTGTATAAATGCCCGCAGCATGGGAAATAAGATCCCTGATGTTGATGTTTTGGTGGGAGTGGCTGACTTGGATTTAGTGGCAGTTACAGAAACATGGTTCACAGAAAACCATTATTGGGGTATAACTATACCTGGCTATACTTTATTCAGAAAGGACAGGGTAGGAAGAAGGGGAGGAGGAGTGGCACTTTATGTAAAAACTACTATTAAAGCTTTGGAATTACAGAGCTTAAAAGGGAGAGAGGAGGCATTGTGGGTTAAACTAGAAGGAGGAAAAGAGAAATCTATTTGCATTGGTGTGATATACAGACCTCCCTCACAAGAGAAAGAGATGGACAGAGAGTTAATTGAAGACATACACAGCATTGCTAGGAAAGGGGAAGTGCTACTGATGGGGATTTCAATATGCCAGATGTTGATTGGCACATTCCTGCTTCAGTATCATCTAAAAGTAAGGAGATCCTGGATTCTCTACAGGGAGAACTATTCAGGCAATTGGTAACAGACCCCACATGTGAAGGGGCCATACTGGACTTGGTGCTTACCAATGGTGAAAGTGTTTCTGATGTTGTAGTGGGAGATCATTTTGCATCCAGTGATCACCAGATGGTGTAGTTCAGTATTAGGACTAGGGCTGTTAGAATCCATTCAAAGGTGAGGATCTTAGACTTTAGGAAGACTAACTTTGCCAATATGGGCCAATACCTCAGGGAGTCATTAGTGGAATGGGCACAGCTGGGGGATGTAGAAAAACAGTGGGCAAAACTGAAAGGGGATATTTTAAGGGCAACCAACCTTTTTGTTAAAATGGTAAATAAAGGTAAAAGGAAAAGGAGACCGCTATGGTTTTCGAAAGAAGTAGCTGAAAAAGTGAAGAAAAAGAGGGAGGCCTTCATGAAATACAAGAGATCACAGAGAGAGGAAGATAGGCATCTGTATTTGGAAAAACTTAGAGAAGCTAGCAAAGTAGTCAGGAAGGCAAAGATTCAAAAGGAGGAGGAAATAGCCAATGCAATAAAATGGGGGGATAAGACATTTTTCAGATATATTAGTGAGAAGAGGAAGGGCAAAAGTGGTATTGTCAGACTCAAGGGTGCAGGGGAGGAATATGTAGAAGCTGATAAGGATAAAGTGGAATTGCTTAACAAATATTTCTGTTCTGTGTTCACAGATAAAGAACCAGGAGCAGGACCTCAGAAAACACCCACAAACAGGAATAGAAGCGAGGGACATCTTGAACAATTTTCAGAAGACTGTGTTCGTGAGAAACTAGCTCAACTTAAAGAAGACAAAGCGATGGGACCGGATGGGATACACCCTAGAATACTGAGGGAACTTGGGGACGTTCTAGCAGCTCCACTGACTGACCTTTTCAATGCCTCGTTGGAGTCGGGAGTAGTGCCAAAGGACTCGAGAGAGGCTCATGTGGTGCCTTTACACAAAAGTGGAAGTAAGGATGTGATTGAAAACTACAGGCCGGTTAGTTTAACTTCGGTGGTGAGTAAATTATTGGAAACGCTGCTGAAAGAGAAAATAGTGAGGTTTCTGGAGTCCAGCGGATTACAGTATCCGAGGCAGCATGGATTCACCAGAGGCAGGTCTTGTCAGACAAATCTGATTGATTTCTTTGACTGGGTGACCAGGGAGTTGGACCGAGGGAGATCCCTAGATGTGGTGTATTTAGATTTCATTAAAGCCTTTGACACTGTTCCTCACAGGCAACTTATAAACAAACTGAGCACCCTAGAGATGGACCCTAAAGTTACTGCTTGGGTTAGAAATTGGTTGGGTGGGAGGCGACAAAGAGTACAAGTAAATGGAGCTCACTCTGAGGAGAAGGATGTTACCAGTGGTGTGCCCCAGGGATCTGTCCTTTTTCTGATTCTTTTTAACATCTTTGTTAGTGATATAGCGGAAGGGTTGTCGGGTAAGGTTTGCCTCTTTGTGGATGATACCAAAATCTGCAATAGAGTAGACCCCTAGGAAGGTGTAGATATCATGAGGAGGGATCTAGCTAAGCTTGAAGAATGGTCTAGAATTTGTCAGCTGGGATTTAATGTTAAAAAATGTAAGGTCATGCATTTGGGCTGCAGCAATCCAAGGGAGCAATATAGTATAGGGGGTGAAGTACTTTTGTCCACTAAAGAAGAGCGGGACCTAGGCGTGGTTGTGTCTGATGATCTTAAAGTATCTAAACAGGTAGAAAAGGCAACGGCAAAAGCTAGAAGGATGCTTGGGTGCATACGGAGAGGAATGGCTAGCAGAAAAAAGGAGGTGATAGTGCCTCTGTATAAGTCTTTGGTGTGACCTCATTTGGAGTATAGTGTGCAATTCTGGAGACCGCACCTTCAAAATGATGTTAACAGGATGGAGTCAGTGCAGAGGGTGGCTACTAAAATGATTAGTGGTCTTCATTATAAAGCATATGAGGACAGACTGAAGGATCTTAATATGTACATCTTAGAGGAAAGGCGGGATAGAGGTGATATGATTGAGATGTTTAAATACGTCCGTGGCATAAATGTTCAGGGAGAGAGCCTCTTTCAACTGAAAGCAAGTTCTACTACGAGGGGACATGGGATGAGGGTGAAGGGAGACAGATTCAGGAGTGATATGCGGAAATATTTCTTTACGGAAAGAGTAGTGGTTCCGTGGAATAGTCTCCCAGTGGACGTGGTAGAGATGAGGACAGTAACTGAATTCAAAAAAGCATGGGACAAACACAGAGGATCTCTAAAGGTAAAAAGCTGACTGTTGTAGTTGTTGATATGGAAGGACAGACTAAATAGGCCATGTAGTCTTTTTCTGTCATCATATTTCTATGTTTCTGTGTTTCCACAAATTAAGCATGCATGGCGGAACTTGCAATCGGGAAATGGACACGAGGACTTATTGAACCTCCAGTACACGTTCCCTGCTCTTGTACCCCCTGCTCTCTGCTGCAAGGTGGCTCCTGTAGCCTGAAAGGAACGACCTGTACTCATAGGGATCCCCCCCCCCAGTTTCGCCCCCCCCCAAATCCCACCGCACTAGGCTTAGCTGACATTTGCGTCAGCCAGAGATTAATATCCTGCGTGCCCCACGACAGTAACCTGTTCTCCTCCATTTTAACTCAGATCTCGTCATATTTCAACCACGCCCATCCCTCATCCCACCCATCCCTCATCCCGCGCTGCCTCAAGAATGGAATCCGCGTATAAAACACATCTATCTATACACAGGGAGTCAGTCATGGCCAAAATGAAACAATTCCATACCGATACGCTGAAAAGATCACTAAATAAACCACGCGATCTTTTCAATTTAGTCAAAACCTTATCTAAAGAACCTTCACCAAAACATCCTGAACCCATCCATCCCCAAGCATTCGCCGATTTCCTGCAATCTAAGTTGCTTCAAACCAACAACATTGCAACAATCTCCTCTCAAGTCACCATATGCATATCAAACCTATCCATGTTCTCCACACCATCCAGAAAACATGTTGAAGACACCATCGCTGCGCTTAACACGACTACTGCACAAACTGACCCTTGCCCAGCCCACTGGATAAAGGAACTACGCCAAGATCTCAGCCCCATCATCACTAAAATGATGAACTTATCCTTTACAACCGGCTCCTTCCCACCAGCCCTCAAGAGAACATCCATAAGACCCCTCTTGAAAAACCACAAACTCGACCCACAAAAGGTTGAATCTTATAGACCCATAGCTAGCATACCCCTACTAGCGAAAATAATTGAAAAGGAAGCTCAAAGACAGTTACAGGACCACATTGATACCGTCTCCCCTCTGGACCACTGCCAACATGGCTTCAGAGAGTTCCACGGTGTTGAAACCCTCCTCACCACTCTCTGCAACAACATCATCACAGGCATTGATAACATCCGCCAAGGCTTTGCTCTCATCTTCTTAGACATTGCTGCGGCTTTTGACTCTGTACATCACGATCTGTTAATAGGGCGACTAAAAGAAAAAGGCATCAATAACACTGCCCTGGAGTGGTGCAAGTCATACCTTGATCAGAGATGGCAGTACGTTACCTCAGGGACCACAACATCCACACCGTACCACCAAAAGCAAGGCGTACCGCAAGGATCATCCCTATCCTCACTCTTTTTCAATATATACATACAACCGGTTTGCAACATCATCAGGTCCTTCAAGGTTGAATGCTTGATATACGCAGATGACATCCTCCTATATATGCCTTTCTCCACAGTTCATATGGACCTTTCCCCGCTGGCTAAATGTTTTGATGCAGTATCCGAATGGCTTCAATCCCAGAACCTCCGAATTCAACACAAAAAGACCGAGGTTCTCTTCATCACCAGGGACCCACTTTTCACCCCCCCAACCCATATAAAGGTGAAAGAAGCTGAGCTCCAATCAAAACCTTCCATTCGCTACCTTGGAGTCACTTTTGACCAACGCATGGATCTGAAACTACACATAACCAACGTAGTCAGAGCAATCTACCTCAAGATCCGGACTCTTCGACATCTTCGCCCCCTGCTTGATCCTGATGACTTCAGAACTATATTTCAAGCCTTAACCTTACCACACCTTGACTATGCCAATGCCATTCTCCAAGGCCTCCCACACTCCACATTAAACCCTCTGCAACTCGCCATGAATACCGCTGCTAGAGTCCTCTACGGAGCATCAAGAAGGGACCATATAACACCCATCCTAGTGCAACTCCACTGGCTCCCCATACATGGCAGAATATTATTCAAAACATTACTCCTAACTTTCAAGGCCACTAAAAGCATCACCTCCTCCTCTCTAATAGACTTCATTCAGGCCGTCCCACCCAACAGATCCAGGAGAACGATATCAACAAATACTCTAATCATCCCTAAAGCAGCGACAAAATGCCTATCAGTGACATCTAACAGGTCCTTCAGATTCTATGCCCCTAAGTACTGGAATGCTCTACCCCCAGAGATTCATTCTATCAATGATCTATCCCTTTTCAGAAAGGCACTCAAATCTCACCTCTTCCCCCAATATTACTTGACCAACTAACCAATCTTAATCACTACCCAAACTAAGAACAAATCCTGTAATGTATACTTGTAAATACTCTTGTAAATACTCTTGTAAATAGTTGCAGTAATGACGTCCCATGTTTTATTCCAAGTTCTCTGACCTTGTTCTCTGTAAAACCTAAGTTTGTTGTTATGGTATGTTGTTATATTGTGAACCGCGCTGATTCTGAATAGAGCGGTATATAAGAGCCTGTAATAAATAATAAATAAATAAATAAATATCCCATACTGTCCTGGATAATGATGTCCCCATACACTTGCCAAATGCAAAAAGGCTATTGTCCAGTTTACCACATTCCTAGACACCTTCTTTATTTGGCCGGCCTTCTCATCCTCATTTCTCTTTTTCTTGCTGCCCCCTGACCGCTGCCTCCCCTCCAACAATCAGAAGATATCAATGTAACTCCTTTTCCGAATCTTCCGACGCAAATTCTTTGGTACACCTTCCCATAAGTCTGAAAAAAAGGCCAATGAGGGAGCACCTCCAACCAGCTTGCTCGGCCCCTCCCCCATGCCGCCGACCTCCTGTCCCGCACCTCCGCCTCCCGAGGATGACGACAAAGATACAGATGATGAGGAAGAGGATGAATCTGAACCATGATGCCTCTGACACGCATGCTTCCATTTCTTACGCATCTTACCCCCCGTTCCTGCCGGCCTTTCCATCCGCTCAGATCTCACACCAGGTTCATCTCGCAACTCACCTGTCGCCCTCATATCTGCCGCAAGTACTGGAGTTGATACAGTCGCAGCTTGGCGGTCATCCACACCGTGCTGCTGCAGCTCCACAGATCTCACGCCAGCCGACTCCCCACAAACATTCTGTCATGCCGTAGCTCTGACCTCTGGCCACTCCGCTCTCACCGGGCCTCCGACTCCAGGCCTTCTGGGGTACTGACTCATTGCTGGCACAAGGGGAGACATAAACTAAAACACCGGGGGAGGGACCACCGAATGCCACACAGGTTGCCAAGCCCCAAGCCACTCTGCCCCAGACAGACCTTGTCCTCCCACTAGCCAATGCTCCCAGGACACAGAACCCACTAGCGGCCGATAACCCCCTTGACCAGCCAACCCAGCTACAGATGGGTGATTACCTTGCCCCCTGAAACTGAGATCAGCTTGAACCGGTGTGCACCTGCCTCCCCTAACTTCCTCCTCCTCCACCCCCGAAAGTCAGAGCCCCTGCTGACCCCCAACTGCCCCCCCTTCCCCGGAGTTGCTTGCCGTTTCTTCCCCCCTACTACAGTACAGTCCACTCTGCTGTGCGGAACCGTAGCCCCTTCAGGCACGCCGCATGGTCCTCCTCCCAAATCACCACCATGCAGCACGCCTGATGGAGGAACCAACTCGCCTCCCATTGGCCCTTCATACTTTTTGATCCACGAACAAGACCCCTGTGCCCTCCCCCCAATCCTCCTTGTCCCCTGTAGAGACCTCGACCCCCTCCACCCTCTGAAATCCCCCATAGCTCTACTGCCCCGACGCACGGCTGCAGTAATTAATTGATCCGACGCCCGGACTTCCCCTGCATTAATCTCCTCTAAAATTTGGATTGCCCACTGCCCGGTGGCCCTAGTAGCCCTACCAGCCCCCACCCATGACCCCGCTGGCTCCCACATGAAGGCATTGAGCCTGCTTAATGCTGTTCCCCGTTTATGCGGCACAGCACTCGTCCCGCGCTTTGTTTGCTTGTTTCTTCTATTTGTTTTTTTAAAAATTGCCCAGGCCCTAACAGCACTTGCCTTCTCCATCGTCTGCTGACAAAACTGCCACTGCTGGTCAAAAAAGTGTGCTCTCTCAATCTCTCACACGCGGTGAAGGAAGGGGGAAGGTGCGCCTGCCACCACCACACCAATCCGCCCCGCTGATCTCTCCGCCGCAGAGGCCACCTCACCGCCCTCATTCGACCGACACTGACCCGATCCTCCGCACACCGGCCACCGGACCCCTCAACTCGCCTGAGCTAGGAACTGCTAAGGCAGTCCAGCTCGTCCCACCTCTTCCTTCGCCGCTCCACTGAACTCATTGGCTCCCCCACGCTTGTGCATGCGATGGGGGCCAATGATTTTAAAAGACACGGCCCTCGTCATGGCCTCTCCTCCCTGCCCCCTCCCTGAGGACCCAACTCGGGTCTCCGCATCTCGTCATGCCACCCGGTTACGAGCGGCCAGCCTGGAGCTCTCCACGCGGCCTTACATTTCCTCCAGTAATATCAAAAATAGTGATATTAGAAACCATCAGAAAGAAGCCAAGCATACTTTACAATTCCTAATTTCAGTCATCAGTCCCCAACTCACATAATACAGTCCATTATTTTAAGCATCATTTAACTTCTTTTGTTTCCTTTTTAATATTTTATTATCATAAAGCTTGGCTTCCTCTTCCATGCACCTTATTTCTCAATTACTTTCCCTTTCAAGAGCTTTATCTATTTGCCAGCTGCTTCACGTCTTTTAAATGTCTTTTCTGCTGTTCAGTTCACCTTCTTTTATCTGACCTGTCCACAGGTTTTGACAGTCTGCGTCATGGGATGGTGATTATGTAGAAAATATAGAAAACATCATCTAGCACAAGCTTCCTTAATTGTATATAATGCAGCGATTAAAACACTTCAACTTCTGGGAGCCATATAGGGCTATCATCAATATTTTCAAGAAGTACAGAATCAATTGAGTAATTTACATCATTAACAACTATTGGGTAAAGACCCAACATCGAATTTAGTCCGACAGGTAAAACTCTTGGTAGATGATACTTTGGAGTGCAGCTCTCATTAAAGGTAAAACCAACTTTCTGAAGATATCTGATCCTAAGAGACCAGTATTCTATTTAGTACTGAATGTGCATAAGTCGCTAGAGACACCTTCTGTCCGATCCATTGTGTGACTTTGTGGTACAGTGTTGGAGCCTCCTTCAAAGTTGAGAGGGCTATTTTTTGAAAGCAGAGGTCTACCAAGCAAAATCTTATATTAGAGACACTGCAGACTTTCCTATTATTGGAAACAGTAACAGGAATCATGAGTGATATATTTCTGGTAACTTTAGATATAGACACCACACAAATATTCCTCAAACAGATGTTTTGGACATAGTTTGTCGGATCTTGGATTAGCCTTGTCACATTCCTATGGGGTTTCTGATACCTTTGGTGGAAATGGTACTATGTAAAACTATATTTGCATTGAAGAGAAGTGTTATCTACAAATTCATGACACAGCCATGGGAACAGTGATGGCTCCAATTGGGGCTAACTTGTATGTAGCATGTTTTAAGGAGAAGTATTGATATTCTTTCAGTACGAGCAACCACCCATATTGGGGCGGCCCATACCGGTAACTTGAAGTTTTCCTATACATATCGTCATGAAAGTATACAATTTCTGGATATATAGGCTATGAAAAGTGACTTATCGACTACATTGATGAAAGCTTATTGACTACATTGAATTGTAAAGATGTTGATAAAAACACCCTTGTGAAGTATACTAGTCAACATTCAAAAGAATTGTACAGATCCATGCCTATAGCACAGTTTCTCTACATACAAAGAGTCTGTTCTACAATCAGTAAATATAAGGTCCAAGCAGCAGCACTGAAGGAAAGATTCGCACAGAGAGGATATCCTATGCCAGTAATATGAAAAGTATATTTACAAGCATTATATGCCAGTCATGATTTCTTGGTAAAAGATCAAACCACAAGACAAATCAGTGTGTGTGCTACAATTTTATAATTTGACCCCGCAAGCAGCCAGGATCATACGAAAACATGAGCACATATTAGCCCAACATAATACCCGTACAGCCTATAACCTTGGCCCCAATATCATAGATAAGATAGTACATACTGAACCTAATACACCAATAGAGCATCTCGTGGGACATGAACTTTGCAAGCAGTGCAATTTGTGTTCCCAGGCTACATATTGTGGTATATGGATACATCCAAAGTCGGGGCGATCTTATCCTAAGGATGCTTGCTACCAGTTGGGCTTTTCCTTTTTGTTATTCACATTAAAGAATGTCCTTGCCAGCTTTTATATGTGGGTAAAATCACAGGGAGGATGAAAGTACATTTAACTGAACACAAAAAGTTGTCTAACAACAAAGGTAGAGAGAGCACCACTAGTACTCCATTGCCTTGAAAAGAGTCATATTTTCAGATCTACACTGGACAATAATTGGCCATATAGCTGAGCTGCAATAGGGAAGAGCTCAAAGGGCTGTTCTGTCTTATATAGAACAGGATTGGATATTTCATTTACAGACTGTCAAACCAATGGCTTAAATGAAAGCACTGAGTGGAATGCCATTATTTAAATCTCTACACTAACCATTGACTATCAAGTTCAAAATAATTGTAAATAAAGTTATTTACACACATGTCCAGGAAGCTGAGGGAGAATGGATTTGCTCCCAAATGCAGAAGTGTTTTAATTGCTGCATTATATACAATCAAGAAGGCTTGTGCTAGCTCCCGTTTTCTGTATTTTGTAGAGCAACGCCGGCTCCTGACATATATTGTAACCTGTGAACAAGTCAGGTTAAAGGAGGTGAACTGAGCGGCAGAAAAGATGTTTAAAAGACACAAAGCAGGAAAACAGATATGGGCTTGAAAGGGAAAAGCACTGGCTTAAGAAAAACTGCTCCAGATATGACAGATGGCAGCGAAATAGTTTACAATAGTGCATTTGAGCAAGTGAAGAATGAACTATCACTGGTGAAGTAATTGAGAAATAAGGTGCATGGCAGAGTAAGCCGGGTTTTATGATAATAAAATATTAAAAAAAACAAACAAACAAGCAAAAGAAGCTAAGCGATGATTCAAATAATGGACTATGTTATGTGAGTTGGGGACCGATTAAAATTGGGTTAGCATCAGGGTGTTCCAGGGAGCAGAGGAGGCGGCACTCATCGCCAACCGGGCAGCGGCGATACTGAGCTGCTGCTCAGTTTAGCAACTTATGGGTAAAGTAAGGCGCAGCAAATGCTAGCCTTACTTTACCCCTGAAATCTAACTGGGCAGTGGCTCGATATCACTGCTGCACAGCAGGACCATACCAAGCTAGAAATGTGCCCTGTGTGAATAACAAATCTGGTGCTCCCCCCTCCATCCAGCTGTATGCAGTAACTTACTATTTTTGAGCTTGCTGGAAGCCCAGTGATCATAACAGTGTACCTTTCGAATTTGTGCTCTGTGTGGCTGCACCACACAGCACAGCCCTGCTGTCCAGTTAGCTTCCGGGTTCTGTGGCTGACCTGTATATTCAATGCTGGTGGTTGGATATGGCTGGATATGGCCCCAGCATTGAATATCAGGGGTTAAGACTTCAGTGATAACAGCTAGCCACTTTACAAGTGCTAGCCTCCGCCACTCAATATCCACCCCACTATTACTATTTTTGATATTACTGGTAGAACTAATATATATGTATAATTGTCTTTCTCGCAAAGGCACTTGAGGTTAAGGATTTGTTGTTATTTGTATTTTTTTTTTCTTCAGATAGTGGGTTTTTGCATCAATGTATGCCTTTATGAAATGGGTTCTATGCTTGCATGTGATTATTTTATAAAATGCACATATACACCATGACTCTGCCTCTGCTCCAACCAAACTATAGATTCAGATATGCCTACATGTGGACTGCATAAAAATAGGGGCCTGCTATTTACACACGTATAAGGCCGCACAATTTTAGAAAAGTCCTTTATGCATGTAAAATGCTTTCTAAAATTACCCAGAATTTGTTCTTTCACTGCTCTATAAAGAATGCATAAAAGCATGAAAGGAAAAGTAGAGTTAAAACATGTGTCTGATGGTTCTGAAGAGTTGGAATGCATTCCCACATAGGAAGACGTTTTACACCAAAATAGCACATTCAGCTAATGCAATGCTACATTTCAGACTATTCTGACATATGGAGACCACCTAAGTGAAAGATATACAGGGTGGCCCAAAAAAAGTGAAAACATCTCGTAAATTAAAAGCTTAAGTAATTTACTTATTTAGCTTTTTTAGCTATATAACATCTTTATTTCGACAATTTCCGGTCGCCATCTTTTTTTTTTACATCTGTCTTTTTGAATTTTTAAATAACTTATATGCTACGAGATGTTCTCACTTTTTTTGGGCCACCGTGTATGTAAAAACAAAAAGCTTGAATTCAGTTTATAGATTATTGAAATTTTTGGAGATATCCATTAAACAAACCTCAAAGTGCCTGGGAGATGTACGCTGGTTCATCCTGCTGACATCATGCCGACCTCACTCCAGTCAAGCAGAAGTGAACAGTGCATTAGGTCATGTTCATCTCAGAAATTCAAGGTGAGTTATATTCAGGTACAATAGTTATTTTTCAAGACCCTGAGAGTTTGCAATCTTAATTTGCACCTGAAGCAATGAAGGGTTAAATGATTTGCTCAAGTTCACAAGGAACAGCAGTAGGTTTTAACCCTGATTTCCCTTGTTGTTTCCCCACTGCTTTAACCATTAGGATATCACAGGTCTGCGACTAAGAAGCTGTTTGATTATTTTCATCTAATTTCCATATATTTTGGTGTGCTAAAAACAAATAAAATATTGAAAAAACTCCTAGACGTCATGATTTGCCACAACATGCAAAATTGTCTTCAAATTTATCAAAAGTTTTCAAATTACTATTAATTAATTCACATAAGTGCATTTAAGATATAAAATGCCAAAAAACCTTAAAGGGGTTGTCTGAGTTATGTAAAAAAAAATATAGCACTGTAAATCTGATGGTCAGCAATATATACATAAGCTAAGCAAGTTTTAAGTTTGTGCTTATAATGGTAGAAGGGGTTAATCTTTCCTGAAGAATCCAGTGGGAGGGAGACACAGGGCAGATAGCAGCAGCTCCGGTCAGTGCAGGGGGTGTGTGGCCAGCACTGTGACGTCTCGTGTACAGACACAGAGCTGCTCTCTCCTGCATGCCACACTTGTGCACGAATCATCATCAGGTTCTTGGTTCTAAGCTGTTCACACTTTTTCATCACAATTCATGTTAGCTCATCATTCTTCAACCGTTATGTTATGGCTCCGCGAAAGTGTATTAATTCGCCAGACAGTTTCTGTTTCATCTGTGGTGAATATACAGTGTTGAAGCAACAGCAGAATATTACAGACTTTGTGAAAAAAAGTATACTTTGCATACTTTGGACTAAAAATTGGAGATTAAGATAAAGTCTGGGCGCCTCATAAAGTGTGCAAACGGTGTGTTGAGGACCTCCGAAACTGGTTCAAGGGTAAGAAAAAATCTTTCCGTTATGGGATTCCTATGGTATGGTGAGAGCAAAAGAACCATAGTGACGACTGTTACTTTTGTTCATGCGATGTGAAAGGGTTTAATTCCAAATGGAAGCATTCCATTTCATACCCCAATCTTCACTCGGCAATTCGTCCCATCCCCCATGGCACAGATATACCAGTACCCAAGCCCCCTGCTACCTTGGAAGAGATACCTAGCTCCGATGAAGGTGAAGTCATACCTGAACCAGATGACGAATCAAGTTCTGACTTTGAAGATGATACAAGAACAAAATTGTTTTCTCAGGAGGAGATGAATGATTTAGTAAGAGACTTGAATCTTCCCAAAGATGCCGCTGAGTTACTCGTATGAAGGCTGAAAAGCAGGAATTTATTGTTGCCAGGAGTGTCATCTTCATGGTTCAGACATCGTGAAAAGGAGTTCGTTCCTTACTTCGCCCAGGAAGACAAGTTGGTTTATTGCATCGATGTCGAAGGTCTGATGGGTCAATTTAAAATCCAATATCATTCAGAGCAATGGCGCCTTTTTATAGATTCTTCAAAAAGAAGTCTCAAAGCAGTTTTACTCCACAACGGTTTTTACGCTTCCATACCTGTAGGTCATTCCGTACACTTGAAGGAAACCTACGAGAACTTGGAATTGGTTCTTCGTAAACTTAAATATGAAGACCATGGTTGGCAAGTGTGTGGGGATTTGAAGGTCTTGTGCATGCTGCTCGGGCAACAAGCTGGGTATACCAAATATCCTTGTTTTCTGTGTCTATTGGACAGTCGAGACCGACAAAATCAATGGACCAAGAAGAGTTGGCAGCCGAGGGTGCTAACAGTCGGTGAAAAAATTGTCCTCCGAGAAACTTTGGTACCTTCCCATAAAGTTCTTCTACCACCTCTCCACATACAATTGGGATTGATGAAGCAATTTGTAAAATCACTTCCAAGAGATGGAGAATGCTTCAAATACTTGGTCACCAAGTTTCCAGGCCTGTCGGAGGCAAAATTGAAGGAAGGTGTGTTCGTCGGACCAGACATTAGAAGGCTTATAGTTGATCAAGAGTTTGTCAATACCATGACGGATCCTGAAAAAGAAGGGTGGATTGCG
Source organism: Ichthyophis bannanicus (assembly GCA_033557465.1). Taxonomy (NCBI): domain Eukaryota; kingdom Metazoa; phylum Chordata; class Amphibia; order Gymnophiona; family Ichthyophiidae; genus Ichthyophis; species Ichthyophis bannanicus. Next base: position 195,356,409 of record CM066032.1, on the reverse strand, counting down.
TTTAAAGAAGTCGTACAGAAAGTTTTAGGCAATAACAAAGATCCTCACTACAAAAAGATCGTCGGACGAATGCTGAAAGCATTTCAAGCTTTAGGTTGCCTGATGAGTTTGAAAGCGCATTTCCTCCAGTCCCACCTTGACTACTTTCCTAAAAATTTTGGAGCTGTGAGTGAGGAACAAGGTGAACGATTCCACCAAGACATTAAAGAGATGGAAAGAAGATACCAGGGAAAATGGAGCATTACAATGATGGCAGACTACTGTTGGATGCTTCAGAGAGACATTCCAGATGCTACTCACAAGCGTAAATGCACCAAGAGGAGCCTCACAAGGACGAAGAATCGAGTTTAGTGTGTGTAGGTGAGCTCATTTCAGTTCAAAAAAGGATTTTCATGAAAATATTGTAATAAAACTTTAATTTTATGTCTATTTCCATTTATTTTGAGGTATTGCCTTATTTAACATAGTTACCTAAATTTTCAGGAAACGTGATGTCCTATGACAAAGTGGATGTCATTTTCGGATTCAGCGCACCAAAAAACATAAAGATTACATGGAATAACCAAAACAGCTCTCGAAAAAAAATTTTTTGCAGACCTGTGTATTCTTCCATTGTGAGCAGTCAGTCCTCCTTTACCTACAGACCTGGCGAATGCATGTTCTAGTTCCTTTGACATTCCATGCTTCCCATTTAGAGAGGAAGTACAATGGGATGTGGGAGGACAACCATGGGAATGGAAAGCATGTGTTCACAGTGTCTCCCAACTGTTGGTTTGTTACTGCTGTGACCCAGGCATCTGCAGCCCAAACATACATGGTGGAGAGAGCAAGGAGGGGAAGCATAAAGGGAGAAAGGGAAGGACTGTAGAAGGAGACAAGTGGAATTTAGAGGAAACCAGAAGGGAGGAGGCGTGAAATCTGGAAAAAGAATAATGAGTAGGCAGGAGCCAGAAGGGATGAAATAGTTTTAATGAAAGGGGAAGGGATGATATAAGCCTGGGGGAGTGGAAGAGAGAGGAATCTGAATGGAACATTTTAGATGTTACCACTTTTCAGCTTGGATTTGTTTATTATTTTGCTTCCAAATTCAGTTCAAATCTCTTTTTTCTTCATCTCATCTAGAAGTACATTCATTCTGAAGCTCCACATTAGCTCTCTTATCTCTCAACATGTCCCTCCGCATGAACTCTGTTTAGCATGAAAGTTGCTCTTATCTGTGCCCTTCTCCTTCTTTAGTAATTCCAGACCCTGCTATCTATCCTGTAGAGTGTAGAACCATGTGCTTGCAATGGCCTTCCTGAGCTGACGAATCTTGCTTTTTCTCTACTGGTATTCAAGACCCCCTTACAAATCCTTCTCTTTGAAATAGGTTTTTAATCCAAAAGCTGTGAAAATTCCTGACTTTAACCATCTCATAGTATACATTTTCTACAGTAAAGGGCATGTCTACTAAAGGGTTTTAGCTATTACCTTGATAAATTGGGAGACTGTCCAAATGACAGATGAAATTTAATGTGGAAAAGTGCAAAATTATGAACTTAGGGAAGAACAACCCAAACTATGGTTACAGGATGCAAAACTCCATATTAGGAACACCAGCCAGGAGAAGTATCTAGGAATCATTATGAATAATACGTTGAAACCCTCTGCCCAGTGTGCAGTGGCAGCCAAGAAAGCAAACAGAATGCAAAAATCACACGAAAAGGAATGGAGAATGAAACAAAGGATATTATAATGCCTCTGTATCATTCAGTGGTGCGACTGCACCTTGAATATTGTGTGAAATTCTGGTCACCATATCTTAAAAAGCATATAGCAGAATTAGAAAAAATACAAGAAGAGTCACTAAAATGGTAAAGAGGATGGAAGGATACCCCTATGTGGAAAGGCTTAAAAGATTAGGGTTCTTCATCTTGGAAAAAAGACGGCTGAGGGGAGATATTAAAGAGTTCTAGAAAATAATGAATGGAGTGAATGGGTAAACATTGATCGGTTGTTTACTCCTTCAAAAAGTAGAAAGACTAGGAGACATGCCATGAGGTTACAATGTAACCCATTTAAGACTAAGAGGAGAAAATATTTTTTTATGTGACGTGTATTCAAACTCTGGAATTCATTACTGAAGGATGTAATAAAAGCTGTTAGTGTTGCTGCATTTAAAAAAAGTTTGGACAAATTTCTGGAGGAAAGATCCATAAACCTTTATGAAAGAGGACCAAGAAACCCCACTGCTTACCCCTGGAATAAGCAGCATGGAATCTGCATACCTTTTTGGGTATTTGACTGATACTTTTGACCTGGATTGGTTGCTGTTGGAAATTGGATACTGGGCTTGATGGACCCTTGATCTGAACCAGTATGGTATATCTTATGTTCATCTGTACTGTGTGGCTAATACAGATTTATTGCTTGGTGGTAGCAGCTAATGTGTGAGAAATGCAGATATCGCATTTCATGTGGTAGACATGAGGAGAGGGGGATCGTGGCAGGGAGTAGGCATTGCTATTTTTGGAGCCACTGCATGAAAATATATTTGCAGGGTGGCTGCCGAAATTGACTCAATCATGGCTGCTGATAACGCCACCTCAGGAGGTAGCTTTATCTGTAGGTGATCATGTAGGCATAAAATTGCAGCCAGCAAGTGGCCCCCTGATCATCCCCCCCCCCACCTCCGATCTGACAATTTTGTCGGTGCCATGGATTTACAGATCTGCGACAGTGACATTATAAAAAAATGTGGCCATCCCCCCTTCAGTACTAATCTCCCTGGACAGCTCCAGATCCCCATGTGGATTAGTCCTGTGGAGTGATTGGTGCACCGCCGACAATGTACAACATCTTGGCTATCCAATTGGCCCCTTTACCCCCTCCTTCTTTCTCTTCCTTCCCTAGCATTAAAAACTCTAAATCCTGGCTAGCCAGTTGGCCTAATGGGTGCCCCCTGAGGCCCCCATCCCAACTCCTCCTACGGCCATAACTGTTAATTCCTGATGGTCTAGTGCTCACCGGGGAGGGGAGGGGGGAGACAGAAACAATCCTCCCCTCTCCTGCCCCTTCATTGGTCTAGCACAAAATGTCCTTGATCATGTCCCAAGGCTAGAGGGCAGCACTGTGAGATCATGGCCATATTTGTGAGTATCAATGAGGAGGGCAGGAGCAGCCATTTATCTTTTGTCATGATTAGAATGTGTGCATGCATTTCTTTATAATATTTACCTTATTGGTGTAGTTTATCCTGGCTCTGACCACTATGACTAATGAACATGTTATTACTAAAAACAAGCCTCAAGTTAAGATATTTGCTTAAATCAAGGTTAGTCTTTTTCCAGTTATCTTGAAGACACATTGTTGATTATGAATCATTGATTCTGAATATGCTTAAGGCGGCAGCTTTCAAAACATTCACATTGGAATAGAGTCTACAAATAGATTTTACCCATGGGATGCTCTCCAAGATCAAGGGGTATGTTTACTAAGGAGCATTAAGGGAGCGCTGGATAATAAGCATAAATATTAGCATTAAGGGTGTTTGCATGCGATAAAGGACAGGTTGGGGAGTAGGTGTACTGGCGTTAAGTGCATTTGGCTCCACTTATTGGGCACTAACAGGACATCAGGCATTAAGGTGTCAAGCATGCACCTTAATGCCCAAAAATGGCCATCACCTTAATGCAGGATAAGTGAGCCCCTGTAAAAATCATATTTTAGGCGATGGAAGGAAGGAAAGGTAAGAGTTGATGGACCTGTCAGATCCATATCTATCCTACTTGCCAGTCAATAAGTGGGATGAGCATGTGGGAAGTATCTGTATCATACCAGTGAAAGGTGCCCACATAACATGCTGTAATGTTAGTGTGTAGCATAGGATTGAGAAGTGTCTCCTGGCAAAGCCAGCATAGCCACAATGTGGGCATCAAAAGGATGACTGAGCATTAGTGGTGACATGCAGATCATTCACAGGAGAGGTGTGAGTGATACATCCAAATGATTAACTGTTCCTGTGTGGACCATAGTGTAGCAGCTGCAGGAGAATACATGACTGTACATAATGGGCATATGCTGATGAATGGGCTGAAGGATGGATGGTGATAGAAGAGAGTGCGATATGGCCTTGCTGCCCCAATGTACTCGATGTGACCACATAAATGCAGTTGTAGTGTGTGTGAAAGAAGTGTAGCTGTGCCACGGGGAAGTCCCAATGCCAGCTATTTGGGTATCCACAATACAGACTGTCGGTCTACTTTATAGAGGGATATATACTACTGGACTATGGTAAGCCCTCTATTTATTGAGAAAAAGTTCCAATTTTGCACCATATGCACAGCCAATTTACTAAAACGGTATTTAATCATTGGGAGACTATAGCACGTTCAATGTTTGCGATTTGAAAAAGAAAAGAAGATTTCAATATTCAGATAAGTTCTGATTTAAATTTATAGCTTCAAAATGTTTGGCCAATAATGTTTTGAACCCAGTTTATGGTCGCTGAAGTTATCGGAGTTTGCAGCTTGTGATAAGGAAGCTTATCATAGTTCAGGAGGGAGCTATAATAGAGGTGAATTGGCTCTGAACAAGCAACCTGTCTTAGCTAGTAGAAATACTAAAACAGAATGTTTTCATAAAAGACTACCAGTCCCAGAATGCACCAGGTTTCAAACAACCACTAGAAGAGCTGAAGTGGGGAAACGTGTGTTCAATCAGGAGAGCTATGAGGTAATCCCCAATCACTCATCTCCAAGGGCAGGGCTTGATTCAGCACAGCTGAGCTGTGCTAGGGTGGAGTATCCCTCTAAACAAGTTAAAAGTAAAACAGATTCTACACAGAATCAGATGGAGTTGAGGATCAGGAAGCAGCAGCAGCAACGTGGAAGAAAGAAGAGGCAGACATCTTGGAAGTCTAAAGAAGGAGCTCACAGCAGTACGTGTGTTGGGAATCATTCCAGAGGCAAGCATACTCCATTGGACTGGGGGAAGCCAGAGGAGTGGGGTTACAGAGCCAGGAATTCCCAGACGCCACTTTTTAGGGAGACGGCTGCATTTGGAAGGGGCCCTAAGACCAATGCAAGAAGGTATGTGAAGAGAGACCCAGTGTCCAGGGATCTTGATTGGAAGGCTGGACATAAAAGCTGGACTACATACTGGCCAGGATATCTGGAGAGGAAACCTAACAGCAAAGGAAGCTCAGGTATGAACACTGATCTATGCCCTAGCTCTTCACCTGGGAGACAGCCGGGAATCAAACATTATCCTGAGAGTGTTCCATTAAGGAATTCCTCTGAGCCAGACCATGATATTGATTCTATGATATTTGAAGAAGAAGGAGATATTTTAAATGATCCGAATGAATACATGGATTGCTCTCTGACTAGGCTGTTGTGGTAAAATACTTTCACAAATACAACAACCATCAAAAGGAACTATAACTTGTTCTTTTATATACCCAGAAAAGCCTGCAAGAAAGCTTTAGGATAGGATTTGAGCCACGTAGAAAAAGTGAACTAGCAAAGGGGTTTGCAGCTGGCTAATTATTGGTAATTAAGCCATGCACAGTTGCACGTGAGCTCTGAAAGGAAACTACTGTTTGTGTGTGAAAATACAAGAAAGTTATCCTTAAAAAAGAACAGTTTTTGGTTACTTTTTGGGTTTTGTTTTTGCTTTTGGAGCACTGCTAAAAGGTATTAGCAGGAGCCCTCAGAAAGACCTTTCTGTTTCCCATCAAGGTCTTTATTGTTTGATTGATTGCTTAAGAAGCTCAGTTGCTTATATCATGATTTGTTTTTCCTAAGTACAATACTGAAGCAAGTGTCCTTTTGTGTTACCAAGTAAATCTGTGTGGGAGAATTAACCCCATGAATAAAATATATTTTTCTTTGCTTACACTCGAGCAACACAACTCATTATTTTGTGAACGGCTGATTCTGGTATGAATGGACTACATTCCCCACAATCCTTTGCAAGTCATAATAGTATTTTGCCTTTGCCAAGACTGTGGACATTCACGCCCAGCTCCCCCGTTTACAAGCTGCGGGGCAAGTTACCCTGTGTTGCATAATTTTAAAATGAGACCATTGGTTCATACTAACCTAGTATTCTAGTAAACTGATAGTTTTAGTAAATTGGCTGTGCATATGGTGCAAAATTGGAACTTTTTCTCAATAAATAGAGGGCTTACCATAGTCCAGTAGCTATTTGGGTATGAGTTGTGTCTGATTTTCAAAAAAAACATACAATCCCCCTGACACATGTGCATATATCATTTGGACAAGTGTCTCTTATATTGGCCATATGGAGCAAGTAGGGACATGTGATGATCCCTGCAGGTGGCCATCCCAGTAGTGGAATGTGCCTGCATATACTGCATACAAGTGATGAAGCCAAAGATGTTCAGTCACAGTTATGATGAAATATTCCAATCATGTACAACTCATGTGTCATACATCTGCAGGGTGAACATGTCTGATCCTTCATAATGGGCTACAGCAGAGCTAAGAAAGTCATGCTGTCAGATGGGCATGATTGCAATGTGCATGTCTGCAGACCAAACATGCTATCATTACTTATTTATTTATTTTATTTAATGGTATTTATATACCGCCTTATCATTCAATCAAAGTGGTTTCCACGGCAAACAATCAAGGGGGCAAATGTTTTCATGCAGTGTACAGAGTGCTGTGTATGTGCTGGCGGGGATGTGATTAGATTTGGTTTATCTACATAGTGCGCTATTATACATTATGAGCTATTATACAGTCTTATATACAGTCTTGGGGTGGAGGGGGGTTGATGATCTGATTTGTATGCTGGTTCAGGGGGTATGTCCATAGTAATCGATGAACAGGGTTGTCTTCAGCTGTTTTCGGAAGTCCTTGATTTCTGTGGTTAGTCTCAGATCATCTGGGAGGGAGTTCCATATGGTTGGAGCAGCCAGGGAGATTGCTTATTGTGCAGTGTCTTTGCGGGTCTTGGTGAAGTCTTTTGGGGTGTTAACCCAATTGGAGGTGCCTCTTCTTCTTGGCCATGTGCTTGTGTCGGGTTGTATGAGTGTGTGTAGGCTTATGGCGGAGGAGTGTTGTTTGATCTTGAATATGTTTATGATAGTCTTGTATTTGATGCGTGAGATGATTGGGAGCCAGTGCAGTTCTTTCAGTATGGGTATGATGTGATCGTGTCTTGTAGTACCGGCTATTATGCGGGCAGCTGTGTTTTGGGCCAGTTGTAGTGGTCTGAGGGTCTGCTTTGGTAGCCGGTGAATATTGGATTGCAGAAGTCTAGTAGAGGGGTTATCAGCGCCTAGCAAACAGTGCGAAAGTGCTCTGGGTCGAGGAGGGGCTTACGTCTTCTGATGAGTCGCATTCTTAGGTATGCACTTTTGGTTGCTCTGCCTATGTGTGCTTGGAGGTTAAGTTCTTTGTCCAGGATGACTCCGAGGTACTTAACTTCTGATTTTATGGGTATGAGTGCATCTCTTATCTTGATGTCGGGTGGGGGGATAAAGGCCGGGTTTCACATGATGATCAGTGCCTCCGTTTTGCTGTAGTTGATTGATAGGTTGTTTTCCTGAAGCCAGTTTGCCATTTGGGTGAGGCAGTTTGTTATGTTGGTGTAGTCCGGGTTGTCGACTGAGATGGGTGTGTAGATCATGATGTCATCTGCGTAGATTGTATAATGTATGTGGTGCTCTTTCATGATGGCACATATTGGCTGGATGTATAGGTTGAATAGGAGAGCTGAAAGAGCCGATCTCTGTGGCACTCCTTGTTTGACTTTTATGGGTTGAGATGTGTTGTATCCTACTTTGACCTGTATTTGTCTGTCGGTTAGGTATGAATGGAACCAATTCAGGGCGGCACCGTGTAGACCGATGTTCTGTAGTCTATCCAATAGAGTCTTGTGGTTAACTGTGTCAAATGCAGATGAGATGTCAATGAATATCATGAGTATGCCTTTCTTGGTGTTGTCTATGATGCGGAGGATGCTGTCGAAGAGGTATATCAGAAGAGTTTCTACCCCGTGGTTGGGGCGGAACCCGTGTTGATTGTTGTCCAGGGGAGCGTGGTTGTCTATGTGTTCTTGTAGTTGGTGCTGTACAGTTTTTTTGATTATTTTTGCTAAAAGTGGTATGCTGGAGATGGGTCTGTATGCTGCTGGATTGTTCTTGTCAAGTGTCGATTTCTTCGGGATAGGTCTTATTGTTGAGAGCTTCAATTGATTTGGCATGCGCCCTTGGGTTAGGGAGGAGTGTACTATCTTGTGGATGGTTTGGATGAAGTTTGATTTGGTGGCCTTGATCCAGGGCACTGGGCAGGGATCCGTGGGGGTGGTGCTTGTCTTGATTGCTGAGATGATGTGGGAGAGTTGCTCCATGGATGGGGTGTTGAATGTTCCCCAGGTGTTCAAGGGTGTGATAGTCTTTGGGGTTGGGCTGGGTCTTGTTTGTTCTGCTGAGTGGAACTTTTCTTGGATGTGGTTCGCAAATTTTTGTGGGTCCAGTTGCATTTTGTCTTCGGTATCCTGGTCTTTGGTGAGGGCTTTTACGATTTCAAATAGTTCTCTGGGTTTGTTGTTGGAGTTGTGTATGAGGTTTGCATGGTATTCCCTTTTTGTTTGGTTGATGCATTCGTTGTATTGGTTTTGCTTTGTTAGGTATAGTTCCTGGTTTTCAGGTGACTTGTTCTGTCTCCATCTCCGTTCTATTTTTCTGAGGCTCCTCTTTTCGTTTCTTACAGTTTTAGAGTACCATGGTTTGTGTTGTAGTTTGTTGCAGCGAGGTGTCCTGTGTCTATATTCTGTTGCTTTGGCAGCGTTGTATATGGTGCTGTTCCAGTTGGTGATTAGTGCATCTAGGTCATCTGTTTCATGGTTTAGGTTTTGTATTGTGTCCTGTAGGAACTGGTCTCTGTCGAAGCATTTAAATCTTCTTTGTGTGGGGGTGTTGTCCGGATATTTGTTTAGTATCTCCTCATTAGGTGTAATTTTTACTTCAATTAAGTGATGGTCAGACCATGGTACTGGTGTGGTGATGGATGTTGATATTAGGCCTCTTGAGGTTAGGTAATTGGGTGCAAAAATAAGGTCTGGTGAGGATCCATGTCTGTGTGTCGGGATGGTGATTATTTGCATGAACTGGAGTGAACTCATTGCTTGGAGAAAAGCTTCTGCATCTTTTTTGTTGGTGGACTTAAGGTTGAAGTCTCCTAGGAGTATTGTGGGTTTGTGGCTGGGGTTCACTGTGCAGACTGTCTCTAGAGTTGATGCTAGTTCTTCAGGTGGCGCATAGGGTAAGAACATAAGAACATAAGATATGCCATACTGGGTCAGACCAAGGTCCATCAAGCCCAGTATTCTGTTTCCAACAGTGGCCAATCTAGGTCATATGTACCTAGCAGTTTCCCCAAGAGGCACAAGTTCCACAATGCTTGTACTGGGTCAGGCATTGATATCCTGGGTCCCTTCTTAATAATGGTTTATGGACCTTTCCTCCAGGAACTTGTCCAAACCTTTTTTAAACCCAGCTACACTAACAGCCTTTACTACATCCTCCGGTAACAAATTCCAGAGTTTGATTACACGTTGAGTGAAAAAATATTTTCTTTTATTAGTCTTAAATAGTTTACCCTGTAGCTTCATTGCATGTCCCCTAGTCTTTCTATATTCTGATAAGGTAAACAATCGATCTACGTTTACCCGTTCCACTCCGTTCATTAATTTATAGACTTCTATCATATCTCCCCTCAGCCGTCTTTTCCAGGTTAAAGAGCCCTAACCTTTTTAGCCTTTCTTCATAGGAGTATCCTTCCATCCTCTTTACCATTTTGGTGGCTCTTCTCTGTACCTTTTCTAAAATTGCTATATCCTTTTTAAGATACGGCGACCAGAATTGCACACAATATTCAAGGTGCGGTCTCACCATGGAACGATATAGAGTGGTGCTCTGTAGGTGAGACATATGGCCATATGATGATGTTAGACCGTTCCACCTTATGATATTTCACTGTATATACCTGCTCTGTTAAATGTTATTTATGACATGTCTCTATACCCACTCAAGATCTCTAGTCTGATGTAATTGCTTTTATTTAATTATTTATATGCTATTCCCCAGTTAATCCTTGTTTTATTCCCCTGTTACCTGTAACTTGGACAAGTTCTCTAAATCTGAGTGTATTTTGTTTAATGTAAACCGCACTGATGTCAAATAGCGCGGTATATAAGAGCTGTTAAATAAATAAAATAAATAAATAAATAAATATGTTTGTTCTCTATCGAGATGTTGTTAGAGTGTTGGGTGTCCATGTTACTTTGCTATTATGAGTGCCCCTCCTCCTCGCCTATGAGTGCGCGGGCAGTTGTATGCTGTGTATGCGTCGGGCACTAATTGATTGAGTAGGACGTTGTCAGTGGGACTGAGCCACGTTTCTGTGATGCAGAGTATGTCGGGCTGATGGTAATCTATGTGGTCAACTAGGGTATAAATCTTGTTGCATATTGACCTGGCATTTATGAGCTCAATTGTTATTGGTCTTGGGGTGTTGTGTGTCTTGTGTGGTTCCTTTGTTTTGGCGTGTATGTTGGACTTGTGTTTTGCTTGTCTCTTTGTTGTAGGAGAACGTCGTGAGTCCCTGTGGGTATGCTGTTGGTCTATGTATGTCCATATAGTTGTTGGAGGCCATGGTGTGTATGTGTGTGGGTGGTGGTAGTGTGTGTGAGGTGGAATGAGTAGTGTGAGTATGAGGCCGAGGGGGAAGATCAGATTTGTGTGCATGTTTTTGTTCAGTTCTGTGGTTTGCACTTACGGTTGCTGCTCTTCTCTCATGGCTGCTTGCTGGGTCTTTTTGCTTCTTTCATGTGCTTTTTGGTGAGGCTGTCTCTTTTTTTCTCTTTACGTCTTTGTGCCACGCCTAAGGGCCCTCTGGCGAGGCCCTCAGGCGTGGGCCTGCCAGGCGCGGGCGCGCTGGCTGGCGCCGGCCTTTTCAAGCCGGCTCAGCTCCACCTCCCACTGCCCAAATTGGGCAGGAGCCTCCGAGCAGGAGACAAAGGCTTCCCTCCTGTTTGGGCTCTCTACCCCTGATCGGGGGAGCTGCTGGACCGCTGGCTGCACTGCTCCGTTGGAGCTGGCCTTTTCAAGCCGGCTCGGCTCCGCCTCCCACTGCCCCGATTAGGCAGGAGCCTCCGAGCAGGAGACAAAGGCTTCCTTCCTGTTCGGGCGCTCTACCCCCGATCGGGGGAGCTGCTGGACCGCTGGCTGCTCTGCTCCGTTGGAGCCGGTCTTTACAAGCCGGCTCGGCTCCGCCTCCCACTGCCCCGATTGGGCAGGAACCTCCGAGCAGGAGACAAAGGCTTCCCTCCTGTTCGGGAGCTCTACCCTCGATCGGGGGAACTGCTGGACCGCTGGCTGATTACACATAAAAAGTATAAGAATGTGTGCCCTCCACTCAATGCAGACCCCAGACTGTTTCTTCCAGGTTTCTGAAGTGATTTTCCCACAGCCACAAAGAGAACAAGTGGGAGTCAAATCCTGGTCTATCACTTACCTGTCCTGTGCTTGAACCATTAGGCTACACCTCCACACTCTTCTCCATAGCACTGTCTAGGATAAAAGAGACTGCAGGTCCCTGCCTGCAAAGGGTGAAACCCAGGACATGAGACAACATGGCTGGCACAGTCTTAGAAAATGGTACACCACACCTAGGGCCTGCCTACAGTGGCGCACATGCAGAATGCACTGCACTACACACTCAATACATGTGCTGCATAACAGACACACAGCTGCAGAATACATCCCTTGTCCAAAGGCCAAGCCACATGTGAGGTCAAGATGCCCATCCCCCAATTGCAGTCCCAATGCCAAACGACAGTCGCACACAGAGGTACACTGTGCTGCTGTGAGGCACTAACCCCTACAGCAGCACCTGTGCAGGGCATGCAATCTCTTGTCTCCAGCTATACACCATAAGGCATTCCTAACCAGGGCTCTACAGATCAACAAACAGTAAGGATTTGAGGGTTTGTTTGTTTGTTTGTTTTTATTATATTACATTGCTAGCTCTCTGACTGGGAGCTCTTAAAAGGTTTTTTTGTATATTTTTTAAAGCAAGGTTACTTTCTTTTTGGTACTTTAGGGGAACTTTCCTTGAGCACAGTAGGTTGCTGAACTCTAGCAACCTCCTCAGGTTTGTAAACTGCTAACACCTAATCAGGTGTTAGTTCCCTCCCTACCCACCCCGACTCCCACCCACCCCTAGTGAGCAGTCTTGCTTTATAGGGCACCTCCCCCTTTAACAAATCACAGAGAATTGGACCAGCACATTTTGAATATAATTAAAGAGATGTAACTGCTTTTTCTCTGAAAGGACAGCTGGGAAACCGGCTGGTACTTGGTAGATCTCTCTCTTTTGCTTTAACAGATACCTAAGCTCCATGAACAGAAAAATGGCTGGGAAAAATCGTATTGCTAAAGCTGTTGCCCCCGTTACAGCTTCTGCCTCGGTCCAGACAGAGGTCCTAATGCCAGTTGAAGGACCAGTTCCATGTGCAGGGTGCCTGCATGCTGAAGCTCTGAGGAAACAAGTGGAGAAACTCAGAGAGGAGGTGGCGAGGCCGAGGAGCATTTAAGACAGTGAGAAGTACATTGATGAGATGCTTCTTGCAGCAACCAAGCTCTCCAGCACAGGAGAAGATGGGTGCCAACAGAATGTCGATGGTTGGACACAAGTCACCAGGGCCTGCAAAATCACCAATCCAACTTCTCCAGCCCTTAAATTGAAGAACCATTATGCAGCCCTGGAAGTGGAGGAGGTGAAAGCATCCCTGGAAAGGGAAGAACCAGAGTTCAAGTACCCCAAAGTTGCAGAATCAGTGACCAGAAGGAAACGAAGGGTAGTGGTGGTTGGACACTCTCTTCTGAGGGGTACTGAGGCATCCATCTGCCGACCAAACTTGTTGTTCAGAGAGGTATGCTGTCTGCCTGGTGCCAAAATCCAAGATGTTACGGAGAGTTTGCCGAGACTCATCAAGCCCACTGACTATTACCCAATGTTGCTAATCCATGTTGGAACAAATGATACTGCCAGGTATACCTTGGAACGTATCAAAACTGACTTCATGGCTCTGGGACAGAGGGTGAAGCAGTTAGGTGCACAGGTGGTGTTCTCTTCAATCCTCCCTGTTGAGGGTAAAGGCCAAGGCAGAGAGGCTCGCATCCTGGAGATGAATGCATGGATGGTGTCATCGAGAGCGTTTTGGTTTCCTAGACCATGGGATGCTGTTCCAAGGGTTGCAGAGCAGAGATGGCATCCATCTGTCCAAGAAAGGTCAACGCATCTTCGGTAGTAGACTGGCTGATCTACTGAAGAGGGCTTTAAACTAGATTCATTGGGGATGGGTGAAGAAAGCCCCCAGGTAAGTGAAAGCCCCCAGGTAGGTGATAAATTAAATACCTTTATGGAAATGGGTAACAGGGGTAACATATGGAAAGCAGTGTGTATAAATGCCCGTAGCATGGGAAATAAAATCCCTGATGTTGATGTTTTGGTGGGAGTGGCTGACTTGGATTTAGTGGCAGTTGCAGAAACATGGTTCACAGAAAACCATGATTGGGATGTAACTATACCTGGCTATACTTTATTCAGAAAGGACAGGGTAGGAAGAAGAGGAGGAGGAGTGGCAATATATGTAAAAACTACTATTAAAGCTTTGGAATTACAGAGCTTAAAAGGGGGAGAGGAGGCATTGTGGACTAAACTAGAAAGAGGGAAAGAGAAATCTCTTTGCATTGGTGTGATATACAGACCTCCCTCACAAGAGGAAGAGTTGGACAGAGAGTTAATTGAAGACATACGCAGCATTGCTAGGAAAGGGGAAGTGCTACTGATAGGGGATTTCAATATGCCAGATGTTGATTGGCACATTCCTGCTGCAGTATCATCTAGAAGTAAGGAGATCCTGGATTCTCTACAGGGAGAACTATTCAGGCAATTGGTAACAGACCCCACACGTGAAGGGGCCATACTAGACTTGGTGCTTACCAATGGTGAAAGTGTTTCTGATGTTGTAGTGGGAGATCATTTTGCATCCAGTGATCACCAGATGGTGTGGTTCAGTATTAGGACTAGGGCTGTTAGAATCCATTCAAAGGTGAGGATCTTAGACTTTAGGAAGACTAACTTTGCGAAGATGGGCCAATACCTCAGGGAGTCGTTAGTGGGATGGGAACAGCTGGGGGATGTAGAAAAACAGTGGGCAAAACTGAAAGGGGGTATTTTAAGGGCAACCAACCTTTTTGTTAAAATGGTAAATAAAGGCAAAAGGAAAAGGAGACCGCTATGGTTTTCGAAGGAAGTAGCTGAAAAAGTGAAGAAAATGAGGGAGGCCTTCATGAAATACAAGAGATCACAGAGAGAGGAAGACAGGCATCTGTATTTGGAAAAACTTAGAGAAGCTAGCAAAGTAGTCAAGAAGGCAAAGATTAAAAAGGAGGAGGAAATAGCCAATGCAATAAAATGGGGGGATAAGACATTTTTCAGATTATATTAGTGAGAAGAGGAAGGGCAAAAGTGGTATTGTCAGACTCAAGGGTGCAGGGGGGGAATATGTAGAAGCTGATAAGGATAAAGCGGAATTGCTTAACAAATATTTTTGTTCTGTGTTCACAGATGAAGAACCAGGAGCAGGACCTCAGAAAACACCCACAAATAGGAACAGAAGCGAGGGACATCTTGAACAATTTTCAGAAGACTGTGTTCGTGAGAAACTAGCTCAACTTAAAGTAGACAAAGTGATGGGACCGGATGGGATACACCCTAGAATACTGAGGGAACATGGGGACATTCTAGCAACTCCACTGACTGACCTTTTCAATGCCTCATTGGAGTCGGGAGTGGTGCCAAAGGACTGGAGAGAGGCTCATGTGGTGCCTTTACACAAAAGCGGAAGTAAGGATGTGGTTGAAAACTACAGGCCGGTTAGTTTAACTTCGGTGGTGAGTAAATTATTGGAAACGCTGCTGAAAGAGAAAATAGTGAGGTTTCTGGAGTCCAGCGGATTACAGGATCCGAGGCAGCATGGATTCACCAGAGGCAGGTCTTGTCAGACAAATCTGATTAATTTCTTTGACTGGGTGACCAGGGAGTTGGACCGAGGGAGAGCTCTAGATGCGGTGTATTTAGATTTCAGTAAAGCCTTTGACACTGTTCCTCACAGGCGACTTATAAACAAACTGAGCACCCTAGGGATGGACCCTAAAGTTACTGCTTGGGTTAGAAATTGGTTGGGTGGGAGGCGACAAAGAGTACAAGTAAATGGAGCTCACTCTGAGGAGAAGGATGTTACCAGTGGTGTGCCCTAGGGATCTGTCCTTGGTCCGATTCTTTTTAACATCTTTGTTAGTGATATAACAGAAGGACTGTCGGGTAAGGTTTGCCTCTTTGCAGATGATACCAAAATCTGCAATAGAGTAGACACCCAGGAAGGTGTAGATAACATGAGGAGGGATCTAGCTAAGCTTGAAGAATGGTCTAGAATTTGGCAGCTGGGATTTAATGTTAAAAAAAGTAAGGTCATGCATTTGGGTTGCAGCAATCCAAGGGAGCAATACAGTATAGGAGGTGAAGTACTTTTGTCCACTAAAGAAGAGCGGGACCTAGGCGTGGTTGTGTCTGATGATCTTAAAGTAGCTAAATAGGTAGAAAAGGCGACGGCAAAAGCTAGAAGGATGCTTGGGTACATAAGGAGAGGAATGGCTAGCAGAAAAAAGGAGGTGATAATGCCTCTGTATAAGTCTTTGGTGCGACCTCATTTGGAGTATAGTGTGCAATTCTGGAGACCGCACCTTCAAAAGGATGTGAACAGGATGGAGTCGGTGCAGAGGGTGGCTACTAAAATGATTAGTGGTCTTAATTATAAAGCATATGAAGACAGACTGAAGGATCTTAATATATACACCTTAGAGGAAAGGCGTGATAGAGGTGATATGATTGAGATGTTTAAATACCTCCGTGGCATAAATGAGAGAGCCTCTTTCAATTGAAAGGAAGTTCTGCTACGAGGGGACATGGGATGAGGGTGAAGGGAGATAGATTCAGGAGTGATATGCGGAAATATTTCTTTACGGAAAGAGTAGTGGATCCATGGAATAGTCTCCCAGTGGAGGTGGTAGAGATGAGGACAGTATCCGAATTAAAAAAAGCATGGGACCAACACAGAGAATCTCTAAAGGTAAAAAGTGAACTGTTGTAGTTGTTGATATGGAGGGACAGACTAGATAGGCCATGTGGTCTTTTTCTGTCATCATGTTTCTATGTTTCTAAGATAGGCATACCTGCACATTCAACTAACTTAAACACATGCATGACCCAAACACTGGCATGACCTTTGCGGTCTATCACTGACCCTCTTCGGGGGGCCATGTACACATCTCCCGCCATCATAGAAGATAAGCAGGTACTGGACAATGCTCCAGTGATCACAGTCACTGCTATGGCTACAATTGTGGCTCTGGGTGCCGATATCGGTTAGGCCCTCCATTATCCATGATGCACTTCACAATCTAAGCACATATATACAACTGATGGCCATATGGAGAATGCAGCAATCCATCACACCAGCACTGTAATATGCAGAGACTATGTGTGCTTCCTGCATATTACAGCTGCAATATATACAAATGACCTGTTTCTGCAGTTACCCTAATTGTGAGGGAGTGCACACATCACCTGGTCCCCAGATCAAGCCCTGCAATAGATGATCTCTCCAGGCTCTGGAGCAGATCTCTGTCACTGCCAGTGTGCTACAGGTATTGTCTGCAGTGCGTGATGCTAGCCACTTGATATACTTTACAATTTTAGCATGCCAGAGTGGCCTGTCTTATCTGGGGCTTGTGTCCTGTTCCTGTTGGCCAGGGACTCTCCTATTACATCTCTTGTCGGTTCCTAAGTTTGCAGCAGTTATTGCCAAGGAACCCAATTGCAGTGAGTGTTGCCTAGGTGGGGCGGGAGGAGAGAAAAGGGAAGGGGAGGTAAGGAGAGGGGTGCTGACACCAAGCCGAAGGGCCTGCCCAGACCATAGTTACCAGCAGGTTACCAACAGCCCAAGAACAGCTGCTAGTCTTACTTTCTGTGAATTCAAATCAACCTGATCAATCCCAGGCAGCCTGCATATGTTGACAACACAGTCCTGTGTCAGCCACTCACATGCCATCTGTGTCCAGTCTGCTAGTTACCACACACTGCATGTACATATAACTACCATGAGCACATCAACTTTGTACAAACAACATAGACAACCAGTAGCCTGTGTAATGACTAGACTACAATTAAAAATACAGCCCACATATCACTACAGGTTGACCCTATATAGCACCATGTGCATACATAGCTGTGACATGGTCACAGCATGGTCAGAATGAGAATAGCCTCTCAGCATGAATGGGCATGGCCATGCCTGTGGCAGACTGATGCTAAGACGACTCAGCCATTGATCTACCCTCCGACACATTTACATTGTGTTAGAACTGCTCTGTTTTAGACAATACCCATAATCCTCAGCTCCTCATTATGTACCCTCTTATCTTGGACTTGGGAAGAGCTCATGCAATGTGAGCAACACTGGAAAGTGGGCCAAAGACAGGCTGCGAGTGCATGCTGGCCCACAGTGGACTATGTCTGTGACATACACAGATACAGTGACTCCCTTCATAGCTCTTGGCAGTAAGCATTAAACCTAGTTCCAGCCTGAACACACATATAATGTCATGTCCCTAGCCATGGATCTTTATCTTTATCTTTATTTGACAGACTTGATATACCACCTAATACCGGAGTGTTAAGGCGGTGTACAATAAAAAAAATTAGAACTGCTTAAAGAAAAGGTAGAAAGGAACACCAATAAATGGAAAGGAAAGTAATGGAGAAAACAGGAAGAAAAGAATAATAAAGAACAACAGATAACACAACATGTGGTAAGCGACAAATCAAGTGACGGACAACCAGACGAAACGGCGGACAACATGAAACACAGTGGACAACATAACATCGATAGATGACTTTGTGACAATGATGGGGTAGGGAAGGGGGATAGGTAAATTGGGGAGGGGTGGGGGAGTGGGGCGGATGCTAGGGAGTCTAGACTGTTGGGGGGATGCCGGTGAGGGGTGTATCTGGCCGAACAGGGGAATCTGGAGGGAGAGGAAGATCAAAAGCCTGACAAAAGAGATAGGTCTTAAGAAGAACTTTGAACCGGGAGAAAGATAGTTCAGTGCAGATAGAGTGCGGGAGAGAGTTCCATAGGGCGGGGCTTGCGAAGAAAAAAGCAGTGTGACGAGTAGATTCGAGGTGGGCCTGAGTGGGGGACGGTAGGAATAGACGGTTACCATGTGCGGAACGTAGCAAGCGGGGGGTAGGTTAAAGGCAGATAAGATCAGCTAGATACTGTAGAGTGTTGGTGTAGAGAACCTTGTGGGTAATGGTAAGAAGCTTATAGACGTAACGAACCTTGATGGGAAGTCAGTGAAGGGAGAGAAGACAAGGGGTGACATGGTCTCGGTGAGAAGAGAAAGTGAGAAGACGAGCAGCGGTATTTTGAACCAGCTGCACCCTGCGAAGTTGATACTGGGGGAGGCCTGTGAATAGGGAATTGCAGTAATCAAGGGAGGTAGTTACCAAAGAGAGAACCAGTGTCGTGAGGGAAGTGAGCGGAAGTAAAGAGCGAACGGCCCTGACCTTGCGAAATTGGTAGAAGGAGCTACGCACCACTCCGAAGATGTGCTGGTAGAAAGACAGTGCAGAGTCCAAGGTAACACCAAGGTAGCAAAGAGTTGGAACTAAAGGAACTAACAATTGAGACATAGATGGTGCCAAAGTAGGGGAAGGGGCACTGAAAGTGAACCAAATAGCCGCTGATTTAGAGGGATTAACGATGAGGAAGTTGTCGTGGAACCAGTCAGCAACGGAAGTAAGACAATTGTTTAAGCGAGAGAGGACTGGGGCTGATGAAGATGTATGATGGATCAGAAGGATATCATCGGTGAAAAAGTAAGCAGATAAACCAGTTTGCTGTATGAGTAAGGCAAGAGGGGCGAGAAAAATGTTGAAAAGGAGCGGCGCGAGAATAGAACCCTGCGGGACACCACAGTGAAGGGACAAAGGGGCAGAAGAAGTGGAGCCCGAGTGGACTGCAAAAGAACGAGAGGAGAGAAAAGACCGAAACCACTGGTAGACTAAGCCCTGGATACCAAGTTCGGACAAGCGTGAGAGAAGGGTGCGGTGATCGATGACATCAAAGGCTGCAGAAAGGTCTAAGGAGACAGCAATGGAAAAATCACCCCTATCATGAGACCAGTGCAGTTCGTTAAGGAGTGCTACGAGGATAGTTTCTGTACTGTGACCAGGTCTAAAACCGAATTGCCGGGGGTGTAAGGAAATAGTAGATTCGAGATGTGAAGAAAGTTGGTGGAAAACAAGTTTTTCAAGAATTTTAGAAAGGAAGGGAAGGTTGGAGACAGGGCGCCAGTTTGCAGGAACAGCAGGATCAAGGGTATCTTTCTTAAGTAGGGGGCGAACCAGTGCGTGTTTCCAGGAGGAAGGAAAGCAACCGGATGTGAGGCTAGAGTTAATGATGGTGAGGGCAAAAGGGAGAAGTGTGAGAGAGGGATCAAGAAGCCAGGTTGAAGGTAAAGGATCAAGAGGGCAGGTAGTTTTATGAGAGGCTGAAATAGCTTTGGAGATCTCAGCAAGAGTGACAGGGCGGAATGTACACCAGGTGTGGGGATAAGTGTGGGTAGAAGCCGGGGAGCAACAGGGGGCTGGAGTAGGGGAGAGGGGGGGGGGGAGAAAGAGGAGGTGGGCAAATATCAAAAGTGGAACGAAGGGTCAGAATCTTGCTGAAGAAGAAGGTCGCAAGAGTTGTAGGACTGGTGGCAGAGGGTGGGGAGGAAGAGGGGGATGAAGTGGAAGTCAAGGAGAGGGAGTTCAGGACTTGGTAAAGCCGGTGAGAGGAGTTAGAAGAGGATGTGATCAGGCCAGAGTAATAGGATCTCTTTGCAGCAGATATCATAGAGTAATATAGCTTATGGGTACTGCGAAAGGTGGAAAAGGAGGTGTCTGAGGGGTGTTTGCGCCATAGTCGTGCTGCGTGACGAAGATGGGAGCGCTGGAAATAGAGGCCTGAATGGAGCCAAGGATGGTGAGAGGGAGGGTGGGCAGTAACAGGTCGGAGGGGTGCAACGAAATCGAGGGTAGAGGATAAGGCAGAGGACCAAAGATCAGCCTGCTGATCCACGAGGAGGGAAGGGAAATCAGAGGGGAAGATAGATTCAGCAGGGGGGAAGAGCTGGATGGTTGTGGGAGTAAGACGCCGTACCAGTCGCCGAGGATGGGAGGGTGAGTCTGGCGGGGGTAATAGCGGGGGGGGGGGGGGAAGAGGGAGGGAGAAAAAGATGCAATTGTGATCAGACCATGGAAGAGATAAAGATGTGATGTGGCCTGGTGAGAATGGGGAGGAATCTGGGGATAGGATCAGATCAAGAGTATGTCCAGAGGCGTGAGTGGGACAGGTCACATGTTGGACGAGGGAGAGATCGTCAAATAGGGCGGCAAGTGCTTTATCACATTGTCTCATTTGAGAGTCTAAATGAGCGTTGAAATCCCCTAATATGATTAGGTGGGAAGATAATAGGACAGTTTCGGAGAGGGAGAGAAGAAGAGAGTTCCAGGAGTGGGCTTGCAAGGAGGGAGGCGCATACAGTAGGAGAAAGTGCATGGGGGGAGAGGAGGTAGTGCGGAACAGAAGAGACTCGGGGTACCGGGGAGGGGGTGAAACAAGGGAGAGAGGAAAGGACGAACGGTGGATAACAGCTACGTCACATCCCGTACGGCATATCCGAGGGGCATGGAAAGCAGTGTAGTCAGGAGGGAGACATTGGTGGAGAACAGCATCCTCCCCCTCTCTGAGCCAGGACTCTGTGAGGAAAAGGGCATCTAATGAGTGCTCTAGACCTGGCCATTGCAGCACATGCACTCTCATATGCTACAGATGCATTGGCTCTCCCACCAAGTGTGTGTGGAATCATGGCAGGTTGGACATGAGGTTGGGTGTTGGAACAGTTGCTGGTGACTCATACACCACCATATGCTGCCTCCTTGTACTCTACCACCATCCTTGTGACTATCACACTTGGTGCCCATGGGGAGCCAGTGAGGATGTCATGCAGGCCCTCTGATGTAACACATGTAGAAAATGAGTAGGCTTGCATAGGTTCTGGCCATGTGAACATAGGCTTTGGCCAGCAATGCCACCTACGAAGGGCACATACAAAACATGTATGGTACCGCACCCCTACCCGCACCTCAGCATTCACCTCCAGGCACTGCTGTCCCATATGGCAGCATGCGATGCAGGGACCAACATGATATCCTGTGCCTCATTTTGGCAGCTGGAAGTGTGCAAACACCATTCAGATGTCAGTATTCACTATCCCAATCAGGCACACAGGTGCATTTAGACTCTCATTTGGGGTTAATAGGTGATGTACTGCTGGAAGCTTTGGCCACTGATCAGTACACAGTACTGAGGTGGTGTGTCTTGTATGAAAATTTTCCTGCTACATGCCTCCCTGTATGTGCATACACTGCATGGAGCAAAGAGTTCCCTCACTTGCAATCTGTGAATGCAGCATGGGACAAGAGCAATGTGCATGCAGATAAATCACAGATTCCTGTCAATATCACCAACTAAGTGAATAGATTGGATATTCATAGATGTCAACCCTCCCTCTGAGCCTATTTCCCTATAGGCTGCAGTTGTGCCAGGTGGGCTGACACTCTTGCCACGGACACAGCTGCTATGGCAGTTGGCATTAATCTGGCCCCTCACCTGTGCAAAATGTGTGTTCTGAGGCCTGGAGGCTGCATCAGAGGTGACATGTGTCTCCCCTGCTTACCCAGTCATGCCAGCAGTGTAGGGGAATGCTGTAGAAATGGGCCTTGTCGATGATGTAACTGGGAATGCAGTACAGCATCACAGCCACAAGTTGCAACTACTTACTGCATACTAACCTTTTGTTTGTAAATGGTGTCTCACACTGAATGTGGGGTTGCTGTATAGCTGGCCTGCAGCATGTTGTATGCACAGCTATAAAGCCTGGGCAACACAAGCATTCACAGTATATTGTTGAGGCTCATACTACTCTGGAGAAACACACAGACACATACACATAACCCCGCTGTCCAAAAGTGGTATACGTTGGCATTCGTATCTGCCCCTTAGGCGCTCCACCATTGTAGACACCTGTTCAGTGTGCAGGTGCTATTAGCATGCTCTGTAATGTTCGGGTGCTGTCAATGCCTGCTTGGTGTGCTGATGCTATGAGCCTGCTCTGCTATCCAGCCGTGGGTGCTGCAGCTTCTCAGTGTGGTAGCTGAGTGTGTGGACTCTTGCACATGCTGATACAGTTCTGGAAACATAGGATAAAGTCAATGCACCTGGACATACATTTCCTGATCCACAGACTGGAACTTGTGACACTTCTCTCATGTGTTATGAGCCACAAAGCAGCCATGTGGGCTCATTATTCCATGTGTATATATGTGATCATTGTTAGGATGCATGCGGGCAAGAGTTGAGGTATGCCTATGTCTGCTTATATCTCTGCTGGCTCTCTGCCATACTTGTCTGACAAGGTATGTTTGGCAGGTGTGGGAGAGGGACATCTTGTTAGGTATGTATGTTGCATTGCCTTGCTATGCTGCTGGTTCAACTAACATTCATGTCTTACATATGGAATCCACATGTACATTGCAGACCATGGGTGTACTAGGAGCATGACCAACATTCCCTTTTCCTGGTGTCTGCTTGTGGGACAGTCATGGAATAATCTCATATCTTGCCAACCAACATAGTTCATTTGGATTCACATGTGGCTCAGATGGTTTGAACTGATTGAGTGCATACTTAAGGATGGGTCACAAGTTTACGCGTGGATTATATTCATCAAATTGCAGGTGAGGGGGCAGGATGGGTATTTTTCCTCTGACATGGGCTGTTATCATATTGCATACTATTCCTGCCTCAGTGGCATATTTCCTCCCCCACATGCACATATCCACTCAATATGTGCGGGTGGAGAGCATCCAGATCCTAGGGCCAGCCCATTCACTCGGAAACGTAGTCAGAAGCCAGGCTCCAAAGATCATGGTGGAGAGCATGCCGGCCATTCCCTCCCTCCCTGCTATCATGGCAGAGCCACCGCATCAGTGTGGCAGACGGCCTTATTGATGTTGCAAACATTGCAGGTAGGCATACTTTGCCACTCCTGCCTCCCTCCACTGGGGGATGTGGGCACTCATGCTGCTGCCTTAGGCTCAGGAGGGAGGGATCACCATGTGCTCTGCTGTACCTGCTGTTGACATGCTTGCCATTCCATTGATAGTAGCAACTGCACAGGACACATAGGGCCAGGACACCATTTTGTCTGCAGCAGACTATGGCCACTGCCACCACCACCACCACCCTCACACAATGCTGACATGGCAGCATGGTGCAGTGGGGGTGACACGGCTTCTTTTTGTCTGAGGCAGTATGTATGTATGCTGACACCGTCACAGTAGAGTCATACCAGACATCACTGATGTATACCCTAGGTAGTGGCCTTGTCAGCCTGGTGAACCATCCAGTCCCACTGCATCACCCACATGACACCTCCTTTGCTGATGTGGCATCAACAACATAGTGCTCTTTCTTAACAGGACACCATGCTGTTGCTGCCAATGGAGCACTACTATCACAAATTTTGGAACTCTGGAGCACATTACATATAAATAGGCTCTCTCCCCTTAGAAATAGCGCCTACTGTGAGCTTTCAACTGGCGTTAGGGTTCTCAGCGATGGGAGCTCTAATGCATGGTAACACAACCTGGTGTTAAAGGAATACACCCTATATCCGCCCACTCTCCCCCCCATTAATGCCCACTCTCCCCCTCCTTTCACCTTAACACTAAGGGACCCGCTTCTGAACATTAATCCAGCATTATCAGTGCTTTCCGTGGTGCTAACGTCTCATGGGCGCTAATAACACATGTTAATGGCACGCTTGCTCCCTTGATGCTCTTTAGTAAACATACCCCTTAGAGTGAAAATAGATACATATACTTTCACATTGACGTAACTGCAGTAACAATGTACCCAGTGGATAGCAAGCACTTACTTTTCGGTAGCTATTTTTTTGAATAAAAAGTAAAGCATGCACTTTTGAAAATGCATTCTACATGCAATATTTTCCACCTGGATCAAAACATGCCTTGAAAATATTTCTTAATACCACTAAAAGTACATGCATGGTTAAACAATTTTTGGAAGTTAATTTTCAGATGACTGATTTATGCAGGTAATATAATTTTTGCCCACGTAATTTGCTTTGAAAATTTCCATCTGAATGTTTTATGCGATTAAGAATTAAGCACCTTTTTGTAAGATATCTCCATTATGTCTTGGGGTTACTTTAGTCTAGTGCCTTAGCACTATACAATGGTACTGAACATTTTGGTTCTGCAAATTTTGTCTGTCATAAACAGACCTTATATAAATCTTCCTGAGGCACACTGAAATACTTATAAAATGTTCTTATAGCCCCCTAAACATCTGTTAAAATCTTTTTTTTTAACTGATAATTGCCCTTTTTGTGCATACTAAAGCTCTGGAGGCCCTGCCAGCTGCCACCTTACTATAATGTCAATTTTAGTTTATTGTCTAAGAGCTTAAGTCTTTTCCTGACTTCGCTGTTTCTAAAGCTTTCCTTCCCACTTTGTAAGTTGGTTATCTATTTTTATTCTTTGCAGACCCAATTCTGTAGAATTCCTGCACGGTGTAAATTACAGAATATCTAGAAGTATTTAGTCCATAGCATTATTTTTCCTAAAGTAAGAATAATATTTGGGCCAAGTCAATTGAACACAGAGAAAATTTGCTGATGGGCAAACATTTGAACTTGGCAAAAAAGAGGTCAATGAGGTCAGTTCACCAAGTTGAAGACAGTAAGGTGCCTGAGGCAAATAGCTGTTCAGCCTAGCCAGCAAATAAAAAGAGTTGCTATTGAGAACTGGAACAGAGGCTTTGAGGGATCCTGAAATAGAGCAGATACGTAAGAATGGGGCCCAAATTCCTATAAGTTTTAAACTGCATTAGCTTCCCTATTTTCCTATGTAGGATCCTCATTATCCCTTTCTAAAAATGCAAAGCCACTCTAGTGATTTACATCCACTACAGGGAAAGTTAGAGAGTCAACGATAATTCAATGACAATGATATAAGCATGATCTAAAATCAGAAGTAAAGAGAAAATAACTTCTCTACGCTTGTACTGATACACCACCTCATATTGTCTAAAACACTTATTTACTCCATCTGCAAAATAGATGAAGGATACAGACTGCAGATGGAAAACAAACTGCCAGTACACAAGAACTTCAACTTGCAAGGCCAGCATGCATCCAAATATTTTGACTAGAACAGTTTTTACCTAAGAATTAATGTATGTATTCCCTCCAAAATTAAGTAAAGATAGTCCGTTAGTAATGAAGTAGAAAATCTCAATATAGAAAGAAACCAACGGTCTCAGACTGAGTAGCGAGACACTCTCGGATATGATTTCACCGAAAAAGCGCTGCTAAAATTGCATCAACGACCGTATAAATTGGTTTCCACTACAATATGTGATGTATAGACAAAGGACGTTTATTCCAAGGGTAAGGAGCAGCAGGGTGAGAGGTGCCGACCTACCTGCCTGTGGATGGGCGATGTCCAGCGCTTCTGGCAGTCCACGCAGGTAGATGGGGCCCAGACGTAGTCTGGGGTAAGTGGACCTACAGCTACTTTGTCTGTGACGACAATCAGGGGGAGCACATGTCTGCAGTGATCTATCATATTGTACATATGTTGTTGTTCACCTCTTTGCCCTGCACCCCATGCCACATATCCACATGTGTTCCTGGCCAGTTCGTCTTCTCCAACACTGTCTCTGTGACACGTCCAACAGAGCTGTGTGTGTCTGCAGGTCCTAGGTGTTCGGGTGGTGGGCTGCACGTACACCCTTCCCTGACATTGTAGCATCAGCCAACAGCAGTATATCATTGTATTTGACAAGCCTTTATCTCCACTAATCTCCAATTGTGCACATACAGGCCATATGCTACTGCTGGCATGTTCACCTTAGCATACTGTGTGGGTGTGTGTTTTTGGGTTGGCTGTGTGATGATACAGCGTGCAGGCATTTTGCATTATCAAGTGGTGTGAGGGGTCTGTACACCTGGGGAGCGGTGGTGACTGTGCTATCTCTAACTTACTGCTGTTTACCTTGTGAACATTGTGGCCATGTGTTGTGTGTTGTGAGCTGTGACACAGTAGCTCCTCAGGAACAGATGGATACAAGTGAGCAGCCGGTGGTAGAAGCCGGTACTGCAGGAGAAAGCAGGGATTTCTCTGCAGAAAGAAAAAAAAAAACAGTTTCAATCAGGAAAAACAGCTCACCTCGAGGGAGGAGAGTAGGAAGGCTTGTGATTGGGCACGCTCCAAGGGGAGGCGGGCAGTGCAGGCTAGAAGCACCTGGTTAAATACACAGGAACCAGGAAGTGAAAGGGAGACGCAGATCCAGAGGGAGATCCATGGGGAGACGCAGATCCAGACGGAGATCCAAAGGCAGATCCAAGGAGAGATCCAGAGAGAGAAGCCAAGAGAGCAACGGAGGTTTCCTTGCTGTGTTAATTTCCCTAACAGTCTGCAGCTGGAGGATAGCTTGGAGCAGCATTCAGATGAGGAAAGAAACTGCTGGAGGCAGAGCTCCTTTAGAACACTGAGAAACCCAAGGCTACAGGACCAGGCAGAGCTGGGGAACAAAGGCAGAAGGCTAAAGAATCCTCCCAGGGAGAAGCTCCTGTATAAGGTACCCAGAGAAAGAGGAGTTTATGCTCTAAAGCCAGAAAGTCTATGTTCTGTTTTAAAAGCAAAGCCAGTCAAGATGGTGGCAGCTGTTGTCAGAAAAGAGAAGTTTTGAATGACAATAACTATTCTTTTAAACTAGCTGAGTCACCTAGCCAGGACAGGGCTGATATAAAAGCTTTTAAATATTCTCCTAGCACTGCTAAGTTTGAATGCACAGCACCCACGTGTAGGGAAGGCTGGGGAGCTAACGGGAGCCCAGCACATGTTTGTTTTCCAAATGCAAACAAACCTGATAAGGAGCCTGAGATAGATAGGCTCAATCAATACCTATTCACCGAGGGGACAGGAAGACAGCTCAATGAAGAAAAGTTTCATGCTGAATCACTTCTTAAAGAGTTCCAGGAATTTTTAGAACAGAAGAAGAGTTTTAACCACAGTGTTCCAGTTACTGGCTGTAAGGATGAAAACTCTGTTCATAATTCTATGTTTTCCCCTGCTGATGATGATGAGATGTTGATGGACTGTTCTACCTGTTTAATTGATAGAGGCAATTAAGCAGAGAGAGGATTGTGCTGGTATATGAAGTAATATAACAGTGACGTAACTTTGACCGACACAAGAAAGCTTGCGGAGGGAAACTGAATTAGAGCACTACTAGTGATTGACAGAACCTGAGCATCATTAGTGAAGGACTTTTCTGTTACCAGCCTGTATGTTAAAAGCACATGAAAGGAATGTGAAGAAATACAGCATTTAAAGCCAGTTAGGCAAAGTTTCAGTTAATCCAGTTTTATTTGGTTTAAACTTCTGCACCGTCTGTAATCTTCTTTTGAACTGCACAATGGCAATATGAGCCACATGAAAATAAACCTCATGTAAATAAATAACTCTTGCCAGCCTTACTGCTCGAAGCATAACACAACTACAACTAACTGCCTCAAGGGCATAACAAGGCAACCCCTCCTTAACCCTCAAGGTTAAGGGGCGGGCGGTGTCATAGAGCTGACCTATCTCTTATGCTCTGACAGACCACTGCACAAGAGCATTTATGTATCACAGATATCGCCATAATGTGGACATGCATCAACAGTGGCTGAACATGGGGACATGGTGATTCTGCACATTTCAATGACATCTTCTCCCTTCACTGTGATGTGCTGTGGCCTTTGAGAGCCTCAGCAGATCCCAAACAGACACTTGCTGCAAACACACGGTAGGTTGCACCTTTACATAAGAACATAAGATATGCCATACTGGGTCAGACCAAGGTCCATCAAGCCCAGTATTCTGTTTCCAACAGTGGCCAATCTAGGTCATATGTACCTAGCAGTTTCCCCAAGAGACACAAGTTCTACAATGCTTGTACTGGGTCAAGCATTGATATCTTCGGTCACTTCTTAATAATGGTTTATGGACCTTTCCTCCAGGAACTTGTCCAAACCATTTTTAAACCCAGCTACACTAACAGCCTTTACTACATCCTCCGGTAACAAATTCCAGAGTTTGATTACACGTTGAGTGAAAAAATATTTTCTTTTATTAGTCTTAAATAGTTTACCCTGTAGCTTCATTGCATGTCCCCTAGTCTTTCTATGTTCTGATAACGTAAACAATCGATCTACGTTTACCCGTTCCACTCCGTTCATTAATTTATAGACTTCTATCATATCTCCCCTCAGCCGTCTCTTTTCCAGGTTAAAGAGCCCTAACCTTTTTAGCCTTTCCTCATAGGAGTATCCTTCCATCCCCTTTACCATTTTGGTGACTCTTCTCTGAACCTTTTCTAAAATCGCTATATCCTTTTTAAGATACGGCGACCAGAATTGCACACAATATTCAAGGTGCGGTCTCACCATGGAACGATATAGAGGCATTATAATATCTTTTGTTTTATTTTCCATTCCTTTCCTTATCATACCTAGCATTCTATTTGCTTTCTTGGCTGCCGCTGCACACTGGGCCGAGGGTTTTAACATGGTATCCACAATGACGCCTAAATCTTTTTCCTGGGTGGTGGTTCCTAATGTGGAACCTTGCATCATGTAACCATAGTTTGGGTTGTTCTTCCCTAGGTGCATAACCTTGCACTTGTCCACATTAAATTTCATCTGCCATTTTGATGCCCAGTCTTCCAATTTAACAAGATCCTCTTGCAATTTTTCACAATCCTCTTGGGTTTTAACAACTTTAAATAGTTTTGTGTCATCTGCAAATTTGATAACCTCACTCGTTATTCCACTTTCCAGGTCATTTATGAATATTTCAAAAAGCAGCGGACCCAGCACAGATCCCTGGGGTACACCACTATTCACCTTTCTCCATTGGGAAAATTGGCCATTTAGCCTACCCTCTGCTTTCTATCTTTTAACCAGTTCCTGATCCACAATAGTACACTGCCTCCTATCCCATGACTCTTTAGTTTTGCCAAAAGTCTCTGATGAGGGACCTTGTCAAAGGCTTTCTGAAAGTCCAGATACACAATATCAACCGACTCACCTTTGTCCACCTGTTTATTCACTCCTTCAAAAAAACATAACAGATTAGTAAGACAAGATCTTCCTTGTCTAAAGCCATGTTGGCTGTCTCCCATTAGGTCGTGACTATCTACATGCTGAGTAATTTTATTCTTTATGATGGTTTCTACCATTTTTCCCGGTACTGACGTCAGGCTCACCGGTCTGTATTTTCCCGGATCACCCCTGGAACCCTTTTTAAAAATTGGTGTTACATTGGCGATCCTCCAATCTTCAGGTATTAGAGATGATTTTAATGATAGTTCACAGATTACTAATAGCAGGTCTGCAATCTCATATTTCAGTTCTTTCAACACCCTTGGATGTATACCATCCGGCCCAGGTGATTTGCTACTCTTCAGTTTATCTAATAGTTGTAAGACATCTTCCCGATGTATCGATATTTCCTTCAATTCTTCCGCACCTTTAAATACCACTTCAGTTATGGGTAACATCCCTACAACTTCCTCAGTAAAGACCGAAGCAAAGAATTCATTCAGTCTCTCCGCTATCGCCTTGTCGCCTCTTAGTGCTCCTTTAACCCCTTTATCATCTAATGGACCAACTGACTCTCTCACAGGTTTTTTGCTACGAATGTACTTGAAAAGGTCTTTATTTCGTGTTTTTGCTTCCGCAGCAAGCTTCTTCTCAAATTCTCTCTTTGCCTGCCTTATCAATGCCTTGCATTTAACTTGCCAGTGCTTGTGCTGTTTCCAGGTTTCGTCATTTGGCTCTTTTTTTCCATTTCCTGAAAAATGCTTTTTTGGCAACAACAGCCTCTCTGACCTCACCTTTAAACCATGCTGGCAGGTTTTTGGACTTCCTTCCACTTTTCTTAAAGCGTGGAATACAGCTGGTCTGGGCTTCCAAGATAGTATTTTTCAACAACATCCAAGCTTGATGTACGTCTTTAACTTTTGCAACTGCTCCTTTTAGTTTTTTCTTAACTGTTTTCCTCATTTTATCATAGTCTCCCTTTTAAAAGTTAAAGGGTAGTAAGGGGATTTCCTTACTATCCCTCCTCCACTAATTAAATCAAAGGCAATCATGCTATGATCACTATTGCCAAGTGGCCCCAACACCCTTATCTCTTGCACTAGATCTGGTGTTCCACTAAGGACTAGGTCTAATATGGCTTCCCCTCTGGTCGGTTCATGAACCAGCTGCTCCAAGAAGCAGTCATTTATTTCATCTAGGAACTTTATCTCCCTAGCATGTCCTGCTGTGACACTGACCCATTCGATGCCGGGGTAATTGAAATCACCCATTATTATTACTGCACTGTAACTTTTCTAGCTTCCTTGATTTCTTTGAGCATTTCATCATCCATTTGTTCATTCTGGCCAGGCGGACGATAGTACACCCCCACTGCCATCGCCTTCCCCTTTTTACATGGAATTTCAATCCATAGAGATTCTACAGCAAATTTTGTTTCTTGCAAAACTTTAATCCTTTCTGACTCAATGCCCTCTCTAACATAGAGCGCAACCCCTCCACCAATTTGATCAGCTCTATCATTACGATATAGTTTGTACCCAGGTATCACAGTGTCCCACTGGTTGTCCTCCTTCCACCATGTCTCTGATATTCCAATCATATCTAACCTCTCGTTTAGTGCTATATATTCTAACTCTCCCATCTTGTTTTTTAGACTTCTAGCATTTGCATACAAGCATTTTAGAGACTGTATTTTATTCATATTAATTTGGCTATTGGTTATTCATATTAATTTGGCTATTTGGTCTTTTGTGAATGACATCAGCCTTTACATGTTAATGATTTGCTGTTTGTTTCATGGACCTTTCATGTTGAGTCTCTGTACACCAACGCTGATGCACATTGGGTGGAGCTGTGAAACGACTGTGTAACATGGGCATGGACATGACCATATCCATATGACACCCTCGTCTGTGGTTCCAATTCCAAATGTCCACAACATGCACTGTGTTCTGTGTTGTGATCATGTTATGTTTGCCTGTGTGACATTTCATTACGTACATATTGATGTTTGACTCTCTGCAATTTGGGCTGATGTTGCAAGCAGCATACCAATACATTGTTTATCCTCTTCTGACACAGGGCAGAGGACACACACAGCACATCTACTACAGTGCATCTGGCATCACCATCACCCACCTGTTGGAGGACACAACAACACCATGGAACTATCCCTGGGAAATGGTGCCATAGGATGTTTGATCTCTGCGAATGGGACACATGCCTAGGATGGACATTATTGTTGGACTGCTACTTTGAACATGACAGGCCTGTCCAACACACCATTGCTGCCGTGCTCTGGCTGGGTGTCATGTTCATCGCAGGAGACACACATGACCTTTCCAGTACTGTGGCATATTGAGATTTCACACTTGACTTTGCCTGCCCAGGGTTTCAAGGACAGTGCTAATGGGACTTGTTGGGTTGCAGACACCCTTTGCACTGTGGACACTGTGTACTGGTCCCTACATGTGCAGCAGGGACTGACATTGTCGCTGTATGTTATACATCCTTCTGACATTGTGTTGTTGTGTTTTGCCCATGTGTGTGACCTGGAATGCAGGATATGCTCATCTGTTTAGTTCAACACGAGCATACAGCCATGTGTGTGGCACAGGGGGAACATTGGAGAGGTCCTCTTGTCCATGTCCGCCTACCCTCCACTTGGACAAGACACAGTATTTGCCACCACACCACTTTACTGCACACCAACATCTTGGATTAATATTTTCACTCACCAAGGGTGTTACAGTGCATGTGTGGCATCACTGTATCATGTTTCAACGTACACGGTGTATGTGCATGTGACTGACTATGTTGGTGAAACACAGCATGTGGCAAAATGGCTTCTGTGTGGGTTACTGTAACATGTTTGACCTTTCTTTCCATCTCTATATACAGTTTATTGTGTTTGTTTACTGTACCGACTTGACGCTCTACATTGATTTACAAACCTAGCATTGCATGTCTGCACAGTCCTATTTCTCCCCTGAGGTTCCGGCATTCACATTGCCCCATTATATTTGGAGTGTGGCAGTGTGAGTGTCCATTTTCTTCCTTCATTAGTGTATTCCATGTACCGTGATATATGTGTAAGGACACTGTATCCACACCAACCAGTGCAGGGGACCTTCTGCATAGTGTTATCTCTGCATGTGTCTGTGGTTTGTTTCATTTGAATTCTCTGTGTTCATGTGCCTCTGCTACCTGTTAGCATATCCTCATTTTGCATTTGACGATTGTTTTGGGTTACATTGGTGCTGCTTTGATTCCTATATCAGGCATTATGTGACAGCTGTAACATATATTTCGATATCTGTGTTTACACTTTCTTACTTTTAACAACATATGCTGTTTCATTTTTTGCCTCCTGTGTTGGCAGACAGATCTATTTTTATGAACAGATCATGAATGATGTGTGTTGGGCCCTTATCATGCACCACCTACTGTCTACATGCACACATATGTAACTAACACATTTGGGGCATGCAGCAGCAGGTGGGGGGTGGGGGCCTAATGCATACTGCACACCATGCACCTGATGCACATTATCTCTCCTGCCCATCATCTGTTGACGGGCCAATGACTTTTCTGTAAAATGTGGGTTGCTGCCCTGCAAAATGTGTTTTAGATTTTTCCCCTGTTATTCAATCACCTTGATATTATGAAAGGCGGTATCTATGCTATCTCTGATGATTAACCAGCATAAAAATATGTGTTTGACATACATTTGTCTCTGCTGCTGCTTGACCACACTGACACACGTATTTAGTGATTTCCTGGTCATGTACATGGCCCACCTGTGCTCACATCCTTGTACGGTGCCAGCTATCTGCCAGCCGTCTGCCACATCACTGGGTGTTGTGGGTTCCCATAAACACATTCCCTTTGACGTACTGTCCTTGCATTGTGGTTGTTTGGGATAGTGGTTGCAGACATGTGTTGGAACACCATAGGCTGCAGGTTTGATTCCCACATGGGGTTTTCTTATTTTATTGTGTTGTGCTAACCTGACCATGGGCTGCCTGTAGGTTCATCACTTATCCACACACCCTTCCATCTCTTCACTGTACACCAAAGTGTGCCCTCTGTGCTGCCTATCCATCACATATTAGCTGTTACATATGTCTCTTTCTTTGTAGTGTTCACATAGGCAGTCCGCTTGGGGATTGGCATTGCTGTGGTTCAGCTAGTCTGTGCCACACTTGTTTGCAGGTTCAATTCTCACATGCTCCTTTTCTGTTCTGTTCCATATTTTGCCCTGCTCCACAGAGCATCCCCTGCCGCCCTTTGGGTTTAGGTTCTTTCCTCTTTTGCATGATGTATCCACTGCATAACATTTCATTGTGTGTGTGCATGTAGTTATATGTGGCTCTGGTCCCAATTACAGACTGTGATCTGAGCTGTACACACCAAATCTGCATGTGCATTCCATCATGGTTACTGTTGGAGCTTTGCCTAACCTGGCAGACAGCAGGCTTCTTGTGTGATGCCCTGCAGTATTCTTGTATGCAGACTGCTAACAACATCACATTGGTGGTGTAGCCTACTGGTTTGTGCATTGACATTTGTGCTAATGGTCATAGTTTTGATTCCTCTCTGTTCTCTTTCATTTGTATGCCTGTCCTGCACAGCTACTTTTCATTCCTGTAACAGTCATATCTGTGCAGATCTGTGCTGTTGGCACATTGTACCCTTATCACAGTTGCCAACCATCCTTCTGTCTGTCTATGTGTGTCTGCCAGCTGTGTGCCATCCTGCCCTGATGTGCAGGCTGCTACCACATGTCCTGCATTGGTACACATTTCTGCATTGCAGCTCTTCCTGGTTGCCTCTCCTGTGTGTGCTCTGCATGGCACTGCTACTCCTCTGTTCTCCTGTCATTACACCTATCCTGCCACCTCTACCTCCTCTGCTGGACACGTCTTCCCATCCTCTACCACACACTGTCATTGTTGCAAGGTACATTACCATCATCCTGTGCATCGCTACAGATGCCCCCAATATGTTTGTCCATTTTTCCAGATGCCACATGGGCTGGATGCAGATTTGCCTGGTCCATCAGCTCTGATCTACTTCCTTCCATCACTTGTGCATTGTCTTTCCTTGGTGCTCTGTGCAGTGTTTGGGTTACATCTGTGTTTGGGACATACCTTTCTTGCTTTTCAACTTGGGGGACCTTACTGCCCTTGGGCAACATTTCTTGAGTCACTTATACATCCTTGGGGCATCTTTGGCCACACCTTAGATTCAGCCAGCTTATGGGGCGCCTAATATGGGGCCTTGGGGGTTGTCATCCTTTTGTCATGCCATCTGGGGCACATTATGACCCGCCTTGGCTGATGTGGTGGTTTATGATGTGCCTTCTGGTGCGCCCTAAAAGGTGCATTATGTTATGGCACTGGGGTGTGGGTATTTTTAGCTGGCAGCACAGATTGTTGGAATGTTTCTGACTGTTACAAGCAGGAAAAGGATTTGCCTTGGCCACCCTTATTCATTATGCCCACTGGGGGATTGAACTCATGTCTTAGCAGCCATTGTATTAACCAGTGTGCTACACTTCTATTGCTGTGATTGCAAGTCAGCGCGCGAAGTTAAGGTTGACGCGCGGTAACGTGCACGGCCCCCTCTATCACGTGATAACGGACACTGCGCACTTTATCGCGTGATAATCCGCAATTGCTACCTTAAGACCAGAACACCCACTACCTTATATGGCATTCCTCACAGTAACACTGCAACTAGCGCCAGTAACATTAAGACGGTTTAGTAACCATACCCCTTAATATTACCGGCACTAGTTGCAGCGTTGATGTGAAGAATGCCATATAAGTTAGTGGGCGGTCCAGAGGGAAGGTTGCAAGGAATCGGTATCATGCGATAGTGGGCGCAGTGGTACGTTAACACACGTTAACCCTAAGTGCATGCCAGTGGAGTGTTAGAAGCCGTAAAGATGTAGCCCACTGGTTGCTGCAATGACTGTGGAGGCAGAGATCATAGGTTCAATTCTGCAGTGGTGTTATGTAAGAAGGCTGTCTGAGGTATTTCCTTTTAATTTAAATCAGTGCTGCCAGCAAAAACACCCTCACAGTGCCGTAACCTAAAGTGCCCTGTCCGCCAAGGCACCTTATAATGTGCCCTATAGGGCGCATTATAGGGCGCCTTATGAGGCACCTTAGGCTACGGCACTGTGAGGGTGTTTCTGCTGGCAGCACTGATTTAAATTAAAAGGAAAAGCCTCAGACAGCCTTTTTAAATAACACCACTGTGGGATCAAACCCATGACCTCTGCCTTCACAGTCATTGAAATAAAAAGTGGGCTAGATCTCTATAGCTTCAAACACAGCGTTGGCTGGCTACGGAAAGACGGCAGGTTTATGTTTATGTTTATTTCATTTGATATACCGCCCTTCAGGGGAAACAGAGTGGTTCACAATATACAAAAACAATTTAAAGAAGGCACGGGGCCAGAAAGGAGGAAAAGGAAGTTACAATTAATGATAGGAAAGCAAGAGAAAAGAAAGAGACAATACGGGACTTAGGGGTCAGGGTTCACACAGAAGGGGGAGGGAAGGTCAAAGGCCAGGGAGAAGAGGTGGGTCTTCAAGTCACGCTTAAAGGTAGGGTGATGAGGCTCGAGTCTGAGGGAGGTGGGAAGTGAGTTCCAGAGGGTGGGGCCTGCGCAGAAGAAGGCTGAGGAGCGGGTAGACTGAAGGTGAGCAAGGGAGGGGGAAGGGAGATTGAGGCGGTTGAGATGGAATGATCGAGGAGTGTGTCTGGGAGTGTGGAAGGTGATAAGATCTGCCAAATATTGTGGGGTGCTGGTGTGGAGAGCCCGGTGGACAAGAGTGAGCAGCTTAAACCGGGAACGGAAGGGTACAGGTAGCCAGTGAAGCTGAAGAAGTAGAGGTGACACATGATCTTGTTGGGAAGAGTGGGTGATGATGCGGGCAGCAGTATTTTGGATTCTTTGTAATCTGTTAAATTGGGATTTGGGGAGACCGGTG
Source organism: Ichthyophis bannanicus (assembly GCA_033557465.1). NCBI lineage: Eukaryota > Metazoa > Chordata > Amphibia > Gymnophiona > Ichthyophiidae > Ichthyophis > Ichthyophis bannanicus. Next base: position 195,319,971 of record CM066032.1, on the reverse strand, counting down.
AAGACAGAATTAGAGAAATCAACGCGTGACATGACTAAGGACAGAAGCAGTGTGGTAAGGGCAGGTGGGGTGAGAAAAGGGCGAATCGCACGGATTTGGCGAAGGAAAAAGAAGGAGGTCTTAGTGATATGGGAAATGTGAGCTTGAAAAGAAAGGTCAGAGTCAAAGAGCACACCTAGATAGCGGAAAGTGGAAACCAAGGGTATGGGAGAGTCTGAGAAAGATGGAGCGAGCAAAGGGAGTGGGCTACCATGGGAGAACCAGATTGCGATGGTTTTGGTGAGGTTGAGGTGAAGGCAGTTCTGGGTTAGCCAGTTAGCAACAATGGAAAGACAAGAATTGAGTGAGGAGAGATCCGGGTGAGAGGGGGAGGTGTGATGAAGGAGAACTATGTCGTCTGCATAATAGAAAGCAGAAATCCCAGTTTGTTGTATCAGTAAGGCGAGAGGGGCAAGAAAAAGATTGAATAGGAGAGGGGCAAGTACAGAACCTTGGGGAACCCCACAGGATAGAGGAAAGGGGTCTGAAGAAGGGACAGAGGCGGAGGGGGTGAGAACAGCACAGGACCAGAAAGAGAGGAAAGAGTGAAACCAGCGATAGACAGTGCTACAAAGGCCCGCTTCACACAGAACATAAGAACATAAGAACATAAGACATGCCATACTGGGTCAGACCGAGGTCCATCAAGCCCAGTATCCTGTTTCCCACAGTGGCCAATCTAGGTCATACGTACCTAGCAATATCCCCAAAAGACACAGGTTCCACAATGCTTGTACTGGGTCAAGCATTGATATCCTGGGTCCCTTTTTAATAGTGGTTTATGGACCTTTCCTCCAGGAACTTGCCCAAACCTTTTTTAAACCCAGCTATACTAACAGCCCTTACTACATCCTCCGGTAACAGATTCCAGAGTTTGATTACACGTTGAGTGAAAAAATATTTTCTCTTATTTGTCTTAAATAGTTTACCCTGTAGCTTCATTACATGTCCCCTAGTCTTTCTATACTCTAATAGCGTAAACAATTGATCCACGTTTATCCGTTCCACTCCATTCATTAATTTATAGACCTCTATCATATCTCCCTTCAGCCGTCTCTTCTCCAGGCTAAAGAGCCCTAATCTTCTTAGCCTCTCTTCATAGGAGTAGCCTTCCATCCCCTTCACCAATTTGGTGGCTCTTCTCTGTACTTTTTCTAATAACGCTATGTCCTTTTTAAGATACGGTGACCAGAATTGCACACAATATTCAAGGTGCGGTCGTACCATGGAGCGATACAGAGGCATTATAACATCCTTTGTTTTATTCTCCATCCCTTTCCTTATGATACCTAGCATTCTATTTGCTTTCTTGGCCGCCGCTGCACACTGGGCGGAGGGTTTTAACATGTTATCCACGATGACTCCTAAATCTTTTTCCTGGGTGGTGGTTTCTAATGTGGAGCCTTGCATCGTGTAACTATAGTGTGGGTTGTTCTTTCCTAGGTGCATAACTTTGCACTTGTCCACATTAAATTTCATCTGCCATTTGGATGCCCAGTCTTCCAATTTATCCAGATCCTCCTGCAGTTTTCCACAATCCTCTTGGGTTTTAACAACTTTAAACAGTTTTGTGTCATCTGCAAATTTGATAACCTCACTAGTTATTCCCTTTTCCAGGTCATTTATGAATATGTCAAAAAGCAGCGGACCCAGTACAGATCCCTGGGGTACTCCACTATTCACCTTTTTCCATTTGGAATATTGGCCATTTAGCCCTACCCTCTGCTTTCTATCTTTTAACCAGTTCCCGATCCACAATAGTACACTGCCTCCTATCCCATGACTTTTTAGCTTTGTCAAAAGCTTTCTGAAAGTCCAGATACACTATATCAACCGACTCACCTTTGTCTACCTGTTTATGCACACCTTCAAAAAAACATATCAGATTAGTAAGACAAGATCTTCCTTGTCTAAAGCCATGTTGGCTGTCTCCCATTAGGCCATGACTATCTACATGCTGTGTAATTTTGTTCTTTATGATGGTTTCTACCATTTTCCCTGGTACTGACGTCAGGCTCACCGGTCTGTAATTTCCTGGGTCACCCCTGGAACCCTTTTTAAAAATTGGTGTTACGTTGGCGACCCTCCAATCTTCAGGTATTTCAGATGATTTTAATGAAAGTTCACAGATTACCAATAGCAGGTCTGCAATCTCATATTTCAGTTCTTTCAACACTCTGGGATGTATACCATCCGGTCCAGGTGATTTGCTACTATTCAGTTTATCAAATAGTTGTAATATATCTTCCCGGTGTAGCGATATTTCTCTCAAATCCTCTGCAGTATCACCTTTAAATACCACTTCAGTCTTGGGTAACATCCCTACATCTTCCTCAGTAAAGACCGAAGCAAAGAATTCATTCAGTCTCTCTGCTATAGCCTTGTTTCCTCTTACTGCCCCTTTTACCCCTCTATCATCTAATGGTCCAATTGACTCTCTCACAGGCCTTTTGCTACGAATGTACTTGAAAAAGTATTTATTTCGTGTTTTTGCTTCCGTAGCAAGTTTCTTCTCAAATTCCCGCTTTGCCTGCCTTATCAATGCTTTGCATTTAACTTGCCAGTGCTTGTGCTGTTTCCAGTTTTCATCATTTGGCTCTTTTTTCCATTTCCTGAAGGTTGCTTTTTTGGCAGCAACAGCCTCTCTGACCTCACCTTTAAACCATGCTGGCAGTTTTTTGGACTTTCTTCCACTTTTCCTAATGCGTGGAATACAGCTGGTCTGGGCTTCGAGGATAGTATTTTTAAATAACACCCAAGCTTGCTGTAAGTCTTTAACCTTTGGAACCGCTCCTTTTAGTTTTTTCCCAACTATATTCCTCATTCTATCATAGTCTCCCTTTTGAAAGTTAAAAGGTAGTACTGTGGATGCCTTTACTATCTGTCCTCCACTAATTAAATCAAACATGATCATACTATGATCACTATTGCCAAGTGGTCCCAACACCCTTATTTCTTGCACCAGATCTGGCGTTCCACTAAGGACTAGGTCCAGTATGGCTTCCCCTCTGGTCGGTTCATGAACCAGCTGCTCCAAGAAGCAGTCATTTATTCCATCTAGAAACTTTATCTCTTTAGCTTGTCCTGCTGTGACACTGACCCAGTCGATACCGGGGTAATTGAAATCACCCATTATTACTACTCTGTTGTGACTTTTGTTAGCTTCCTTGATTTCTTTGAGCATTTCATCATCCATTTCTTCATTCTGGCCAGGCGGTCGATAGTATACTCCAACTGCCATCACCTTCCCCTTCATAAATGGAATTTCAATCCATAGAGATTCTACAGCAAATTTTGTTCCCTGCAAAACTTTAATCCTTTCTGACTCAATGCCCTCTCTAACATAGAGCGCAACCCCTCCACCAATTTGATCAGCTCTATCATTACGATATAGTGTGTATCCAGGTATCACAGTGTCCCACTGGTTATCCTCCTTCCACCATGTCTCTGAGAGTGCAATCATATCTAACCTCTCATTTAGTGCTATATATTCTAACTCTCCCATCTTATTGTTTAGACTTCTAGCATTGGCATACAAGCATTTTAGAGACTGTATTTTATTCATATTAATCTGGCTATTGGTAGGCAGGGGTAATTTGGAATCTTTATGCTCTGTCTGCTCCTTACTCAAGGGCATTTGGGCTACTATACTCCCTTTTGGAACCTCACTGCTTTTGGTAGTATCCTTCAAGGAAACCTTTGTCCGAACCATGCACTCCTGGGTGACTGTCGGCTTTCCCCTAATTTCTAGTTTAAAAGCTTCTCTATCTCTTTTTTAAAGGTTAATGCCAGCAGTCTGGTCCCATCCTGATTAAGGTGAAGCCCATCCCTTCGGAAGAGCCCCCCCTTTCCACAGAATGTTCCCCAGTTCCTAACAAATCCAAAACCCTCATCCTTGCACCATTGTCTCATCCACGCATTGAGACTCCGGAGCTCTGCCTGTCTTTTAGGTCCTGCACGTGGAACAGGAAGCATTTCGGAGAACGCTATCCTGGAAGTTCTGGATTTCAACTTCCTACCTAAAAGCTTAAATTTAGCCTCCAGAACTTCCCTACCACATTTTCCTATGTCATTGGTACCAACATGTACCAAGACAGCAGACTCCTCCCCAGCACTATCTATGATCCTATCTAGGCGGTGCGTGAGGTCCGCTACCTTCGCACCAGGCAGGCATGTTACCAGGCGATCCTCACGTCCACCAGCCACCCAGCTATCTACATTCCTAATGATTGAATCACCAACTATAACAGCTGTCCTGACCCTTCCCTCATGGGGACATGGCCCTGGAGAAACGTCCTCGGTGCGAGAGGGTTTTACATCACCTGGAGGACAGGTCCTAGTTACAGGATCACTTCCTGCCACACCAGGGTGATGCTCTCCTGTCACGTGACCTCTCTCCTCCATGGCAACAGGGATGCTGCCAGTTTGGAGGTGGGACTTCAGGACTATATCCCTGTAGGTCTCGTCTATGTACTTCTCTGTCTTTCTTATGTCTTCCAGGTCTGCTACTCTAGCCTCTAGAGAATGGACTCGTTCCCTGAGAGCAAAGAGTTCTTTGCACTTAGTGCATACGTAAGACCTCTCACCAACTGGGAGAAAATCATGCATGTGACACTCAATGCAAAAGACCGGAGAACCCCCATCTCGTTGCTGGACTTCTGTCTGCATCTTAGTTTAAAGCTTGTGTTTAGGTCTTTTAAATTCTGTATATAATAAGGATTGGTGTAGATGCTTATACCAATAAAAGTGTATCTAATATCCCTAATACACCTTGTGTACCTGAAGCTTAAGTAATTAATCTCAGGTCCTCTGTGTATGACCGATTTGGATAACGAGCTGCACCTGAGAGCAGCCCCTTTCCTCTAAGATGTGCAAGTACCTATAAAACTACAATTACCCCAGGGGTGGGTGGGTGCTGGGGAGGGAGGGAGGGAGATAAGTCCTATTAAGGAGGGCAGTTACAAGGTACCCTGTCCTGAACCCTCAGCAGGGGGGAAGGGGGTACCACACAAAGCCCAGTTAGTTGAGAGAGGCAAGGTAAGTTATAGCTGAGAAGGCTGAACTAGCACACCACTAATACAAACAATAAGTAATTAAATAAACAGTTAGACAAACAATAAATAATTGATAAACAGCTAGAACTCACAGCAAGGTGTCACAGGAGACAAATATCCACTTCTCTAGCAGAGCACTGTAGAAAGCACTGCTCTTCTCTGATCAGAGAAAAGCAGACTAAAACAGACTATGCACACGTGGAGGAAACAGGAAGAAGGCTACACAATACCTCAGCAGGGGGGGGGGAGGGGGAGGATTCACTCAGGCAGGCTAGGACAGGAAAAAAAGTTTAACACACAGCAGGTTCTGGGGAGAGAGATTTAATTTAAAATGAACAGTTAACCTGGCTACCACACAAAGCCCAGTTAGTTGAGAGAGGCAAGGTAAGTTATAGCTGAGAAGGCTGAACTAGCACACCACTAAGACAAACAATGAATAATTAAATAAACAGTTAGACAAACAATAAATAATTAATAAACAGCTAGAACTCACAGCAAGGTGTCACAGGGACAAATATCCACTTCTCTAGCAGAGCACTGTAAAAAGCACTGCTCTTCTCTGATCAGAGAAAAGCAGACAAAGAAGAAGGAGGGAGTGATTGACTAGGTTGAAGGCAGCAGATAGATCCAAAGCTACCACCACCGAGATGTCACCGCGATCGTGAGCCACATGCAGTGAGTTGGTGAAAGCAAGCAGAACGGTTTCAACGCTGTGACCTTGATGGAATCCAGACTGACGAGGGTGGAGGAAGTTAGTAGAGTCAAGGTGGTGAGAAAGTTGTTCAAAAACAATCTTTTCTAGAAGTTTAGAGAGGAAGGGGAGATTGTAGACTGGGCGGTAGTGGGATGGAATCAGAGGGTCAAAAGAGGGTTTTTTGAGGATGGGGCAAATTAGGGCATGCTTCCAGGAGTGGGGAAAGGTCCCAGTGGTGAGGCTTGTGTTGAGCATAGTGAGGAGAGGGGGAAGGAGTGCTAGGGAGGGAATGAGCAACCAGCAGGAAGGGATGGGGGCGAGAGAGCAGAATGTCTTATTGGATGAAGAGATGAGCTGATGGAGTTCGGGAGCGGTAGTTAGGGAGAAGGAAGCCCATGTGTGTGAGAGGCGAGAGGAAGGAGGGGGAGAAGCGACATGGGGGGGGGGAGAGAAAAGGGGAGGGACAGGAAGGGAGAGATGCTCTTAGGGAAGAGATCTTATCACTGAAGAACAAGGCAAGAAGTGGAGGAGGGGGAGAAGGCTGGGTGGACGCAGCAGAAGTAGCAGAATGAAGGGAAGTGAGGGAATTGAGTGTAGAGCAGAGGTGATGAGTCTGGTTGGGGGCGTTGGAAATGGCATTGGAGAAATAAGTTAGTTTGGCAAGGTGTACTTTGGAGCGATAATGAGAGTGATGTGCTTTGAAGGATGACAGAGTGGCTGGAGAGGGGGCTTTCCGCCATAGACGTTCGGCTCTGCGAAGGTGAGTGCAGAGCAAGTGAAGGCCACTGTGGAACCAGGGTTGCATAGGGTGACGTCTTGGGGGCGGGCCGAAGAGGAGCTAAGTGATTGAGGGTAGCAGAGAGTGTGGAGGACCAGAGAGAGGCCTGAGAGTTGGGGGAGAGGGCAGGGAAATCAGTAGGGTGAAGTTCGATTGCGGGGGTGAAACGCTGGATAGTGAGTGGGGTAATGAGACGAGAATATCGCGGGCGGGGAAATACTGAAGGGGTGGAGGGCGAGGATAATGCCTCCGAGTGAGAGCAAGAGACGGAGAGACAAAAATGGTCAGTCCAAACTGTCTGCTATGGTTACCAGGATAGGGTAAACCCACCCGTGCCCATTATGCACTGCACATGCAGATCAGCAGTCTACATATGATCACAAGATGGGGTATGCGCCTCTATAACACCCAGGCCTGGTAGGGGGAACTGACTGTGTGTGTTACTGGCACACAGTAGCTACAGACCGTGACATTCTGCGATTCCTGTGCTCACCCTGAGGGTTAGGTGGGGTGCCCAGCACCAGGTCTGCAGCACCTGGCATGGCTGAGATAGGCTGTGCTTCAGGTCCCCATAAGTGCTAGTGTATGATAGGTAGTCCCTGCAGGCACACCTAGGATACAGCTGTGTCCATCTGTATTTTCCAATCACGTCTAGCCCTTGTGGACTATGATGCACCCAGAATAGTGCATATCCTGCGTGGTTGCCATGGTCACATGTTCTAAGAGAAAGGTTGTGTTTGGACCCAAAAGCAGATTATGTAGCACCAACCAACCCACCCTCTATGGGTCAGAGTGGGGGACAGGATCTCCCACCAATAGATCCACATTCTATATCTCTGAAATGGTGGCAGTAGAGGGGACCATCAACCCCAGGCCTGCTGGGGAATAGGCACACTACAGGGCAGTCAATGCAGATATGTATGCAACACATAGGGCACGGACTGACAGGCAGTAGGCCTGGAAAAGCTCAGCTGCCTACCACCACTATCTGACATTCTCCAGCAGAGGGCACACTCAGTCTCCACCCACTGCACCCTGCAAGGTGTTCTAGCCATACACATGCTAACTGCAGACAGCCTGCTAAACTAGTATATAGTGCATGCTCCTGGAGGAACTGTGTGTACCCAAAAATGGGATGTGAGCACACACACCAAGCAGGTATGTCAGTGATTGGGCCACAAAAAAGAAAACTCATAGATAACACTGAAAAAAAAATACCATACAACACTAAGGGGGAACCTAGCATGCCATGGTCACTGCTCAGTCAGGGTGAGAGTGACCCCCCAGCATGACATGCTGTGGCCACCCTGTCCGTGCAGGTGGTAGTCGGGCACTACAATGTTCCAGCCATTGCCCTATGCCCTGTTCAGATGCACCCTGCCCAGGCCACCTTGTCTGGCCCATACCCACAGTACCTTGCTCCTCATTATGCACATTGGCAGGCTAACACTGGAAACAGTGCAAGCAGTGTGGGCTCAGTAAGGTGTAGGCAGCCACAACACACTGGATAGACAGACACACACTCCCACACCTATTTCAGCATTGTGCAAATATAGAGTTGGTTGGTAGCCCTAGCCGCCACACCAGTCCTGGGCACAGTGCAGGCATTGCTATGGTACTCAATACTGTTAGAGTCACTCCCCGGGGTGGTAAACAAAAACTGAAACACACTCCACAGATATCAGAAAGGTTGCTATGATGAATCTCTGTCAAAAATTGTGTTTAACTTAGGATTTGTTATCTGACATTAATCATAGCAACCTTTAGATATATGTGGAACGTGTTTCCAAGTTTAAGACGCATTGCTAAGGTATGTGGGTGCTAGTACTGGGGTAGATGCTGCTCTGTGCAGGTCCCAACAGCCTGACTCTCCATGAGCTGTTGGATAGTGGAGCCTGTGGGTGTGGGTGTTTGTGCCCCTGTTGGTTTCTGCTATAAGGCAGAGGTTCCCAACTCCGGTCCTGGTGGGCTAAACACGGTTCAGGTTTTCATGCTGTCCCTAATGAATATGCATGGATGCATTTTCATACAATGGGGATGGTGCATACAAATGCATCACAGGCATATTTATTAGGGACAGCATGAAACCTGAATGGGGTCTGGCCCTCCAGGACTGCAGTTGGGAAACTCTACTCTAGGGATTGCACATGTTTATGGTGTATGTGCTCTGTAGGGTAAAATATAGGCGTTTATGGCGTGTTTATTTTATCTGCAATAAAGGTTCCTTCTTTATTACCATGGTTTAGTACTGGGTAAAATATAGGGACAGGTTCTGCAGGAGCCACAGCTGGGACTTGAACTTGTGACCTTCTGCCCCTGAATATGCTGGCTGTGTGTACTGCACCAAACTGTTATCACAGAGGCAGATCATTCCCTGAAGATACCATGACTGTTCATCAGACAGACCTTGTCTGTTGCAGTGCACCGCACCCACCTAAACAGGACTTGGCCTTGGTCTGCTGTGGGCAGATGCCACTGCCCCCTCCACCACCAGCACCCCTCCGCCACCATGCTGACATGCCCTTGTGCCGGTGGTGCTGGTGGTGCGCAGTCCCAGGCCATCCAGTGTGCCGGTAGACAGCTGCCTATGTTGCGTGATAAGGGGTAGAGGTACCTGCATAGACATCCAGTGCAAGCATTGTGGGCTCAGAATGGTGTAGGCAGCCACAGCACACTGGATAGACATACACACACTCCCACACCTATGCCAGCTTTGTGCAACTACAGAGGTTTGTGGCAGCCCTGGTTGCCACACCAGTCCTGGGCACAGTGCCGGAACTGCCATGGTATGCAATACTGTTGGGGTCACTCCCTGGGGTGGTAAACACTGTCAGAAGCAAACACTGAAACACACTTCACAGATATCAGAAAGGTTGCTATGATGAATCTCTGTCAACAAATTGTGTTTAACGTAGGATTTGGTCTGCTGTGGGCAGATTTCACTGCCCCCTCTGCCACCAGCACCCCTCCGCCACCATGCTGACATGCCTTTGTGCCAGTGGTGCTGGTGGTGCACAGTCCCAGGCTTTCCATTGTGCCTGTAGGCGGCTGCCTATAGTGCGTGATATGGGGTAGGGGTGCCTGCATAGACATCAATGCTTCCCCCTGGCACTGCCTGCCAATGTTATGTGCCCTTTGGAGTACTTGCTGGGTACTGTCCCCTGGGACACTGTGGGACACACACTCGTGGCCATGTTTGCCCTTGGTCAGTTGCTGTCCTGCTGGTTTTCCGCTTCCACATTCCTATGTGTCACCTAGGCATCTTCATAGCCCACCCTGTGCCCCAGCTGCCACACTGCATGTCTTGCCTGCAGCCCCTGTACCCCATTTGCAGCCTCACCTTAGTGCCCTCTCGTACTTGGGCACTATGATGTTGCTGCACATGTATCACTACTATCACTTTTCTTATCTTCCCTGCCTTTGCTGCACATTGCTGACTGAAATGGTTTCTCTCCCCTGCAAATGTGCCTCTAGTGCGAGGTTTTCACTGGCGCTAATTTTCAGACCTTCATTTCACGGCGATAGTGTGCATGGGACCTCTCCCCGCCCACTCTCTGCCCATTAACCCCTTATCTCTGCCCCTGGGGAGCCTTACTCAGCCCTCTGGGGAGCCGTACTCCACCCTCTGTGCACCTTAACGCCGCAGGAGACATTCTCACGCGATACGTGATGTTCTCGCATGGTAATGTGCCATTATCGCGTGATAACATCACGTATCACGCGATAACATGGCAGCTGTGACGTTAGCGCCATTTAGTAAACATACCCCTGAGTGATGTGAATCAGTTATATGTAAAATACTATAATTAATACATGTTCTTTACAAATCTAAGGTGGGCATTTCCAGCATCTATAGGCCAAGGGGTATGTTTACTAAACCGCGGTAATGTTACCCGTGTTAGGTTACGCTGTAATGGTACAGATGCCCATATAAAGCCATGGGTGGTGCAACGTTATGGCAAAGCCATATCAGCTAACGCACGTTACAAGGCGCCTTAGACAAATGTGCATTACAATGCGCCTTATAAGGCACCTTACTTATAAGGCAGCTTGTAAGGCGCCTTATAAGGTGCCTTATAAGTAAGGTGCCTTATAAGGTGTCTTGTTAGGCACCTTGTTAGGCGCCTTGTTACGTGCCTTATAATGTGCCTTGTTAGGTGCCTTATAAGGTGCCTTGTGCCTTTTAAGGTGCCTCATAAGGCGCTTTGTAAGGCACCCGATAGGGCTTCCTAGGCTAAGCGCCATATTAGGCACCCTGGACAAGGCACCTTAGAAGGCACCCTGAGTTATGGATCCATAGGTTAAGGTGGCCTAACAAGGTTATGGTGCCCTAGGTCAGTGTGCCCTAAGGGCTGAAAAGTGCTTCAGGATGACATGCATAGCCGGTGAGGCATAGGGACAGATGTAGCCCTAACACTAGATAGAGCACCGAACAAAGGCAATGAACAGGTGAGTGAAGGAGGGAGAGCTGGGAGCTGCTGGACCTGCCATATCTGCGGGCATCCCATGTGGCTGCCAGTACTGTTGACAATCATGGTGGGGGCAACTGTACCACAGCACAGGGTGTTGGCAAGGTAAAGTACTGGAAAGACAGTGGGTGTCAGACGATGGTAATATGTGTCCCCCAGGGGAGGCGGAGGTGGCAGGATAGTTACAATGATGGGTGGACAAAGGAGTGGTGGTGCCATGCAGATCAGGCACAGGTGAGGCAAGCACCAAGAGGCGCAATGCAGGTAAGGGTAGCCGTGCAGGGCATGGGGTGGCAGCCTGCACAGGAAGACAGGACTCTACACAGCTGACAGACGCAGAGAGACAGACCGAAGGAATGTTGGCAACTGTGGCGAGGGTATTATGGGCTGGCAGCACAGCTCTGCAAAAATATGACTGTTACAGGCATGCAAACTATTTGAGTAGGACAGGCATGAGAGGAGGGAACAATGAGGATTCAAACCCATAAATACTGCTGAGAATGGCATTGTACTAACCAGTAGGCTATATGGGGTTTTCTAGTCCCACAGGTGCTCCTTGTGGTCTTGGGCAAGCCACTTAACCCTCCATAGCCCATGTTCCCTGTAAAATAGTTATCTCCAAGTTATAATGCCCTGTTCAATGTAATTTCAGTTTGTTCAATGTAAACCGCACTGATGCAGAATAGCGTGGTATATAAGAGAATGTAAATAAATAAATACCTCCATGGTGTATCTCATAGCAATGGCTGGGTACAGAAGGACTGCAGGTCACCACACAAACTGTCTGCTTTGAGTGCCAGGATAGGGTAACCCCACCAGTACCCATGATGCAATGCACATGCTGATTAGCTATCTACAGCTGATCACCAAATGGGGTCTGCACCTCTCCGGTACCTCAGCTTGGAAAGACGAACTGACAGTGCGTGATACTGGCACAGAGTAGCTACAGACCATGACATTGTGCAGGTTCTTTGGTCACCCTGAGGGATAGGATGGGCACCCAGCACTAGGACCGCAGTACAAGTGGTGCTAGAGATAGGTCTTGTACATTCTCATCACTGCCAGTGTATGACAGGTGTTTTTTTTGCAGTGTAGCCAAAGGTAGTTTGGTGTCCATCTGTATTCTGAAGTCATATGTGGTTCTCTGGGACCAGACACCACCCAGATTAGTGTGTACCTAGTGTTATGGTTTTGTTGATATGGGCACTTGTTATCAGGGCAGAGGGTTTTCTAGATTTGCATGAGGTTTGTGTAGCAGTGCCTCTACAGATCAAAGTGGTATACACTATATACCCCAAAGGGCCCACAATCACTCCTTTTTGTAGGTAAAGGGTGCCTAAGTCCCAGTGAAGCAACTTCCATCCTGCTGGTATAAGACTGCCCTCCAGGGTTGATGTGCCAGAGCCATATCTGTGACTGGGACAGAGGCAGACCAGCAGTAATGCTGAAGTTAGGTCTGGAAAACCTCAATTGCCTCACACCACGGTCTGTCATTCACCAGCGAGGTGAACCAGTTTAGGACCGTTTCTTGATCTCTATCTGCTGGAGCTTGTTAAACATAATCTGATGGCTTATGCTGTCAAAGGCAGCCATAATGTCAAGGAATAATAAGAGAAAGACTTGTTTTGTGTCATCTATGCCTTGTGTGAGTCTGTCTAATAGTACTGTTAGCAGGGTTTCGACTCCATGGAAAGGCCTAAAGCCATATTTGTGTTCGTCTAGTGATGCAAATGACTGTATGGGGTATGTTTACTAAACTGCGGTAATGTCACCCGCTTTAGGTTCTGCGCCTTGTAAGGTGCCTTATAAGGTGCCTTGGTAGGTGCCTTAAAAGGTGCCTTGTAAGGTGCAGGTTCTGTGTTCACCATGAGGAGTAGGATGGGTGCCCAGCACTAGGTCTGCAGTACATGTGGTGCTAGAGATAGGTCCTGCTGCACATCCCCAGCACTGCTAGTGTGTGCCAGGTGTTCCTAGCAGTGCAACCAAAAGTACTTCTGTGTCCATCTGTGTTCTGCAGTCACATGTGGCCCTGTGGGACCAGACACCACCCAGATAAGTGCTATGGGCACCTGTTATCAGGGCAAAGGGGTGTCTAGACTCGCATGAGGTGGATGTAGCACTGTCTCTACAGGTCAAAGTGGTATACACTACATACCCCAAAGGACCCACAATCACCCATTTTGGAGGTGATGGAGTGGAGGGACAGGTGCACCACAGCGCTGCTGGTAGAAGACAGCCCTCCAGGGCTGGTGGGCCAGAGCCATACCTATGACTGTGGCAGGGGCTGACCAGCAGTAATGCTTGGGATAAGCTGGAGAAACCTCAACTGCCCCACACCACAGTCTGCCATTCACCAGCAGACAGCACCCTACAAGGTGTTCCAACCATGCACAAACTAACTAGAGACAGTCCACAAGTCAATCCATAGTGCATGCTCACAGGGGAACCTTGTGCACCCAGAGATGGGATGTACAGCACAGACACCAAGCAAACATTTCAATGATTGGACCCCAGAACTGGGAAACACATAGGTATAACTGAAAATAAGTAGTACTGAGCACTATGTGGGAGCATAGACATGCCATGGTCACTGCTCGGTCAGGGTGAGAGTGACCTCACAGCATGCCAAGCTGTGGCCACTCTGTCCATGCAGGTGGTGGTTGGGCACTACAGTATCCCAGCCATTGCCCTACACCCTATGCAGATGCATCCTGCCAATCCGCCCTGTCCAGGCCATACCCGCAATACCTTCCTCCTCATTATGCACATTTGCAGGCAAATGCTGGTAACAGTGGGACATTGTGGGCCCAGAGCAGTGTAGGCAGCCACAAAACAATTGATAGACATACACACACACACACACACACCCCTATTGCAGCATTGTGCAATGATAGGGGTGGTTGGCAATCCTGCTCGCCACACTGGTCCTGATCACAGTGCTGACATTGCTAAACTGTGCAGGAGGTAGTAGTAGTGCTCTGCTGATAACTTCAGCTCCATTCTGGGGCCAACAGCGTGACTCTCCATTAAGCTTTGGATAGTGGAGCCTGTGTGAGTGGGTGTTTTGACCCCTGTTTGATGCGGCTTTGGGGTTTGCACATTTTGATGCTGTATCTGCATTGTAGGGTAAAATGTGGGGAGATGCTCTGTAGAATCCATAGTTGGGATTTGAACCTGTGACCCTCTGCTTTTGGACCCACTGGCTGTGTGTACTGCACCACACTATTGCCACAGAGGAGCAGTGGTCCCTGGGGCTACCCTTACTTTCCTCAGGCAGACCTTTTCTATTGCACTGCACACCATGTACTGGTACAGGGCATGGCCTAGGTCCACTGCAGGTGGGTGGCACTGCTCCCTCCAGCACAAACACACACCCCCTGCCATGCCAACATGACCATATGCTGTCGGTGCTGGTTTTGTGCAGTTCCAGGCCATCCGCTGTGCAGGTAGGCGGGTGCCTAGGGTGCAGGGTCTGGCGTGGCGAGGCATACATGGACATCCACACATCCCCCCCCCATCACTGCCTACCAATGTTATGTCCCTTCCACATGGGGGAGTGATGGCTGGTGGGATGTCAGGCTGGTGCTCTAGCAACTACTGGCTAGGGTGGACTGGGTAGATGAAGGTGGAGTGTGTTGTTACTGCCGACTGTGGACAGGCTAGGGTATGCACCTCAGGTACGGTGTACCCAGTTTTGCCTACTGGGTGTATATATGTTTCCGACAACGTATGGGCACACCCTGCAATGCCTTACTAGGGGCTGCCGTAAACTGTGTTTAGCTAGCTGGGTCTACGAACTGTTTGGGACTCATCCTGGGTGTGGTCTATGTACCCTTGTTAGTGTGGTCCCCAGATGTGCACTGCTTGCCCTATTACAGGCATAGTGGTACCTGTGTGACTTTTGGGGTACTTGCTGGGTAATGTCCCCTGGATGGGACACTGTGAAACACGGACTACTGGGCATGTTTGGCCCTGGTCAGCTACTGTCCTGCTGATTTCCAGTTTCTATGTTCGTATGTGCCACCTGGGCGATGGCCTAGTTCCACCCTGTGCCCCAGCTGCCCCCACTGCATGTCCCGCCTGCAGTCCCCCTATGCCCCATTTACACCATCACCATATTGGCCTTTCATACTTAGCCACTATACTGTTGCTGCAGATGGAGCACTACTATCACCTTTCTTGGGCTTCCTGCCTAGGCTGTACATTGCTGACACTGAAATTGTTTCTCTCTCCTGCAAATGTGCATCTAACGCCAGGTTTTCACTCGCGGTAGTTTCCAGCCTTTCAGTTCCCCATGTTGGTGTCATGGGAGCCTCTCCCCACTCACTCCCCACCCATTGACCCCTTCTCCCCGCCCTATCTCCACCCTCTGCGGTGTTTACTGCAGCCGGGAACGCTAACGCATGTTAGGTTATGTTAACGCGTGTTAACGTAACATTAACGCGCGTTAACGTTATATAGGGGTATGTTTATTAAACAGCGATAACTTAGCAGCAGCTATGTTATCGCGCGTTAATGTCACCCGATGCAACGTTAGCATGGGTTAACGTCGCTAGTGGCGGTAAGTCCCGCAGAGGGTGGAGAGAGGGCGGAGAGAAGGGGTCAATGGGCGTCATCATGGCTGTTTGGCATAAAAAAAAAGAACAAAAAAAAAAGGACAAAAGGGAATCAAACCCATGACTTGGGAGGTATCAGTACTAACCAGTAGGCTACACCTCCACAGCTCTCTGATTTGCAATGACTGGATACAGAAGGATGATGTGTTGGGACAGCAGCTTAGAGGGGCTTTCCCATGGCTGATGTGTAGTCCTATATTAATCTGAGACCTATTCTTCCTCTAAGATTCTGTTTCTGTTTTGTGCTCCAGTATTTTCTACCATGTGCATGTTGATGTTAGCATGGAGTGATCATTTCTTATCTCCGGATATAGAAAGATTGCAGGTCACCGCAGGGCATGTCTGCTGTGGTTACCAGGATAGGGTTAACCCACCAGTACCCATGATGCAATGCACATGCAGATTAACAGTCTACAGCAGGTCACCAGATGGGGTATGCACCTCTACAGCACCGCACTGTGGTAGGGGGTACTGACCGTGTGTGTTACTGCACAGAGTAGCTACAGACCATGCCATTGTGTGGGTTCTGCGCTCACCCTGAGGGTGAGGTGGTGTGTCCAGCACCTGGTCCGCAGTACCGAGTTGCATGAGATAGACATTGCTGTGTGTTAGGTATTTCTTGTGAATATACCTAGCATTTTCTTGGTGCCATTTGTATGCCATAGTCATATCTGGGCCTTGTAGACCATGATGCACCCAAACAGGTGTATATCCAGTGTGGTTGCTTGTTACAGGGGCAGGGGGCAGTCTGATTCCATGTGCAGATTATGTAGTACCACCTACCAAAACACTCTTACTTGGCTGGTGTGGTGGACAGGATTTGGCCTCGAACAGACTCACACTCCCCATCTTTGCAAAGGAGGCACATGATGATGGGCTGTGGGACCAGCAACCAGGGCTGTTAATGTAGAACAGTATGTGTCACAAGGGCACTGGCCTGAAAGGGCTCAGCTGCCAGCAGAGGGTATACACAGTCTGCACCCTGCAAAGCATTCCAAGCATATACATGCAAAATGCAGACAGTCTGCTAGCCAGTCCACAGTGCACCCTGTACACACAGACACCAAGCAGATATCTCAGTGATTGGGCCCCAGAGCAGAAACCACACAGATGTTGCTTGAGGGAGGTGCTGTATAGCACTAAGTGGGAACCTAGACATGCCATGGTCACTGCTCAGTCAGAGTGAGAGTGACCTCCCAGCATGACATGCTGTGGCCACTCTGTCCATGCAGATGGTGGTCAGGCACTACAATCTCCCAGCCATTGCCCCACCCCATGTACAGATGCCCAGTCTGCCCTGTCCACAATACTTTGCTCCTTATTATGCACATTGACAGTCACACTGGTCCTGGGCACAGTGCAGGCATTGCTAAGGTATGCAGGTACTAGTAGTGCTGCTTTGCTGGAAACTGCTGCTCCATGCCGGGCCCAACAACCTGACAATCCATGGGGCTTTGGATAGTGGAGCCTGTGGGTGTGGGTGTTTGTGCTTCTGTTGGCGGATGCTTTGGGGAGTGCACATGACGATGTTGTATCTGCAACATAGGGTAAAATGTAAGAGCATGGTCTGTATAAGCCACAGTTGGGACCTGAACCTGCAACCTTCAGTTCCAAGACATGCTGTCTGTGTGTACTGCACTACACTGTTGCCATAGAAGCATAGTAGTCCCTGTGGCTACCTTTGCTGTTCATCCAACAGACCTTTGCTGCACTGCACACCATGCACTGGTACAGGACACAGCTTTGGTCCGCTGTGGACAGGTGTCACGGCCCCCTCCACCACCAACGCCCCCTACACCATCATGCTGATGTGCCCATATGCTGTTGGTGCTGGTGGTGCGCAGTCCCAGGCCATCCAGTGTGCAGGTAGGCGGGTGCCTAGGGTGTGGGGTCTGGGGGGGGGGCATACATAGACATCCACACGTCCCCCCCATCACCGCCTGCCACTATTATGGCCCTTCCACATGGGGGGAGATGGTTGGGGGTGGCACGTCGGTGATCTAGCAACTATTGGCTAGGGTGGGCCTGGTAGATAGATTGTGTTCTGCCAGCAGACTGTGGACAGGCTAGGGTATGCAATGCAGGTACAGTATATCCACTTTATTTATTTTATTTATTTTAAAGGATTTATATACCGCCTTCTCCTGTAATCAAGGCGGTTACTTTGGACTGCTGGGTGTATACAGGCTATTCTGGCTAGATAAGGCTGGGACCTGATGCAGGGGCTCTGTTTGTGACCCCGAAACGTGACACGTCGTTCCTCAAGCTGTTGGACTAGTCTTCTTTGGCCTGTTATTCCATAAATAATTACGGTGTTGGATTTCACCACTACAATCAGATAAGTGTAATTCTAAAACACTTTTCATAAGTTATTTTATATCATGATTAAAATGGACTGGCTGCAGCGGTTTGGGGTGGTTCCTTTCCCCTCTCTGTGGTAGCTGCTCCGACAAAAAAATTTGTTTGCTTCACTTTAAGGTTCATTTTTCTCGGTACAGGTTTTAGAGGTTTTGATTACCGGGTTTGGTATATTTTTGTTTTTGGGTGTATACATGTGTCAGGCAATGCGTGGCTGCTCCTTGCACTGTCCTTCCCAGGGGATGGTGTGATGAGTGTTCGTATAGCTGGGTATTCGGACAGTTTGGGATGTATCCTGGGGTGAGTACGTGGACCCCTATTAGA
Organism: Ichthyophis bannanicus; assembly: GCA_033557465.1. Taxonomy (NCBI): domain Eukaryota; kingdom Metazoa; phylum Chordata; class Amphibia; order Gymnophiona; family Ichthyophiidae; genus Ichthyophis; species Ichthyophis bannanicus. Next base: position 195,301,639 of record CM066032.1, on the reverse strand, counting down.
GTGGTTCCCAGATGTTCACTGCTTGCCCCATTACAGGCATTGTGTTTCCTGTGTGACGTTTGGGGCACCTGCAGGGTATGTCTCCCCTGGGTGGGACACTGTGGAGCAGACTACTGGGCAAGTTTGACCTTGGTCAGCCGCTGTCTTGCTGTTTTCCCATTTTCTGTGTTCCTCTGTGCCACCTAGGTGGCTGCCTGGTCTGCCCTGTACCCTGCCTGCAGCACCCTTTATGCTGTTACTGCACACATAGCACTACTATCAATTTTTGGGCTTTCTGCTTGTGATATACATTGCTGACAGGTTTTCACTCGCAGTACTGTTCCAGCGTTAATGTGACAGCATTAGTGCAGTAGGAGCCTCTCCCTACCCACTCCCTGCCCATTGACCCTCTCTCTCCGCCTTCTCTCCGCCCTCCGGTACAGTTACAGCCGAGAGGCATACCCCATCTGGTGACCTGCTATAGACTGCTAATCTGCATGTGCATTGCATCATGGGTACTGGTGGGTTAACCCTATCCTGGTAACCACAGCAGACATATCGTGCGGTGACCTGCAGTGTTTCTATATCCGGAGATAAGAAACGATCACTCCATACTAACATCAACATGCATATGCAAGAAAATACTGGAGCACAAAACAGAAACAGAATCTAAGAGGAAGAATAGGTCTCAGATTAATATAGGACTGCACATCAGCCATGGGCAAGCCCCTCTAAGCTGCTGTCCCAACACATCATCCTTCTGTATCCAGCAGATAGCAAATCAGAGAGCTGTGGAGGTGTCGCCTACTGGTTAGTACTGCTGCCTCCCAAGCCAAGGGTCATGGGTTCAATTCCCTCTTGTTCTTTTTTTATGCCAAACAGCCATGACTCCCATTGCTCCCTTTTCGACAGAACGCCCCCTACCTGCCCATTGCCTTGTATGGCTTCAGGTACCTTAACGCTGCACTTAACGCCGGTGACATTACCGCAGTTTAGTAAACATATCCCATAGCGTGCGTTAACATTTCCTAACTCTATACTGTTGTCAGTAGCCTTATTAACTCCAGTCACCATCATAGTGCTAGCAATAACCTACTATTGTCAGCAATCTACTTTACTGTTGTCAGTAGTCTCACCAGTTCCAGTCATCAAGTTATTGTACTAGTTAGCTAACTTTAACCATTGCCTGCGATCATAGTGTCTGCTGTCACACAGTTTACCACACTAAATACCAAGAGTTTGGTCAATAACTTCCTGTTAGCCTAACCAGATTGACCCACTCCCATTCACATAGTTCTCTGACAAGATGGGTTCCCTCATTACCACCATAATAGGATGCTACTTCGTCCTTTCAGGCTGGTTCTCCAACTCTCTAGCCTCAACCACAGCATCCAACCAGATTCCAATATTACTGAGCCAAGGGAGAAGGTGGACTAGTGCTTCCCATAACAACATAACTTGGGACTCCCGCTCACACCACCCCCATCTGTTACACATTGCTCTTCAACACAATATGAAACCGAAACAAATTCAAAAACTCCTACCCTCATAACCTAAAATGTGCCCTCATCAATGCCCGTTCTATCCGGAAGAAGTGGCCAGCCGTCACTGACCTAATTGCCAGCCACGGCCTTGATATACTCATGGTCACGGAGACGTGGTTATCTGCTGAAGACAACATAATACTCAACCAGCTCCTCCCTCAGAATTTCACCATACATTCAAGTCATAGACAAGAAAAAAGAGGAGGTGGCGTGCTCATCCTCACCAGGACAGACCTCCATTTTCGAACAGTGCACACCACCAATACAAACTACCTTGAGACCGTCACCATCTCCAACAAAGGCTGCATAATCAACCTGCTTTACAGAGCACCTTCAGCTTCCCCAGATGATCTCACGGCTATCATCGATTTGGCATCCAACACTCATAACCCAGGCCTCCCAAATTGGATCCTAGGCGACTTCAACCTGCCTACATTGCAAGATCATCAAGCAACAGCCTTCTTGGATGCACTGGAAAATCTTGGTTTCAAGCAACTAGTTAATGATTCTACTCATATTAAGGGAAATATCTTGGACCTTGTATTCGCCCCGCAAACCTCTCTTAACCCAGCCCAGGATCCCATAACCTCCATAACTTCTGTTCCTTGGTCAGATCACAAACTGATCATCATTCAGATTCCCTCTTATAAAGCCTACACAAAAACCAACAAAATCCAAAGCAACACCGCAAGACCGCCCTCTCGATCTTTCAAGCCTTACAACAGAGATCTTATCCTTGCTGAAACGCAGCAACTCATCTCTGAATCCACCCAGAACCTTGACAACCTAATTTCTCAATGGAACAACTGCCTCAGCTCAATTGCCCTACGTACAACATCCAACAAGCCTCCAGGTAAAAGAGTAAGTGCCCCATGGTACTCAGCTGATCTTAAAGCATCACTTAACCACTTACGGAAACTGGAGAAACGCTGGCGCCGATCTCACTCTTTAAATGACCTGTCAGCATACAACGGTCATCTGGCTGCACACCGCAACGCAATCACCAACACAATGAAGCAGTACTACTCTGACACCTTAATGAGATCACTTAATAAACCACATGACCTCTTCGACCTTGTCAAGACTTTATCCAAGGAACCACCCTCTGGACCTCCATTTGAGCTACACCCACAAGATTTTGCAACCTATTTACAATCCAAGATATGTCAGACCAACAAAACCTCTACTATAGCCTCTACCACAGAGCAAAACTGCCAAACAACCCTAACCATGTTTTCTACCCCCTCCAAGAGAGGAATTGAAGACACTATTGCAGCCCTTAACATCAGTACTGCTCAGACTGATCCATGCCCAGCCTTCTGGATCAAGGAGCTTCGCAGTCACTTCAGCTCAGTACTGGCCAAAATAACGAATCTCTCCTTCTCAACTGGATCCTTCCCTTCAGCCCTTAAACACACCTCTATCAGACCTCTGTTAAAAAACTGCAAGCTTGACCCCCAACAGGTGGAATCCTACAGACCCATATCTAGTATTCCACTACTCGCAAAGATCATTGAAAAGGAGGCCCAAAAGCAACTGCAGGATCACATTGACTCCGCTGCACCATTAGACCCCTGCCAACATGGTTTTAGGGAATTCCATGGAGTGGAAACCCTCCTTACCACCCTCTTCTGCAAAATAATCACTGGCATTGACGACATCCGTCAAGGATTTGCACTCATCTTTCTGGACATCGCTGCAGCTTTCGACTCAGTAAATCATGAGCTTCTACTAGGACGTCTGATTGACAAAGGCATTAATGGAAAAGCGCTTGAATGGTGCAGATCCTACCTGGCCGAGAGGTGGCAGCATGTCCGTTCTGGAGGGATAAAGTCTGAACCTTTCCACCAAAGCCAAGGAGTACCTCAAGGATCCTCCCTTTCTGCGCTCCTTTTCAATATTTACATGCAGCCAATTTGTAATATCGTCCGGTCTTTCAATGTTGACTGCATGTTATATGCAGACACCATCCAACAGCTATTTGCAGTTCAAGCCCCCTTCCACTCAGCCCATTTCCAGTCCTAGCAACCCCCCCAACCCATTACCAGTCCTAGCCCCCCATAGCCCACTCCCAGTCCTAATCCCACCAGCCAGCCCAGCGCCCATCACCACTCCTAACCCCCCCAGCCAGCCCAGTGTCCATCACCACTCCTAACCCCCCATCACAACTAACCCCCCCCCCAGCCCAGCCCAGCCCATCACTTCCTAACACCACCCCCAGCCCAGCCCAGCCCAGCCCAGCAGCACTTCTAACCCCCAGCCCAGCCCAGCCCAGCACCACTCCTAACGCCCAGCCCAGCCCAGGGAAAAAAAAAAGAAAACCTGTCTCCTGCCGCTGTCGGGGCCGCCGCGGCAGAATCGAGCGTGCCGCGGGGCCCCCCTGTACCGGCAGAGCCTCTCCTCCCTGTAGCAGCTCTCTCGTTGGAGCTGAAGTCAGACGCGCTGGCTTGCAGAGCGCGAGGGAAGAGTTTTTCCCTCGCTGCTCTGTTAAGCCCGCGGGGGCTGATGGGAAGTTCCCATCAGCCCCCGCGGGCCTAACAGAGTCGCGAAAGGGAAACTCTTCCCTTCGCGCTCTGCAAGCCGGCGCGTCTGACTGCAGCTCAGAAGAGAGAGCTGCTACAGGGAGGACAGGCTCTGCCGGGGGGGTACAGGGGGGCCCCGCGGCACGCTCGATTCTGCCGCGGCGGCCCCGACAGCGGCAGGAGACAGGTTTTCTTTTTTTTTTCAATTTTACTTTTACAAAAGAATGTTTTTTGCGCGGGGCCCCCTGAAACGCGGGGCCCTGTGCAAAAAACATTCTCGCTCAATGGACGGGCCGGCCCTGTATGCAGACGATGTCCTGCTTTACATTCCCTTCTCTACCGAGCATCTCGACCTCTCCCCACTGACGAGTTGCTTCAACGCAATATCTGACTGGCTCCTGTCTCAAAACCTCAGAATACAACATAAGAAAACTGAAGTACTCTTCATAACAAGGAATCCCAATTTTACCCCCCCAAAATATCTTAAAGTAAAAGAAGCGGAGTTGCAATCTAAATCCTCAATTCGATATTTGGGAGTCACACTAGATCAACGCCTAGACATGAAAGCCCACATAGGAAACATAGTCAGATCAGTTTACTACAAGATACGCTCACTTAGACACCTACGTTCCATGCTTGATCCAACTGATTTCCGGACAATCTTCCAGGCGTTGGTTATACCCCATTTCGACTATGCCAACGCCATATTACAAGGTCTTCCCCAATCTACATTAAACCCGCTTCAGCTAGCCATGAACGCGGCAGCAAGAGTCATCCATGGAGCCTCCAGGTACGACCACATTACGCCCCTGCTGATACAGTTGCATTGGCTTCCTATTCAAGCTAGAATAGTTTTCAAGACCTTGATAATTACTTTTAAAGCTGTCAATAATCTCACATCGGCATCCTTATCCTCACTTATCCATAGCACATCTCCAAATAGAGCAAGGAGATCCATGGCTATAAACTCCCTCAAAATCCCGAGGGAACTTACTACTTGCACTAAATCGACAGCCAACAGAGCATTCAGCCTCAGTGCCCCAATATGCTGGAATGCACTACCCCCTGATATCCGGGCTATTAGGAGCCTGACACAGTTTAGGAAAGCCCTCAAATGCCACCTCTTCAACAAATACCTTATAGAACCCAATGGCGTCACCTAGAGCCTGATAACACCCACTGATACCAGTCCCAGATAAATCTAAGATATATCAACAACTCACCAAGTGTGATATTCATTCCTATAGTGGGCTGGTTTCCCTATGTATCTTCTGTGTATATGATTCCATGTAGTATGTTTTATAAATAGTTCCCCCGGTTATCCAAGTTATTTATACCCTGTTACCTGTAAACTCATACGTGTTAAATGTACTGAGCATTTTGTTCCATGTGAACCGCGCTGATGCTGAATAGTGCGGTATATAAGAGACTGTAAATAAATAAATAAATAAACGCGCGTTAACATAGCCGCTGCTACGTTACAGCAGTTTAGTAAACATACCCCTATGTGATCTTGAAATCGGATTAGAACTACTTTTTCTATAAGTCTGGTCATGAAGGGGGGGCTTGAGATGGGTCTGTATAAATGTTGGTGAGGTTTTGTTTTTTAAGATTGGGCGGATGAGTGCATGTTTAAGTGAGGTTGGTAATTGGCCATTCTCTAATGAGAGATTGATGATGGGTAGGATAAAAGATGAGAGTTCTGATTTTGTTTCTTATATCCAGTTTACTGGACAGGGATCAAGATAGGATGTAGTAGCATTTAGTTTGGAGATAATGTTTTTAATAGTGTCTTTGTTTCTAGGATAGAAGTATGACCAAGAGTTGTTTTGTGTGTTGCAATCTAATATCTCTTCTCAGTCTTCTTATCTTGAATCTGTAGTAAACTGTAATTATGCATTAAATTGTGCTGAAAAAAGTTGTGTTTTGTCTCTATACCATCTAGAGATTGTATCAGATTCTGTTCACTTAGGGGTTCATTAAAACATAAAGTTTGAACAGGGGTCTCTAAACCTTTGCAGTAAACTGTACTGTATAGTCAAAGATGATAATTATTAATTATTTTAGATGAGCTTCCTATGGGGTAGAATGAGTAGAGAGGGGGAAGAAGAAAAAGGGGATGGGGGTTTTGAATGCATTTTGGACATGTTTTTAAAATCTTTTTATTGTAATTGCTTCAATTTTCTAGAGGGCTGTGGGGATGCTGGGGCTTGCAGCTACCCCAGGCAATGGACAGCATGGTGCCTTCCCCAATTAACCTATCTGCAATAGAGCAATGGTTGCCAGGTTACTCTGATGAGGCGGGGCCCAGGTGTTGTGGGAGGGATTTGCAGCAGGGTTTAGGATTCCTTTTGAGAGCCCTCTTTAAAGAATGCGTGTCGAAATGCCCTCTCAGCGTTTCAAAACAAAGATATTGTAAAGAAGAAGTTGACTAGGGAATTGCTGTTAAAGAGGCCAATTCTGTAGGTGCACATCCAAGCTGTCTAGACGTTCAGAAATATGGACGACCCAGAGATGCTCCCAATTCTGCTCCCATAGGGGCTATATAGCCCCGTGGGAGCAGAATCACAGCATACAGCCGGGATGTCCAGAACATGCCCCTATTCAGGCACCCCAGACATCCAGAGCTCTACCCGGGGCACCATGCAGGAACCTCAATCTCCGCCACAGCTTGAAACTGTTTGTTCCCCACTATCTTGACTCCTGATCATACCAACCAAGGCCGGAATCTGACTGTGGGGAACCCCTGCCGTGCTTACCTTGTCAGGGGAGTCCAGATCCGATGCCTGTCGCTGTTGGGGGGGGGGGGACTTATTCCACCTCAATGGTGGAATAAGTCTCCTGTCTAAATCCCTATGCCCAGACGTACAGGGCCATCATCGGAATAGGCCTTGTACATCCGGGGTAGTGGTCATGCTTCTGGTCCGCCCTTGTATCTCCACCGGCCCGCCCCTCCTACCCCCATACAGGGCTCCCCACATATCTCCTCAGTACATGTGGGGAGCTATATGTTGAGAATTGGCATGACCCCCAAAGTGTATTGCGAGCCCATTCCAAGAGCCACCTTTCTCAGATTTGGTGGTTTCACCTTTGGGTCTTGTCCCTAAGAAAGAACCAGTCAAGTTTTGTTTGCTTCACAATATGTCTTGTCTGGAGGGGCATGGCTTGAATGCTTTCATTGACCCTTACCCTTGTTCCATACAATATGCTTCATTTGACCAGGCTATTGACATGTTGAGCTTTGATGGCGAAAAAGCAGATTTTGAGTTGGCTTTTTGTCTCTTGCATGTCCATCCAGAGCCATTCCATCTGCTGGGTTTTGTTTTTGAGGGAGGGTTTTATTTTATTTAGATAAGTGCATGCCAATAGGGTGCTCATTGGTCTGTGCAAAGTCTGAGGCATTTACCACTTTTCTGCATTGGGTAGTCCACAGGGTTTCGGGGCTGGGCACCATTTCGCATTATTTAGATGATTTTCTTTTTGGGGGTAGGGCTGGGGTGGAAGAGTGTGCTCAACTGGTGTCAGCATTCCAGAGGATAGCAGCAGAGTTTGGGGTCCTGTTGCTGAGGAAAAATTGGATTACCAGGGGAGAAAGTGGAGGCCCTCCTGGGGGAGATCAGTCAGTTGCACAGTAGAAAGAAGCTTAAGCTGCGTCAAATCCATTCTTTACTGGGCAAATTTTGTAGACAGAATAATCCCCATGGGTCGGATATTTTCATGTCATTTGGCACATTTGACTTAATATGTCTCAAGGAAGCATCATCTGGTACATATGTCGCGTGGGATCCAGGAAGTCCTGGAGAACTGGGTGCCCTTTTTGGAGAAGTTTAATGGGGTTCATGTATTGCAAGTCCCCTCGGTTCTCAGTTTCTAATCGTGATTTACCTCTGGGGGTCTTGGCTTTTGGGTCTTTTTTCGGGGGGACTGGTTTGCACAGGATTGGTCAGAGATCTAGTGAGTGAAAAGGCGGTGTAGCAACATAGCTTTTTTAGTGTTTTTCCCGGGTGGGTGGCTGTGGGAGGAGCACTTTATGGTACTTCACTCTGACAATATGGCCATGGTGCAGACCATTAATCACCAGGTGGCTCATTGGCTGCTGCTGGCATAATTAATGCTTCTGGTGGTATTATGTTGCCTGCAGTTGCACGTATTTTTGTCTGCCATGCATTTTCTTGGTGTTTGAAATGAGATTGCAGATGCTCTTTCTCATTTCTATTGGGCACGTTTCCGGGCATTGGCCCCCAATGTGGACAAGCTCCTGACTCCGATATCGGCAGATTTAGGATTGGCCTTGACTGCATCATGGAGAGTTTGCTGAGGAGTTCACTGGCATCAAATACATGGAAAGCATATGCTGCAGACTGGAAAAGATTTGTGGAGTTCCTGAAGTGGAGTAAATGTTGATGCTTTGTTGTGAGGTTAAGTGTTGGAAGTTCCAAATAAAGCTGCAGCCGTTTAGTTGCCACCTATGGGAGTAAGTCTAAGGGCCCAATTCTGCAATGTGAATAGCGGGGCTGTACGTCCCAGTGGGACATGCAGCCCCGCTAGCCATCCGGCCTGAATTCCAAAAGCCTCTCCCCCCCCCACACACAGAGCATCTGTGAGGGAAGAGCAGGTCGGGGTCGGCACAGGGGTAGACAGTGGGTGGAGTATGGGCAGGACAGGCACCTGGACGTACATGGCTCTGTACATCCAGGGAGCACTGGGAGGACACCCAGCTTACTCCACCTCAGAGGTGGAATAAGTGCGGGGCGGCTCTCCACATCGGCCAGGCAGCCCCCTAGGAGCCACAGAGCCATGATCAGTGAGGCCCTGCAGCCCTGGCTGCCCCTGTCGAGGGTCGGGCAGTGGGCAACTGGGGGTCGGGCAGTGGCGCTGCAGGAGCATGCTGGGCCATCTCAGTGCCTGCTCCTGCACCTGCGGGAACATCTAGCTCCCGCGGTGCAGAATCGGGTGCTAACGCGGCCATCCTGTTCAGGGGCATGCATACTATGTAAACCTTAATATTATTTTGTTATTCAAAACTGTTGACTGTTTCACTCTCACTGTTATTATGTTCCTTATATGACATATGGTCATTGTAAAAAAATGTTCAGTTCCCTGTAAACCGCTTTGACTCAGTGAAAAGCGGATATAAGCCTAGCTAAATAAATAAAATAAATGTGTCTCTTCCTGCATTGGGCTCCACATGTGTTTATTTGAGGTGAATGTGGTGAGGAATGTGCAGGTGGCTATGTTAACATCATTGGAAATATAAATAAATACACATGGCTGTTTAAAAAATTAAGGCAATATCACTAACAACATAGAACAAAACAGAAAACAGACAGCAAAAATGGTACCAATCAGATACCAGGATAAGAAAATGAATGACACAACATAGGAAAAGGAACTAGGTGCCATTGTGGATAATGCATTGAAACCCTCTGCTCAGTGTGCAACAGCAGTCAGGAAAGCTAACAGAATACTAGGAATTATAGGTACAGCTCAGTGTGATTGCATAAAATTTCTGTGGAAAAAAAAGTAAATGATTTTGTGCAGACATTTTCTCTAAATAACTTTGCAAAGAAGAGTAACACTACTTGAGATGGCAACAGACAAATCTTTTTGCATGTTACCGGCCCACTGCTGTGAAACTATTGATGGCTTTGTATATCACCTTCAAAATGAGAGTAGTTTGTCAATTCAAAAATCCATATTGAATTCTGAGTAGGAAGGTCAAGGATGGAAAAGAAAGCAAAAGTGGACTGAATATAATTTAAAACTATTCTAGATTAAAAATTGTCAAAGTGTTATGGAGTGAATGTTCCTCATTAGCAACGAAGAATATTCAAGTATGTGTGAGTAACCTTGATTCATGGTCTTGCTTGTAATGTATCTCATCCAGATCACAACTACATATGTGAAATTGGAGGGGAAGAGACAGAACAGGACAATCCTATGCTGATGTACTTTCATTGCTTACCAGTAATGACAATAACTGTATGGGAATAGCATTATCCTACTTGTGTTTGATTATTGAGATGTATGTAGCAATGCAACATGATTGTTACAAACTGATTATAAACTGAAGACTCCATTAGATAAGGAAAACAGACTTTTCTTCCATAATTTTGAAAACCCTGTAGGTCAGAGGTTCATTTTATTGTAAGCAATTGCCTCTTCCATTTTTGTTGTTGTGTGCTGTCAACTAGTTATTGATCACTTCAAATTAATTTGAAAATTTGTCTTTTGGTAATATAGTGCAAGGGTTGATTTAATGGGCATAAGATGCTCTAGCACTGGATAAGCCCTGCGGGGATTACAGCCTATGTAGTATAAACTAGTGAAGTAAAAAATTGCGAAAGGACCTTCATAAATTGGGAGATGAAATTTGATGTGGGCAAGCGCACAGTTATGTACTTAGGGAAGAAAACCCCAAGTACAGTTACGCAATGGAAGGTTCCACATTAAGAATCATCACCCATAATAATAATACCTTGAAACCCTCTGCCCAATGTGCCGCAGCAACCAAAAAGGCAAATCCACTGCTAGGAATCATAGAGAAAGGAATGCAGAATAAAATGAAGGATATTATAATGCCGCTGTATCGCTCCATAGAGTGACCACACCTTGAATATCGTGTGCAGTTCTGGTTGCCATATCTTAAAAAGGATATAGCAGAATTGGAAAAGGTACAGAGAAGAGTGGCAAAAATGAGGAAAGGCTTAAAAGGTCATGGCTCTTCAATTTGAAAAAGAAATGGCTGAGGGGAGATATGATAGAGGTCTATAAAATAATTAATGAAACAGAATGGGTAAATGTAGATTGGCTGTTTACTCCTTAAAAAAGTTGAAAGACTAGGGGACATGGAATGAAGCTACAATGTAGCTCATTTAAGACTAATTGGAGAACATTTTTCTTTTCACTCAATGCATAATCAAACTCTGGAATTCGTTATCAGAGGATGTAGTAAAAGCTGTTAGTGTAGAAAGATTTAAAAGAGATTTGGATGGGTTCTTGGAGGAAAAGTCCACAAACCAATATTAAAGAGGACCTAGGAAATCCACTGCTTACTCCAGGATAAGCATTGTTTATTTATTTATTTATTTACATTCTCTTATATACCGCGCTATTCTGCATCAGTGCGGTTTACATTGAACAAACTGATATTACATTGAACAGGGCATTATAACTTGGAGATAACTATTTTACAGGGAACATGGGCTATGGAGGGTTAAGTGGCTTGCCCAAGACCACAAGGAGTACCTGTGGGACTAGAAACCCCAGTCCTTCCGGCCCAAGGTTGCTGTCCTCTAGTGGGATTTGAACCCCCGACCTTCCGGCCTGAAGTACCTTGCCCCAACCACTAGGCCACTCCTCCAACCTATCAACCTTTTTGGGAACCTGCCAGGCATTTGTGATCTGGATTGACCACTGTTGAAAACAGGATACTGGACTTGATGAACCTTGGTCTGATCCAGTATGGCGTTTCTAATATTCTTATGTTCTCATTTTGAATTCCATCGCTGTATTTGCCACCACCACCTCCATCGGGAGGGCATTCCAAGCATCTACCACCCTTTCAGTGAAAAAGAATTTCCTGATGCTGTTTTTAAGTTTACCACCTTGCAGCTTCATCGTATACCCTCTAGTTTTACAGCTTCCCCTTCTTTGAAAAGGGTTTGTTTGTTCATTAATACCATTTAAGCATTTAAATATCATATCTCCCCTGACCCTCCTCTCTTCCAGGGTATACATATTTAGGTCTTCAAGTCTCTTTTCTCATAGTCCTTCTGACACAGGCTCCAAATCATTTTGGTTGCCTTCCTCTAAACCGTTTCATGTCTTTTTATATCCTTTGTGAGATATGGTCTCCAAAACTGAACACAAGCGAGGCCTCATGAATGACTTGTACAGGGTCATTGATACCTCCTCTTTTCTGCTGGATATTCCTCTCTGTATGCAGTCCAGCATCCTTCTGGCTTAGGTTAACACATTGTCTCATTGTTTTGCCATCTTGAGATCCTCAGACATTAGCACTTTGAGGTCCCACCTCTGGTCCATGCACACCAACCTCTCGCCCCATCACATACAATTTCTTTGGATTTCTGCATTCCAAGTGTATGACTCTGCACTTCTTCTCATTAAAGCTTTTTTAAAATTTCTTTATTTATATTTTCCAACAAAATACAAAAAAGAAAGAAAACCAAATTACAATAAATCAAAATACATAATACTCTGTAACAAGAAACAAGAAAAGGCTATTCACAGCCCACCCAACCCTGTCCCTCCCAACATCATGCGATCATCAGGGGCTATAGAAAAAGAAGCAAAAAACAGCTGAAAGCCTGCACGGCCTTCAAGGGCCATAGAAGATCAAATAGTCCACTACATAAGTAACAAGAAGATTTGACTAATAACCCCTTATTATATCTCATATTGTGCTTTAGAGATGTAATTCTATGAGGGTTTCCACTTAAGAAAATTGGAGGATGTAAGGGTTCTACCACACCATGGCATTTGCTCATATTTGCAGCATAAGCACAAGCGGTTCCACCATTCATGCCAACTAAGCTCTGCTGTATGTTTCCAGTTAGAAATAACGAGATGTAGGGCCACTCCCGAGATGAAGTCAAATAAAAACTGACAATCCCTCTGCAACGACAAGATGTCAATTGCTGATCGAAAAACGACCACAGACCAGGAGAGAGTGGCCCGGAATCCCAGTACCTCTTGCGTGCGATTACACATTGAAACCCAATAAGACTGAATGTTAGGGCAATCATACACCACACATCTCAAAGTGCCAACATCTCTTCAACAAGACTAACACTCATTCCCAGCTGCCTTATCCCATTTAGCAACCTTTACCAGAGTAAAGTGTGCTCTATGCACAAAGAAGTATAAGCTTGTGAGACAGAGGCAGACTGGGAAACCCTGTTTATCTTACTCCAGAATTTTGTCCAAGTTTCTGGAGAGAGCTTCCCCAGTGTCATGTTCCCATATTCATTGAACACCAATGGCCTGAGAACTGTTGTTCTGAACCACCAGTTTATAATATTGGGAAGCCACCCCAGAGGTCATATGTACTGAGCTTATCTTACTCATCAACCCCCACTTGTCAGACAGCGATGTAATATCCAGATGGGATTTCTCTATACAATGCCTCAGATGAATCCACTGAAAGTATAGGGATTGAGGTAAATCAAATTCACTTTGCAAAGAGGAAAAAGGTTTCCACTTACCATCCATTATCAGTTGGCCAATGCTCCAAATGCCCCTGCTAAACCATTTTTGACATGCAAATGAACTTTGACTGATTTAAAAAAAAGGACTATGCCAGATAGGTATTAATTTTGATAGGCAATCCTCCTTGGGAATTGCATTTGCTAACTGTTGAAAAGCCTTCTGTGTGACCGATATAACCCTATGAGACTTCAACCTCCTAACAGACACCATGCCAGGAAGAAGTTTCAAGTCTTCTCATTAAATCTTAACTGCCAAGCATTAGACTATTCTTCCAGAAAAGAGGGAACCGTACGGAGCACCACCTTCTCCTTAGAAAATGACAGAAACGGTTCTCTACACGACAGCCACCTCTTTGGTAAACCATATAGGTTTCCTTTTCCTCTTGTTTTTATTTACTTTCCTTACATATATATCCATCGCCCCTTATATCACCTCTTTTAGTTTATCCCACTGCAATTCCACCTCCCTCATCTCCTCCCACCCTGCCAGCTTTTCCTTCAGGTATTTTCCCATTTTCCTGAAGTCAACATTTTTCAAGTCCTTTTAGTTTACTGTGATTGGATTCTGCCTTAGCCTTTACCTCAAACTACACTGTATGATGATCACTGCTGCTCAAATGGGCACCTACCTAGATATTCAACACACTGTCTCTATTGGTGAGTACTAAATCCAGCATTAAGCTTTCCCTCATTAATTGCAAATTGCATGATGAGGTGGGGAATGGATGGGTTGAGGAAGAGAGTGGACATGGGCAGCATATTGCAGTTATCACAGGGGTTCATATCAAGTGCTAACGGTCAATGGCATTCAGTGTACCCACATTTATTGTGAATGCCATTGCTGCGTGTTAGAATATGTGTCAGTATGGTAACTGCTGATTACATACTGGCCACACCATGACAGTTACTACAGAGGCTTTTCACATACCACACATTAGTTTAAGCATAAAATATGCATTAGTGCAGAAGCCTACTACATTTCAGTAAAAGGGCCCTTAGATATTTTGGGGGGATATTCAGAGGCATTCAATGGTTTGCAGACCTGCAAACAGTATAAACGCCACTCTGCGGGATACAGTATTCAGCAGCACTAACATGTTTAATATCCATGGGTGCCGCCATTACGCATCCAGTGTTAAGCGGTTAGCGTCAGGGCATACCAGAGCATTCTGGGGTGACAGCCATTGCTATGCTGCAGTGACATAAGCCGCTGCCTGGTTACAGATACGCGGAGCAAGTCAGACACAGGAAACTCCGGGCTAACTTTCTAAGCTTAGAAAGCCATGGGGGCCACGTGTGCCCCATCTGTGGCGAATCTATATATGAAAGATTATGAGCAACGTTGGCTCACAACTTCGCCTTATGGACATCATCTAGTATTGTAGAAACGATTTATAGATGATGTGTTTGCATTATGGAATGGGTCTGCCACAGACTTGCAAGAATTTATAAGGTGGTTAAATGGGGTGGAATCCCATATACAATTTACATATACTTACCATAAGCAGAGTGTAGTTTTCTTAGATGTGGAAGTTCAGAAAAGCCCACAAGGTTGGGTTACTATGGTGCATAAGAAACCGACTGACAGGAACACAATCCTCCATTATAACAGTAGACATCCAAAACAGTTACGGGATAGTCTACCCCTGTCACAGTTCATCAGATACCGAAGAATTTGCTCCCGCTTAGAAGATTATAAAAAACAAGCAAAAAATTTAATACATGATTTTCAATCAAGGGGTTACCCTACTACAGTTATAAAAACGGCTTATAAGAAGGCACTTTATAACAATAGAGGGCTGTTATTGCAACCCCGTGGGAACGGAATAACATCATCGATTGATGAAGACAACATAAACTTGATCACTAGGTATTCCCCATTGAGTGGTGCGATTAAACGCATCATAAGACGGCACCAAAATGTTTTGAGCACTCTTCCTGGTTTACATAATAAACACATACGATGTGTATGGACACGTCAACAAAATCTCAAGGAGAAGCTTAGTCTAGCGAAACTGCGGAATGCTCAGAAGGAGAAACACGGAGCAGCCTGGGGTCATAAGAAATGCGGACAATGCACTATTTGCTGCATAACTGCATAAGGAGTTTGAATATCATGGAAAAATATATGTTTTGAAACAATCAACCTCCTGTGATTCAGATTATGTGGTATACGGCATCAGGTGCCCGTGTGGTTTATTATATGTGGGTAAAACTACACGACAGCTTAAAGTTCGGATAAGTGAACATCGGAGTAGAATGAAGTGCAAAGTACAAGAAGCCCCATTAGTAGCTCATTGCTTACAACAACATCATGTGTTTGAAGAGTTGTGCTGTTTTTGAATAGATTGGGTTGCAGTCGGTAGGTCCGGCAAATCTAGAGCGCAGACATTATTGATACAAGAACAGCAATGGATCTACAAATTGCAGTCGGTCATCCCAGGGGGCCTCAATAATATGATAGAATGGGGCGCCTGTATTTGAAGCACTTACAATCTTAACTCCAGACAAATAATAATACTAACAACAAAAATTTTTTTTTCAGGTAACCTGACGTCAGAATTAAGTAATTACGCAACCATTTAAACTCACGTTCCAAACTCACATGCGCAGCGTTTTTGTGAAAGCTGGTGGGCTTCGGATAGCACGCTACTGGCCGTAAATAGCTTTAAGATAGTTAGAAAAGTCGTGTTAAGGTAAGAATGATATCCTTTACAAAGTTTAGCCATGTAATATTTCAATAGAGTTTAGTTACACTCGATATTGCTGTACCTTTTTGTAGATAGTGCTGATTCAAGATTGCACACCCCCTGAAGAAGAACTGAAACGTGCAGACGGTACCTGAGAGGTGGCGTTGGGGATATTGCAAACATTGCTTGATATAAGCACAATCTTTACAAATTTCGCAAATCGTATCAAATATTGAGATAAGTTTCGATCATTATTTAACTACAGTAATTCGTATGAAATCAAGAACCACGTTTATGGTCGTTGATGCTAAAAGAGTATGCGGTTTATGGGTAAGATACCCTGAGCATTGCTATTCTCAGTCTGAGACCATTGGCTCTACGTATGTAACTTGTTTTTTTATGAGTCTTTTCAACTTTTGACAACAGTGATGTAGTAGAGTGAAATCGGGAAAATCTTATATATCAGGGGTGGGCACCTCCGGTCCTGGAGGGCCGCAGACCAGTCAGGTTTTCGGGATATCCCTAATGAACATGCATGAGATATATATGCATTAGAGATATCCTGCCAACCTGACTGGTTTGTTGCCCTCCAGGGCTGGATTTGGAGACCCCTGCCTTACACCTCTGTCATTTAAGATCATGAGTGGGCAAGGTACAGATGTCCTAGACATCGAAAGGGTATATAGAATGTGTCACATTCCTCCTCGATTCTCACCACCACCAAAAAGTTGTCTAATAGACAATTTTTTGGTAGTGAGGAGGACTGTGACAAATTCTATCTAACCTTTTTGATGTCTTGGACATCTGCACCTTGTCCACTCACAATCTTAAATGACAGAGGTGTAAGGCAGGGGTCTCCAGATCCAGCCCTGGAGGGCCACAAACCAGTCAGGTTGGCAGGATATCTCTAATGCATATATATCTCATGCATGTTCATTAGGGATATCCCAAAAACCTGACTGGTCTGCGGCCCTCCAGGACCAGGTTTGCCCACCCCTGTTATATATGTAGAGGAGTATATTTTCATCCTTTTACTAACTTTCTAAGCTAACCGCGCAGTGGCTGAATATCACCGCTGCCTGGTTAACTTCATGGCAATCTGGGCAACCCAGATATTTAATGCCGGAGCCCAGATATGGCCCCAGCATTGAATATCTGGGTTTTAAGTTCAGCGCCAGCGGCTAGCCATTTTGGCAGGCACTACTAGGCACCGGCACTGAATATCAGGCATTTTATTTCCAGCTTGACTGACATACGGGACACCATGGAGGAGTAGCCTAGTGGTTGGGACAAGGTACTTCAGGCCGGAAGGTCAGGAGTTCAAATCCCACTAGAGGACAGCAACCTTGGGCTGGAAGGACTGGGGTTTCTAGTCCCACAGGTGCTCCTTGTGGTCTTGGGCAAGCCACTTAACCCTCCATTGCCCATGTTCCCTGTAAGTATTAGTGTATGTGTCTCATATCCCTGTGTGTTAAATGTATCCCCCAATTGTGTTGTGACCGCTTTGATTGAAGGATAAGGCGGTATACAAAACTGTCTAAATAAATAAATAAATGTTGCCATATTTATGACTAAGACAAATCAAAAAGCTTTCGGTAGTCTGAAAGTAGTCTCATCTGTGCTGAGTCTTTTTTGTGTTTCTGTTTCACTAGGAACTGTTGTAGAAATCAGGCAGTTTGTCTCCATTAAGGTGATTAATCGGCTATTGAATAAAGCACATGGGTAGCTGACTGCTATTTTCTTTCTTTTATTCCTGAGTCATAATATCAAGGATGGGTTTTCCAGGTTATAAACCTTAAGACACTGATAGACTTAAAAGATGTGTGAAACCAATGAAAACATCTTGTATTATTTTTTTAACATGTTTTTGACTTTCTGTATTAACTTAGAAATGTTAAGTGAGAAATTTATAATTTGCATAACTTAAAAACTTTTTTCATTTGTACAGAATTTGTGATGTCAACAGAGAGCAAAACATATATAAGTTATGTGCACATGAGAGGACACATCGCAGAAAGGCTTTTTATGTGGTAGGAGGGACATGGAAGTACAAATCTATAGGTGTGCATTTTGGAGGCCGATATGAAATCAACATATCTCCACCCCTCAAAATGGACATGATTATTAAAATCAGGCCACAGACAGAAGGAAACGTAGGAATGCACGGGGACTGATATCTACATGCAGTGGGAAGGGCCTTTTAACAAATATACACATCAGAAAAACCAGCCACTAACTGTTAACATTTCATGATATGCACCCGTAAATGTCAGCTCTTACACGTGTATCTTGCCCATTTTCCTAACCTAGACTCGCAGCTGTTCTTAACCGCCTAAAGAAGCATCTATTTTTACCTCATTTCAATCTGGAGGGGGAAATAAATATTGGAGATATTTGGGGAAACTGCTGCTAGGTACTTATGACCTAGCTTGGCCACTGTTGGAAATAGGATACTGGGCTTGATGGAACTTGGTCTGACCCAGTATGGCAGATCTTATGATTCCTCTTTTATAAAGGGCTGGCTGAAATGTGCACTTTCTAAATGTCTATTTGTGTCAGGGAGAAGGTGTAAATCCAGATATGTCCAATTTTGTGCTGCATGTGTAGATTTTGGGTCCCAACAGTCCCCACCCCCCTACACAATCCCATCTACTTTCGATGTGGAATGGTCAACTGCATGCAAAATGAGCCTTTTCTACAATGGTCATTTACACATGGATGCAATTTACATGTGTAAGTGGTCGTAGTGACGTGTAAATCGTGATTACAACTTCTAAAAAAAACCTTAGTAGGTACATGGTAAAAAGGTTTTGCCATCTTGTTTCATGTTTATTGTCCTGAGAACTATAGCAAAATATGTTTGACTATGCACTCTGGAGCAACCAATAACACTTAAAATATCATTTTCCACCTTGAATGAGCTGTATTAGGAAGCTTTGGCAGAGAGATTCTGGATGAGTATGAGTTAAGTCGTAGTGTTGTTCCCACACAATCCTTCATTGTTATCTATCCTATCATAGTGCTATATGAGGCCTATTTACTAAATTCTATTTGGTGTTTAATATGACTTTTAGGGGCTTGTTTACAAAGCCTAGGTAGCGGTTCGCGGTCGTTATCGGAGCCGCGGCCCCATTGATTTCAATGGGGCCGCGGCTCCGATAACGATCGCGAACCCCTACCGCAGCTTTGTAAACAAGCCCTTTAGTGTTTGCTGGCAGCATGCCACCACACTAATTGTGCAGTGCATTAACTGTTAGCTTCTACTAATTGCAGGTTTAAATAGCTAATGTAGAAAACACTATTCAGGGCATGGAATATGAAGGGACTGTGCTTTACAGTTATTGCAGAGGTCTTTACTGCACATTCACTATTAGCATGGCTTATAACGCACAGTGCCCTTGACGTTGAATGCAAAAGTTTTGCATTTACTCTATATTAATTTTAGCTATCATCTGGTAGTAATGACCAAACTTTAGCACAATTTATTAAACAGAGGCTTTTATGTTTAGTTTCACTTTATACAGATTTTCACAGTACTTGTACATTAGTCTATAATAGCCGTAGAGAACTATAGAGGTTCCTCCCTAGCATGCCTGTATCTTTGAGAAAGGAAAGTGTGTCAAACTACACAAAACTTATAAAGAAAACCAGAAACAAGTTCTTCTAAGTGTTTTCATGTGGAACAATACTGACATCCACTGTTAATTAAATTAGCCAAATCGTGTCTGCTTTTTGATGTTTTCCAGACCCTTTCTCTGTTTCTGAAGGTTTATAATCTGACTCTAAATTAGATAGTAACTATTTAATGTGTTTATCATGTTCCCCCAGGGCATGAGTTCTTTTTTGGTTTGTGCAAAGAGCAGCTTACAAATGTAACTCATTTTGGAGCTAAGAAAAAAATTGAATCAACTATTTGTAACACAATAACTGCTCAGCATTTTTGACCCACAATAAAAGCTGTAGTTCTGATAGTGTTCAGTTAAGGTTGCAGTATAGTTACAACCATGACAGTTCACTACAGATTTCCTCTAGCTGCATTTTGAAAGCAGTAATGAATGGCAGCAATTATGACAATAATAAACTAGAATGTGGTAATAACAATTTTGGGAATTAAGTTTACTAACTTTTATAGGAACAAGGCTAGATTTTCCTCTAAGGGGAATGTTTACTAAACCGTCTTAATGTTACCGGCATTAACTCCAGCGATAATGTGAAGAATGCCATAAAAGGAGTGGGCGTTTCGGTCTTAAGGTAGCATTTCAGGTTATCGCACGATAAAGTCTGTTATCGCGCGATAGAGGGAGCCGTGGCACGTTAACGCGCATTAGCCTTTATTAGGCGCGCTGACCTGTAAACACAGCAACAGGGGTGTAGCACAATGGTTAATAGATTGACTGATAAAATAGGGGTCATGAGTTTGATCCCCCAGTGGGCTTAATGAATAAGGCTGTCTGAGGCATTACCCTTTACTTTAAATCAGTGCTGTCAGGCATTTTCTTTTTTAATTTAAATTAGTGCTGCCAACAAACACAGCCTTACAGTGCCGTAACCTAATGTGCCGCATAAGGCACCCTATAAGGCACTCCAGAGGGCACATTATAAAGTGCACTGTCTGCCAAGGCACCTTATAATGTTCCCTATAGGGCACTTTATAGGGCACCTTATGAGACACCTTAAGGTTACAGCACTGTGAGGGTGTTTTTGCTGGCAGCACTAATTTAAATTAAAAAGGAAATGCCTCAGACAGGCCTATCAAATAACACCACTGTGGGATCAAACCCATGACCTCTGCCTCCACAGTCAGTGAAGTAACCAGTGGGCTACACCCCTACAGCTACTAGAAAACCCCTGGCTGGCTACAGAAATACTGCAGGTCACCACACAACCTGTCTGCTGTCGTTACCAGGATAGGGTAAACCCACCCGTACCCATGATGCACTGCACATGCAGATCAGCAGTCTACAGCTGATCACAAGATGGGGTATGCACCCCCACAGCACCTCGGCCTGGTAGGATGAACTGACTGTGTGCACCCCCACAGCACCTCAGCCTGGTAGGGAGAACTGACTGTGTGTGTTACTGGCACAGAGTAGCTACAGACCATGGCATTGTGCGGTTCCTGTGCTCACCCTAAGGGTGAGGTGGGGTGCCCAGCACCAGGTCTGCAGCACCTGGCTTTGCTGAGTTAGGCTATGCTGCAAGTTGCCATCAGTGTCAATGTGTGATGGGTAGTCCTTGCAGACACACCTAGGATGCACCTGTGTTTGTCTGTATTTCCGAGTCACGTCTAGCCATTGTGGACTATGATGCACCCAGAATAGTGCATGTCCTGTGTGGGTGCCATGGTCACATGATTTAAGTGAAGGGGGGTGTTTGGGCCCATAGGCGGATTATGTAGCACCACCCAACCTGCCCTTTGGGGCTCAGGGTGGGGGACAGAATCTCCCACCAACAGATCCACATTCTACATATCTGCAATGGTGGCAGTAGCGGGGACCATCAAACGCAGTCCTGCTAAGGAACAGGCACCCTACAGGACAGGCAAAACAGATCTGTCCATATCCATAAAGCAATAGCAGACAGACAGTAGGCCTGGAAATGCTTGGCTGCCCCCATCACTATCTGACATTCTCCAGCCACTGCACCCTGCAAGGTGTTCCAGCCATACACACACTAACTGCAGACAGTCTACTAGCTAACCCATTGTGCATGTTCCAGAAGAAGATGTGTGCACCCAAAATTGGGATATGAACACACACACACCAAGCAGATAAGTCAGTGATTGGGCCCCCAAAAAGACAACCCATAAATATCACTTGAGAGAAGCACTATGGGGGAACATAGCCATGCTGTGGTCACTGCTCAGTCAGGGTGAGAGTGACCTCCCAGCAGGACATGCTGTGGCCACCCTGTCCATGCAGGTGGTGGCCGGGCACTACAATGTCCCAGCCATTGCCCTATGCCCTGTGCAGATGCATCCTGCCCAGGCCACCCTGTCCGGGCCATACCCACAGTACCTTGCTCCTCATTATGCACATTGGCAGGCTAACACTGGAAACAGTGCAAGCAGTATGGGCTGAGTAAGGTGTAGGCAGCCACAACACACTGGATAGACAGACACACACTCCCACACCTATGCCAGCATTGTGCAAATATAGAGGCTTTTGGCAGCCCTGGCCACCACACCAGTCCTGGGCACAGTGCAGGCATGGCTATGGTACGCAACACTGTTGGGGTCACTCCCCGAGGTGGTAAACACAGTCAGAAACAAAAACTGAAACACACTCCACAGATATCAGAAAGGTTGCTATGATGCAGCTCTATCAGCAAATTGTGATTAACTAAGGAATTGCTATCTGCCATTAATCATAGCAACCTTTTGATACATGTGTAACGTATTCCCAAGTTTACGGCAGCATTGCTAAGGTATGCAAGTGCTAGTATTGGGAAATGCTGCTGTGCGCAGGGCCCAACAGCCTGACTCTCCATGAGGCTTTGGATAGTGGAGCCTGTGGGTGTGGGTGTTTATGCCCCTGTTGGCTGCTGCTCTAGGGCAGAGGTTCCCAACTCCGGTCCTGGTGGGCCAAACACTATTCGGGTTTTCATGCTGTCCTTAATGAATATGCATGAGATACATTTGCATACCATGGGGGTGGTGCATACAAATGCAGCACAAGCATATTTATTAGAGAGAGCTTGAAACCTGAATGGTGTTTGGGCCTCCAGGACTGCAGTTGGGAAACTCTGCTCTACGTATTACACATGTTTATGGTGTCTGTGCTCTGTAGGGTAAAATATAGGCGTTTCAGGCATGTTTATGTTATTTGCAATAAAGGTTCCATCTTTATTACCACGGTTTAGTACTGGGTAAAATATGGGGACTGGGTTGACAAGAGCCACAGCTGGAACTTGAACTTGTGATCTTCTGCTCATGAACACACTTGCTGTATGTACTGCACCACACTGTTGCCATAGGGACAGTTCATTCCCTGGGGATACCATGACTGTTCGTCAGACAGACCCTGTTTGTTGCAGTGCACGACACCCACCTAAACGGGGCTAGGCCATGGTCTGCTGTGGGCAGATGCCACTGCCCCCTCCGCCACCAGCACAACTCTGCCACCATGCCGCCATGCCATTATGCCGGTGGTGCTTGTGGTGCACAGTCTCAGGCCATCTCGGGTAGGGGTGCCTACATGGACATGCACGCTCCCCCCCCCCCACACCACCTTCCAATGTTCTGTGCCCTTGGGGGTACCTGCTGGATAATCTCCCCTTTGACACTGTGGGACACACACTCATGCCCATGTTGGACCCTTGTCAGTTGCTGTCTTGCTGCTTTACAGTTTCAGCATTCTTATGTGCCACCTAGGCATCTGCCTAACACGCACTGTGCCCCAGCAGGACCACAGCATGTGCCACCTGCAGCCCTCTATATCCCATTTTAAGAATCTGTACAGTTGCCCTTTCCTACATGCCCACCCTGCTGTTACTGCACATGTGCACGCCATAACAAACCTGCCCAATATAGATGTGAATAAACCCTGATCAGCACTATTTCAATGTGGGATCATTCACTTTGTAGGGGGACAGAGAATAGACCCTTCCAAACATGGTATCATATTTTTTGAGCTTTGTCAGTGGTGTTGCTTTATGTTTATTATTAATATCACTTTTGGCCAGCTTGGTTATTGGGATTTTAAATGTGGTTCAGGTCATTTTCTGTGTTTATTTGCCTTTTTGTTCCGTGCACATGTATCACTACTATCACGTTTTTCGGTTTCCCTGGCTTTGCTGTACATTGCTGACTGAAATGGTTTCTCTTTCCTGCAAATGTGCCTTAACGCGAGGGTTTCACTGGCGTTACTGTTCAGACCCAGATTTCACAGCGTTAGTGTGCCTGGAGCCTCTCCCCTCCCACTCTCCGCCCACTGACCCCTTCTCTCCACCCTCTGGGAAGCCTTTCTCCACCCTTTAGAGCCGGATTTCATAGCATTAGTGTGCCTTAACGCCGCCGCTGCGTTATCGCGCGCTAAGTGACGTTATCGCGTGATAATGTTACATTATCGCATGCTAACATCAATTATCGCGCGATAATACCACCACTGTGACGTTAAGACACTTTAGTAAACATACCCCTAAATGTATGTTCCTCTCACAGTAAGAAGATGTACAATATCCATTAAGGGGGTAGTTTGATAAGGGGCTCATTTACAGCTGCTTTGGGGTTACTTTAGACATTAATGACCTCTTATAAAATAGTGCCCAGCACGGAAGTATGCATGTTGATTTGCTGATGGACATGCACAGGAGTAGAAAACCATAATTTATGTGCATACTTGCAAAATAAAGGCACATATGTTTACACAGCTCTAGGGCTTATATCAATGCCACGTTTGGAGTTTTTTGAGGTTGTGGTTAACTTAAGGCATGATTTCTGACACTTATGCTAGTATTTTCTAAAGAAAAGTAGGTACCTACTTTTCCTTATACAATAGCACCTAAGTAGGCTTCCACTTTCATGCTTAAATTACATTAGGTATCTCCTTATAATATTACCCTCCATGAGAGATAGGTGGAATTGACACTCGTTCAAGAAGGAAATGATTAATGCACGTAGGTGTTAAGCAAGAGAAAAAGGGGGTTAGAAACCAAAACCATCCTCAAACAGGTGGGTTTTTAGCCTGAATTTGAATAACAGGACAGTGAAGTGATTACAGAAGAAGACTTAAGCAATACCTACAGGTGAAATTCTGGAAAGGTACAACTATCTGTGGTCTCTGTCAAAGGTTGCTTCTGTTAGGGGTGAATCAATTAAAGGAAAGTCATCAGTTATTGTAGCTCCTAATGCCAAACCAAACAAATTTTAATTGTCAGGCTAAATGGACAGGAACAGGGAGAGGGAAACCTCCCTGCTCAAAAGTCCGTGAAGCCCTTTTTTTAAAGTTTTCGTGATTAAACAAAGTGATTTAAGAATAAACTTATCTTAATCCTCGGTGATGTTTAGCCGGTCTAAATGATTGCTGGCTTAGAAATGCATACAACATGCATGTTTTGGGTCCCAGAAAGACCCTGTCTCAAGTGTTTGCCCGC
Source organism: Ichthyophis bannanicus (assembly GCA_033557465.1). Classification (NCBI taxonomy): domain Eukaryota; kingdom Metazoa; phylum Chordata; class Amphibia; order Gymnophiona; family Ichthyophiidae; genus Ichthyophis; species Ichthyophis bannanicus. The sequence goes on along the minus strand of CM066032.1, from coordinate 195,276,581 downwards.
TGTGTAGTAGAAATAGAGCCCTCCCACAAAAATTTAAAACAAGGCTCAAAACTCACCTATCCTGTAACGCCTATGACCTCCCCCCCCCCACCACACCCCTCTCTTCGCCCCCTCGTTGATACTTGCTGTCTCTCCTCCGCCTTGGTTCCCTAAATTTCTCTATCTGTCTCTGCTCTTACTTTCCTGTCTATTTTATTTGGCGTTCCTTTCTATTTCCCAGCAGACTCATAATTTGTTTGTAAACCGCTCTATTGCCTATGGTAAGAGCGGTATATTAAATCCTCAATAAAGATAAAGATTAAGAAATAGTGGGCAAACACTTGAGAAAGGGTCTTTCTGGGACCCGAAACATGCATATTGTGTGCATTTCTAAGCCAGCGATCATTTAGACCAGCTAAACGTCGCCGAGGATTAAGATAAGTTTATTCTTAAATTACTTTGTTTAATCACCTAATGCCTCCATTGCAAAGATGTAGAGTGTTGGTCTGTTGGGGGCAGATCCTGTCCACCACCTTGACCCAGACAGGGCAGATTGGTAGGTGGTGCTACATAACCTGCCTGTGGGTCCAGACACCCCCCTGGTCTTATAACAATTGACCATGGCAACCACACTGGATATGCTTAACTTGGGTGGCTCCTGGTCTCCAAGGGCTAGATATGACAAGGGAATATAGATAGACACAGGATTATCATAGGGGGTGGCTGCAAAGAACACCTACCACACACTGGCAACGAAGGACCCTGCATCAAAGCCTATCTCAAGTAATCCGGGTACTGCGGACCTGGTGATGGCTGCCCCACCTCACCCTCAGAATGAACACAGTACCGGCACAATGGCATGGTGTGTGGCTACTCTGTGCCAGTATCATGCATGGTCAGTTCCTCCTACCACGCTGAAGTGCTGGAGAGCTGCATACTCCATCTGGTGATTAGATGTATACTGCTGTTCTGCATGTGCAGTGCATCATGGGTACTGGTGGGTTTAACCTATCCTGGTGGACACAGCAGTTTGTGCGGTGACCTACAGTCTTTCTGTTGCCAGCCATTGCTAAGGCAGACACCATAGAGGTATAGCCCACTGGTTAATACAATGACATTATAAGCAGAGGTCATGGGTTCAATCCCTCCATGGTCTCATTTTAGTAGGCCTGTCCGAGGCAAGTCCTTTTCATTCCTGTGACAGTCATATCTCTGCAGATCTGTGCTGCCAGAACATAATACCCTCATCACAGTTGCCAGCCATTCTTCTGTCCATCTATCTGCGTCTTTCAGCTGCGTAGCGTCCTGTCTTCATGTGCTGTCTGCTACCCCATGTCCTGCTCTGGTACCCCTTTCTGCATTGTGGCTCTCCATGCTTGCCTCTCCTGTGTCTGCTCTGCATGGCACTACTATTCCTCTGTCCTCCTATCATTGCAAATGTCTTGCCACCTCTACTTCCACTGGTGGACACATATTCCCATCCTCTTCCACCCACTGTCATTGTAGCACTTTACATTGCCAACACCCTGTGCATGGGTACAGCTGTTTCCAATATGTTTGTCCATTTTGCCGGCTGCCCCATCGGCTGCATGCAGATTTGGCAGGTCCATAAGCTCCCACCTCTACTTCCTTCCATCACTTGTCCATTGCCTTTCCTTGGTGCTCTGTGTAGTGTTGGGGTAACATCCGTTTTTTGCCCTTACATTTCATGCTTGTCAACTTGGGGCACCTTACTGCCCTTGGGAACCATATCTTGGGGCACCTTAACATCCTTAGGGCACCTTGTATGGCACCTTAGGTTAAGGCCCCTTATAAGGTGCCTTAGCCTGAGGCGCCTCATGAGGCGCTTTATAAGGTGCCTTATAAGGTGCCCTACAGGGCACCTTATACAGCGCCTTCAGCCTTGTAATGTGCTGACAGCTTCAATATGTATTGTCCGTTTAATGCGCAATACCTGACAAGGCGCCCTTTACCACGCGTTACACAGACATTGCTACCTCAATGCTGATACACCCACTTCCTTATATGGCATTGTTCACGTTAGCACTGCACTTTTCTCCGGTAATGTTATCGTGGTTTAGTAAACATAGCCCATAGTCTCCAGAACTGAACACAGTATTCCAAGTGAGGCCTCACCAGTGACTTATACAGTGGCATTAGTACCTCTTCCTTTCTGCTGGTAATTCCTCTTTGTATGCAACCCAACATCCTCCTGGCTTTTGCCACCGCCTTGTCGCACTGTTTTGCCACCTACCAACCAATCTACATTTGCCCATTCCATTCCGTTCATTAATTTATAGACCTGTATCATACCTCCCTTCAGTTGTCTCTTTTCCTAGTTTATTTATTTATTTACATTCTCATATACCGCGCTATTCTGCATCAGTGCGGTTTACATTGAACAAACTGAAATTACATTGAACAGGGCATTATAACTTGGAGAGCTATTTTTACAGGGAACATGGGCTATGGAGGGTTAAGTGGCTTGCCCAAGACCACAAGGAGTACCTGTGGGACTAAAAACCCCAGTTCCTCCGGCCCAAGGTTGCTGTCCTCTAGTGGGATTTGAACCCCTGACCTTCCAGCCTGAAGTACCTTGCCCCAACCACTAGGCCACTCCTCCACTATGTTGAAAAGCCCTAACCTTTTAAGCCTTTCCCTTTAGGGATATCCTTCCATCACCTTTACCATTTTTGTGGCTTTTCTCTGTACCTTTTCTAATTCCCCAATATGCATCCTTTTTTAGATATGGCACCCAGAATTGCACACAATATTCAAGGCGTGGTTGCACCATGGAACTATACAGAGGGATTATAATAGCCTTGGTTTTATTCTGCATTAGTTTCCTTATGATTCCTAGCATTCTGTTTGCTTTCTTGGCTACCGCTGCGAAGTGGGTGAAAGGTTTCAACATATTATCTATGATGACACCTAAATCTTTTTCCTGGGCAGTGGTTCCTAATGTGGAACCTTGCATTGTATAACCATAGTTTTGGTTGTTCTTTCTTAGGTGCATAACTTTGTACTTATTTATTTATTTATTTGCTTTTATATACCACACTATTTAAAGTCAGTGCGGTTTACAGTATAACAACTTAGTACATAGAATATGTTTGCATTGAACAGGATTACATTGAAGAAGTAACAGGTAACAGATCTAACACAACATTAAATTTCATCTTCCATTTGAACGTCCAATCTTCCAATTTATCAAGGTCTTCTTGCAATTTTTCACAATCCTCTTAGGTTTTCACAACTTTGAATAATTTTGCATCATCTGCAGATTTGATCACCTCACTCATTCCCATTTTTAGGTCATTTGTTTATATGTTAAAAACAGTAGGTCCAGCACATATCCTTGGGGTACTCCACTATTCACCTTTCTCCACTGAGAAAATTGGCCATTTATTTTATTTATGTATTTATTTATTTAACAAAGTTTTATATACCACCTCTTCCCATGATCAGAGGCGGTTTACATCGAACATAAGTACAACTTTTACAATAAACGTTGGAACTATATACATTTAACATGTAACATTTAGTCCTATTCTCTGCTTTCTATCTTTTAGCCAGTTCCTGATCCACAATACTACACTGCCTCTAATCCAATGACTGTTTAATTTGGCCAAGAGTCTCTCATGAGGGACCTTGTCAAAGGCTTTTTTAAAATCCAAGTACACTATATCAACCAGCTCATCTTGGTCTACCTGTTTATTCACACCTTCAAAAAAATATAACAGATTAGTAACACAAAACTTTACTTGGCTAAATCCATGGGGCATGTTTACTAAACTGCGGTAATGCCATTCGCGTTAGGTTCCGTGTTGATGATATAGATGCCCATATAAAGGAGTGGGCGGGGCAGCATTAAAGCTGTGTCAGATAAGGCGTGTTAGAAGGCACGTTAGAAGACACCTTATTAGGCACAGTACAAGGCACGTTAGAAGGCACCTTATGAGGTGCAGTACAAGGCACGTTAGAAGGCACCTTATTAGGCGCAGTACAAGATTAGTGCGTACCCAGTGTTAAGGTCTGGTTTCCATGGGTACCTGTTATCAGGGCAGTGGGGAGTCTAGACTCGCATGAGGGCTATGTAGCACTGCCATTATGGGTCTAAGTAGTATGCCCTATATACCCCAAGGGGCCTCAATCACCCTGTTTGTAGATGAGGGTGTGGTGGGACAGGTGGCTGCACTCTGCAGAATGGCTGTAGTACTAGCAACCACAGTCCTGCTGGTGGATGACAGCCCTCCAGGTCTGCTGGGCCAGTGCCATACCAGTGACCATTGCACACCAGCAATGATGCTTGGGCTAGGCTCAACTGCCCCACGCCACAGTCTGCCATTCATCAACAGACAAAAGTGGAAGGAAAGCCGAATGACTGCTGTCATAATTTTTAGGTGAGGTCAGAGAGGCTGTTATAGATAAAAAAACATCATTCAGGAAATGGAAAAAGGAGCCAAATGATGAAAACAGGAAACAACATAAGCATTGTCAAGTTAGATCCTAGGCATTGATAAGGAAGGCAAAGAGAGAATTTGAAAAAAAGGCTTGCCATGGAAGCAAGAAAACATAATAAAAACATTTTCAAGTACAGCAGCAATCCAAGGGAGCAATATAGTATAGGGGGTGAAGTACTTTTGTCCACTAAAGAAGAGCGGGACCTAGGCGTGGTTGTGTCTGATGATCTTAAAGTAGCTAAACAGGTAGAAAAGGCGATGGCAAAAGCTAGAAGGATGCTTGGGTGCATACGGAGAGGAATGGCTAGCAGAAAAAAGGAGGTGATAATACCTCTGTATAAGTCTTTGGTGCGACCTCATTTGGAGTATAGTGTGCAATTCTGGAGACCGCACCTTCAAAAGGATGTGAACAGGATGGAGTCAGTGCAGAGGGTGGCTACTAAAATGGTTAGTGGTCTTCATTATAAATCATATGAGGACAGACTTAAGGATCTTAATATTTACACCTTAGAGGAAAGGCGGGATAGAGGTGATATGATTGAGATGTTTAAATACCTCCATGGCATAAATGTTCAGGGAGAGAACCTCTTTCAATTGAAAGCAAGTTCTGCTACGAGGAGACATGGGATGAGGGTGAAGGGAGATAGATTCAGGAGTGATATGCGGAAATATTTCTTTACGGAAAGAGTAGTGGATCCATGGAATAGTCTCCCAGTAGAGGTGGTAGAGATGAGGACAGTAACTGAATTCAAAAAAGCATGGGACAAACACAGAGGATCTCTAAAGGTAAAAATGGGACTGTTGTAGTTGTTGATATGGAAGGACAGACTAGATTGGCCATGTGGTCTTTTTCTGTCATCATAGTTCTATGTTTTTATGTTTGACATTCATAACAAAAAACCTGTGAGAGAGTCAGCTGCACCATTAGATGATAGAGGAGTAAAAGGGACACCAAGGGAGGATAAGGCCATAGTGGAAAGGCTGAATGAATCCTTTGCTTCAGTCTTTACTGAAGAAGGGAAGTTAGCCATGCCTGAAATGCTATTCAAAGGTGATGCATCGGAGGTCTTTAGCTTTTTTTTACGGAAGTCACCGCAGTCTTCAGTGTCACTTAAGGTACTTGGGAGGGAGATGCATCAAAGGGTGATGCATTGGAGGAAGTTAAAACAAATCTCAATAAACCAGAGAGATGTAATATAGCTATTTGATGAATAGTAGCAAATAACCTGGCCTGGATGGAATTTATCCTAGGGTACTGGAAGAACTGAAATACAAGGTTGCAGACCTACTATTAGTAATCTGTGAATTATCATTAAAGTCATCTGTAGTACCTGAAGATTGGAGAATGGCCAATCTAACACAATCCAGGAAACTACAGTCTGGTGAGCCTGATGTCAGTACCAGGCAAAGTGGTAGAAACCATTATTAAGAATAACATTGCCAAACATGTTGACAATCATGATTTAATGGGTGAAAGCCAACATGGATTTATCCAAGGAAAGTCTTGCTTCAGTATTCTGTTATATTTTTTTGATGGTTTGAATAAACAGGTAGATAAAGATGATCTAGTTGATATAGTGTATCTGGATTTTCAGAAAGCCTTTGACAGGGTCCCTTATGAGAGACTCTTGGGGATAAGAGGTGGTATACTATTGTGGATTAGGAGCTGGTTAAAAGATAGAAAACAGAGTAGGGCCAAATGATCAATTTCCTTAATCAAGAAAGGTGATCTGTGCTTGACCTGCTGCTTTTTAACATATTCATAAATGACTTGGAAATGGGAATAATGAGTGAGGTGATAAAATCTGATAATGACACAAAATTATTCAAAGTTGTTGAAAGATAAGAAGATTAGGAAAAATAGCAAGAGGATCTTATGAAATTGGGAGACTGGGCATCCAAATGTCAGATGAAATCTAATTAGACAAGTATAAAGTTATGCACTTAGGGAAAAATAACACAATAACACAAACTACAGTTACACCATGCAAGTTTCCACATTAGGAACCACCAGCCAGGAAAAGAAGTTAGGCGTCATCATGGATAATAAGTCTAAACACTCCTCCCAGTGTGCAGCGATGGCCAAGAAAGCAAACGGAATGCTAGGAAATGGAGGAAGCTCCCCTGCATTTACCCTTAAGACCTGGGTGTTCATACTTGCCGTAGCTTGAGGAGGAGGGGCTAAGTAGCCAACATCAGCCACAGCCTGCTTTAAATCCTCGGTTTACCATGATATGCGGCCACAGGCATGTGCCCAGGGGCGCGTGACCGAAGGGGCATGACCAAAGGGGCAGGACATGCCTCTTTGGTGTCCCTTCAGTGCCTCGTGGTGTTTGTGTTTGAGGAAGTGCTGAATGGGGAAGAGGAAGAAAAGGGTGCAGTCGGCAGCTTCAGTGATGTCTGTTAAGATTATAGGTCTAATGGATTGACATGTGCAGCCGTCAGCCCAGACTGCCTCAACCTTACTGCTGAACTTTCATTGGTAACTTTTAGTACATCTTCTGACACATCGCCTCTGTTAACTTCGGGTTTTACCTCACCCAACAAGAAGTACTTTTCTGGGGCGAGTCCTTCCCCTGTAGGATTGGACGGGGGGGGGGGGGGGTCCCCTACCCAGCCAGGATCTTCTCGTTTGTCTGACGGCTTATGCCCTGCTTTGAAGTCTTTAGTACCTTTAAATTTTCTAGATCTTCCAGAGAAGGTTTGTGAACCTAAAGACATTCAATTGTACAACATCTGATTGTTATGTGCACTGAATTGTCCTTAGGGTTATCTTTAAATCAAATTGCTCAATTTTCTGGTGAGGTTGTTTCTAAGTTTTCTGAACAGGATGTTTCTATCCAAATGTGTAAGTCTGCTACCTCTAAGTTGGAGGGGCAGTTGACTCTTGCTCAGGCAGCTATTGCTTCATCTATGCGAGATAGTTTAATAATTCATCATCAATTGGAAGCGTCAGAGAATTCAGCTTGGGCTAGTAACTTAAGATTTGTTAATTTTCCTTGAACACATTACTTATCTCCTTTTATTCTGTTTCAAAAATATGTTAAGGCGTTATTGCTAAATGAAGATGTTGAAAAAGTTAGGATTTCAAATTTGTTTTATGTTCCCCAAGGGACTCAGTCCGCTGTTTCGGAGGAAGGGGAGTTGGATCACTTAGCCATGGAGGAAACGCTTGATGTCTCTGCTTTTTTGGAGTCATCAAACAATAACATCGCAACACGGGCTGCCTTGGTAGTTACTTTTGTTTCTTTATTGGATAAAAATATGGTGCTCCATTTGTATTTTTCCAAGAAAGATTCCCTTTTTTGTGGCAGAGCAGTCCGAGTTTTCCCCGATGTATGTAAATCTACACAGAAGCACTGTAAGGCATTTCTGACTCTGAAGCCACGGGTCCTGGCCCTTGGAGCTTCATTTTATCTTAAATGTCCATATAAGTGTTTGGCTTCATGTTTAAATGATAAATATGTCTTTTTTGATCCGGTTCAACTAGAAGAATTTCTGACTGGTAAGAACGACATTACTTGAATGATTGGGAATTTTGTTTGCCTTCTTGTTATGTTAATTGGGTGCAATGTTGTTGTTTTTTTCAGGGACATCTCAAGTATTTCTTTTTTCATCTTGATTGTGGACATTTATAGCTTTATTCTTAAAAATTTCTGTTTTGTCAAGAAAAAAAAGGGAATACCAAACAGAAATTTTTAGGGGGAGGGAGAAAGAGACGGTTACCATGGGCTGAGCGGAGAAGACGTGAGGAGGGCTGAAGATGAATAGTGTCGGCTAGGTATTGGGGAGTGCTGGTGTAGAGAGCCTTGTGTGTGAGAATAAGTACTTTAAAGATGAATCGAAACTTAACCGGAAGCCAATGGAGGGTGAGAAGGCAGGGAGACACTATAGTATCAATGATTCCCAACACATTTGGGAGAACTTCACCATCACCCCAGCAAATTGAAGATATAATACAGGGACTTAATACAACAACATCACCTTCAGACCCATATCCAGTGTCTTGGATCAAAGCAACAAAACATCTGCTTTCACCTTACATTCTTAAGATTGTTAAGAACTCCCTTCAACAAGGATATTTACCACAGTCATTAAAGCAAGCCATGATTCGACCAGTCCTTAAGAATAACACACTAGGCCCTTCTGATCCGAAATCTTACCGTCCAATTTCCAGTTTACCATTGCTTACCAAAGTCATCGAAAAAACAGTACAAAATCAACTTCAAGATCACTTGGACTTAACATGCACCACTGGACATTCACCAGCATGGCTTCAAACCACAACACAATGATGAAACCTTGCTCACCTCTCTGTTTGATAATCTTTTAAGAGGTATCAATGACATTAAGAATGGATTTCTGCTAGTATTCATGGATGTTTCAGCTGCTTTTGACACAATATCTCATTCTAAGCTACTGCACTGTTTGCATCATATAGGTTTACGAAAGAATACTCTAAACTGGTTTAGCTCTTACTTGGAAGGTCGTGTGCAGCAAGTCAAATGTGAAAAAAAAAAATCTTTGCAATTCCCAATCATTCAATGAGTGCCACAAGGTTCATCTTTATCTTCTATTCTGTTCAATATTTATATCCAACCTTTATGTAATATTATTAAACTTCACAAATTCCATTATAACCTTTATGCTGATGACATAATGGCATATACTTCAATTGTCACAAGACATGAATACCTGGCTTTTAGATAACAACTTTACACTTAATTATGACAAAATTGAGACAATGTTTGTTACTAGGAACCCTAATTTCATTCCTCCAAATACTATTGATTTACTAGGTAGACCCATCATAGTTAAAAATGAAATCAAATACCTTGGCATAATTTTGGACAAGTCACTGAACCTTAAATCTCACGTTGCTAAAACTGCTAACAAGGCCTATCATCGTCTAAAGATTGTGAGAAAACTAAAACCATTACTCCATCAAGACCATTTCCGTACCGTTTGTCAGGCTCTCATCACCCCCCTCCTAGATTATGGAAATCTGTTTTATCAAGGCCTCCCTCAGCTAACTCTACACCCTCTCCAGATGGTTCAGAATACTGCTGCACGCATTATTACTGGTTCAGCAAAAACGGATCATATCTCCCCTGTCCTACAACAGTTGCACTGGCTTCCAGTAAGTGTCAGATCTAAATTCAAGACACTTTTAATTATCTTTAGGATTTACAATCACCTGTCAGCAGATGCACTCGAGATGTTATCAATAGACCAAGAAGAAGCCGCGCCAATAATGACAACATAATTGGTACCCCTGCTGGATACTGCAAGACTAAACAAGCAACTTCTAAAAGAGCTCCTTCCTTACTGGCTTCCAAACTTTGGAACTCTCTCCCAATGGACCTCAGGATTATGGCTGATATTAAAGATTTTCGCAAGGCCTTGAAGACCCTGCTATTTGCTGAAACTTATGATTTGATATATAATCAATAGTTTTTACCAATAGGCCCATTTTATTACATTAATTCGTCTTAATTTGTTTGTTAATGTCTTATTTACCCTATGTTATTTGTAACCTTCCATTTGTATTGTGACCACTTTGATTGAAGGATAAAGTGGGATACAAATCTATTGAAATAAATAAATAAATATATTAAAAATTATAATCTCCCTATTGGTTATCTTCTAGGCGAAGAATAAAATCACATTCGGAAATCAACACTAACAAAGAGAAGCATTCTTCATAGAAAACAATACAACAAATACATCAAATTAGAAATATAAATTATAGGGGAGAGCCAGAGAGGACAGCTTACCCGACTGGAGTTGACAGGCTCCTGTTCCGGCGGCCCCGATGTCATCGGGGGCCTCTTTAAAGGCGGAGCAGTGCAGAAGGAGTAGTGGGAGAGCCAGAGAGGACAGCTTACCCGACCGGAGGTGACAGGCTCCTGTTCCGGCGGCCCCGACATCATCGGGGGCCTCTTTAAAAGCTCCGCTTGGTTGGCGCAGCCGGAGGCGCTAGTCTGGGGCAGCGATCTAAGGGGCTAGATACAAGGGGCATTTCAGGCCCCTTGGGAGCCCCTTGGAGTACTGCAGGAGAGCAGGAACAGGAGTCAGCATTGGTGTTTGTGGCCTAGATGGGAAAGAGAAAGAAGAAAGTTATGCCAGCGTTACCAGCTGAATCAGCGGTGGGTCCTATGGACAGACATGTTAAGGTAATGGCTGGCACTGATGTGTCTCTAGATCCTGACTTTCTTGCTCTTCGACCATCCGCTGTGTCCCTGAGTTCCCCAGATCACTCTCCACCTTCTCCACCAGTATATATCTCTCCACCTGCATCCAATTCTGTGGGTGTGCGGTTTCAGCAGAGTACGCTGGCTGATACCGGGGAAAAACTGAAACCAGTTGTTTGGACGGACGTCCCAGTTGTGGCCAAAGAGGTACCTGATGATCAGGTCACTTTGGCCGACATCTGGAGAGTAGTGACTCATATTGAGAATACTTTAGTACCCGCGGTTACACAGCTATGTAGTTTCTCCTCGGAGATTACAACTAAGTTGTGTGAGGTGGAAGGTCGGGTGGGGAGTATGGTTACTCACATTTCTAATTGTGAAAGCCAGTGTCTTGCTCTTAAAGCAGTTAATTCTTCACATATTAAAGATAGCTTAATTATTCACCACAAGATGGAATTGTATGATAATATGTTTTGCGCTAAGAATATTCGATTGTTGAATTTTCCCTTTTGTCATTTGCTTTCTGCTGAAATTTTGCTACAAAAGTATTTTAGGGAAGTTTTGGGCTTGGCCTTGGCTGACTCCATTGCTATCTCAAAAGTATATTACTTGACTGGTCGAGGGGTTTCTACTAGTCCTCTTGGGGAGTTTGATGTAGTTCAAAGTCGTGATGACCTTGACCTTACCAAATTCCTAGAGGATTCTCAAGATAATATCGTATCCTGTGCTACTTTAGTAGTATCTTTTGTTTCCGACCAGGATAAGGCGCTTGTTTTTCGAAATTATTTTAAAAATATGTCAACACTGTTTTGTGGTGCTAAGGTTCAAATGTTTCCTGATGTCTGTAAAGCTACACAAACTAGGAGACAGGCCTTTTTGGCCTTGAAGCCTAGAGTGGTAGCTCTTTCGGCTACTTTTTTCCTCAGATATCCCTGTAAATGCTTGGTTACATTTCAGGGTTCTAAATTTATCTTTTGAGATCCTTCTCAGTTAGAGCTCTTTTTGAATAGTAAAGAGGGACACGGTAATAAGTAAGAGGAGGTGGGTAGCATAATTATATGCTGTTAGGCGATTAGAGCTTTGCTCTTATGTTTTCTTTAACTTTATTTTCTTTGAAATATCTCCTCGTTTGTGGGCTAAGTATAGTGTCTTTGCTGTTAAGTTTTTTTTTCTTCTTCGAATATTTTCTCACGTAATTATTTTACGTGACTGTTTATGTATGTAAAACCACTTATGTTGCTTTATGCTTGCTTTTGTAAGTTTGTTGAAATTGGAAATTAAAAAAAAAAAGAAATATAAATTATAAATATATAAATTATACTTATCTCCTGCTTATCCATCATCCTGGAGCTGTGAAACCCAGAGGAAAAAGGAGCAAGGCATGCTCTCTTCCTCTTGCTGCTGCCTCCTGTACCAACTGAGTGCATTCCAGTGATCTCTAACATCGGAGGAGGTGAGACTTTGGGGTATGTTTACTAAATGGCGCTAACGGTGCAGCTGCGACATTATCGCATGATAAGTGATATTATCATGCGATAATGGCGCATTACCGTGCCAGAATGTCACGTATCACGCGATAATGTCTCCGGCTGTGTTAAGGTGTGCAGAGGTGGACGAAGGCCCCCCAGAGGGCGGAGTAAGGCTCCCCAGGGGCGGAGAGAAGGGGTCAATGGGCGGAGAGTGGGCGAGGAGAGGCTCCGTGCACACTAATGCCGTGAAATGAAGGTCTGAAAATTAGCGCCAGTGAAAACCTCGCGCTAGAGGCACCTTTGCAGGAGAGAGAAACTATTTCAGTCAGCAATGTACAGCAAAGGCAGGGAAACCAAGAAAAGGGATAGTAGTGATACATGTGCAGCAGCAGCAGCAGCATAGTGGCCAGGTACGAGAGGACACAACGGTGAGGCTGCAATTGGGGCATAGGGGGCTGAAGGTGGGACATGCAGTGGGGCAGCTGGGGCAGAGGGTGGACCAGGAAGATGCCTAGGTGGCGCATAGGAACACAGAAACAGAAAAACAGCAAGACATCAACTGACCAAGAACAAATATGCCCACGAGTGTGTGTCATACATAGCCCCAATGGACATCAACCAGCAGGTACCCCAAAGGCCACAGACCATTGGCAGGCAGTGCGGTGGGGAAGCATGCATATCCATGTAGGCACCCCCACCCAAGAAACCACACCATAGGCAGCTGCCTAACGGCACACTAGATGAGCTGCAACTGCGCACCACCAGCACAATCAGCAGAGCAGCATGTCAGCATGGTGGCATAGGGGTGTTGGCGGTGGAGGGGGCAGAGTTATCTGCCCACAGCAGACCAAGGCCAAGCCCTGTCCAGGTGGGTGGCGTGCAGTCCAACAGACAAGGTCTGTCAGATGAACAGTAATGGTACCCCCTGGGAAGGAACTACCTCTGTGGCAACAGTTTGGTGCAGTATACACAGTCAGTGTGTACAGGGGCAGAAGGTCACAGGTTCAAGGTCACAGGTTCAAGCCCCAGCTGTGGCTCCTGCAGACCATGTCCCAATATTTTACCCTACAGAGAACATACACAATAATAATGTGCCCTCCCCAGAGCAGATAGTGGCAACCCCAGTTCCGGAGGGCAAACACCATTCAGGTTGTCAGGTTGTCCAAACTAAAAATATGCATGAGATGCATTTGAAGGAACTGCCCCCATTGTATGCAAATGTATCTCATGCATATTCAGTAAGGACAGACTGACAACTTGAATCCTGTCTGTACCACCAGGACTGGACTTGTGAACCTCTGCCCCAGAGCATCGCCCAACAGGGGCACAAACACACACACCCACAAGCTCCACCATCCAAAGTATAATGAAAAGGCAGGCTGTTGTGTCCTGCGCATAGCGCCATCCGCCACTACTAGCACTTGCATACCTTAGCAATGCCGTAATAAACATGGAAACATATCCCATATACATTAAAAGGTAGCTATGACCAATGTCAGATAACAAATCGTAACTTAAACATAACTCTATAACAGAGATCCATCATAGCAACCTCACTGATTTATGTGGTGTGTGCCCCCTCATCCATATCTGACAGTGTTTACCACCCTGGAGAGTGTACTTAACAGTATTGATTACCCTACCAATGCCTGCACGAAGCCTATGACTGGTGTTGCGCACAGGGCTGCCAACCACCGCTATCTTTGCATAATGCTCAAATAGGTGTGGTAATCTGTGTATGTGTTTCCATTGTTTTGTGGCCGTCCACACCCCACTAAGCCCCCAATGTTTTCCCTGTTTCCACTGTTCCACATCCAATGTTTATAATGATGAGCAAGGTATTGTGGGTATGGCCCCTACAGGGCCATTTATCCAGGATGCATCTGCATAGGGCACAGGGCAGTGACTGGGATATTGTAGTGGGGAAATGCCATCTGCATGGACAGGGTGGGCCACAGCAGGTCATGCTGGGAGGCCACTCTCACTCTGATTGAGCAGTGACCATGGCATCTCAACCTTCCCACATAGTGCCATACAGTATGTTCATATATGTGAGGTCCCATTCTTGGGGCCCCTTCACTGACATACCTGCTTGGTGTTGGTGCAAATATCCCACATCTGGCTGCACACTGTTCCTCTGGGAACATGCACTAATTATGGTCTAGCACACTTTGTGCTGTCAGCATGTGTCAGGCTGCAACACCTTGCAGGGTGCTGCAGGTGCATGCTGACTGTGGCCTCTGCTGGTGAATGGCAGATTGTGGTGGGGGGCAACTGAGATGATCATGCCTATCACCTGTATGGCTATGGCCCTGGTACAGGTACCAACCTGCATCAACTGTCAGATTCCCTAAAAGAAGGTGTTTGCTGGTCCCACAGCCTGTCATCATGTTGCAGTACTGCCCCTTCTGGGAATGGTTAGAAGGTGGGTATGTTGGGGCCAGATCATGTCCCCTACCCTGACCCAGAGAGGCCGGTTTGATATGTACATCATGTCGGAGCTCCCCCATGTGGCCAGGTGGTTGCCTAGTGATACGAGAGGGTTCCGATTATCCTTTGTATAAATTCAGCCCAAATAGCATGTAGTTGTGTCCTTTAAAGGATTAGAGCCAAGTGCAAAGGTCGCAGGAATATTTCTTTATTTGAGAAATAAGGATTTCCTAACCAAATTAAATTCTTTGGCAAGAATAGTTTGAAGCTTACGAAACATAAAGTCAGGATACTTCTCCATATAAACACAAGCCTATTGAACAGTCCTTGGCTTGGTTTAGTTTAAACCTTTGTTCCACATATAAAAACTCTTTTTACAACACCAGTCTGCTTTCTGGTCCCCAGGAGGCACTATAAATCTCTACTGTTACCTTCACAGCAGGTATAGCAATATTCCCTGGTCCACCAAGAGACTTTTCAAATGCAGTAGTATTTCTTCCAGTTACAATATGAACTTTTAGCTTCTTCCTGGCTTTCTTATCCATGCAGCTTTTATCAGCCAAGCTACCATTAAAAGCCTAGCTAAAAGTTATGGGCTTTTCATAAAATATCCTTGTTAAGAACTTCTGGGTTTTCTCCAGCTAAACAAATCCTATTCAGTTCTTATTCCTTTTAACACAGATATCACATTCAGTAATCAAGAACTCCTGGGTTTTCCTCCAGCACATTAAAACCCCTATTCAGTTCTTTTATTCTTCCTTGGCACAGACAGCACAGTCTATCTCCATATCTGAAACACTGCTTGCATCCAGACTGTCCCCCAGGTCCATCTCTTCCTCGCTATGCTCCTTCAGATATCTGCTTTCCTTAGTATCCACCTGAGAAGCTTTTGTAAGTTGTAAAGCCTTCAAGACTTGCTCCCAGCCATGCTTTGCAGAACGTGAGCTTGTGGGGGAAGGGCAGGAAAAGGTTTCCCTGTTTAGCAGCTCTTTTAAAGCTTGTAAAGGGCTCACCTTGCTAGTAGTGCTCTTCCTTCCTGTAGGCTCCTTAGAATGGGAAGGGCTAGGCCATGAGCTTCTGGAGAATATCTCCTCCTCTGAGGAATCCTCCCCTGAGCTCTCCACTGACCTTCTCAGCTCTCTGTTCCTGCTTTCAAACTGCTTCTGTGCAAGCTGCTTCTGTGTCTCCTGTTTCTCTCGTGTCTGTGTCTGTGACTCCGTCTCTTTCTCTCTCCTTCTCTCTCCACGTTTCCTTGCTTCTGCCTTTGCCTGTTTGTGAGTGCAACTTCCCTGCCTAAATGTTTGGGGCTGTCCTATGGCTCTTGACTCCGCCCCCAAACCACTCCCATCTCCTCCCTTTGTCTCCATGGGAACAGGGCGTGTCCCTAGGTCTGCACTCCTCTGCGTGGAATCTCTGTCTTTAGTTTGGGTGTTAACCCTTCCTGTGCCTGCAGTTTCTTTGGGAAAAGAAAAAAAAAGGCTGCTTTTTCTTTCTTTCTCTGCATTCTGAGCCTGCTTCTCCACCACATAACCCCCCCCCCTTAAGATATTCCGAGCTGGCGTCTCTAGCGCACAGCACGGAATCCATCTTTGGGTCTGTGGGCCTGCAGGATATCCATCTAGCCTGTCCTCTCTTGCAGCCAGCTGAACCCACGCTACCCGTTCGTGCCATGGCTGCAACACATTCACATGAAAAACCTGCTGTCTTCCTCTACTAGTTCTCACTAGATATCTGACTGGGCCTACCTGTCTTATGACCTTACAAGGCCCCCTCCCTCCATCTTCAAACCTTGGGTTTGATCTGGGTAGTGTTACCACAACTTTCTCGCCTACCACTAACCGACGAGGTCGGGCGCACCAATCATAGTGGTTTCCCTGGCGAGCTCGGCTAGTGATTATGTTCTGCTCCGCCCCTTGGGATACATGCTGTAGGCGCCCTGAAAGTTCCCCCTTTTTCCTTGGGACAGGCTTGGTCCTATACTCTGCTTTTTGTGGGCTCAGATTCCTATCTACCTTCTTCCCATAGAGTGCGGATATACCTCCAATCTCAGCCCGTTCCGTGGAACCAAAACCTCTTGACCCCCTTACTGTTGGAGCTAGCTCCATGACCTCCTCTACTAGCAGAAACCCAACCTGCTCGCATATAAGCTGAGCTATCTTGTCCCCTATTTTTACCTTAAAGTCTGCTGCTGCAAAATTGAGCAATAAGACTTTAACCAGTCCTCGGTAATCAGGATCCACGACCCCCGCCCCTACATCTATAGCATTTTCCACTGCTAGGCCAGATCGGGGGGCAATCCGGCCATAACAACCGGGTGGTATCTCTACCTGTATGCCTCTCTCCACCAATGCCCTACCCTGCCGAGGAATAATGATGTCCTCTGCGCTATACAGGTCAAAACCCGCAGCCTGTTCTGATGCACGTTTTGGAATTCTGGCATTTGGGGTTGTGCGACAGCATCTCAGTATGAACTTTGGTTTATTCTCTGGGTCCTGTCTTGGGGCTATTTTCTTATCTGGTTTCCTGCGAAAGCTTTCAAACAAATGAGCAGGCACTGCCTCGGTCCTAACACTTGCCCTGCGAGAGGATGTCAACTGCCTTCCTTTGTTTCTATCCCCTAGGGCATAGGTGTCAAACTCTGGCCCGCAGGCCAAATTTGGCCCGTAGTGTAATTATATTTGGCCCGCGAGGCTATACCAAATGACTACTAGAGCTAGCCCGCCGGTATTATACAGCACATTCATTCATCGCTAATACTACAAATCCCATAATGCCTTGCTGTTGTTTTGGCGCGTCAATCAGGACAGGTCCCAGAAACGCCCTCTCCTGTGTGACAGAAGTCATAGCGATCTCAAGCTACAACTGTCACTGTGGAACCCCTTCCCAAAAATGGCAAAAAGAAAGGCAGACAACAGGAACTTTCTGGACAGGTGAGAGACAGAATATTTGTTTACATATGTAAAAGACAGACCTATCTGTCTGATTTGTGGAGTCAACGTGGCTATAACTAAGGAGTATAACATTCGATGACACTATGAAACAAAACACCATGACAAGTACAAGGACCTGGACATGACTCAAAGGAGCCAGAAAGTGGAGGAGATGAAAAGAAGTTTGGTTTCACAACAGAATATGTTCAAAAAAGCCACATCACAAAGTGAGGCTGCTGTAAAGGCTAGTTATATTGTGGCAGCAGAGATCGCAAAATCAGCCCGGCCCTTTAATGAGGGAGAGTTTGTGAAAAAAGTGCATGTTGAAAGTTTGTGACATCGTGTGCCCAGAGAAAAAGCAAGCCTTTTCAAACGTGAGCCTGAGCAGAAACACAGTAGCTGATCGCACATGTGATCTTGCCACCAATCTGTATGACCAGCTTTTGGAAAAGGGAAAAGATTTCGTTGCATTCTCCCTTGCTGTGGATGAGAGCAGCGACGCATCTGATACTGCTCAGCTGTCAGTCTTCATCCGTGGAGTGGACTCAAATATGTGTGTTACGGAGGAGCTATTGGGATTCAAATCAATGCATGGCACAACCACAGGAAAGGAAATTTTTGAGGAGGTTTCCAAATGCGTAACTGAAATAAAGCTGCCGTGGGATAAACTCGATGGATTAACGACAGATGGTGCGCCAGCGATGTGCGGTAAAACAAGAGGACTGGTGGGCAGGGTCCGGGAGAAGATGCAGGAAGAGAACTGTGCAGGTGAACTAACTGTTTATCACTGCATCATACATCAGGAATCATTGTGTGGCAAAGCCCTAAAGATGGAACATGTTATGACCACAGTAACACAAGTAGTTAACTTTATAAGAGCCAAAGGTCTGAATCACCGCCAGTTTAAGTCTTTTCTGGAGGAGTGTGGTTCGGAATACACAGACGTGCCGTATCACACAGAGGTGAGATGGTTAAGCCGAGGAAAAGTACTGAATAGATGTTTTGAGCTGCATGAGGAAATATGTCAGTTTCTGGAAAGCAAAGGGAAGGACACAGCAGAGCTTCGGGAGAAAAGGTTTCTGTGTGAGCTGGCCTTTCTGTGTGACATCTCGAGCCATCTCGATGCGCTGAACCTGCAGCTTCAGGGGCGGGGGCGCATCATCACAGACATGTACGCTGCAGTGAGGGCTTTTAAAACTAAACTGTGCCTGTGGGAGAATCAGATGCTGCAAGGAAACCTTGGCCATTTTCCCTGCTGCCAAACCATGAAAACGCAGTTCTTTACCAACTTGTTCCCATGCGCACAGTTTGCTGAAAAACTCAGTGTACTCGGCGCTGAGTTTAGCCGGCGATTTGCCGACTTTGATGTCCAGAAATGTAGGTTTGAACTGCTCAGTAATCCCTTTGCAGTTAATGTGGAAAACGCACCAACCAACCTCCAAAGGGAGCTAATTGAACTCCAGTGTAATGACACGCTGAAGTCAAAGTATGATGCAGTTTCCACAGTTCATCCTGACACAATGCCTCAGCTCCGCACCCAAGCTGCTCAGATGCTCTCCATGTTCGGCAGCACTTATCTATGTGAGCAACTTTTCTCCTCGATGAAGATGACCAAAACATCTCACAGGAGACGACTGATGAACACCTTCGCTCGATACTGAGGATTTCCTCAGCTCAAAGCCTGAGCCCAGACATTGATGAAGAGATGCCAGGTATCTGGCTTGGGCACATCAGATTAGATCAGTGTGCAGCAAACTGAGCAATAATTAATGTTTTCTTTATGCACTTTTCTTGCTACTCCAAGACATGGGCTTGAATGGTTGATTAATTTTATTATTGTTATTTTATTTTAAAAATTATTATTTATTATTATTTAAATCTTATTTAATAAATGAATGTCATTGATGTTTTTTTTTTATTTGAAATTGGTTTTTGCATATCTGAACTATTAAGTTATAAATTGTATAGTAATAAGTGTTGCTTCATATTCAATGTTAAAGCAAATCTTGTTTGGGTCCATATTAAAAGGTCCATTTGTTCAATGCTGGCCCGCGACTTTGTTCAAGTTTTACATTTTGGCCCACTGTGTATTTGAGTTTGACACCCCTGCCCTAAGGACACCTTTCCTGCTCCTACCAGCTCTGGGGTTTCTGCTTGGGCTATACTGGACATTACACCAGCCTCTGTTCCCAAACCTTTAACTAGGCCTCGCCTAAACTGAGGCCAGTCCCTTCCTAAAACAAGTGCATGTGGGAGCCCGGGGACCACCGCCACCGATATTTTTCTTTCTAACCCCAGACCCTTTACTCTCACCGTATGCAGAGGGCAAGCAGAGACAGCCCCATGCACACATCTAATTTTTATATTTCCTTCAGAGTCTTTTGCAGTTTCTCCCCCTAGGGCTAGTATTTCTCCCCAAAGTCCTTGTGAATCCATAGACTGGTTAGCCCCGGAGTCTAAGAGGGCTTCCACAGGGATGTTCTCCACCTCAACAGCTAATAGGAATCCCTCCCCAGCGTTCCCGGAGTGGGTGGTCACTAAGGCTGTTCTGGCCCGACAATCCCTCCTCAGGTGTCCTCTACCTCCACAAGAAAAACATTTCCTCGGCTCGTACCCAGCTCTTCCCAAAGGCTTCACCTGTGTGACCTCCCTCAACATTATCCGGCCCTTCTTTTCTGAAACTCCGGGGACTACCTGATCCAGAACACCCACCTCCATTTGGCTGACCACTCCCGCTTCTAGGGGGGACTCCGCCAATGAGGTATCATCCTTGGTGCTTCGACCATCCGGGAGAGTCAGGAAAGATGGTAGCTCACTTGGAACAGCCTCAACAATCTGCTCCAACATAATGTTGTTCACAATGGAGTCAACACTTTCCTCAAATACCTCTGAAACATCATTAACACTTTTCTCCAATGCCTCTGAAACATCCTTAACACTTTTCTCAAATACCTCTGAAACATCATTAATGTCTTTGTCCCGAATCAATGGGCTAAAGGACAATTCCCCTTTACCCGGAGCCTCCAGTCCCTGGAAAGCTCCCAAAGAACCTGAGACAGTTCTTAAGGATTCCGTCGTTTGCTTCTCTGACGTCTTCTTATGTTCCGTCATCCACGTGGTCATCATGTCCAGGAGCGGATGTTGCTGTTCCCTCATCATGGCAGCCATCCATTCTTGCGACTTTACAGCTGTCTCCTGCTGTTGGCGGAAGCAGTCTGCCATCCAATTGAGAAGCTCGGCACGCTCCATACTGCGAAGCTGGAAAGAAAACAGAGAGAAAAGACACACCAAGTGCGGCCCTTATCACAGCACCCCCTCTCCTCCACCTGTAGAACCTCCCCCCTTGCAGCAATCCTGGATTAACCTCTTTAAATACGGGTTTACCTGCTGCAAGTGGTGAATCAGGCCTCTCAGCACCTTCTGTACCAGCTGGGCTCTCCAACTCCGGTCCGCTCTGCTGAGTCTCCGGTCCGGGTTCTCTCTGCAGAAACTTTGAGGAAGGCTTTCAGGATGTCTCTCTGGCCACCTTGTAAATCCTGATGTTCTTTGTAGCTTCAGTTGGTAGGTTTTTTCCTCATCCAATAACTACGCCACCTGTCGGAGCTCCCCCGTGTGGCCAGGCGGTTGCCTAGTGATACGAGAGGGTTCCGATTGTCCTTTGTATAAATTCAGCCCAAATAGCATGTAGTTGTGTCCTTTAAAGGATTAGAGCCAAGTGCAAAGGTCACAGGAATATTTCTTTATTTGAGAAATAAGGATTTCCTAACCAAATTAAATTCTTTGGCAAGAATAGTTTGAAGCTTACGAAACATAAAGTCAGGATACTTCTCCATATAAACACAAGCCTATTGAACAGTCCTTGGCTTGGTTTAGTTTAAACCTTTGTTCCACATATAAAAACTCTTTTTACAACAGCAGTCTGCTTTCTGGTCCCAAGGAGGCACTATAAATCTCTACTGTTACCTTCACAGCAGGTATAGCAATATTCCCTGGTCCACCAAGAGACTTTTCAAATGCAGTAGTATTTCTTCCAGTTACAATATGAACTTTTAGCTTCTTCCTGGCTTTCTTATCCATGCAGCTTTTATCAGCCAAGCTACCATTAAAAGCCTAGCTAAAAGTTATGGGCTTTTCATAAAATATCCTTGTTAAGAACTTCTGGGTTTTCTCCAGCTAAACAAACCCTATTCAGTTCTTATTCCTTTTAACACAGATATCACATTCAGTAATCAAGAACTCCTGGGTTTTCCTCCAGCTCATTAAAACCCCTATTCAGTTCTTTTACTCTTCCTTGGCACAGACAGCACAGTCTATCTCCATATCTGAAACACTGCTTGCATCCAGACTGTCCCCCAGGTCCATCTCTTCCTCGCTATGCTCCTTCAGATATCTGCTTTCCTTAGTATCCACCTGAGAAGCTTTTGTAGGTTGTAAAGCCTTCAAGACTTGCTCCCAGCCATGCTTTGCAGAATGTGAGCTTGTGGGGGAAGGGCAGGAAAAGGTTTCCCTGTTTAGCAGCTCTTTTAAAGCTTGTAAAGGGCTCACCTTGCTAGTAGTGCTCTTCCTTCCTGTAGGCTCCTTAGAGTGGGAAGGGCTAGGCCATGAGCTTCTGGAGAATATCTCCTCCTCCAAGGAATCCTCCCCTGAGCTCTCCACTGACCTTCTCAGCTCTCTGTTCCTGCTTTCAAACTGCTTCTGTGCAAGCTGCTTCTGTGTCTCCTGTTTCTCTCGTGTCTGTGTCTGTGACTCCATCTCTTTCTCTCTCCTTCTCTCTCCACGTTTCCTTGCCTCTGCCTTTGCCTGTTTGTGAGTGCAACTTCCCTGCCTAAATGTTTGGGGCTGTCCTATGGCTCTTGACTCCGCCCCCAAACCACTCCCATCTCCTCCCTCTGTCTCCATGGGAACAGGGCGTGTCCCTAGGTCTGCACTCCTCTGCGTGGAATCTCTGTCTTTAGTTTGGGTGTTAACCCTTCCTGTGCCTGCAGTTTCTTTGGGAAAAGAAAAAAATGGCTGCTTTTTCTTTCTTTCTCTGCATTCTGAGCCTGCTTCTCCACCACAATCATCATCATGTGAGCCCACATACCCCCCTGCTCCAAGTACAAGTGACATGGCAAGCACACTGGCTATGCACCAGTTTGGTTGCATCACAGTCTACAAGGGGCAGACATGACTGTCAAATACAAACAGAAACGGGGCATTCATAAGCATCTCTGCAAATACCTCTTACACACTAGGACTGATGGAGACCTTCAGCAAAACCATCACAGGCAACTTGGGTACTGCAGACCTGGTGCTGGCCACCCCACCTCACCCTCAAGGTGATCACAGTACATGCTCAATGGCAGGGACACGCATGGTCAGTTCCCCCCTACTAAGCTGACGTGCTGTAGAGGTGCATACCCCATCTGGGGAGCAGATGTAGACAGCTGTTATGCATGTGAATTGCATTATGGGTACTGTTGTCTCTATCCTATCCTGGTTACCACAGCAGACAGTATGTCCGGTGACCTGCATCCTGTCTGTGGCCAGCCATTGGTATGAAAAACCCCATAGTGATGTAGTACAATGTTTAATAGAATGTCCTCAGTGGCAGACGTCATGGTTGCAATCCCACAGTGGGCTCCCTGTAGGTTTGGGTCTCCCCTACCCCGTGCAGCACCTCATAAGGTTTGTGGGATGACCTGTACTCCTTCTGCAGCCAGCCATTCATGGGATAAATACATGTTGTTGTAGCATAATGGTGAAGTCGATGAATTCAGGGTCAGACGTCATGGGTCCAATCCCTCTGTGGTCTGCCCTTAGTAAGATTGTCAGAGGCAACTCCCTTGTAGGCCTTTAACAGACACACATATGGTGTTAAACATGTTTTAATGGGAATATTGTTTTAATGTGTAAATGAAAACAACACCCTCACTTCATTTGCCAACGGTAACGTGGCCTGGAAACTGCCTTAGCTGTGGGTCTCCCCTATCCCAGTAAGCACAGCAGAATGTATGTGTGTTGATGTGTAAGTGTTGTGTAGCCAGCCCTAGCTCTGACAATGGTCATAGAGGCATAGCACACTGGTTAGTGCAATAACTATACAGCCAGCTCTCATGGGTTCAAATCCCCAGTGCAACAACATCAGGAAGAGTATCTGAGGTGCCACCTTTTTGCATGGCTGTAACAGTTAGACACATCTCTGTAGTGTGCGGGTAATGCCAACATACCCAGTCACCCTAGTCCTGTAGACTATGATGGCGCTGAGCATGGGCTGTAGAGGGCACGTCACAGGGCGCCACAAGCTAAGGTGCCCTATGATGTGCCAGCTGGCCAACGCCGGGGAGCCTCACCGCCATAATGTAAACAGAAATTCACCAATTAAATTAACAAATGGTGGTGTGGTGGCGAGATCAAGTGTATGGGGACTGGAGAAGCGGCCCATACCGTTAGCGATGCGTTTCACTGTTCTTATAAGAATACTATGACGTGTTCTTGGCGTCAAAATCCCACGTGTGCTGTGCACCGTAATTGCACCAGGTAGCACGTAGTAGTGCGAGATAGCACGTATACGTGTGCGACACGGCGCATGAGCCATGTGCATCATCGAGCTGTCGTGCATGTGTCGTGTCGTGCACGCACACGCGCTATCTCTAGAGTGAAAAAATGGACAGTCATTCACGAAAGCCTGAATTTACCCGGAGGGAGCTCAGGATCCTCTGCAAACTAATCTGCACCAGATAGAGCCGTCTGTTCCCAGGTGCATCAAAAAGGCAGGACCTTGCATGGGTGAGGAGGGCATGGGTGTGCCTCACCAGGTGGTACAACTGATCTGCCGACTACCCACGTGAAGTAAGTGTATGGGGACAGGTCACACAATGGCAGTTGTGCAACACAATATACAGCAAGCATCACATATCATACATGCAGAACATGGTGGAAATACCAGTCTGTGGGACAAGCTGTTGCCACTGTAGATGCGTATGGTGTGGATTGCAATCCTGCCCTATCCCCAGAAGACTCACAGACCTGATCACACGGGTCTATTACACATCCTGGTGTTATGTTACATGCGTGTGATGCGGTCTCAAATGTCTTCTCTATCCCCAGGAGGCGTCACACATGGTTAGAGAGGTCTAGCATAGATCCTGGTGTTAGGTTAACTGCATCTGTTTCAGTCTCACAGCTCTGCCCTAACTCGAGGAGGGCCTGGACCTGATGAGAGAGGTCTATTATAGATCCTGGTGTTAGGTTAAGTGCATTAGTTGGGGTTTCACAGCTCTTCCCTGACCCCAGGAGGCCATGGACCTGATTACAGAGGTCCATTAGAGATCCTGGTGTCAGGGTACCTGCATCTGTTTCATTCTCACAGCTCTGCCCTAACTCCAGGAGTGCCTGGACCTGATGACAGAGTATTATAGATCCTAGTGTTAGGTTAATTGCATCAGTTGGGGTTTCACAGCTCTGCCCTAACTCCAGGAGGGCCTGGACCTGATTACAGAGGTCTATTATAGATCCTGGTGTTAGGTTAAGTGCATCAGTTTCAGTCTCACAGCTCCACCCTAACCTCAGAAGGTCCTGGACCTGATTACAGAGGTCTATTATAGATCCTGGTGTCAGGGTAACTGCATCAGTTGGGGTTTCGCAGCTCTGCCGTAACCCCTGGAACTGCCCTAACTCCAGGAGTGCCTGGACCTGATGACAGAGGTCTATTATAGATCCTGGTGTTAGGTTAAGTGCATCAGTTGGGGTTTCACAGCTCTGCCCTAACCCCAGGAGGCCCTGGACCTGATTACAGAGGTCTATTATAGATCTTGTTGTTAGGTTAAGTGCATCAGTTGGGGTTTCACAGCTCTGCCCTAACTCCAGGAGGCCTTGGACCTAATTACAGAAGTCCATTAGAGATCCTGGTGTCAGGGTACCTGCATCTGTTTCATTCTCACAGATCTACCCTAACTCCAGGAGAGCCTGGAGCTGATTACAGAGGTCTGTTATAGATCCTGGTGTTAGGTTAACTGCATCAGTTGGGGTTTCACAGCTCTGCCCTAACCCCAGGAGGCCCTGGACCTGATTACAGAGGTCTATTATAGATCCTGGTGTTAGGTTAACTGCATCAGTTGGGGTTTCACAGCTCTTCCCTAACTCCAGGAGGGCCTGGACCTGATTACAGGGGTCCATTATAGATCCTGGTGTTAGGTTAAGTGCATCAGTTGGGGTTCCACAGCTCTGCCCTAACCCCAGGAGGCCCTGGACCTGATTACAGAGGTCTATTATAGATCTTGTTGTTAGGTTAAGTGCATCAGTTGTGGTTTCACAGCTCTGCCCTAACTCCAGGAGGCGCTGGACCTAATTACAGAAGTCCATTAGAGATCCTGGTGTCAGGGTACCTGCATCTGTTTCATTCTCACAGCTCTGCCCTAACTCCATGAGTGTCTGGACCTGATGACAGAGGTCTATTATAGATCCTGGTGTTAAGTGCATCAGTTGGGGTTTCACAGCTCTGCCCTAACCTCAAGAGGCCCTGGACCTGATGACAGAGGTGTATTATAGATCCTGGTGTTAGGTTAAGTGCATACATTGGGGTTTCATAGCTCTGCCCTAACCCCAGGATGCCCAGAACCTGATTACAGTAATCTATAGCCCAGCTAGGTGTGTTTGTGCATGCTCCTGTTGCATTCGGCCACAAATGCCCTATTCACAGGAGGCCCTAGTTGTGACCACAGAGGTAGAGTAGACAACCTGGTGTTATGGTAGTGGCTCCTGGTGATGTGTTCAGGGCCACCCAATCCCCGTGTGACGCCAGAACACATCACACAGATGCTGTTGCACTCAGGGCCCAACAGCCTGCCTCTCCACGAGGCGTTCGATAGTGGAGCTTGTGGATGTGGGTGTTTGTACCCCTGTTGGCCTCTGCTCTAGGGCAGAGGTTCCCAACTCCGGTCCTAGTGGGCCAAACACTGTTTGGGTTTTCATGCTGTCTCTAATGAATATGCATGAGATACATTTGCATACCATGGGGCGGCGCATGCAAATGCAGCACAGGCATATTTATTAGAGAAAGCATGACACCTGAATGGTGTTTGACCCTCCAGGGCTGCAGTTGGGAAACTCTGCTCTAGGTATTGCACATGTTTATGGTGTCTGTGCTCTGTAGGGTAAAATATAGGCATTTCAGGCATGTTTATGTTATCTGCAATAAAGGTTCTGTCTTTATTACCACGGTTTAGTAATGGGTAAAATATGGGGACTGGGTTGGCTGGAGCCACAGCTGGGACTTGAACATGTGACCTTCTGCTCCTGAACACACTGGCTGTGTGTACTGCACCACACTGTTGCCACAGGGATGGTTCACACCCTGGGGATACCATAACTGTTCATCAGACAGACCCTGTCTGTTGCAGTGCACGGCACCCACCTAAACGGGGCTAGGCCATGGTCTGCTGTGGGCAGATGCCACTGCCCCCTCCGCCACCAGCACCCCTCCGCCACCATGGTGACGTGCCATTATGCCGGTGGTGCTGGTGGTGCACAGTCTCAGGCCATCCAGTGTGCCGGTAGGCAGCTGCCTATAGTGTGGGATCTGGGATAGGGGTGCCTGCATAGACGTCCGCGCTTCCCCCCCACCACCGCCTGCCAATGTTCTGTGCCCTTGTGGGTACCTACTGGGAACTCTCCCCTGTGACACTGTGAGAAACACACTCATGCCCATGTTGGGCCCTCAGCAGTTGCTGTCTGGCTGCTCTACAGTTTCAGCTTTCCTATGTGCCACCTAGGCATCTGCCTAGTCTGCACTGTGCCCCAGCTGCACCACAGCATGTGCCGCCTGCAGCCCTCTGTATCCCATTTTCCAGCATCTGCACAATTGCCCTTTCCGACATGCCCACCCTGCTTTTATGCCACATGGGCACGCCATAAGCAACCTGTCCAATAAAAAGGGAAAACCCTGATCGGCGCTATTTCAATGTGGGATCATTCACCTTGTAGGGGGACAGAGCATAGACCTTTCCAAAATTAATATATTTTTTATGAGCTTTCTCAGTAGTGTTTTTTTATTTTTCCCATTAATATCACTATTGGCCAGCTTGGTTATGTTGATTTTAAATTTTGTTCAGGTCATTTTCAATGTTTATTTGCCTTTTTGTTCTGTGCACATGTATCACAACTATCACTTTTTTAAGGTTTCCCTGGCTTTGCTGTACATTGCTGACGGAAATGGTTTCTCTTTCCTGCACATGTGCCTAGCGCGAGGGTTTCACTCGCGCTAATTTTTGGAGCTGAATTTCACGGCGTTAGTGTGCAGGGAGCCACTCCACGCCTACTCTCTGCCCCTGGGGAGCCTTCCTTCGCCCTCCGGGGAGCCTTTCTGTACCCTCAGCATTCGTTTCCGCTGCTGCACGCGTTATCGTGCGATACGTGATGTCTTCGCCCAGTAAAGCACTATTATCATGCGATAACATACCTTATCGTGCAATAATGTCAAGGCAGCGCAATTAGTGCCCTTTAGTAAACATACCCCTTACTGTTCCATGTAAAGCAGCTGTTACACTGCTATGTTTTGTTCCTTGTAAATTGTCTTGGATTGTAGAAAGATGTTATATAAAAGTGGTTAAATAAATAAATAAACAAAATATACAAACTGTTCAAATTTCTTCAACTGAGATACAAGTGGATTCACTCAGCAACTCCTCATTACCTCTCTCCTCTTATCTCTCTGAACAACCCTCCTTGGTAACTCCATTCACCAGGCAAATCACTATCTGTGGCCTCCTTTACTATTGCCAACTCCAAACTCCATTCGTTCTATCTTGCTGCACCATACACCTGGATCACCTGAGTCAGTACATTAGACTCCATCGCTGGTCCTATTGAAATCCAGGCATAAAACCCACCTCTTTGAGGCTGCTTTTGTATCCTGACCCTTTTATTCTGCTGTCTAACATCCATGTTTATTTTAATCATTTCCCTCAAGAACTACCTACTCCCTGTTTGTTCTGTTTGATTGTCTTCAATGGATTGTAAGCTCTGTGAGCGTGGACTTTCTCATATGTGTTTATGTAAAGCGCTATGTATGCCCTGTAGAGCTATACAAATGATAAAAAGTAGTAAGTAGTGGTAGCAGAAGTAGTAGTAGTAAAAGTGTTCAAGGTAAATTAAAATGTGAAGCATTAAAATGATATTAAAATAAATAAATTAAGACAGTATAGCACTCAAACAATATCAATAACGTAACTAAGATAAACATTAAAATATCATACATTTCAACAAAAACATCATACCATTTTTTGGGGGGGGAGGGCGGTTCAAGTCAGTGCTGACTCCTGGTGACCCAGCAGCTTCTGGGGTTTTTTGGCAGTGTAACTAGAAGTAGATTGCCAGGCCTTTCTTCTGAGGCAATGGACGGTTACATGACATGCCCAAGGCATTGGTGATGGCCCAGATACCCAGTCAACTTCTGAGCACCTCAACAGACCTTCCCACTCAATCACATACACCCTCAAAAGCCTCTCCCACCTGATGACAACTTCCTTTTGCATGACATCCCCCATAATGACAACCCTCCTACAAGAGACCTCTCCATTGATAACAATCTCCTTGGCAATCAAACTCTGGAATTCGTTACCGAAGGATATAGTAAAAGCTGTTAGTGTATCTGGGATTAAAAAAGGTTTGGACAAGTTATTGGAAGAAAGATCCATAAACCATTATTAAAGAGGACCCGGGAAATCCACTGCTTACTACAGGTTGAGCATTGTGGAACCTGTGGCCTTTGGGAACCTGCCATGTACTTGTGACCTGGATTGGCCACTGTTGGAAACAGGATACTGGGCTTGATGGACCTTGGTCTGACCCAGTATAGCATTTCTTATGTTCTTATGTTCTGAAGAGACCCAACATCTGATAAAAATCTCCCCACAAGAGACCCCTCCACTTAATGACAATCCTTCTTGCAAACCATAATGCTACTCTACCCCAACTTCTGACTTCCCCAGAACTTACCAGGGTAGCACTGCTAGTCTAGTAACTGGGGCAGGAATGATCACTTTCTGCTCCTACCCAATTGCCATCCAGGTTCAAAATGGTTAATATGATCCCTAGCAAAAGTCTTGTGGTACTACTGTTAGTGGTCATTCTGTGAAATAAGGACAATTGCTCCTTATTTCAAAGATTAACCCCTAGTTGTAGTCATATAAGGCTACCAGGGTAATATCCACCATTTTGAGCTCAGGCAACAATGGGACATGAATAGAGGAGGATTGCTCCTGCCCTTTCCATTAGACTACTAGGACTACTAAGGCAGGTAAGTGCTGGGTAGTCAGTGATGGTAGAGGAAGGGCCACATTAGAGTCTCTCAGGAGAGGTTGTGCTATGAAGTAAGACTGTCATGGGGTTAAGATGGGGGGGGACTGTCAGATTGAGGGTTCTGATTTGAGGGGTTCAGATTCAAGGGGGTTATGCGATCAGGGGAACTGGCTTTCAGCACCTTTTACCAATGCTGTTTTTTGTTAGTGTGGTCATGCTACCTGTTGCCAATATAAAGGTGCAGTTAACACCACCTCTTACATCGATGCTATTGGCAACTCTGACAGCATGGGGTTAGAAAGGGTTTTGCTAACTGCCAGCAATGTCCATGGCTTATCTCTTCTCATAACCTATTCCATGCCCACGCCAACCTGTGTTAAGCAGTTAGAGTGGGATTTTTACTGTGTAGCAGTTTTTGGGCACATGACAGCAGTTAGCATGGGCTTGAGCTGTTAGTATATGCCAAAACCCTCTGTAAATGCTTAGCAGATTTTAGCAAGCACAGGCTGAGAATCCGGAAAGGCCGGTTTAAATTCTAGTGCTGCTCCTTGTAATCTTGGCAAGCCACATAACCTCCCATTGCATCAGGTACATACTTAGATTGTAAGCTCTCTGTGGACAGGTAGATAGCCATTGTGTCTGAACTACTTAGAAAGATGTGATCAAAATCCACATCAATCGCATACATAATAAAAGCTAAAATCTTAGCATGGTTGCATTACTTTGGTACATACTGCATTAACACAGTAATTTTAGGGCATGGTAAAGAAATCCATTCTTTTCACCGTTCAGTGCAGAGGCCTTAGAAGATCAGATATATAAAAAAACAAAAGAGGGTTGGATCCCTCTAAATTTAGCCTATGAAAAGAGTAATAATAAAGGTCAGAAAAAGAAGATAAATGCTTGTAGCTTTTAAGTTTTCCATCAAATAATCCCTGAAGAAAGTTTTGAAGTTTACTCACCTTGCTAAGAGCAAGGAGGAGAAAAAGAATAGTTTCAACAAGTAACATTGGGAGTAATTTGTTACTTGTCTTTTTATGCTATAAACTCAAATACTTATTAGCACTGTAAATCCCTGTTTACTGACTCATTGACAGTTCACATGCTTTTTCTTCTGTCTTCTTAAACATTTATGAGTCTTCATGAATATGCAAATTCACTACCTAATGCGGGCAAATAGTTGCAAGTACAAATGCTGTGTTAATATTTCATACAGCAATGGGAGCAAATCAACAGTCATAAATTTTAAACAAATATGTTACCTTATTAAAAACTAATGAAGCAGTGGAGGGGACCCAATGTGGCATTTTCTGCTGAAGGTAATCCATAAAATAGAGCTTTGCAAGGACACTTACTTAAAAAAAATCATAAAGGGGTTAGACACTTCAATTTCAACTCCACCAAATTAGCAAATAATTTACAACATGATAGAAACTAGTATCACACAACTGATACAATATTATTTGTTAACTGCTCAATGGGCCACTCTCGTGGCTATACATTATCATGGCGAGGACCTGTGTTCTCTTACTAGGTCAGGTCTTCTCTCTCCTCTTCAGTCTGTTCAAAGCTCAGCTGCTCTCTTCTCAACTCACTTCTTTGGCTCCCCTTCCATTTCCATATCTAGTTCAAACTTCTCCTACTGATCTAAAAATGCACTCATTCTGTTGGTCCTCACTACCTTTCCTTCTCATCTCTCCCTACACCTCTCCTCGGGAATTCCGCTATTCTGGCATATCACTTCTATCTGTGCCCTTCTCTTCCACTGTCATCTCTAGACTTTGATCCTTTCACCTTGCTGTTCCTTATGCCTGGAATAAACTACCTGAGTCTGTACACCAGGCTTCGACTCTGGCCCTTTTCAAATCCAGAGTGAAAACGCACCTCTTTGAGGTCTTCTATGTGTTTCCTTACCATATTCCTAAATGCATTCTTGTCCTCAGTTGTTGTATTGTCTATCTTAATTAGATTGTAAGCTCTAAGAGCAGGGACCATCTTTTGCATGTGCCTGTACAATGCTACATACGCCTTACAGCACTATACAAATGATCAGTTGTAGTAGTAGGTCTTTCATTCACTGAACCAACTAGGGATACTATGGAAGAAAATTTGAGCTCCATTAGGTGAAGCATTTAAGGATCATTTACTAACAACATACTCACTATAGGGATACAATGAACTCTATAGCAAATAGTGCATGCCAACCATTAAATTACCCCCTTAATGGACCTATGGCAAGTGGTATTCTAACTTGCATGCTAAAATTTTATTAATGTAAGGTTAGTACAGGCCTTGACACATTTTCTTGGAATCGAGGAGCCAGTCTAACAATCTAGGTGCCAGCTAGCGAAATCTAGGTCATAGTGCATCCCCCTTCCCCACCAAAAAGGTATATTGCAGTTATTTTTTTAGATTTTAGGGCCTGATTTGCTAAAATTGTTCCCCCAGGCTCTTAATGGGCTACTGCACAGTGCCGACAGTGGTCCCACTCCTCCTCCTCCATTTCCCATCACCCCCACTCACCCTTTAAGCTATACCTATATGTATATGTGGTGCTGGGGGTGGGGTGCCTGCATGTGTGTGTCGTGCTGAGATGGGGTACCTGCATGTGTGTGTATGGAGATGGTGTGGAGGTGGCGTGTATGTGTGTATGTGATGCTGAGGTGGGTTGTATTGCTTAACCCTCCAATAGCTTGCACTCTTCCCACCCCTCAACTATGTCTCCATTCCCAGACTCTCTCCCCTTTTTCCTCCCTCTTGCACTCACCCCCTGCCCTCAGGGCCAATGCAACTCATTGTGAAACAGTACACTTGCACAGGGCAGTTGTCACAGGAAGGCAGCATGGTCGGCAAAGTGAGCTGACCGGGCCCAGCTGTAGCATGAATGGCAATAAGACATGGCCAGCAGAGAGGCAGAACAAAAATCAGCTTTGGGGCTTTGGAACCCATGTGCATGCAGCATGTCTGATGGGTCCCTGCCTCTCAGTAACATGAAGTTGCATCAGAGGAGGCAGTGACATGTCAAACATGCAGCATGAGCAGGAACTCCAAAGACCCATGCTGCTTTCTTCTTTTTCAAATTCATACCAGTAACAAGTTAGGCGTCATGAAAGAAAAGGGGAAGCAAGACCAGTCAAGGTGAGGTGGGAGCCAAGGCACCAAGTGAGGCGTAGCTCTGTTATTGTATTCAGAATAGCAGGAAGTGGGTCCTTTGGATGCCCTTTATGAGGAGAGATGGTAAATGCTGTGCTGGGAAAATTTTTTGAGAGGCACTGGGGAGCAAAACAACAAGTCTCACTGCATTCTTCACGGAGCAAGGACAGTACTGGACTTAGCCATATGAGTAACTGAGGTCATCTGTCCCATTGCTCTGTATTATTTTCTGCCTATTATAGTGTGCCACCTTCAGAAACTTTCCTCAGAGCCTTTGCCTTAATGGGACCTGTGACTTTTTATTTCTCTTTCATTATTCCACAGAGGTGGTGGGATTTTTGTAGACAGTATGTTTTACTTTACAAAATAAAGATAAAATGAGCTCAGTCAGCTCCTGTCTCTAAGATTTTTGGGAAGGAGGGGGAGTAGGTGTTCTGGACACAATGGGATTTCAGAGAGAGTATCTAAAATGCACCTGAGTTGTGGAGTATCCGATTTGAAAGCAGTAATTAGGGAACCAGCAAATTGTGTATTTCGTGCACTCGCTGAAACGTTTTTTTTCTCAGTGGTTGCACACATAATTACTTTACAGAGAGAGCTTTATTTTTATTCTTGAGTGGAATTTTCTTGAACTCAGAAGGAGGTGTGCCCACACTTCTCTTTTTCCTTCTCAGCCTCAGTTTATCTAGGAAAAAAGAATTAAAGGTAAATAGTCACATAATGTGTTATCTCTTTATTGCACTAACTGGTATCATTTGTTCACCATTATTTCTGCAAATTCAAGTTAACTAATATGGCTACCATACTACTTTATTTAAGAAAATGAATCATAAGGCCCAGAAGCAGACTTTGCATAGAAACTAATTTTATCATTACACAGGGAAAGGAAACAAGGGGCTTTTCTCAAGGAATGGAAGAACATCGAAGCCTAAATGATCTTCCCACTCGGGCACATTTCTTTTTTGTACCAAACAGATGTATGGGAAAGGATATATATTCAATAAAATTAAGACAGATACCAGAGTTATTGATGACATATTACATTTATAACTTCACTCATGCATAAACCTTGTAGACTAACCAATTTTATTGAGGCATAAACTTTTGAGGACAAGAGGTCACTTCAATGTGAACTCTTATCCTGGAAAGTTCATATCTCAATAAACTGGTTAGTGTAAAAGGTACCACCTGCCTCTGTCATTTTTGCTACTCCAGACTAACCCACTACCATATCAGAATTTTCAACATGTTGGGACACAAGAGAGACTTGTGAAGGGCTATACTGGAATGAATGAAGGTGGGAACAGCAAAGATGGTGGGGACCGATGGGGGGCAGCACAGTAGTCATCTGAACAGGGCAGCAAAAACGGTAGCACTGCCCTGCTTGTCCTCCACTCTCCCACACACATTCTTTGTTGAATCAAGCCTGCTCCCCTTTAAATTTCTTTAGCCCCACTTATTTTTTTTTGCAGGATCCAGCATTACAGCCCATCTCTGGCACTGTCTGCCCATGGCGATCTTATCTCCTGAAGGCAGAAGTGCTCCAAAAAGCTGTGAAAGACTGGCACTGTCTGCCCACGGATAATTGGATCCCTACCAACAGACAATGCCAGTCTCAGCTGCGATAGTGGCCTTTTGCAGCACTTCTGTTCACAGGGATCTCTTCTACAGGCAGACAGTGTTTGTATCAGAACCCTTCTACCCATATGTGCTCTGAGCCCCATGCACCAAGTCCGATTTTGCAATCGCCGTGGTGACCTGGCACCTGGGGTTTGTTGAGTTCTTGGTTTAGTGTATAGGTCCCATTGTTTCAAATTTTAAAAAAAGAGACTGATAGTCAAGGCATATTAGGTTTAGGTTAACTAGAGAAGTTACTAGGGGAGTAGAGATGTTTAATTTTGTGTGTCATTTGCAGGTTTTTTTGTTTTAATTTGATGTATTTTCATTTTGATTTTATAAAATTTCATTTCAGGGCAATTTTGTTAATGAAGAATTAGCTATGGTTCTTGCCAAAACACCCCCCCCCCCCCGAAAAAAACAAGTCACTTAATCATCCAGGTAAGAACTTATAGGCCGATGCAGAAACCCTTCTCTAGAGCACAATACCAGACCAACTCACTGGAGACTTGGTAGTCCTTTTGAATGGGAAGGAAGTAATTGCTTCTAGATCATTAAGGATCAGGTCACAATCCATAAAATAATACACCTCATGCTCTCATTGTTGTTCCAATATATAAGATATATGAAGGTATGCAGTATTTTAGAAAGGCCATTTATGTGGTGAACGGGACATGGAAGTGAAAATACAAATTTTTCTCAACTGTAGAAGTGAGGGTGATGTAAAATTTGATATCTCTATCCCTCAAAATGGACGCGATTGTTGAAATTGCGTCATGGTCTGAAGAAAGTGCAGGAATGCTTGGAGACTGATATCCATGTGTAGCAGGAGGGGCCATTTCACAAATATATATGTGGGAAATATCAGTGAACATTTCACAAAGCACACATAAATACTGCCATTCACACATATATTTCATCCATTTTGCAAGCCTAGATGTGCAGCTGCCCTTAATCACCTGCAGAGGCCTCCATTTTAATTTGGAGGGGGGAGAATAGATATCGGGGGATTAAGAGGAATATCCTCCTTAATCCCTCATGTAAAGGGCTGACTAAATGAGCATTTTTAAAATGCCTATTCATATCAAGGAGCATGTGTAATTCGGGACATGCCCAATTCTGGTCTTGCACGTGCATTCAAATATGAAATGGGGAATGCACATACGGATTTTTGTTTTTCCCAAGCCATACCCCCTACCTGCCCCATGCACTTTCAATGTGGCATGGCCATGCACTTGTAAACAGGACCTTTTCTAAAATGGCCATTTACATATGGGTGTGATTATAATGTGTGTATGTCTGATTAAACTTGTTTAAATCACTAATAGGACTTCTAAAATAACCCCCTTAATGAAACAAATGTAAAGAGAATAAACATTTCCTTTTCCAAAGATACAGTGACTCAAGATTATAGTTCAGCAAAATACACAAAAACCAACAGTAATGAAGTTTACCAGGGTCCTTTTGGCTTCTTTGCTTCCAACAATCCCATAGGAATAAATGTAGGATTGTTTGTTACTATTACAGAATTTCCATTGGTATATGTAATTTTGGCAATTTATTAGAAGCGATATGATCTCTTCTGACTGAGAGAAATACTTTCCAAATGCTGACATTATCAACTTCTTGTATCTCCTAGTGTCTTGGACAAAAATAGCTTCTTCCTCTCTAGCTAGTGCAGGAAAGTCAATCTTCTTCATGGAGCAGGCTAGGATAAGTGACTCTACAGAACTACAGAGCTTACAACAGAGCAAGGTTAAACTAGAAAGAGGGAACAGGAAATCAATTTGCCTTAGTTTGATATATAGATCTCCTTCACAGGCAGAAGAAGTGTACAGAGATTTAACACAAAATATACACAGTAATGCCTGGAAAGGAAAAGTGTAACTGATAGGAGATTTCAATATTCAGGATGTTGACTGGCACATTCCAGCTGCGGTGTCATACAGAAGTAAAGAGATCCTGGATTCTCTACAGGGAGAACTATTCCGGCAACTGGTAACAGATCCCACACGTGAAGGGGCCATACTGGACCTGGTGCTTACCAATGGGGAAAGTGTTTCTGATGTTATAATGTGAGATCATTTCACATCCAGTGATCATCAGATGATGTGATTCCGTACTAGTTGTAGGGCTGATAAAATCCATTCAAAAGTGGGGGAAAAACTAACTTTGACAAAATGGGATAATACTTCAAGGAGTCGTAAGTGGGTTGGAAATAACTGGGGGTTGTAGAAAAGCAGTGGGCAAAACTGAAAGGGGATATTTATTTTTAAGGGCAACAAAACTTTTTGTTAGAAATGTAAATATAGGTAAAAGGAACAGGAAGCCACTATGGTTCTCAAAAAAGTAGCTGAAAAGGTGAAGAAAAGAGGATGGCCTTCATAAAATAGAAGAGATCACAGAAAGAGGAAGACAAGCCTCAATATTTGGAAAAACTTTGAAAAGCTAGGGAAGTAGTCAGGAAAGCAAAGATACAAAAAGAAGAAAAAATAGCCAATGCAAAAAAAATGTAGGGACAAGACATTTTTCAAATATGTTAGTGAGAGGAAGAATTAATAAAGCAGTATTATCAGACTCAAAGGTGAAGGGGACAAATATATTTATTTATTTAGTTAACAGGCTTTATATGCTGCTTTATCATTTCAATCAAAGCTGTTTAAATTGTAACTTAACATTAAACAGGGATATTGATAACTTGTAATTTTCTGAGGCAATGGAGGATTAAGTGACTTGCCCAAGGCGGGCTAGTGGGAATTGAATCCTGATCTCTGGGTTCCAAAAGCCAGGGCTCTTAACCATTAGGCTACTCTTCCATGCCTTGCAACACATATATAGAAGCTGTTGAGGATAAAGCAGACTTGCTTAACAAATATTTTTGTAACCGGGTAAGGCGGCATGTCGCCTCTCGCCCCCCCTCCCCCCCAGGCCCCACCCCCACTTTCCTTTCCCCGACAGATTAATTCAAAACAAACACATGACAACCATTTGGGACTTAAACTGGTCGCAGCTTTAATAACCTTTTAAACACACATAATACAACATCAACACATTTTAACTCCCACCCCCCCCCAAGCAGAGCGAGCTCTCACCCGCCGTGTTAGTAGCAAGGTGACGCCGCATCCGCTTCCCCCGGGCACAGGCCCGACATTTTCCACGCCCTCCCTCTTCCGGCTTCGCCATGCTATTAGCAAAAGCCTGAGGGGTTAACCGGGTCGGGGGTACCCCACCCCCGCCCTCATGCTTGCTACCGGCTCCGGACCCCGGAAACCTCCGGGATCCCGCCAAAGCCCCCCCCTTCCAGCTGCAACAACCCAAAACCCCCCCCAACCAAAGCCTCTCCCAGGCAGGGTGGGCGGGCGGGCGTCTGGAGCCTCCAGCCCCGACCCAGCAACTGCCGATGCAGAGCTGGGTCTACGCGCCACTCACCCCCCCCGCCGCCGGGTCCTAGCCTCCTCATTGGCTCCCGGGCGTTTTAAACGCCGCGGGGAGCCAATGAGGCGCCCGGCCGCGCGGGCACCATCGAGCCGCGCGCCGCCGCCGCAACCGAGGGGGGGGGCGAACGGCCCGCCACCCCCCCGGTTAGGAGCGGCCACGCGGACGGGGCCCGCGGCCTTGCTGTAACCGGGTAAGGCGGCATGTCGCCTCTCGCCCCCCCTCCCCCCCCAGGCCCCACCCCCACTTTCCTTTCCCCGACAGATTAATTCAAAACAAACACATGACAACCATTTGGGACTTAAACTGGTCGCAGCTTTAATAACCTTTTAAACACACATAATACAACATCAACACATTTTAACTCCCACCCCCCCCCCAAGCAGAGCGAGCTCTCACCCGCCGTGTTAGTAGCAAGGTGACGCCGCATCCGCTTCCCCCGGGCACAGGCCCGACATTTTCCACGCCCTCCCTCTTCCGGCTTCGCCATGCTATTAGCAAAAGCCTGAGGGGTTAACCGGGTCGGGGGTACCCCACCCTCGCCCTCATGCTTGCCACCGGCTCCGGACCCCGGAAACCTCCGGGATCCCGCCACCGGCTCAGGTCAGCCACGACCAGAGCTGCCCCCCAAAGGTAAGCTGCGACCAGCCCTCGCCCCCAACGGAATACCTTCCAAGGCCTCCTGCCAATCGTTAAGCAGTAAATCTAGCCCTATCGGGGACAAGTGCACCCCGTCCGGCCTATAGAGGCCAGGGCAGTCCACGTCCACCAAAGGGTGAGAAATTTGACAGCCCCCTTGCTGGCCCACCCACCGGCCAATTTGACGGTTAATTTTGGTCACACCCCGTGACCACCGTCGCTGAGCCCTACAGGACGGCCTTGGAATGATATCCGACCATAGCAATAATACATCCAGAAACATCCCCAAAACCACCCCAAAGTCCTTGATAGCTGCTCGAATCAACCGCCGGCAAGTCCATGAAGCGAGATCGTTGCCACCTAAGTGGAGCAGTAACACATCCGGGGCGCCTCTGGTTCGCTGGAGGTGCCGAAGCAAAGGCAGGAGTTGTATCCCCCGGAGTCCGCGCTCGCCCAGCCATGTGATCGTCACCGCCTGCTCGGAAAGTCCCAAATTCAGCCCCATTGGGCGCGTCGCTGCTCGCCAACCCGCCCAGAAGACAAAGGAGTGGCCAGGAATCCAGCAGCTTCTATGCCCCACATCTGAAAGACAAAGAAATAGCCCCGTTAGTGCCCCCCCCCCACTCCCCTAGAAACGCACATAGCCGTGGAAAGCTCCCGACCGCCAACGCCCAATGCACTGTATCTCCTGATCGGGCAGCCCGGCCACCGCCGCACTGGTCGCCGCCCAGATCCGGAAGGAATGAGGGGCGAAGGCACCAGGGCCCTCACCTATCTGTCGTAACGCCAGCCGTAGCACTGCGGTAAATTGGCAACGCGTAAGAACCCGCTCGACCTGATGGATAAAAAGGCTACCGCTAGCCTCCGGACGAACGCGTCAGTACGCCTGCAGCAACGCGACCGGGCACGAGGGGGAACCCTGGACCGCGGCCAAGTCCACCCACATACCCATTCCCGCCTGATCCGTCGTAGAACGGGCAAGGCGGATACGAACCCTACTCCCGAGCAAGTGCACGTGACGCACCTGCACCTCCCTCCCATTGTGAAGCCGCCCCGACTCCGAAACCAGCTCGCCCACCGAAATGCGCCGAAAAAGGCTAACGAAAAAATGGCCCGAAAGAGCACCCCTTCATAGTAGGTGGCCACCACCCGCGACAAGGCCCCGCATAACCGACGCAGTAAGTCATGAGTAATAGGACGCCGCCAATCCCCGGGCGAGGGACTAGACCGCTCCCAACCCCGCAACAATGTACGCGTTAAAAATCCCCCTCCCGCCCCCCCCCACCCGATAGCCCGTGCGAAAAAGGCAAATCCTGCTAAGTTCCTTCAGACCGTGGTCCGCGACAGGCCCTGTTCCTTAGCCGCCGCCACATACTGACCCAGAAGCAGGTCCGACGCTGGCCCGGGACGCCATCCATGGAGTAGCAAGAAGGACCCCACACTGCAGTAGCCACGTTGATACGTGACCCATGTCGCCGAGGTCCGCATCTGGCGCCAAGGTCCGAAACAGCGCCCACTTGAAACGGGAAAGAGCATCGGCAATCTGGTTATGACTCCCCGGAATATGACGAGCCTTAATCACTAAATTCAACTGCAAGCATGAAAAGACCACCTGCCGCATCAGGTCAGCTACCGGCTGACATCTTGGGGAATAGTTATTGATCACCGACACTGCCGCCTCGTTGTCGCACCACCAGCGCACTCTGCGATTGCGGAGTCCATCCGGCCACAAGGACAGGACCACCACAATGGGAAACAACTCGAGGAAGGTAATATTCCTCGTAAGCCCCACCGCTCGCCAGGATTGAGGCCAGCCTTCTGCGCACCATGCGCCCCCAAAATAAATCCCCCAAACCGGAACCCCCTGCTGCATCAGTATACAACTGCAGATCCGCAGAAGTCACCTCCGGGTCCCTCAGCACCGTGGTACCATTAAAGTCACGAAGAAAATCGTCCCAAATCCGCAGATCTGCCCGCAAGCTGCGTGACATCCGAATCCGATGATGCGGCCTAGAGTCGCCTGCAGTACCTGCGGACAACCGGCGCAAGAACACTCTCCCCATCGGGATCACCCGATACGCAAAATTCAGGGACCCCGCCAAAGACTGCATCTCCCGCAGCGTTAGCTTACTAGAACCCAGCGCATCGGCGACCAACACCCGCAGACTCGTAACTTTCTCCCCCGGCAAGCGGGCCTCCAACGCCACGGAATCCAACTCCACTCCCAAAAGGTAATAGTCGTCGCCGGACCCGCCGTCTTTTCGGATGCTAATGGAACACGCGTAACGTACGGCACCCAAAACCTTAGGAATGTGATCATTAACCGAGGAACCAATAGGAAAAGACCACCCTACCTAAGGCCAGCTCAGTTGCCAACTTATCTCGTACCAGCTGCGCGAAATGCCGCACCGAAGGCGAATTCCGCGCCTTGTGTACCCCTACACTGCCCACCACCGGTATGGGAAACGCCTCCTTAAACCCGCATTCCAAAAGACCGCTGACTTGTCGCTTCGGATACCTCCTAAGCCACGGGCCTAACCCCTCCATCGCAACAGGGGTGGGGGCCAAACTCCAGACGTCCCCATTACTTGTGGCTGGGGGCTGGCACGCCCCCGCCACTCTTCTTGACACATTTGAGGGCTGGGTGACCCCCATTACAGACGGAGCAGGCGTGCCGGAATTTGCAATCCGGAAAGGGGCAGGAAGACTTGTTGAAGCGCCAGCACAAGTCCCCCGTTCCCCCCCCCCTGGAGTTCTCTGCAACACAGGTGGCACGCCCGATCGAAAGGGCCGATCCGCCTGTGCAGGGGTGGCTACTCCACCTCTTTGCCCACCCATACCTCCCCCGCCAGGTCTGATCGCCATCTGCGTTAACCAAAGATTAATGTCCTGCGTTCCCCACGACAACAGGCGATTCTCCTCCATCTTATCACGGAATTTCTCATCATAGTTGAGCCAAGCCCAACCGTCATGAGTCTGTGAGGCCTCCAGTATGGAATCCGCGTAAGCCAACAGCATACCGTACTGCTCCGGATGCGAATGACCCCATACACTCGCCAAACGCAAGAAAGACCGAGTCCAATTAACCACATTCCGAGCCACTCTCTTGACCCTACCCGCCTTCTCGTCCTCCTTACGCTTCCGTCGGCTATCCCCCGACCGTTTCCGACCTTCGAGTAAGCGGAAAATATCTACGTATCGACGTTTTACAATCTTTTTCCGCAGAGTCTTTGGAACTCCCTCCCATAACTCCGAGAAACACGCCACCGAAGGCACAGAACCCACCTGTCCCACGCCGACCTCCCCGCCAGTGGCCCGCGGGCTCCCGGCCAAGTCGTCGGACACCGAGCCGGATGAAGACTCAGACGTTGAAGAAGAGGAGGACCCCGAACGCCGCCGCCGGTGACCGGAACACCGCTTGCGCTTGGACGCTCGCTTCTTACCCCCCTCCCCTGCCCTCACCCCAGTAGCCAACTCACCTGCCACTGGTGCTGCTACCTCAGAAGACACGCCCGGCTCCGGTGGCGTCAAAGCTGATGCTTCCGCTCCCCCTCCGCTTCCGACAGACACGGGGCCTCCACTTGTGCTCGCCCTCCCGCCGTCCAGCTCTCCAGCAGGAGCCCCCCACGGTTGCCCCCAGTAGGGCCAGCCAGTCGAAACCTGCGGAGAAAAAACAGGGAAAGGTGAAGGAAAACCCGCCCCCGGCCGAGACGGCTGCCACGCCCCTAGCCATTCCGCGCGGGAAGAGCCTTGACCCCCGCCCTGCCAATGCGCCCACATGGGGGAATAGGCTGCCCCTGCAGGAGCGGATCCACCCCCCGGACTCGCAGCGTCCATAACCACAGTGCTCAACTGAGGAGCCGCCCCTAAACCCACCCCCGTGGGACCTATAGCCACCCCCAAGCCACCAGGGGCCTCTCCCCGCCCCAAAGTACCGCTAGCCGGGGCTGCTGACCTACAACGCCGGCCCCCAGCTAACCGGCCAGCCGAGACCCCCCTACCCAGCCGCCCCCCCGGCCTGGTGACAGGGCTAGTACCACAGTCGGACGCCGGGCCACGGCTCGGAGCCCTGCCCCTGGTCCCCCTTCCAAGAGGAGCCGAGCGCCCCAATGGAGCAGGCTCTCCCCTCCGAGGA
Organism: Ichthyophis bannanicus; assembly: GCA_033557465.1. Taxonomy (NCBI): domain Eukaryota; kingdom Metazoa; phylum Chordata; class Amphibia; order Gymnophiona; family Ichthyophiidae; genus Ichthyophis; species Ichthyophis bannanicus. The sequence goes on along the minus strand of CM066032.1, from coordinate 195,233,858 downwards.
CCGACCGTCTTAGCCCTCCCAGACCCGTGGCGCTTTCCGGAACCCCCCTTCATTCCTCCCCCGGCCATGGGCTTAATTATTTATTTATGTAGCTATGGATTTTATTTTATTTTACTAATATTATTATTATATGTGTGTTTTTTTTTTTTTTTTTTTTTTTAATTTAAGGATAGAGGGGATTCCCTAAATAACTAAGTGGCTTGCCCAAGACTACAAGGAACACCCGTTGCTGTCCCCTAGTGGGATTTGAAACCCTGACCTTCCCCAAACAAACTTGCCTGTAGAGCCACGAGCCTCCTGACTCCCCCGCCGCTGGATCGCTGCCCCCGGAGCTCCAAGGACGGCGCCGCTTCACGTGCTGCCTCCCGCTGCGCCAAGGCCTGGACAACCGATGACGATCATGCGCAGCAAGCCCGCACGCGTCTGGAGCCTCCAGCCCCGACCCAGCAACTGCCGATGCAGAGCTGGATCTCCGCGCCACTCACCCCCCCCGCCGCCGGGTCCTAGCCTCCTCATTGGCTCCCGGGCGTTTTAAACGCCGCGGGGAGCCAATGAGGCGCCCGGCCGCGCGGGCACCATCGAGCCGCGCGCCGCCGCCGCAACCGAGGGGGGGGGGCGAACGGCCCGCCACCCCCCCGGTTAGGAGCGGCCACGCGGACGGGGCCCGCGGCCTTGCTGTTCTGTGTTCACAGATGAAGGGCCTGGAGCAGGACTTCAGAAAACTCCCACAAACAGGAACAGAAGTGAAGGGAATCTTTAATGATTTTCAGAAGCCTGTTTTTATGAGGAACTAGGTTAACTAAAAGTAGACAAAGTGATGAGGCTGGATGGATATATCTGAGGGTAATGAAAGAACTTGGGGAAGTTCTAGAGACTCCACTGTCTGACCTTTTCAATGTTTCTTTAGAATTAGGAGTGGTGTCAGAGACTGGAGAAAGGTGCATGTGGTCCTTTTACACAAAAGCGGAAGTAAGGATGAAGTTGAGAACTACAGGCCAGTTAATCTATCTCTGTGGTGAATTAATTAATGGAAATGCTGCTAAAATAGATGACAGTGAGGTTTTTGATGTCCAGTAGGACTGCAGGATCTGAGGCAGCATGGGTTTACTAGAGGCAGATCTTGTCAGACAAATCTGATTGATATCTTTAACTGGGTGACCAGAGAGATGCACTGAGGGAGAACCCTAGATGTAGTGTACTTAGATTTCAGAAAGCATTCCACACAGACAACTTATAAATAAATTGAGCACCCTAGGGATGGACCCTAAAGTGACTGACTGGGTTAGAAATTGGTTGCGTGGTAGGTGACAAAGGGTATAGGTAAATGGAGCTCATTCTGAGGTAAAGTATATTACCAGTGGTGTGCTGCAGGGATCTGTCCTTGGGTCAAATTCTTTTTTTACATCTTTGTTAGTGATATTACGGAAGAGTTATTGGGTAAGGTTTGCCTCTTTGTGGATGATACCAAAGTCTGTGATAGACACCCAGGAAGGAGTAGAAACATGAGGAGCGATCTAGCTAAGCTTGAAGAATAGTTAAGAATTTTGCATCTGAGCTTTAAAGCTAAAAAATATAGGGTCATGCATTTGGGCTGCAAAAATCCAAGAGAGCGATACAGTATGGCTGGCATTCTGTTCTGCAAATAACAGGGTCGGATGTACGGGCTGGATTTCCAACCTACGCTCAATTCCAAGACCTGATTCTGTGGCCAGTGATCCCTGCATGTACAGAGCGTTTGTGCGGGGCGTGCTGGATGTGGGTGGGAGGGGGAGGAGTGGAGGCAGAGCAGGGATGTGGCCAGGTGCTGGGACATACAGGGTCAGTTCAGGTCTGACCCCTTTATGTCCACTGGTACACAACTGCACGCTTGGTTTATTCTACCCCAAATGTGGAGTAAGTCTCGGGTGCCCCCCACATCATGTGCCGCACACCCCTACACCACAGTCCTATGGCCACACTGTGTCCCTGCAGACATGATCTGGCCCACAGCAGTCATGGGTGAAGGCCGGACAGTGGACTGCAGTGGCAAATGTATGCCATGGCATTCCTAGCTAACCTGTAGACGGCTCATTGCCATGGTGCCAGGCCATCACTACTCCCTTGCACCAGCAGTGTCGTTCTGGCATCGGAATGGGTAGCTCCCCGTATGTCAATCTGCTCAGCATATGGGGAGCATTCAGACATCTGTGTCCCCGATTCTGCTGTCACGGGTAAGTCAGGGCCCCCCCAGCGACATAATTGGGTATATCTCAACCCCAGCTATGTTTTGTGCGAAAACAGCAGCCAGACAAGCAGGATGCTGGATCGGCCACCATAGGGGATAAAGTATTTCTGTCAACAAAAGAGGAGCAAGATCTGAGCGTGATTGCTTCCGGAGATCTTAAAATAGCTAAACAGGTAGAAAATGTGATGGCAAAAGCCAGAAGGATGATTGGGTGCATAGGGAGAGGAATGGCCAACAGGAAAAAGGAGGTGATAGTGCCTCTGTATAAGTCTTTGGTAAGATCTCATTTGGAGTATTGTGTACAATTCTGGAGACCACATCTTCAAAAGGATGTAGATAGAATGGAGTCGGTGCTGAGGATGGCTACTAAAAATGGTCAGTGGTCTCTGTTATATGTCATGTGAGGACAGACTTAATTTAGTGCAAAGGAGGAGAGGCAGAGGAAATGATAGAAACATTTAAATACCTCTGTGGCATAAATGCCCAGGAGGAGAGCATCTTTCAATTGAAATAAAACTACAACGAGGTGGACATAGGATGAAGGTGAAAGGGAATAGACTCAGGAGTAATATGCAGAAATATTTCTTTAAGGAAAGAATAGTGATTCATGGAATAGTTTCCCACTGGAAGTAGCAGAGATGATGACAGTATCTGAATTCAAAAACGCATGGGACAAATACAGAAGATCTCTAAAGGAAAAAACAAGCATTCTAGTAGTTGATATGGAAGGGAAGACTAGATAGGCCATATGGTCTTTTTCTGCCATCATGTTTCCATGTTTCCATTTCAGAGAACAGAACAGCATTCTTGCTGCTTCTCCCTTTTTATAGCCTCCTAAAATCTCCTCAAAGATGATGCCCCCTACTAGAACTCCTATTTTATATTCTTGCATAAGCCTCTCTCAATTGGGCTGGAACATGCAAATGAATTAAGTGAGGAACCATTGATGACTTTATACATTGGCGGCCTGATATTCTTCAGAGGCGACTGTGTACTACTATGGCCCATAGCCATCGCCGTTGATCTTTAATCCCGGATATTCAATGCTGTGGTCATATGCGGCCCCAGCATTGAATATCCAGGGCTATCGCACATCTCACAAGCTCGCAGAAACTAACCAGGCAGGTGCAATATTGAATGTAATCACTCTTCTCCTAAAAACGACTTGCTTTACCTATTACATATTATCAAGTTTGCATAGTAAGGTGTTTAGAATTCTAACTGACGCTCCATGCAGGGCTGGTGCAAAGATTGAAGGCACCCTAGGTGGGATTTACATTCTACTGACTCTGCCCATGTCCATTGCCTTCTGCCCCTGCCCCTCTCCAGGGCTGTCAGTGGCAGTACTGGCTTAGAAACTTCAATGTAGCGCTTACCTACAGTCTCTGGATCTGTATCACGGTTTCTCTCTTGCACTATCTGCCACGACTGCCCCCTCCGACACAGATTTCCCACCTGTATGGCAGCCTCCTGTCCCAGATTTCAGCAATTGGGACAGAGGTGGTAGAAAAAATATTTATTTTCAATTTAGTGATTTGAATAGATCAGTTTGTAGAATCTACATCTGTTATCTTTAGATTTTGCATGTTTCTATTCCTCTGTTTATTTATCTGCTTTGAAGTGATACTGTTGCTGTCATGGGATGGATAGAGGGCAGGGTATTGACTCCAAGCCCTATTGCTCAAACCTGGAACTACGGTGTTCCTTCCTACCCCCCCCCCCTACCCCCACACATTTCTGACAAATGTCCCAGATTTGCCTGCAAAACAATCTGGTCACCTTATTTTAAAAAAGAGTGATTACATCAGAATCTACAGCACTTATTCATAGTTTTAAAATACAGTTGCCCATAAAAAGGATAAAATATACAATATATAATTCATTTCATCAATTTAATCCACTACTCACCTCTGGGCAAACATCTTCTTTAGTCCAGTCCACATCAGCCCAGTCCACATCAGTCAAAGGTTAAGGAAGTTCATTCAAACACTTGATGTTCCGGTCTCCTGATACTCCATCTCTTCAGATATCAAGTGAGAGGCTTCCGCTTCTTCAAATTCCATGGGTTCAGGTAACTTGGATCGTGGGAAGCTCACAAGGGGACTGACTCCAAGCAGGAGTCCTTCTGGTATTTGAGATCTGCCTCATACTCCTCTTTTTCCCAGGGAGGTATGTAAGCCCCACCCTCTATGTGAGCCGTTTGGAAACCAACCAGTAACAGGTACCACACCCTTTTGCCCTGTATTCCAGCTTCTATATGCATGGATTTTTCCTAAATCCTGGTCCAGATCCTGCATAACTCTTCGTTCTGGGCTTACCCTGCTTTCCTCCTCCTCCTGACAAGGATGCCCCTGACCCTCATAAGTTCTTGGGACTACGTAATTTAGGGTTCTTCCTCTCCCCAGAGACTGAAGCACGCCCTCCCTGCCACAAAATGCATGAGAAACCTGTATACCATAGGCCTCCAGTATATGCAAATTTATCTCATGCATATTAATTGAAGATATCTTAGAAACCTGACTGGTTAGGTGTGCATCCAGGAAAGGGTTGAGAAGCACAGATTAAATGTATATTAACCAATGAACTAATACACACAGAATGGATTTGTTAATTCAAAAGTAATAATATGCATTAAAATGTCTTTTTATTAAACAAGACATTATTAAATGTAGCCTTTTACTAGAGGCTACATTTTTGCACTTGCCATAAGAACATAAAAAATGCCATACTGGATCAATCAAGGTCCATCAAGCACAGTATCCTGTTTCCAACAGAGGACAATCTAGGTCTCAAGTACCTAGCAGTTTTCCCAGAAAACACAGGTTCCATAATGCTTGTATCAGGGCAAGCAGTGGTTACCTGTGTCCTCTTTAATGGTTTATGGACCTTATTTCCATGAACTTGTCCAAATCTTTTTTAAACTCAGCTACACTAATAACTTTTAATACATCCTCTGGAAATGAATTCCAGTTTGATTACGCGTTGAGTGAAAAAATATTTTCTTTTATTTGTCTTAAATGGATTACACCATAGATTCATTGCATGTCCATTAGTCTTTTTACTTTTTGATGGTGTAAAGAATCGATCCATGTTTACCCATTCCACTCCATTTATTAATTTATATTAATTTATTGACCTCTATCATTTTTCCCCTCAGCCATCTCTTTTCCAGGTTGAAAAGCCCTAGGGGTATGTTTACTAAACCGCGCAATTGTGCGGGGCACACTTGAGCGTGCGCTAAGGTACCTTAGTGCATGCTAATAGTATGTTTTTGTGCCCCGCACACGTGCACGCTGCACTAATGGGCCTGCACAAGTGCGCGGTGCGCTGATGTGCGATAGAGGCGTGGAAAGGCATTCTGAGGGCGGAGGAAGGCTCCCGAGGGGCGGAAGGACGGGGTCAATGGGTGGAGAGTGGGAGGGGAGAGGCTCCCCACACAGGAGCGGGGCTGAAATTCAAGCCAAAAAATACCGCCAGTGAAAACCTCGCGTTAGAGCAGATTTAAAGGGAAGAGAAACCATTTACGTCAGCAATGTACAGCAAAACAGGGGAAGCCTTCAAACGTGAGCAGTGTGATTCATGTGCACGGTACAAAAGGGCAAATAAACCTCAAAAATGACCTCGAAAAAAGGGGAAAAAACATAACCAAGCTGGCAAATAGTGATATCAATGGGCAACATTAAAAAACACTCCCAGGAAAGCTCCAACAAAAAAAATGATTTTTGGAAGGGTCTATGCTCCGTAGACCCTTACAAAAATCATTTCTTTTTTTTTTAGCTTTCCTGGAAGTGTTTTTTAAGGTTGCCCATTGACATCACTATTGGCCAGCTTGGTTATGTTTTTTTCCCCTTTTTTCGAGGTCATTTTTGAGGTTTATTTGCCCTTTTGTCTCCATACAAGGTGAATGAGCCCACAGTAAAATTGTGCAGAGCAGGGTTTCTGACTCGTTCGGACAGGTTTCCTATCTCCAGGGACAGCACTGTCTCTGTGGCCACAGTGTGGTGCAACAGACACAGCCAGTGCCTGTAGGACCAGAAGATCACAGGTTCAAATCCCAGCTTGTGCTCCTGCCAACCCAGTCCCCATATTTTACCCACCTCTAAACAGTGATAGTAAAGACACTCCTTTATTGCAGAGAACATAATCATGGTTCAAACACCTATATTTTACCCTACACAGCACAAACACCATAACAATGGGCATTACCTACAGCCGAGTCCCCCAAATGCAGTCCTGGAGTGCCACAACTCAATCAGGTCATATGCTGTTTCGAAGATAAGGACATGTCAGCTTGTTGGCAGAAGGGTACAGGTGGTGGAGGGGGCAGTGGCTGCTGGCCACAGCAGACAGTGGCCCAGCCCTGTGCAGGCTGGCACCGTCCACTGCAACAGACAGGCTCTGTTGGATGTACAGTCATGGACTCCCCAGAAAACGCAGCATATCTGTGGCAACATGGTGGTGCAGTGCACACAGACAGTGTGTGCAAAAACAGGTCACAGGTTCAAAGCCCAGCTGGGGCTACTGCCATTTCAGTCCACATATTTTTCCCACAACTAAACCATGATGGTAAGGACAAACCTTTATTGCTGAGAATATACGCATGGTTAATACGCCTATATATTACCCCACCGAGCACAGACACCATAAACAGGCGCATTACCTAGAGCAGAGTCTCCCAAATGCAGTCCTGGAGGGCCACACACCATTCAGGTTCCATGCTGCCTCTAATAAAGATGCCTGTGCTGCATATCTATGCACCACCCCCATGGTATGCAGATGTAGCTCATGCATATTCATGAGGGACAGCATGAAAACCCGAACAGAGTTTGGAAAACCAGGACTGGAGTTGGGAACCTCTGCCGTAAAGCAGCAGCCAACAGGGGCTGACACACCCACTCCCACACCCACAGGCCCCATTGGCCAATGCCTCCTGGAGAGGCAGGACATTGGGCCCTGCGTGCATCTCCCAATACTAGCACTTGCATACCTTAGCAATGCCACCCTACACCTGGGTATACGGTACACAGCTATCAAACGTTTCCTATGAGTACTGGCAGATAGAAATTCCTACGTTAAGCACAGTTTGCTGATTGAGCTCCATCATAACAATCTTTCTGATGTCTGCAGTGTGTGCTTCCGGTCTGGTCTCTGACAGTGTTCACCACCCTGGGGAGTGACCCCCAACAGTATTGAGTACCATATCCATGCCTGTACTATGCCCAGGACTGGTGTGGTGGGCAGGGCTGCTAAACTCCTCTATAGTAGCACACTGCTGGCATAGGTGTGGGAGTGTGTGTCTGTCTACAGTGAGCGTTGGCTGCAAACACCTTCCACAGCCCACAGTGCCAGCACTGTTGCCAGTATTGGCCTGCCAAGGTGAATAATGAGGAGCAAGGTAGCATGGGTATAGCCCGGACAGGGTGGCCTGGCCAAGATGCATCTGCACAGGGCATAGGGCACTGGCTGGGACATTTTAGTGCCCGGCCACCACCTACACAGACAGGGTGGCCTCAGTATGTCCTGCTGGGAGATCACTCTCACCCTGACTGTGCAGTGACCACAGCATGGCTAGGCACCCCCATAGTGTTATATAGTAATTTTTTTGTGTGATATTTATGGGTTTCCTTTTGGGGCCCAGTCACTGATTTATCTGCTTGTTGTGTATGCTGACATCCCAGTTCTGGGTGCATGCATTTCCACCAGGAACATGCACTATGGACTAGCTAGCAAACTGTTTGCAGCTGGTATGTGTCTTGATGGAGTGCCGTGCAGTGGCTGAAGGCTTGTTACAGGGGAATATCAGATAGTGGTGGGGTGCAACTTAGCATATCCAGGCCTAGTGTCTGTCTGCTATTGTGTTATGGATATGTACAGAACTGCATTGACTGCCCTGTAGGGTGTCTTTTCCCCAGCAGGACTTGGGTTGATAGTCCCCTCTACTGTCACCATTGCAGGGAGGTAGAATGTGGATCTGTTGATGGGAGACCCTCTTTGCCACCCTCAGCCCTGGAGAAGGAGGGTGGTGGTGTATAATTCTCCTGGGGGTCCATGGGGGCTACACCTGACTGAGACACACAGATATATCCAAGATGGTTCTGCAGAAACTACCTATCTCACATATTAACACTGCTTTGTACCTGCATCATGGCTTATTTCTACCATGGAAGGTGCTGTGGACCTGGTGCTGGGCGCCTCACTGTACCCTCAGGGTGAGCACAGTACCCGCACAATGTGACGGTGTGTAGCTACTCTGTGCCAGTAAAACACAGGCCGAGGTGCTGTGGGGGTGGACATGGTCTGTTCCCCGTACCAGGCCGAGGTGTTGTGGGGGTGCATACCCCATCTTGTGTTTATCTGTGGACAGCTGATTTGCATGTGCAGTGCATCATGGGTACGGGTGTGCTAACCCTATCCTGGTGACCACAACAGCCTGTCTGTGTGGTGACGTGCAGGCTCTCTGCAGCCAGCCAGGGACTTGCTAGGAGCTATAGCCCAAATGGTTACCTCACTGCCTGTGAAACCAGAGGTCATAGGTTCAAACCCACAGTGGGGTTATTTGATAGGGCTGCCCAAAGCGTTATCTCTTTTTAATGTACATTTTTGCTGCCAGCAAAAACACCCTCAGCATACTGTACCCATAAGGTGCCTCTGAGGGCGCTTTATAGGGCACCCTATAGGGCACCTTATTTTTCCCGTCCATGAAATGTGCACTATACATTATCCTGTGATGCAACTTATAGGGTGTCCTGTAGGGGACATTTTAGGGTGCCGTGGCAGACAGTGCACTGTATGATGTGCCCTATGGAGTGCCTTATAGGGTGCCTTATACGGCACCTTCAATTACGGCACGTGAGGGCGTGTTTGCTGGCAGCAATTAATAGCATAAAAATAAAGTGCTGCAGGAAGCAAAATGTACATTGCAAAGCTGATGCCTCAGCCAGCCTTATGTATTAGGCACACTGGGGAGCAAACTCATGACCCCTGTATCAGCAGTCAGTGCCTTAACCATTGTGCTCCACTGCTGCTCCTCCTTGCATGTCAGCGCACCTACTTATGCTTTTCATTCCTTAAACTACACAGTGCTGCCATCAAAAACAGTACTCTGACCTTGCGGTACCTCATACGGCACCCTATAAAGCACCCTATAAGCATCATTCTAGAGTGCTTTGGCGGACAGTGCACTTTAAAATGTGCCTTATAGGGTGCCTTATGTTAACACGCTTTGAGAGTGCGTTTGCTAGTAGTGATAATTAAAATAAAAATAAAATGCCTCCTAAAGCAAACTTCCCCATAATGCATAATGCCTCAGCCAGCCTTATTCATTGGGCACTGTGGGGGATTGAACCCCTGATCCCTGCATCATTGATTAGGGTCTTAACCATTGTGCTGTGGTTCTATTTCTGTGCTTGCACATCAGCGTGCCGCCTTATGCCTCCCAATATTAAAATGCCTCCTAAAGCAATAGCATGCTGCCTTATGCCCATCAGCATGCCGCCCAATATTAGGCTGGCTCCTAAAGTAATGCCTCAGCTAGCTGTCTTCATTGGGCACTGTGGGGGATTGAACCCCTGATCCCTGCACTATTGGTAGGTGTTTTAACCATTGTGCTGTGGCTCTGCTCTTCTGCTTGCACATCAGCGCGCCACTTATGCCTCCCGCGCAGCTTTCTCATGCGCTAAAGTGCGGGGCGCACATGGGTGACGTGTTAAATGCTATAAAGATATAGCCCACTGGTTACTGCAATAACTGTGGAGGAAGAGGTCATGGGTTTGATCCTGCAGTTGGTGTTATATAAGAAGAAGGCTGTCTGAGACATTTCCTTTTTTAATTTAAATCAGTGCTGCCAGCAAAAACACCCTCACAGTGCTGTAACCTAAGGTGCAGCATAAGGCACCCTATAAAACACTCCATAGGGCACATTATTTATTTATTTATTTATTTATTTAACAGCTTTTATATACCGTGCTCTTTATTATCAGTGCACTGTCTGCCAAGGCACCTTATAATGTGCCCTATAGGGCGCTTTATAGGGCACCTTACGAGCCACCTTAGTCTACGGCACTGTGAGGGTGTTTTTGCTGGCAGCACTGATTTAAATTAAAAGGAAAAACCTCAGACTGCCTGATTAAATAACACCACTGTGGGATCAAACCCATGACCTCTGCTTTAATAGTCATCAAAGTAACCACTGGGCTACATCTCTATAGCTTTGAACACAGCACTGGCTGGCTACAGAAAGACTGCAGGTCACCACACAAACTGTCTGCTGTGGTTACCAGGATAGGGCAAACTCACCTGTACCCATGATGCACTGCATTTGCAGATCATCAGTCTACATCTGATCACAAGATGGGGTATGCACCTCTACGGCACTCTGGCCTGGTAGGGGGAACTGACCGTGTGTGTTACAGTCACAGAGTAGCTACAGACCGTGACATTGTGCGGTTCCTGTGCTCACCCTGAGGGTGAGGTGGGGTGTCCAGCACCAGGTCCGAAGCACCTGGTTTAGCTGAGATAGGCTATGCTGTAGGTCCTCATCAGTGCCAGTGTGTGATAGATAGTCATTGTAGATCCACCTAGGATGCATCTGTGTCCATCTGTAGTTCCCCGTCATGCCTAGCTTTTGTGAACTATGATGCACCCAGAATAATGCATATCCTGTGTGGTTGTCATGGTCACATGTTATAAGAGACAGGTGGTGGTCAGACACAAAAGCAGATTATGTTGCACCACCCAACCCACCCCTGTGGGTCAGGGTGAGAGACAGGATTTCCCACCAACAGATCCACATTTTACATCGGTAGCAGTAGAGGGGACTAACAACTGCAGTCCCACTGGAGAATAGGCACCCTACAGGGCAGTCAATGCAGATTTGTACGCATCATATAGGGCACTAGCAGACAGGCAGTAGGCCTGGAAAAGCTCAGCTGCCCCCCACCACTATATGACATTCACCAGCAGAGGGTACAGTCAGCCTCCACCCACTGCACCCTATAAGGTGTTCCAGCCATACACATGCTAACTGCAGACAGTCTGCTAGATAGTACATAGTTCCTGTAGAAACTGTGCGCCCCCAAAAATGGGATGTGAGCACACACATACCAAGCAGGTATGTCAGTGATTGGGCGCCAGAAAAGAGAACTCATAGATACCACTTGGAAAAAATGCTAGATAGCACTATGGGGGAACCTAGCCATGCCATGGTCACTGCTCAGTCAGGGTGAGAGTGCCCCCCCCCCCTCAGCATGACATGCTGTGGCCACCCTGTCCGTGCAGGTGGTGGTTGGGCACTACAATGTCCCAGCCATTGCCCTATGCCCTGTACAGATGCATCCTGCCCAGGCCGCCCAGTCCTGGCCATACCCACAGTACCTTGCTCCTCATTATGCACATTGTCAGGCTAACACTGGAAACAGTGCAAGCAGTGTGGGCTCAGTAAGGTGTAGGCAGCCACAAAACACTGGATAGACATACACACACTCCCACACCTATGCCAGCATTGTGCAAATATAGAGGTTTTTGGCAGCCCTCGCTGCCACACCAGTCCTGGGCACAGTGCGGGCAGTGCTATGGTACGCAATACTGTTGGGGTCACTCCTCGGGGTGGTAAACACTGTCAGAAACAAAAACTGAAACACACTCCACAGATATCAGCAGAGTTGCTATGATGAATCTCTGTCAACAAATTGTGTTTAACATAGGATTTGTTATCTGACATTAATCATAGCAACCTTTTGATATATGTGGAACGTGTTCCCAAGTTTAGGATGGCATTGCTAAGGTATGCAGGTGCTAGTATTTGGAGATGCTGCTACATGCAGGGCCCAACGGCCTGACTCTCCATGAAGCTTTGGATAATGGAGCCTGTGGGTGTGGGTGTCTGTGCCCCTGTTGGCTGCTGTATAGGGCAGCGGTTCCCAACTCCGGTCCTGGTGTACCAAACACGGATCAGGTTTTCATGCTGTCCCTAATGAATATGCATGAGATACATTTGCATACCATGCGGGCGATTTATACGAATGCAGTACAGGCATATTTATTAGGGACAGCATGAAACCTGAATTGTGTTTGGCCCTCCAGGACTGCAGTTGGAAAACTCTGCTCTAGCGATTGCACATGTTTATGGTGTCTGTACTCTGTAGGATAAAATATAGGTGTTTATGGCATGTTTATTTTATCTGCAATAAAGGTTCCATCTTTATTACCATGGTATGGGTACTGGGTAAAATATAGGGACATGGTTTGCAGGAGCCACAGCTGGGACTTGAATCTGTAACCTTATGCCCCTGCACACACTGGCTGTGTGTACTGCACCAAACTGCTGCCACAGAACCAGGTCATTCCCTGGGGATACCATGACTGTTCGTCAGACAGACCTTGTCTGTTGTAGTGCACGGCACCCACCTAAACGGGACTTGGCCGTGGTCTGCTGTGGGCAGATGTCACTGCTCCCTCTGCTACCAGCACCCCTCTGCCACCATGCTGACATACCCTTGTGCCGGTGGTGTTGGTGGTGCGCAGTCCCAGGCCATCCAGTGTGGTGGTAGGCGGCTGCCTATTGTGCGTGATATGGGGTAGGGGTGCCTGCATAGACATCCCTGCTTCCCCCCGGCACTGCCTGTCAATGTTATGTGCCCTTTGGGGTACTTTCTGGGTACTGTCCCCTGGGACACTGTGGGACACACACTCATGGAGATGTTTGTCTTTGGTCAGTTGCTGTCTTGCTGTTTTTCCACTTCTACATTCCTATGTGTCACCTAGGCATCTGCCTAGTACACCCTGTGCCCCAGCTACCCCACTGCATGTCCTGCCTTCAGCCCCCTGTACCCCATTTGCAGCCTCACTGTAGTGCCCTCTCGTACTTGGGCACTGTGATGTTGCTGCACATGTATCACTACTATCACTTTTTTGGGTTTCTCTGCCTTTGCTGCACATTGCTGACTGAAATGGTCTCTCTCCCCTGCAAATGTGCGTCTAGCTTGAGGTTTTCACTGGCGCTAATTTACAGACCTTCATTTCATGGTATTCGTGTTCATGGAGCCTCTACCTGCCCACCCTCCGCCCATTGAACCCTTATCTCTGCCCCTGGGGAGCCTTATTCCACCCTCTGGGAAGCCGTACTCCACCCTCTGCGCACCTTCACGCCGCCGGAGACATTATTGCGCAATATGTGACATTCTCGCACGGTAATGCGCCTTTATTGCACGATACCTTCACGTATTGTGCGATAACATTGCAGCCACGACATTAGCGCCGTTTAGTAAACATACCCCTACATTTTTCCAAATATTGATGTTTGTCTTCCTCTCTCTATGATCTCTTGTATTTTATGAATGCCTCCCTCTTTTCTTCACATTTTCAGCTCCTTCTTTTGAGACCCACAGTGTCTTCCTTTTAATTTTACATTTATTCATCTTTCTAACAAAAAAGGTTTGTTAGAAAGGTGACCTGCACAGAGCAGTGGGTATACTCTTAAACAAAGTCATGGGAAGGGGTGAATTGCACGGAGCATCAGGTGCACCTACTCTTGCCACCTTCCTGCTTGCTGAGCAGACTAGATGGACCATGCTGGTCTTTATCTGCCATCATATACTATGCCCTTAAAATATCCACTTTCAGTGTTGCCCATTGCTTTTCTATACCCCCCAGCTGTTCCCATCCCGCTAATGACTCCTTGAGGTATTGTCCCATCTTGGTAAAGTTAGTTGTCCTAACGTCTAAGACCCTCACTTTTGAATGGACTTTATCAGATCTTGTGCTAGTACTAAACCACACCATTTGGTGATCACAGGATGCATGATGTTCTCCCACTATAACATCAGAAACACTTTCCCCACTGGTAAGCACCAATTCCAGTATAGTCCTTTCATAAGTGGGTTCCATTACCAATTGCCAGAATAGTTCTCCTTGTAGAGAATCCAGGATCTCCTTACTTCTAGATGGCACTACAGCAGAGATAACCCAGTCAACATCCAGCATATTGAAATCATGTATCAGTAGCACTTCCTCTTTAATGGCAACAATGTGTATGTCTTCTATTAAATCTCTGTCCACCTTTTCTCCCTGTGAAGGAGATCTGTATATCACATCAATTTCATGGATTTTAATATTCCCTCTTTCTGGTTTAATTCACAGTGCTTCCTTGCTCTCTTAAGTCCTGTAATTCTATAGCTTTAATATTAATTTTTACATATAAGGGAGGAGTAGCCTAGTGGTTGGGGCAAGGTACTTCAGGCCAAAAGGTTGGGGGTTCAAATCCCACTAGAGGACAGCAACCTTGGGCCGGAAGGACTGGGGTTTCTAGTCCCACAGATGCTCCTTGTGGTCTTGGGCAAGCCACTTAAAACCTCCATAACCCATGTTCCCTGTAAGTATTAGTGTATGTGTCTCATATCCCTGCATGTTAAATGTATCCCCCAATTGTGTTGTGACTGCTTTGATGGAAGGATAAGGCGGTATACAAAAACTGTCTAAATAAATAAATAAATATAGTGCCACTCCTCCTCCCCTTCTTCCTACCTTGAATAGCTCAGTATAATTAGATCCCAGTCATGGTTGTTTGTGAACCATGTCTCCATAATTGCCACTAAATCCAAATCATCCCCTTCCATTACAACCTCAACATCTGAGATGTTATTTCTCATACTATGGACATCTATGCACACTGCTTTCCAGATGTTGTCCCTTTTACCCATTTCAACAGAGGTATTTAATACTTTACTTACCTGAGAGTTTTCACTTATCTGGGGGCTTTTTTCACCCATTCCAAACAAACTTAGATTAAAGCCCTCTTCAGTAGGGATAGGAGACAGTGTTACAATTGTGGATTAGGAACTAATTAAAAGATAGAAAGCAGAGAATAGGACTAAATGCCATTTTTTCAATGGAGAAAGGTTACTAGGAGAGTACCCCAGGGATCTGTGCTGGGTCTGAGTGAGGTGAACAAATTTGCAGGTGACATAAAATTATTCAAAGTTGTTAAAATACAAAAGGATTGTGAAAATTTGTAAGAGGACCTTGATAAATTGGAAGACTGGACATCTGAATGACAGATGAAATTTAATGTGGACAAGTGCAAAGGTATGCACCTAGGAAAGAACAACCCATACTATGGTGACATGATGCAAGATTTCTCATTAGGAACCACCATCCAGGAAAAAGATTTAGGAATCTCATGGTTAATACGATAAAACCCCTCTGCCCAGTGTGCAGTGATGGACAAGAGAACAAATAGAATGCCAGGAATCAAAAGAAAAGAATGAAGAATAAAACAAAGGATATTATAATGCCTTTGTATCATTTCATGAATATTGTATGCAATTCTGGTGAACGTATCTTGAAAAGGATATGGCAGAATTAGAAGAGGTACACAGAAGAACCACCAAAATCTAAAGGGGATGGAAGAGCACCCCCCTGATGAAATGCTTAAAAGCCTAGGACTTTTCAACTTGAAAAAGAGATGGCTGAGAGGAACTATGATAGAGGTCTATAAATTAATGACTGGAGTAGAACGGGTAAACGTAGATTGGTTGTTTATGTCAACAAAAAGTAGAAAGACTAGGGGACATGCAATGAAGTTACAATGTAACCCATTTAAGACTAATAAGAGAAAATATTTTTTCACTCAACGTGTAATCAAACTCTGGAATTCATCACTGGAAGATGTGGCAAAAACTGTTAGTGTAGTTGGTTTTAAAAAAGGTTTGGAGAAGGTCCTGGAAGAAAAATCTATAAATCAAAGAGGACCAGGGAAATGCACTGCTTACCCCCAGATAAGCACTGTGGAACCTGTGTACCTTTTCTGGAACCTACCAGATAGTTGTGACCTGGATTGGCCACTGTTGAAGACAGAATATTGTGCTTCATAGACATTGGCCTGACCCAGTATGACATTTCTTACGTTCTTATGTAAAAAAACCTGACCACTAGGGCTGAATATTGACCAGCAATATTTCCTGGAGGTAACTTTATAACTATGTGCATGGGTAAACATTTCATATATGCCTTTTTGCTGTGTGGACTTTACATGATATTCAAAGTGAAGTGTATACATACTTCTGTTTTTCAAATTACTTTAAGAAAGCCAGCTACTTTCATTTACACCCAGTCTTTGTGTTCATAAATTTCCTGTACAAATTTTCACATATATGCTTGACTTTTCAAAAATATGTATGTTAGGTGTAAATCTCTCCCTAATCCTACCCCAGGGAATGTCTTCCCTCAGTCCACATAAACTTATATGCACAAATACTATGCACACCTACATTTGCCCATATATTGGGTAAAATACCTCCCACAATCAACTCCTATCCTGCCTAGCCAAAGTTGTTCACAGGTTGATTCTTTTCTACACAGATGTTAGCCAGATGGAAGAAAAATTTTAACTAGTTAGATGTATGCAGTTAAAAACCAGTTTGACTTATGAATCTTTTGAATATTAAACCCTCCATTAATGCCTTCTGTTTGTAGATGAATTTGCGCAGACGGACCTATTCACCCACCCAAGCATATCCCTTTCATTCATCTCCTGGGATCCTCAAACCTGAATATGTTTGCTGCTGCGAGGTTAAAATACCTCTTAAAGGTCCTTGGCCACAGCTGTATTTTGACTTCAAAATTCACTTTCCTGTTTTATATAAATTGTTCTAATTTTCAATGCCGGTTTTATCATCCTGTACACCAGGGGACAATTTTAAAAGCCAATTCTGCACAAAAATAAGTGTTTCATGGAAATAAGCTTTAATCAGGTCAGTATTCAGTGGCAAACATTTTCTTGAAGGCTGGTTGCAGCATTTTCAAAAATATGTATATTCTGTGCCACTATACAATGCGGGGGTTATTTTAGAAGCCCTAGTCATGATTTAAATGTGTATAAGCAGCCTTATATGTGTATAAATTGTATCCATTGAATATCCGGGTCAGTCGGAGAGTCAGGAAACTAATTGGGCAGTGGCTATATTCTGCCACTACCCAGTTAGTTTCATCAGCAAAAGGTAGGACATAACACTGCACGCAAATCTACATCCTGGATATTCATTGTGGATTTCCTGAAAACCCGATTGGTTGGGGAGCTTCTAGGACAGATTTGGGAACCACTGCCCTAGTGTAATTTTAAAAATTGAAATATATACATGCATTTCTTTTGAAAATTTGCAGTACCAGCACAGGTAAAAAGTATGTACCGCTATTTACGTGTGCACACGGTTATAACATTTTCTCCAATTTTTTTGCATTGATTTTCTACAAAACTATGCAAGCACAGTATCTGTTTGTGAAAGAAGCATGATAGAGAGTGAAAAGAAATTATTTACCAAAGAAAAAAACAAAATCTAGAAAAATTCCATTCCATTAGACCACAATTAGGGAGAAAGAGGGGGAGTGGAACAGAGAAAACGGTAGAGCATAAAGGGGAAACAATTATACAAAGAAACAAGGTATAAGTGGAATCTCCTGAATGCATAAAGTAATCACTCATCTTCCATTACCTCAGGAACCAAAGGGGAAGAAAGAAAAACTGAAAGTTTCTACAGGTTCAAAAAAGAATATTCTGGAAGAAAAACATAGGGGTATGTTTACTAAACTGTCTTAACGTGCGCTCTTCCACGTTATCGCATGATAAGGCGCCTTATCGCGTGATAATGGCGCTTTACCGGGCGATAAGGCGCCTTAGCATGCGTTAACACACGCTAAGGCGCAAACAAGCGCTGAAGGCGGAGAAAGGCTCCCGGAGGGCAGAGGAAGGCTCCCCAGGGGCGGAGAGAGAGGGTCAATGGGCGGAGAGTGGGAGGGGAGAGGCTCCCTGCACACTAACGCTGTGAAATCCGAGGCTGAAAACTAACGCCAGTGAAACACTGGCATTAGAGCTGATTTAAAGGGAAAAGAAACCATTTCCGTCAGCAATGTACAGCCAAACCAGGGAAACCTACAAAAAGTGATAAGTGTGATATATGTGCACAGAACAAAAGGGCAAAAAAACAGTGAAAATGACCAGAAGAAAAGGTAAAAAAAACATAACCAAGCTGGGCAATAGTGATATCAATGGGAAACATCAAAAAACACTCCCAAGAAAGCTCCAAAAAAAAGATATGAATTTTGGAAGGGTCTATGCTCCATCCCCATACAAGGTGAATGAGCCCACAGTGAAATTGCGCTGAGCAGGGTTTTCCTCTCCATTGGACAGGTTTCCTATGGTGTGCACATGTTCCACAACAGCAGTGCAGGCATGTCGGAATGGGCAACTGGACATATGCTGGAAAAGGGGACACAGAGGGCTGCAGGCGGCACATGCTGTGGTGCAGCTGGGCCACAGTGCGGACTAGGGTAATGCCTAGCTGGCCCATAGGAATGCTGAAACAGTAGAGCAGCCAGACAGCAACTGCTGAGGGCCCAACATGGGCAAGAGTGTGCTTCCCATGGTGACACAGGGGGTAGTACCCAGCAGGTACCCCCAATGGCACTGAACACTGGCAGGCGGTGCTGGAGGAAAGCATGGACAGCTATGCAGGCACCCCTACCCCAGAACCCGTACCATAGGCAGACGCCTACCCACACACTGGATGGCCTGCGACTGTGCACCACCAGCACCACCAGCAGAAGGGCATGTCAACATGGTGGCAGAGGGGTACTGGTGGTGGAGGGGGCAGTGGCAGCTGCCCAGAGCAGACCATGGCCTAGCCCTGTTTAGGTGGGTGCCGTGCGCTGCAACAGACAGGCTCTGTCTGACAAACAGTCATGGTATCTCCAGGGAATGCACCATCTCCGTGACAACACAGTGGTGCAGTGAACACAGCCAGTGTGTTCAGGAACAGAAGGTCACAGGTTCAAGTCCTAGCTGTGGTTCCTGCCAACCCAGTCCCCATATTTTACCCACTACTAAAACATGCTAATACAGACAGAACCTTTATTGCAGATAACAGAAACATGCCCAATAAACCTACATTTTACCCTACAGAGCACAGACACCATAAACATGCACATTACCTAGAACAGAGTCTCCCAAATTCAGTCCTGGAGGGTCAAACACCATTCAGTTTCCATGCTGCCTCTAATAAACACGGCTGTGCTGCATGTCTAAGCACTGCCCCCATGGTATGCAGATGTATCTCATGCATATTCATTAGGGACAGCATGAAAACCCGAACAGTGTTTGGCCCACCAGGACTGGAGTTGGGAACCTCTGCCCTAGAGCAGCGGCCAACAGGGGCAGACACACCCTCACCCACAGGCTCCATTATCCAAAGCCTCCTGGAGAGGCAGGATGTTGGGCCCTGCGTTCATCTCCCAATACTAGCACTTGCATACCTTAGCAATGCCACCCCAAACCTGGGAATACGGTACACACCTATCAAACGGTTGCTATGATTACTGGCAGATAGCAATTCCTAAGTTAAGCACAATTTGCTGATTGAACTGCATCATAGCAACCTTTCTGATGTCTGTGGAGTGTGCTTCAGGTCTGGTGTCTGACAGTGTTTACCACCCTGGGGAGTGACCCCAACAGTATTGCGTACCATAGCCATGACTGCACTGTGCCCAGGACTTGTGCAGTGGCCAGGGCTGCCAAGAGCCTCTATATTTGCACAATGCTGGCATAGGTGTGGGAGCGTGTGTTTGTCTATCCAGTGTGTGGTGCCTGCCAACACCTTCCTCAGCCCACACTGTTGCCAGTGTAAGCCTGCCAATGTGCATAATGAGGAGCAAGGTACCATGGGTATAGCCCGGACAGGGTGTCCTGGCCAGGATGCATCTGCACAGGGCATAGGGCAATGGATCGGACATTGTAGTGCCTGACAACCACCTGACTGAGCAGTGACCACGGCATGGCTACGTTCCTCCATAGTGCTGTATACATTTCTCTCATGTGATGTTTATGGGTTCTGTTTTGAGGTCCAATCACTGACTTATCTGCTTGGTGCTTACCTTTAAAGCCATCAACGGCATAACCGCTTCACAACTAGTGGATCTAATTCAGCCCACCCCACCTAACAGATCCAGAAGATCCACATCAGCAAACACTCTAATTATCCCAAGTGCATCAACAAAATGCACACTAACAACGTCAAACAGGGCTTTCAGTCTTTATGCTCCCAAGTGTTGGAACATACTACCACCAGGAATCCGAGCCATCACCGATCTCACACAATTCAGGAAAGCACTAAAACATTACTTATTTATTTTATTTAGTATACATTTGTATACCGCTACTTCCAGCGATCAGCAGCGGTTTTTGATTACAGATTGGAAATTGTCAAATCATGACAGGAAATTTTTTGAGGTATAAACACATTGATTAGACAGGAAAGCACAGCACACAGAGAACTATTTTACAGGGAACATGGGCTATGGAGGGTTAAGTGGCTTGCCCAAGACCACAAGGAGCACCTGTGGGACTAGAAACCCCAGTCCTTCCGGCCCAAGGTTGCTGTCCTCTAGTGGGATTTGAACCCCTGACCTTCCGGCCCGAAGTACCTTGCCCCAACCACTAGGCTACTCCTCCACTCCACTCCACTTATTTATTCAACATTACCAGATCAACCATACTCCACCATAGCCACACCTTTCCTTCCATAAACCTCTACATATTAGTCCCTATACTTAATATCTTTCTGTAGGTTCATAACCCACTATGCAAAGCTTACTGCTACATATGTAAATAGTTGATGTGCATGTTCCCCTAAGTTATCCAAGTTGTATTTCCTTGTTCTCTGTAAAACTAACGTTTGTTCATTATGTTTCACTGTTCCATGTAAACCGCGCTGATACTAAATAGTGCGGTATATAAGAAACTAAATAAATAAATAAACATGCACTATAGACTAGCTAGCAGACTGTCCGCAGCTAGTATGTGTTTGGATGGAACATCTTGCAGAGTGCAGCAGTTGGAGGCTTGCTGCCTGAGAATGTCAGATAATGGTGGGGGGGCTGCTGAGCATTTCCAGGTCTTCTGTCTGCCTTGCCTTATGGATGTGTACAGATCTGCATTGACTCACCTGTAGGGTGTCTGTTCCCCAGCAGGACTGGGGTTGATGGTCCTCTCTACTGCCACCATTGCGGGGAGGTAGAGTGTGGTTCTGTTGGTGGGAGATCCTGTTTCCCATCCTGAGCCACAGAGAGTAGGGTAGGGTAGGGTGATAATACACAAACCACCTATGGGTCCAAACACCCCCCCACCTACATCATGTGACCATGGTACCAACACAGGATACGCACTATTTTTGGTGCATCATAGCCCATAAGGGCTAGACATGACTGAGAAATACAGATGTGTCTGCAGGAACTACCTATCACACACACTAGCACTGATGGGGACCAGCAACATAGCCTATTTCAGCTATGAAAGGTGCTGTGGACCTGGTGCTGGGTGCCCCACCTCACCCTCAGGGTGAGCACAGTACCCGCACAATGTGACGGTCTGTAGCTACTCTGTGCCAGTAACACACATGGTCAGTACCCCCTACCAGGCTGAGTTGCTGTGGGGGTGCACACGGTCAGTTCCCCCTACCAGGCCGAGGTGCTGTGGGGGTGCATACCCCATCTTGTGATCATCTGTAGACTGCTGATTTGCATGTGCAGTGCATCATGGGTACGGGTGGGTTAACCCTATCCTGGTAACCACAGCAGACTGTGTGGTGACATGCAGTCCTTCTGTAGCCAGCTAGTGGTTTGTTAGTAGCTGTAGCCCATTGGTTACTTCACTGCCTGTAGAGCCAGAGGTCATGGGTTCAAACCCACAGTGGGGTCATTTGATAGGGCTGTCCAGAGCATTGTCTATTTTTTAATGTACATTAGTGCTGCCAGCAAAAACACCCTCAGAGTACTGTAACCATAAGGTGCCTCAGAAGGCGCTTTACTATAAAGCGCCTTCTGAGGCACCTTATGGTTACAGTCCATATAAGGTGCCTTATAAGGTGTCCTATGGAGCGCCTTATAGGGTGCCCTATAGGGAACATTATAGGGTGCCGTGGCAGACAGTGCACTTTATAATGTGCCCTATGGAGTGCCTTATAGGGTGCCTTATGCGGCACCTTAGGTTATGGCACGTGAGGGTGTGTTTGCTGGCAGCAATAATTAAAATACAAATAAAATGCCTCAAGAAACAATACTTACATGTCAAAGCTGATGCCTCAGGTCCACCACAAAAAACAGCAAACTGCCACGAAGAGCCAAAGGAACCAACCAAGAACGTGGCAGAGAGTACAAAAAAATGCCTTTATTAGTCCAGGGGATGAGTGTCGCCGACCCAATACTGGCCGTGTTTCGTAAGAAACTTCTTCAGGGGTATATGGCTCTAACACAAATAAATACATTAATATCAAAAAAGAAAATAATTAAAATCGATCGTTAATTAAAAAACAATCGAAAATTAATATACAAAACTCGCAAATGTTAAAATATAAAAAAACTTATATAAATAATTAGGGAACATCCATCACAAATATGTTGTTTCCATAAATAATGACATATATATAAAAAAATATTATCTATAAACTATAACAGATTAATAATAAATGATTATAGATAAGTATAAAACAAAATGACCACAATAATGAACATCAAAAATGCATAAAAACCATAAAACAAGCACATTAATTAATCATAAAACAAATCTAAAATGTCATTTTAAATACCTAATAAGAAAACAACTTCAAAATGCTACCAAAAAAGGGGGCTAGGAAGAATAAGAAGAACAAGAACAATGGCCATAAAGAACAGGAGAGGAAACAATAATAGAGCTATGTACTAAAGTTGAATAAGTTATTAAAATTATATAGTACAATAAATATAATCAATAATTAAAAGCGATAAGAAACAAAGCAATCAATAAAAGACATCAATAAAAATAATCAGTAAAAACAGAGGAACATGAGAAAGCTGGAGCAGGAGCAGATCAGGCAGATTAATCGAACCTTATTATCCATATCATAGAGATATTACTTATGAATATACTAATTGTGTACTAATGAATATAATAATTCTGTCCTATTATTTTATGGCGTTCCTTTCTTTCTTTTTATTAGCAGTCGTTAATTTTATGATTGTACACCACCCTGCTGCTTCGGCCTGGGCGGTATATCAAGTATTTTAATAAAGATAAAAGATAAAGATAATAAATAATTTTGAAAACTAAATAGATAAAAACAATAAAACCTACCACTATGTTGTGTACTAAGAGGACACAACCATGGATTTTGAAAGGGACCCCAAATGGATCATAAACCTTAAAAACATGAATAAATAAATAATTGTTTCATAAAAAAGAACTCAATTGTTATAATACTAATTAAAGTGCATATATTTCATTTTAAAATGAAGGCGTACAACAGACATATTCAAAACTAAAAAATTAAAAAATTAAAAAGGAGGAAAAAGGACTTTTCTAAAACACATTCCTCTAAATGCACCAATTATAACTTTAAAAAAAAAAAACCTTTATGGTGGTACACCGCTGGCTAAATGGGCCATGGGAATATGTAGCCATTTTTAATTCTAATAGCGGGTAGGACAAGATGAATAGAAACGCTTGGATGCACTGCGCTTCACAATTCTAAATAATGTCATGATATTGAAAACAAAAAACAAAAGACAAAAATCCGACATGAATGGTAATAAATTACAGAGAAAAGAAACCAAGGCGAAATTTTTACCAGTTGTTAATGTGAAAAACAATCTGTAAAGAGTTGTTGAAATCCTTTGTGAGATAGAAGCCGCGAAACGGCGATGCTCCGCAAAACTTAAAATCTACAGCGGAGCCTTCAAAATATGCTGATAAGACAATAAACCAAAGGAAAAAGGAGGAAATTTCAAACGTATGATCTTGTAGTTATAAACTATAAAGATATATTTGAACTACATCACTTTTACACAAACTAGTGACATGAGAAACTCATAAAAAAGGCGATTAAAAGCGCCGAAGCATAAACTGATAAAAACCAATTAAAATCAATGTGTGCACAAATATATGTGAACCGATAGTGATAAATACCCTTAAAATTAAAAAACATCAATTATGAAAAGGATGCTAAACAATTATTGTACTAAAGGAGATTAAAGTTTAATGATCGTTGTAGAAAAGCTGCCAGAGAAGAAACGTATTACTGAAAAACTATGGGTACAACACGTGGAGTGTTGAAACCAAGCACATAAACAATTAAACCATGTTTAAAAAAAACTTATGGCAAGAAAGAGTAGGTGAAACATTGCAAAGGTATGCAAAATATCAACTTGCAAATCAAAGAGCACCTTCTCTAGTACATCGAGTGTTGTTGCCAATTCGGTCTTATGACAAAATAAAAAAACGCCGAAGTTACCAGAGATGAAACTTGTGCCAAAAAGCTATAGATACAACACATAAAGTGTAAAGAACATAGCCGATAGACAAATGGAACATGTTAAAAAAACTTATGGCAAGAAGGAGTAAGTGAATAAATGCAAGAAGTGTATACAATATCAACTTACAAACCGGAGAGCACCATTCTCTAGTATGTCATGTATTGTTGCCGATTCAATCTGTAACAAAGTGGAAAAAATGCCGGAGCATGCGCTGTATATACTAACCACGGGTGGGGGCGGGACTAAAAAGCCAGGGCTAAAGAAAAAGGGCGAAGAAAAGAAAAAGGAAAGGAAGGGAAGGGGGAGGGGGAAGGAGGGGGGAAGGGAAAAGGGAGGGAGGGGGAAGGAGGGGGGAAGGGGGAAGGAGGGGGAGGGAGGAGAGAAGGGAGGGCGGAAGGGAAGGAGAGGGGGAGGGGAGGGGGAGGGGAAGGGGGGGAAGGGAAGAGTGAAGGGGAAGAAAAAAGGAGAGGGGGGGAGGGGGGAGGGAGGGGGAAGGGTGAAGGGAGGGGGAGGGAAGGGTGGAATAGGTGAAGGGGGAGGGAAGGGTAAGAAAAAAGGAGAGGGGAGGGAGGGAGAGGGGGGAGAGGGAGGGGAAGGGAAAGGGAAAGGGGGGGAAGGAGGGGGAGGGGAAGGGGAAGGGGGAGGGGAGGGGGAAGAGGGGGAGGAAGGGGGGGAAGGGGAAGGAGGGGAAGGGGGAGGGGAGAAAGGGGGGGGAAGGGGGGAGGGAAAGGGGGGAAGGGGAAAAGGGAGGCAGTGGATATAGCAAAATAATACATACACGGGTGTTTGTAGAAGAAAGGATATTTTACTAAGATGTAAGCTTGCAATAAATAATAAACACTTGACAAACTGTATTACACACAAGCTGATATTGTATACATGATTCAGAAGGGTGGGTGTGCATGTGTATGTGACTGGGTGCAAGAGAAGGAATGAACTTATGGAAGGTGCCCTTCCAAGTCTCTATGTATTTCTAAAGTATACATCACCTAAAGTACATGCCTAAGTGCCCATTGATGCACATAAGCCATTGGAAATGCATGACTTACATGCAGAAATGGCATGCAACTTTCCATGACTCCTTATAATGACCTGCTCAATGTCATCAAGCTTTTGTTGGTCATTCAGATTTCTCTTCATGTTACAGGACCAACCCTCAGAACAGAGGCTAGGACTAAAATGAATTACTGTACAGGTCTATTTGCATTTAAGCACTAGTGGATAGGGACCTTAGACATACACATATGCATGCATGCAGTCATAAAGAAATACATAGAGACATGGAAGGGCACCTTCCATAAGTTCATTCCTTCTCTTGCACCCAGTCACATACACATGCACACCCACCCTTCTGAATCATGTATACAATATCAGCTTGTGTGTAATACAGTTTGCCAAGTGTTTATTATTTATTTACATCTTAGTAAAATATCCTTTCTTCTGCAAACACCCGTGTATGTATTATTTTGCTATATCCACTGCCTCTCAGGAGTGGAGCCAGAACCAAGTACATTTCTTTGAAGACAAGATACAAATTTATAGTCAACAGCCCTGGAGAAGGCTTAGATTATGACAAAAGTGCTCACCCAGAGATAATGTCTATGAGTGAAAGGCAAATAGGCACCTTGTAGCCTAGTTTATAAAGACACTTACGCACTTATGTGTTTTAAATACTGCCACAAATCCTAGAGACATTGCCTTAACACCAGCTCAAGCACAGGTATAAATGTATACACATACAATACACATGATCATGCACCCACATTTGACCCAATTTCCACAACAGAAAATGCCTATACCAAAGTTATATACAAGTACGTGTGTTCTTTTCATCACAGTAATTTTATAAGAGACATTTTACATGCATTTACTGACATTTTATGTGCATTTACTGACATAATTTTATAGAGACTTATGGATATGTCTTTATAAAATTACCCTCTCAGGTTCTTTTGCTATATATCAAAAATTCCTGCATAGGATTATAAAAGCAGCGCCATGATTAGTGCTATGTATGTCTGCCTAGGTGCAGACTATAAAGACTTATACAATCTCAAGATTATCACATCAGGATTCAGTCCAAGCTGCAATAGGGATGTGCACAGGAAAAATATTTTTTTTCAGGACTTTTGCCCTATGTTTCAGGAACTTTGTTGGCTCATCTCATGTATTAAAGGGACCTTTTACTAAAGTGTGCTAAGTGGTTAATGATTGTTTTAGTGTGTGGCAACTGTAAGCATCGCACCATGATAACTGTAAAAATCTGGCTTGACAGTTACCACATGTTAATTCCCATATTAATTGCTCATTGTATGATGGCATGGGGAATGGGAAGATTATGGATGGAGAACAGATGTGGATTGCAGTTAACGCACAATACTTATTGCATGTTGTCAAGTTGCAATTAGCGTGGGTGCATTTAGCATCACTTCAATAGGTGGCATTAAGTGCATCCATGGTAATTGTGAATGACAGTCCCATGCAGTAAAGATTTTATAGTGCAGTAACTGCAGGGAGCATGCTGTTCATGCCCCCAACAATTAATGTACAATTTTATACTTCCCACTTAGTAATTGTTACTCAAAATGCACGAGGAGAGGCTTAAAAGATTAGGGCTTTTCAACCTGGAAAAGAGATGGCTGAGGGGAGAAATGATAGAGGTCAATAAATTAATATAAATTAATGAATGGAGTGGAATGGGTAAACATGGATCGATTCTTTACACCATCAAAAAGTAAAAAGACTAATGGACATGCAATGAATCTATGGTGTAATCCATTTAAGACTAATAAAAGAAAATATTTTTTCTCTCAACGCACAATCAAACTGGAATTCGTTTCCAGAGGATGTATTAAAAGTTGTTAGTGTAGCTGGGTTTAAAAAAGATTTGGACAAGTTCATGGAAATAAGGTCCATAAACCATTAAAGAGGACACAGGTAACCACTGCTTGCCCTGATACAAGCATTATGGAACCTGTGTCTTCTGGGAAAACTGCTAGGTACTTGAGACCTAGATTGGCCTCTGTTGGAAACAGGATAATGTGCTTGATGGACCTTGGTTGATCCAGTATGGCATTTTTTATGTTCTTATGGCAAGTGCAAAAATGTAGCCTCTAGTAAAAGGCTACATTTAATAATGTCTTGTTTAATAAAAAGACATTTTAATGCATATCATTACTTTTGAATTAACAAATCCATTCTGTGTGTATTAATTCATTAGTTAATATACATTTAATCTGTGCTTCTCAACCCTTTCCTGGATGCACACCTAACCAGTCAGGTTTCTAAGATATCTTCAATTAATATGCATGAGATAAATTTGCATATACTGGAGGCCTATGGTATACAGGTTTCTCATGCATTTTGTGGCAGGGAGGGCGTGCTTCAGTCTCTGGGGAGAGGAAGAACCCTAAATTGCGTAGTCCCAAGAACTTATGAGGGTCAGGGGCATCCTTGTCAGGAGGAGGAGGAAAGCAGGGTAAGCCCAGAATGAAGAGTTATGCAGGATCTGGACCAGAATTTAGGAAAAATCCATGCATATAGAAGCTGGAATACAGGGCAAAAGGGTGTGGTACCTGTTACTGGTTGGGTTCCCAACGGCTCACATAGAGGGTGGGGCTTACATACCTCCCTGGGAGAAAGAGGAGTATGAGGCAGATCTCAAATACCAGAAGGACTCCTGCTTGGAGTCAGTCCCCTTGTGAGCTTCCCACGATCCAAGTTACCTGAACCCATGGAATTTGAAGAAGCGGAAGCCTCTCACTGGATATCTGAAGAGATGGAGTATCGGGAGATCGGAACATCAAGTGTTTGAATGAACTTCCTTAACCTTTGACTGATGTGGACTGGGCTTTAGGGAATGACTAAAGAAGATGTTTGCCCAGAGGTGAGTAGTGGATTAAATTGATGAAATGAATTTTCTATTATGTAAGATAAGCATGCTAGTCTGCACCTTAATGCACTGCTGAGCTTTTTTCACTTTTATTTATAACTGACACGTACTGTTGAAAATGAGCGTATGAGTTCACATTATAGTACACTGCACTGTAAGAGCCCGACGGACTTGAACACATATTCATTGACACACACCTCATCCTGCTATGTTTTCTACTCTTTTACAGATCTGTTTCACAACAATATAATAATATTGGGCCTAATTCTGTCCCAGACATAGATCTCCTTTGTATGTCCGGGCTGAGCAGGACGTACAAAGGAGATCGCAATTCTGATCTCGTGGGACATGTCTAGACCCGCAGGATCAGAATCGCAAACAGGCATGCAAGTGCAGGCCAGGACTGTGATTCAGTCCTGGCCTGCATGTACATGCCCTGCCCAACTAACTCAGTCAGAGCATTTAAAGGGATCCGCGGCGCCATGGCTTCATGTTGCTATGGCATCTCGGCTCCATTTAAAACCCGCAATGCCGGTTGCCTGCAAAAAGAGTTAATTCCCCGCAGCCCGACCCCAGATCCGGCCTCCTAAGGCCAGGGTCAGGCTGTAGGGAATTAACTCTGGTCCCCCAGCCACATTCGCTCCCCGATGATGAAAACAAGTGACGTCCAGGGAAGTTATTCCACCCAGGGGGTGGAATAACTTCCCCAGCCATTTCGCCGGTCCTGGACGCACATGAAAATATTTTTTCACTCAGGGCATTATTCTGAGCCACGAATAGCGGGGATGGATGTCCCAACGGGACAACCATCCCCGCTATTCATGCCGGCTCCTGCCCCCGACTAACTTCCCTGCTGATTGTGCGGGGAAGTTAGATGGAGGTGGGCGGTCACTGGCTCTGGACGTACAGGGCTGATTCACCAGCTGCCAATCAGTGCCCTTCACAACGGCATTAAAACCGCTGCAGCAGAGGCTGAAAAAGGATCGGGGAAACCTGAAAGAATCAGCTGTGTGCTTTCAATTGAGATACACGTCAGGGAAACCAGCTGCCAATCAGTGCCCTTCACAACGGCATTAAAACCGCTGCAGCAGAGGCTGAAAAAGGATCAGGGAAACCTCAAAGAATCAGCTGTGTGCTTTCAATTGAGATACACGTCAGGGAAACCAGCTGCCAATCAGTGCCCTTCACAACGGCATTAAA
Source organism: Ichthyophis bannanicus (assembly GCA_033557465.1). Taxonomy (NCBI): domain Eukaryota; kingdom Metazoa; phylum Chordata; class Amphibia; order Gymnophiona; family Ichthyophiidae; genus Ichthyophis; species Ichthyophis bannanicus. The sequence goes on along the minus strand of CM066032.1, from coordinate 195,204,213 downwards.
ACCGCCGCAGCAGAGGCGCGCCCATGACTTGCGGGCCTGCGCCTGAGGGCCTCGCCAGAGGGCCCTTTGGCGTGGCCCTTAGGCGTGACACGTAGGCGAAAGGGAAAATTATATATGAAAGAATTCCTGTTTGGAATACGGCAATCAATTCTCAAAAAGTAGGAGCAATCAACTAAACGCAAGTATAGCCCTCTAATGCTTATTTAATATGCAAGCAATGCTGTTCTTACCAGTCTGCCTTATCTGCGTACAATGTCTCCCAATAATCTTACAAAATCATTACCTGCAAAACAGATATACTTGGCTACCCCCTTTCACTTGGTTATTGTCATATACATACTTGCTCATAATACCACAACACAGGCCTAGTAATCTTGGTTCAAAAAAGCAATCCAATGTAAGTGGAAACTCTCATGTTAAAGCTGAAGTAACCCAAGCTTCACCTAATTCAGATAAGTTTATTAATATTGAATTAGTAAATGCTAGGTCAGTATGCAACAAGATCCAAACTATTGCAGACCATATAGAAGAAGCTCAACCAGATGTGCTCTGCATCACAGAGACGTGGTTAAATCCAACTGATAATGTATTTCTAAATCAGATTGTCCCAGACTCATACTCTGCTTTTAGTTGCTCTCGCTCTGTCAGACGTGGAGGAGGTGTCCTTATAATTGCAAAAAAGAGTTTAAGATTCAGAGTACAATGTATCTTAGAATCGCAACAAAGTAATTCTATTAACATTGAGAACAAGCACATGGCAATCAGTTTACATTATAGAGCACCAAAAGCACCCCCTGCTGAACTGGCCTCAACGCTCGAGACTATTTGTGCCATCACTTCACCTTACAAGCCCACAATAGTGCTAGGTGACTTCAACCTCAGGTCAATTAACTGCAGAGACTCCGAGGCTTTCCTTCAAGCAATGTGTTCATTGCAATTCACTCAAATAGTTAATGCACCTACACACAAATATGGTTATTCGCCTGATCTCATCTTTGCATCCAATGATCTAACTTTAAGAGGTCTAATCTCAACTCCTACCATCACCCCAGTTCCTTGGACAGATCATTACATAGTTAGGATAGAGATTTTATTACAAACAAAAAATAGTAATGTGAGCCTAGACAACAAATGCTTTCACAGACGATTCAAGAGATTTGACAGGGATTCATTTATACAAGAAACTTTACCTCATCTGTCCGCAGATTCAGTGGAACTTGAGGCACAAGTAACCAATTGGAACTGCATTATTTCCAATGCAGCCAGATCAAAAGACATGAGACCAAAGAAAACAAGGATTAATAGGCTCTATCACAAACCATGGTTTTCAATAGTTATACGTCAGATGAAAAGGGAGCTCAGAAGACTAGAGCGTAAATGGAGAAGAAACAATACAACAGACTTAAGGCACCAATACTTAACAAAACAAAAGCAATACGACGAACGTATTAAAAACTCCAAAAAAGAATACCACACAAACATAATAAATTCTTCCATCAACAAACCTAGAGAGCTTTTTGAAATTGTGAAGGGTCTAACAAAAGAGCAAAAAACAGAAGGTGAAGTTCAAATTGAACCGCAGAGTTATGCAGACTATATCAAGGAAAAGTTCCACTCTAAGGAACAAACAATATGTAGATTTAACTTGAATTTAGTCTCGAATGCCAGAATCTGGGATACATTCTATTCTCCTTCAAATGAGCAACTCTCTCACATAATTTCTTCTATAAATACAAGCACTGCTCCCACTGATCCATGTCCAGTATCATGGATTAAGTTTCATTCACTTCATACACAACATTGTGCAAAGTTCCCTCACACAAGGTTTATTACCAGAGCAATTAAAGCTTGAAACTGTTAGACCAATCCCAAAGAAGACAACACTAGACAAGAATAACCCGGCTGCATACTGGCCAATATCTAGTATACCCTTTTTAGCGAAGATCATTGAAAAGACAGTGCAACTACAACTTCAAGAACACATTGATATTCACGCGCCTTTAGATGACAACCAACATGGTTTTCGCCCAAACCACGGAGTTGAAATTTTAATGATTTACCTTTTTGACAGCACACTCCGTATCTTAGATGACTTCAGGAAGGGTATCATAATGATTTTTATAGACATTTCTGCTGCATTCAACTCTGTAGATCACAAAAGGTTACTAGATAGACTAGAAGAGATTGGTCTCTATGGAACCACATTAAAATGGTTCCATTCCTATCTAACAGATAGACATTTACAAGTAAAGATAGGGCAAAAAACATCTCAATGCATAAGAGTTATACAAGGAGTACCACAAGGTTCAGCACTTTCATCTCTTCTGTTTAATATTTACATACAGCCAATATGCAACATTCCGACGAAATATAGCATTAAATATACAATTTATGCTGACGACATTATGATATTCACAACAGTCTCTATTGATAACCCAGACTATTCAAGAATTACAGAGTGTCTCTCAGAAATGTCTAAATGGTGTAAAGCCAATAACATGGAAATCAATTTTAGCAAAACAGAAGCTTTATTCGTAACTCGTAACCATGCTGTTGCACATCCACCTGACATCAGGAAAGAAAGTTCAATTATTCCTATTAGATCAGAAGTAAAGTATCTGGGTGTGACACTGGACAATGAATTGAGTCTAAAATCGCACATAAGTAAAACAATCAGAAATGCTTATTACAGAATGAAGATTATCAGAAGACTAAGGCCCCTTCTCGAGACCGTTCACTTCCGAAATGTTTGTCAAGCTTTAATCACCCCATTACTTGACTTCTGTAATCCTATATACCTGGGTTTAACTAAACAGTCAATCAAGCCTTTACAACTCGCGCAAAACACCGCTGCACGGATTATTTTTGGATTATCAAGTAAGGAGCATATTACTCCCATTATGAAAGAACTTCATTGGCTACCCATAGCGTCTCGTATCAAATATAAAACAATAATATATTTTTAAGATCAAGCAACACTGTTCTGCAGAAAGCCTGACTTCTCTCATTCAGTCAGATATAAGCAATAGACCAAGAAGAAAAGGGTCTTCCAACAGATTCAGCACCTCAAATGATGTTAGAAAATCTCGTAAGGACACCTCAGAGAGGGCATTTTCTTTTGCAGCGCCTACCATCTGGAACTCTCTACCAATTGATTTAAGAGCAAATCAAGACCTCAATGACTTTAGGAAGCAACTGAAAACTGTTCTGTTTACTGAATACTACGGTTATTAGAAAGAACAATCATATATATGTTGTATAATAGCTCACATTATAATATTTATTTATTTATTTATTTAACATCTTTTATATACCGCGCTATTTGTTTTCAGTGCGGTTTACAAGTAACAGAACTGCACAATCAGAAAACACTGGTGTGCTTACAATATAGCTCACAATGTAGATAGCACAACTGATTCCAAGACACTATATCCTATTCTCATCAAACTATGTACATATTATCATTGATTATTTTCACCTTCACTTTTTTGTATTTTTGTTTGTTTAACCGCTTTGATTGTATGATAAGGCGGTATAGAAATCCAATTAAATAAATAAATAAATAATATCCCTGTACATCTGGGGTTGGCGACATGTGCAGGGAAGTTATTCCACCTCTGAAGTGGAATAACATCCCTGGGCATTTTATTTTTTACTGCCAGGGCATGGATGAGTGGGGGGGGGGGGGGGCAGAGGACATTCCCCACAGCCCAACCCTGGCCTTAGGACTCCAGGTCAGGAGTCAGGCTGCAGGGAATTAACTTTATTCTCCAGTGGCTGGCATCGCAGCTCTTCAGTGGAGCCATGGTGCCATGGCAATATGAAGCCATGGCACCACAGCTCCATTGAAGAGTCTTGACTGAGTTAGCCAGGTGCAGTCCTGCATGTGCAGGCCAGACAGAATCGCAGTCCCGGCCTGCATGTGCAGGATTGTTTGAGATTCTGATCCTGTGGGGCTAGACGTGCCCCACGGAATCAGAATCACGATTCCCTCTGTGCGTCCGGTTCAGTCTGGATGCATGGAGGGGATCTACATCTGGAACAGAATCGGACCCTGAATGGATAATCAAACTCTGGAGTTTGTAGTGAAGGCTGTTAACGTAGCTGGGTTTAAAAAGGTTTGTTCAAGTTCCTGGAGGAAAGGTTCATAAAACATTATTAAAGAAGACCCAGGAAATCCACTACTTGCCCTGGGACAAACATTGTGGAACCTGTGTCTTTTTGGGAACCTGTCAGGTACTTGTGACCTGGATTGTCCACTGTTGGAAACAGTTCTTATGTTATGTTTGGCAATAGTACTACGTTCATCTGACTAGCTCTCTTGCCTCTGATCCTCGCCATCTCTTTGCTATACTCAACTCTCTCCCAAGGTCCCTCCTTCCCCAATCCCTCCTTCACTGTGTGCCTAGACCTTGGCTGACTATTTTCATGACAATGTTCAGAAGGTTAGCTTTGAATTCTCTGCAGGATCACCTCCAACTCATCTTCCCCTCTTTGATCACAAATCCTTTCATCAATTTTGGTCACCCTTACTTCCTTTTATAAAATCACTGAGGAGGAAACTGCAGATCTTCTTTCCTCCTCCAAACAGACTACCTGCTCCTCTGATCCCATCCCCACACATCTACTAATCCCTATCTCTTCTGCCATCATCCTTTCCATCTGTGATATCCTTAACTAATCGCTTTCCACTGCAACTGTTCCTGTGGCCTTCAAACATGCTGCGATTACACTTCTCCTCAAAAAGACTTCACTAGATCCTACCTGTCCTTCCTGCTATTGCCCTATCTCTCTCCTCCAATTTGCTTCAAAACTACTTGAATGAGTGGTTCACTGCCACTGTCTTGACTTTCTTTCCTCTCAAGACCTCCTGGACCCACTGAAATCTGGCTTTCATTCTCTACATTCACAGAAATGGGTCTTGCCAAAGTCTCCAGTGACTTGTTCTTCACCAAATACAAAGGCCTCTACTAGATTCTCATCCTTCTTGTCTTTCTGCTGCCTTTGATGCTGTTTATCACCACCTTCTCCTTGATATCTTGTTTTCACTTGGATTTAAGGGCTCTGTTTTGTCCTGGGTTTCTTCTTATCTCTCCCATTGCACTTTTAGTGTATGTTCTGGTGGCTCCTCCTCTATCGCCATCCCACTTTTAGGTGGTGTACCTCAGGGTTCTGTCTTGGGACCTCTCCTTTTCTTTTTCTACACTCGGTCCCTTGGTGCACTTATTTCCTCCCATGTATTTCAGTACTATCTTTATGCTGACAGTTCTCAAATCTACCTTTCCATGCCTGACATCTCTCAAGGAATCCAGGCCCAGATCTCTGCCTGCTTATTCGACATTGCTGCCTAGATGCCTCACCACTGTCTGAAACTGACCATTTTGTCAAACTGAGCTCCTTATCTTTCCCCCTAAAACCACCTCCCCCTTCCTCCCTTCTCTATTTCTGTGGATAACACTTTACTTCTCCCTGTTTCTTCTGCTTGCAACCTTGAGCTCATCTATGACTCTACTCTCTCTTTCTTTAGACCATTAGATGATAGAGGGGTAAAAGGGGCAGTAAGAGGGGACAAGGCTATAGCGGAAAGACTGAATGAATTCTTTGTTTCGGTCTTTACTGAGGAATATATAGGGATATTACCCATGACTGAAGTGGTATTTAAAGGTGATGCTGCAGAAGAATTGAAAGAAATATCGCTACACAGGGAAGATGTATTACAACTATTTAATAAACTGAAGAGTAGCAAATCACCTGGACTGGATGGTATATATCCAAGGGTGTTGAAAGAACTGAAATATGAGATTGCAGACCTGCTATTAGCAATCTGTGAACTATCATTAACATCATCTATAATACCTGAAGATTGGAGGATCGCCAATGTAACGCCAATTTTTAAAAAGGGTTCCAGGGGTGATCCGGGAAACTACAGATTGGTAAGCCTGACGTCAGTACCAGAAAAAATGGTAGAAACCATCATAAAGAACAAAATTACTCAGCATGTAGATAGTCATGGCTTAATGGGAGACAGCCAACATGGCTTTAGACCAGGAAGATCTTGTCTTACTAATCTGTTATGTTTTTTTGAAGGTGTGAATAAACAGGTAGACAAAGGTGAGTCGGTTGATATAGTGTATCTGGACTTTCAGAAATCCTTTGACAAGGTCCCTCATAAGAGATGTCTGGCAAAACTAAAACGTCATGGGATAGGAGGTGATATACTATTGTAGATCAGGAACTAGTTAAAAGATAGAAAGCAGAGGGTAGGGCTAAATGGCCAATTTTCACAATGGAGAAAGGTGAGTAGTGGAGTATCCCAGGGATCTGTACTGGGTCCGCTGTTTTTTGACATATTCATAAATGACCTGGAAAAGGGAATAACGAGTGAGGTTATCAAATTTGCAGACTACCCAAAACTTATTTAAAGTTGTTAAATCCCAAGAGGATTGTGGAAAATTGCAAGAGGATCTTTTTTTTTTTTATAATATATATTTATTAGAGATTTTTACTGACAATGCGTTGTCAGAAAAAGAAACAACAGAAATATAAAGGATCTTGATAAATTGGAAGACTGGGCATCCAAATGGCAGATGAAATTTAAAGTGGAGAAGTGCAAAGTTATGCAGCTAGTGAAAAACAACCCAAACTATGGTTACATGATGCAAGGTTCCATATTGGGAATCACCACCCAGGAAAAAGATTTAGGTGTCATCGTGGATAACATGTTAACAAATAGGGGTTAAAACTCTCCGCCCAGTGTGCAGCAGTGACCAAGAGAGTAAATAGAATGCTAGGTATCATAAGGAAAGGAATGGAAAATAGAACAAAGGATATTATAATGCCTCTATATAGTTCCATGGTGCGACCGCACCTTGAATATTGTGTGCAATTTTGGTCACCGTATCTTAAAAAAGATATAGCGTTATTAGAAAAGGTACAGAGAAGAGCCACCAAAATGGTAAAGGGGATAGAAGGATACTCCTATGAAGAGAGGCTAAAAATGTTAGGGCTCTTCAACCTGGAAAAGAGACGGCTGAGGGGAGATATGATAGAGGTCTATAAATTATGAATGGAGTCAAAAGGGTAAACATAGATTGATTGTTTACGTCATCAAAATATAAAAAGACTAGGGGACATGCAATGAAGCTACAGGGTAACCTATTTAAGACTAATAAGAGAAAATATTTTTTCACTCAACGTGTAATCAAACTCTTGAATTTGTTAGCAGAGGATGCAGTAAAAGCTGTTAGTGTAGTCGGGTTTAAAAAAGGTTTAGACAAGTTCCTGGAGGAAAGGTCCATAAACCATTATTAAAAGGGACACGGATATCACTGCTTGACCCAATACAAGCATTGAGGAACCTGTGTCTTTTGGGGAAACTGCTAGGTACTTATGACCTAGATTGGCCACTGTTGGAAAGAGGATACTGGGCTTGATGGACCTTGGTCTGACCCAGTATGGCATATCTTATGTTCTTATGTTCCACACATCAAAAAGATTGCTAAAACCTGTCACTTCTTCCTCTATAACATTGGCAAAATTTGTTCCTTCCTTTCTCACACACTACTAAGACACATATCCACTCTTTAGTCACCTCTTTTCTAGACTATTGCAACCTCCTCCGTGATGGTCTCCTTCTGAATCATCTCATCTCTCCCCTTCAATCTATTCAAAACTCAGCTGCACGGCTAATCTTCTGCCAGCCTCGGTATGCTCATATAACCCTCTTTTCAATTTGTTTCACTGGTTCCATATCTGCTTCCATATCTAGTTCAAACTTCTCCTACTGACCTATAAGTATACTCATTCTGCTGTTCCTCACTACCTTTCTTCTCTTATCTCTCCCTACACCACTCATAGAGAACTCAACTCTTCTGGCAGATCTCTTCTATCTGTGTCCTTCTTTTCTACTGCCAACTCCAGACTTCGACCCTTCCACCTTATGCCTGGAACAAACTACCCGAGTCTATGGGGGATGTTTACTAAAGTGCGGTAAACGTGACTAACGCGCGTTATACGATGTTGATGACCGTAAGTGCCGTATAATGCGCATACCGATGCGCTAACGACCGTTAACGTAATACTACGCGCGTTAAGCATAGTTAACGATCGTAAAGTCCTGCGGCGCGTTAAAACAGCGCAGAAGGTGGAGAGTGGGCGGAGAGAAGGGGTCAATGGGCGGAGAGTGGGCGGGGAGAGGCTCCCATCACACTAACGCACTGAATTCCTGAGCTCAATTCCAACGCGAATGAAAACCTGTCGTTAAAGGCATTTAAAGGGAAGAGAAACCATTTCCGTCAGCAATGTACAGAAAAACCGGGGAAACCCACAAAAACGTGAGCAGTGTGATACATGTGCACAGAACAAAATTTCACATATAACGTTAAAAATGACCACAAGAAACATTTTAAAAAGCATAATTCAGCTGGGCAACAGTGATAGCAATGGGCAACAAGGAACAATACTCCCTGGAAAGCACCAAAAAAAAAAGAAATGATGTGTGGAAGGGTCTACGCTCCGCAGACCCTTTCAAAGATCATTTCATTGTAATGGAGCTGTCCTGGGAGTGTTGTGTAATGTTTCCCAATGATATCATTGTTGCCCAGCTTGGTTATGGGTGTGTGCCCCTTTTGTGAGGTCTTTTCTGAGGTTTATGTGCACCTTTGTCTGCATACAAGGTAAATGAGGCCACAGTAAACCTGTTGCAGAGCAGGGTTTCTGACTCGTCAGGCCGGTTTAACTAACTCCAGGGACTGCACTGTCTGTGTGACCACAGTGTGGTGCAACAGACACAGCCAGTGCCTGTAAGACCAGAGGTTCACAGGTTCAAATCCCAGCTGGGGCTCCTGCCAACCCAATCCCCATAGTTTTACCCACCACTAAACAGTGATAGTAAAGACACTCCTTTATTGCAGAGAACATACGCATGGCCTATATTTTACCACACCAAACACAGACACCAGAAACAGGCACATTACCTAAAGCAGAGTCCCGCAAATGCAGTCCTGGAGGGCCCCACACCATTCTGGTTTCATGCTGCCTCTAATAAAGATGCCTGTGCTGCATAGCTATGCACCACCCCCATGGTATGCAGATGTAGCTCATGCATATTTATGAGGGACAGCATGAAAACCCGAACAGTGTTTGGAACACCAGGACTGGAGTTGGGGAACTCTGCCGTAAAGCAGCAGCCAACAGGGCCACACACCCACCCACAGGCCCCATTGGCCAATGCCACCTGGAGAGGCAAGACATTGGGCCCTGCCTGTATCTCCCAATACTAGCAGTTGCATACCTTAGCAATGCCACCCTACACCTGGGTATATGGTACACGGCTATCAAGCGTTTCCTCTGATAACTGGCAGATATCAATTCCTACGTTAAGCACATTTTGCTCATTGAGCTCCACCATAACAATCATTCTGATGTCTGCGGTGTGTGCTGCAGGTCTGGTCTCTGACAGTGTTCACCACCCTGGGAAGTGACCCCCCAACAGTCTTGTGTACCATATCCATGCCTGTACTATGCCCAGGACTGGTGTGGTGGGTATGGCTGCTGACCACCTCTATAGTAGCACAATGCTGGCATAGGTGTGGGGGTGGCTGTCTGTCTATCCAGTGTGTGGTGGCTGCAAACACCTTCCATAGCCCACACTGCCAGCAATATTGCCAGTATTGGGCTGCCAATGTGCATAATGAGGAGCAAGGTACCATGGGTATAGGCCGGACAGGGTGGCCTGGCCAGGGTGCATCTGCACAGGGCATAGGGCAGTGACAGGCACATTGTAGTGCCCGGCCACCACCTACACAGACAGGGTGACCTCAGTATATCCTGCTGAGAGATCACTCTCACCCTGACTGTGCAGTGACCACAGCATGGCTAGGCACTCCCATAGTGCTATCTAGTATTTCTCTCATGTGATAAATATGGGTTTCCTTTTGGGGCCCAGTCACTGATGTATCTGCTTGCTGTGTATGCTGACATCCCAGTTCTGGGTGCAGGCATCTCCACTGGGCACTAGCAGACTGTTTGCAGCTGGTAGGTGTTGTGATGGAGTGGCTTGCACCAGGGGAATATCAGATAGTGGTGGGGTGCAGCATAGCATATCCAGGCCTAATGTCTGTCTGCTATTGTGTTATGGCTGTGTACAGAGCTGCATTGGCTGCCCTGTGGGGTGTCTGTTCCTCAGCAGGACTAGGGTTAATATTCCCCTCTACTGCCACCTTTGCAGGGAGGTAGACTGTGGATCTTTTGATAGGAGACCCTGTTTGCCACCCTCAGCCGGGGGGGGTGGGGGGGTGCATGGGGGGGGCTACACCTGACTGAAACAGACAGAGATGTCCAAGGTGTTCCTGCAGAAACTACCTATCTCACACAGTAACACTGCTTTGGACCTGCACCATGGCCTCTTTCAGCCATGGACGGTGCTGTGGACCTAGTGCTGGGCGCCTCATTGCACCCTCAGGGTGAGCACAGTACCCGCACAATGTGACGGTGTGTAGCTACTCTGTGCCAGTACAACACACAGTCGGTACCCCCTATCAGGCCGAGGTGCTGTGGGGGTGCACATGGTCAGTTCCCCCTACCAGGCCGAGGTGCTGTGGGGGTGAATTCCCCATGGTGTGTATCTGTGGACAGCTGATTTGCATGTGCAGTGCATCATGGGTGTGACTGGCACAATCCAACCTTGTGAAACTCCAGCACCTGCTCCCAGGCTCTGATAAACCATAGGCCATCACACGTACATCTGTTAGCATAATGCATAGGTGCAAGACACCCTACAGAGTCTGTAATATAAGATGCCCACACTGGTAAAAACACACGTACCCACGCACGTAAAAACACACGTACCCACGCACGTAAAAACACATGTACCCACGCACGATTGTACGCGCGCAGCTACGCACGTACCAATGCACGCAACCTCACACGCACCAACGTACGTGGCTAGGCACACTCCGAGGGTGTTTTTCTGACACCAATACTCAACGTAACGAAAAACGTGCCTCCTCTTTCCCTCTGTAATGTACAGGGTGATGCCTGCGACAGCCTTCTGCATTAGGCACACTGGGGACTCGAACCCATGCTGCCTGTAACAGCGGTCAGTACCGTAACCATCGTGCTACAGCTCTGTTTCAGTGCTTTGTGTCTGTACGTCTTCTTACGTTTAACGCACAGTAATGCGCCACGGCGCCCGGTAACGCTCGTTAATTTTTTTAACGCGCGTTAGTGGTGACGATGTACCGCCCATGTCCTTATTTGGGGTTTCTGTCACTACCGCAGCTCCTAACGCGAATTGCACTAACACAGTTTAGTAAACATACCCGTATGTATCAGCATCATCTCTAGCCCTTTTCAAATCCAGGCTGAAAACTCACCTCTTTGAGGCCGCTTTCGGATCCTGATCCGCTTAGTCTCCTATGTTTCCTTATCATTCCCCTAGATCTATCCTTGTCCTCAGCTGTTGTGCTATCTGTCTTGACTAGATTGTAAGCTCTGATAGCGGAGACTGTCTGCGTATACCTTCTATCACTATACAAATGATAAGTAGTAGTAGTTAATGATGTAGGTACATATTTAGGCTTTTTGCCTATTTCTTAATTGGTATATTCTAAATGTAAATGTTTGTTTCTCTCCCCTCTTGATGTGGGCTAGGAATTTGATTTATTTTTTTCTTAATTCTCAAATTTGTGTTGTGCTTGATAACTTATTTATTTCCTTTTGTAATATTTAAAATGAGCCCCCTGACTGAAGACTGTACACTGTTTAGTACAACTATCCAGAGGGTTGCCATGCGTTGACACCGACTCGACGGCACTTAACAACACAAACAGCAACAACATTTAAAATGGTACCAAATAAACATGCTGTGGCAGAATTGAAGGGAGAGTTGGCTAGAGTTAAGGTGTAGCTTAGAACTGTGTGTAGCAGAACTAAGGTTTGGAAGGCAAAGCTGTGGTTCATGCTGAGCAGTTTGCAGAGGTGAGGCAACAGATAAAGGACTTAGAGCACAATTTTGAAGAGCAAAATAATTGGATGAGACAAAATAATATTTGGATATTAGGTGTTTTGGAGGTGTTGGAGGAGTATGATACTACTAATATTCCAGAAGGTATGCTTCTGAAACTTTGAGACTTAAAATTTGACTGTTCTTTCGTAACCGAACATGCACACAGGGTCTGTGCAGTGCATCAGCTTTGTATACACAGCAGGTAGTAGCTAAGATCTTGCAATAGCCATATGCACTGGCAGTGTTGCAGGTAGCTTGGTCTAACAGAGCAAAGGACTCACTCTACCACAACACCATTTGTTTCTTCATTAGAACAACATGTAAGTTTGCATTCTGTTTATGCAAATATGGAACGGGGTGGCAAGGTCTCAGCCAACACGGGCAAAGGCACACATAATCGAGACACAAGTCAAGATTTACTGCCAAACAAAAGCCCATTAACATCAATGACCAATTGCCTCCTCCACCATATGCATTTTTAAACGTAGCAAAAGTTCACAATTGTTGCAAAAATTACAAATTGAATTCAAACGCAATTGCAGCCAAACCCCAAATTACAACACTTAGCTTGAAAAAAATCAGGGGAATGGACCACAGACTGCTACCCCGACGTCACCGTAGAGCTCACATACGTTTCGCGAACGAATCGCTGCATCAGGGGAATTTACTGCAAAACAGAAACAAACATGCACAATCAACCACAACTTTAAAACCAGAAACAAAAGAACCCAACCCATCACATACTCAAAACATCCAAACAAACCGAGAACACCACTTACTTCAAGCGCCAGCCATACCAGCACTTCAACATCGCTTCCAAAGAACGCCGCGCATGCTCAAATTGTCCACACTACGAACTCCCCACAAATACCCTTCAACTGACGTCAGCGACTTCCCCAACAGGAAAACTCCGCCCACCTCACCTAAAGGCAAACTACCCAGTCAATCCGGAGATTCAAACCAGCCGGAACTACTGTATTCAACCGAAATATGTACCGCTGCTCACACACTAGTAAAGACTGCTCCCTGCTCTTACCATCTTTTCCAAACAATACACGATCCAAACCAAAACAGTGCAAATCACCAAACTGATGTTTATGTTCCAAACAGTGTGGGACCAAAGGGGCCTCCCGAACTGAACATTTAAGTCTGCTTTTATGCTCAATGATGCGCTTACGAAGCGGCTGGCACGTGCTGCCTATATACAAAAGACCACACGGGCAGATAATCCCATACACCACAAAGGTGGAATCACAGGAGGTCCGATGTCTAAACTTGTGCTGGACTCCATGATATTCAAACTGTGAAAGCTCACTAGAGACTCTATGGGGGGGCTAGGACAGGAAATGGGTTGATGGGGAGGGGTTAGGACTGGTAATGGGCTGTGGGCTGTTGGGGGGGGTAGGACTGGTAATGGGCTATAGGGGGGGGGTGTTAAGACTGGTAAAGGGCTGTGGGCTGATGGGGGCTGTCTGGAAATGGGGTGATGGGGGGTTAGGACTGGTAATGGGCTATGGGGGGGTTAGGACTGATAATGGGCTATGGGGGGACTATGACAGGAAATGGGCTGAGCGGGACGGGATAGGACTGGTAATGGGCTGTGTGCTGTTGGGGGGGGGTTAGGACTGGTAATGGGCTATAGGGGGGGTATTAAGACTGGTAATGGGCTGTGGGCTGTTGGGGGGGGGTTAGGACTGGTAATGGGCTATGGGGGGGGCTAAGACAGGAAATGGGCTGATGGGGAGGGGTTAGGACTGGTAATGGGCTGTGGGCTGATGGGGGCTGTCTGGAAATGGGGTGATGGGGGGTTAGGACTGGTAATGGGCTATGGGGGGTTAGGACTGATAATAGGCAATGGGGGGGACTAGGACAGGAAATGGGATGATGGGGTGGGGTTAGGACTGGTAATGGGCTGTGGGCTGTTGGGGGGGTTAGGACTGGTAATGGGCTATGGGGGGGTTAAGACTGGTAATGGGCTGTGGGCTGATGGGGGCTGTCTGGAAATGGGGCGATGGGGGGTTAGGACTGGTAATGGGCTATGGGGGGGTTAGGACTGATAATGGGCTATGGGGGGGCTAGGACAGGAAATGGGCTGATGGGGAGGGGTTAGGACTTATTTTATTATTTATTTATTTTATTTATTATTATTTATTTGAACAGCTTTTATATACCGCTGCTTCCAAGGATCAGCAGCGGTTTACATTACAACAAAAGTCAAAACATACATAGAACATTATAAACTATATTACATTATAACATGAATTGTATAGAACAGATAAATGTATTACAATATAACAGAAACATTTTTAAACTATTAAACTATATTACCTTAAAATTGTGTAACAATAATGTATTACAATATAACAGAAACAATTATTGAACTATAATACAATTAAACTGTATAATACATTTGAACTGTATAACAGGTATCAAGGGTTACTTTGATTTTATTTATAGGTGGGAAGAAACATTATTAGATTAATTGAGGAGGGCTGATGTGGTTAGGACTGGTAATGGGCTGTGGGCTGATGGGAGGGGGGGTTAGGACTAGCAATGAGCTATGGGGGGCTGACTGGAAATGGGCTGATGGGGTTAAGACTGGAAGTGGGCTGATGGGGGTTAGGACTGGTAATGGGTTATAGGGGGGGCTTAAACTGAAAATGGGGTGATGGGGCGGGGGTTAGGACTGGAAGTGGGTTGATGGGGGGCTAGGACTGGTAATGGGTTGGGGGGTTGCTATGACTGGAAATGGGCTGAGTGGAAGGGGTGGCTTAAACTGCAAATAGCTGATGGGGAGGGAGCTTGGAATGGAAATGGGCTGTGAGGGAAGGGAGCTAGGACTGAAAATGGGCTGATGGAGCAGCTAGGATAGGACTGGAAATGGGCTGTTGGGGGGAGCTAAGATTGGAAATGGGCTGTGGTGGGGGCATGAATTGAAATGGACTCATGGAGGGGCTAGAACTGGAAGTAGGCTCATGGGGGGCTTGGACTGGAATTGGGCTGAGTGGAGGGGAGCTAGGATTTGACATGGGCTGATGGTGGGGCTAGGAAATGACTAGAAATGGGCTGATGGGAGATAGGATTGGAAATGAGCTGATGAAGGGACTCAGACTGAAAATGGATGGGGGAGCTAGGACTGGAAATGGGTTGATGGGGGGCTAGGACTGGAAATGGGCTGATGCAGGGACTAGAAGGGAATGGATGCTGGGTGAGACTGGAACTAGAAGGGAGCTGATGTTGGGGGAGGATTAGAATGGGATGGGGCTGGGAGAGTAAAATGGAGAGGGGAAAAATATTTTGTGTGGGAGGGATGAAAAATCTACAATTGGCCGGGTATTGGGAGAGTAAGTGGGGATTGAGGATGGAGGGGTAAAATTTGTGTGGATGAAATAGGAATGAGGAAAGAGCAAATGGAGAAAGATTAGTATGTCAAAGCAGATGTAGAGAGAGAATGGAAAAAAAAAACTAGAAGAGAGAAGAAAGAACAAATGGACAGCAGACGATGGACAGTTAGCAGAAAACCTGAAGAAACCAGAAGAAAGTGGCTGGAGCAATTGCAACTGAAACAAATGCACAAAAGGTAGAAAGATATCTCTTTATTTTGAATTTATTAGCTGGAATATGAAAGCTCTGGGAAATGTGCATCATTAACGTCTGCGCTTTGTTTGGTACAAGAGGAAATTAATTTATAGTTTTATTTCTACAGTGTTGTTGTACATTCCAAGTTTGGCTTTTGGGGTTCCCAGTTTAATTATTGCCTTCCTGTTTCTAAATTGTGATTCCTTGTTTGATGATGGTCTATGTTCTGTATGTGTAACTGAGCTGAGGTATTCTGTTTATGTAATTCCTATTTGACATTGCCACTTGTTCTCTTTCCCCAGTATTCTCTGAAATGTATTGGTTTAATATTTGCAGTGTTGCCTTTTGATAGGTAGGGTATGGTGCTTTGTGAGTCCTGGTAATGCTGTCAGGATACGGCGGGTTTGCTATGGGTTCTAAATGGGCAGCGTTTGTAGTAGTTCCTAATGTGCCTGGCGGTTGGCACTGGATTATAGTAATGTAGAAATCTTTTAGTCTTTCTTTATCCATACACTCATTAAGAGACATGTTTACTAAAAGTTAGTGTATGGTAACATTATGCAAATATTTATGCAAATAAGGCCACTTATGCAAATGAGGCCCCGCACCCCCCTTGGGCCGCCCCTGATGGGTTCGATGTATATATTAAAGAGTATTGATGAAAGAGCTGAACCTTGTGGTATTCCTTGCATAACGGGAAACTGCAGAGATTTCTTTTGAGTGCATTTGACTTGTTGCATTTGGTCTTCTAAGTAAGAGGTAAACCACTTCAGTGTATTCTTGCATACTCCTATCTGCTGCAGGCGTTGCAGTAACCTGGTGTGGGACACGGTATCAAAGGCTGCTGTGATGTTCATGAACACTAGCAGGAGTCCATTCTTTATGCTATCTATTCCTCTTAGGAGATTGTCAAAGAGGGAGGTGAGTAGTGTTTCCACATTGTGCTGAGGTTTAAAGCCATGGGATGTTTGGGATGTTCTACCCTGCAATATTAAAAGTTACAGTGAATAATATAACAAGATCTTTGGAAGATCCAAAGACTCTGTATACATTTAATTGCAGAGAATATCAGAGTAGAAATGGAGATGCAGTCAACTAGCGAGAACGGTGGGATGCAATGATGTGCTTTTCATAGGACTGGACCTATAGGATGAAGATGCACCAGATCTTCATTTACCATGAAGTGGGTAATAATAATGGTTGATGGATCTTCATGTGTGGTGTCTAAGATACCATGCTACCTGGTCGGAGTTGATACTGGAATTTCAGTTGGCTATGATTGCTAATAGCCTTAGAGAGATTAAAACTCTGGGACAATTACCTGGAGTTGTATTGAAGATCTCTTGTATTCAGGGATCATTCTTGTCCTATGGACATGATGGGTCTGATTATATATAGGGTATGCAGAGAGTTACACACTTGAAATGCACGTACTGTAAGTCCCTACTCTAAAGGACTTTCCATGTGTGAATGGGCACTTACATATGTGCTTTGGGAGGTCACTATTCTGCAAGCATGCATGTAAGTCTCATCATACATATTTTCATTTGGGGTGTGTGTATAGGAAGAAGCATAGGTGGGGTCTAAATTTAAACATGCAAGTAATAGAATATTATGACTTATACGTGTTTCCTCTAAATCTAGGCCTTGTCAGTTATGCCTGCTCTAGAGCAGGCGTAACTGCTGTGACTACATGTAGGCACAGCTGTATGCTCCTATTCTATAAAGTAAAGTACACATGTGCTTTGTAGAATAGGCCCCAAATACGCATGCGACAATGGCCATCGACTACGCAGGAGATTATAGAATTACCCTCTATGTGACAACATCATGGAACCTTTACTATATTCAACTGTAGGAAGGGTGCTTTTTTTTCCTTATAAGCTTCATTTCTTCACCTGCAAATGTATTGCTGATCTGCACTGCTGAAGAGCTCAAGTTTGGTTTCATCTGTCCACAGAACATTTTCCTAGAAGGATTGTAGTTTCTCAAGGTAGGTTTGGGCAAAGATCAGGCATGCCTTTTTATATCTGTCTTTGAGCAATGGGATCTTCCTTGGCCTTCACCCATGAAGTCCTTCTTTGTTTAGTGCACGGCATATGGTGCAGGTTAAAACCACCATTCCAGATTGCTTCAGGTCAGCCTTAAGCTCTTTGAATATTATATGTGATGTTTTTCCAACAGTTCGCACTAACCTTCGAAGACTTATTGGATCAATTTTCCTCTTCCCACCATGTCCTTGACAGTTCCATGAGCAGAAAATTTCTTAATAATATTATGAACTGGAGACACAGGAATCCCAAGATCTTTGGAGATGGCCTTGTACTCCTTTGAAGTTTGTTGCTAGGTGATAATGGCTTTTCTGATGGTCTAAGGCAGCTCTCTTGTCTTCACCATTGTGAAAATGGGACAGGGAGTGAATGTGGCCATTTTAAACATTAGAGTCATCTTTCAGTGGTTGATTCAAATCATGTGAGTACTGACAATTGATCACAGGTGCATCTGATTTTACAGCAATGGGAATGTGGTTCTTTTGTTCAAACTGATTAGAATTATTTATAAGGGTGCCAATAATCATGTTTTCATTGAATAAAGGTTAGACTGCAAAAGCGCCCACTGGAATGAATCAGTATTACATTTTTGTTGGAATATTTGTCATGAGAGAAAAAAATCCTCTCCTGTAACAAACTTTCCTGTTTTATCTTTTTTTTTTTAAGTAAATAAATCACCTGATATGTGTTCAACTACAAAAAAGTGTAACACTAAAGTAAAGTGGAAATAGAATAGCTCTGAAAGGTGAACCCAGACGTCAAGCCGCATATGATGCCATCATTTCAAAGACTCAAGCTGGGAAAATCCACAATAAAAACGGCAATAATATTGCACAAATCTTAATCCAAGAAGTCTTAATAAAAAAGAGTGGACACAGGGTAGATCAACTGAACGAGCTCTGCCTCCAGCACAATCTTCAGAGAGGGTTCCAGTGCAAAATGCCAGAGAATAAATTTGAATGGTGCTTGTAAAAAGCTACCAGAAGGAGACTTCCGGTGGTATGGTGGGCTAAGGAAGGCGTGTCTTTCTTAGCTCCGGAGCTTACCCCTTCCCCATCAGCGTTACTTTACTGAATTTCTCTTGCAAGATCATCTCTGGGGAAGGGCGTGAAATACTGTGAACGACGGGGTGGCAGAGGAGTGGATATCGCGGCAGAAACGGGCTATGGCAACGAAATCTGCCAAGAAGGAGAGGCCTCGTGGAACGGATGCCAAGATGGCGGAGAACGGAGTGGAGGGCCCGGCTTTAAATGTCCAAAGCTCGGTGGTGGCAGAAGTTTCCCAGGCGGTGGTGGCAGCGCTGGAAGATCGTTTCGGGGGCCTGGCAGCTCAAATCAGTGCCGTGGCTCAAGCCGTCACTGATTTCAATGGGCGCGTGGAGCAGGCCGAGCAGCGCATCAGCACACTGGAGGACGGCCATACTCAGACCTCTGCTCGGATCCAGAAGTTGGAAGACTTGTTGGCCAAGCAGGCGGATAAGATCGAGGACTTGGAAAATCGGAGCCGGAGAAATAATCTCAGGTTCATCGGCATCGCCGAATCCGTGAAAGAGCTGGATTTAAGGAAATACCTGGAAAAATGGATCCCTGAGAACTTGCCGGTAGATGCGGAGCTGGGGGTGATTGTCCTGGAAAGGGCTCACCGTTTGGGATCCTACAGGGCCGGGGATAATAGGCCGCGGGCAGTAATTGCCAGGTTCCTCAACGCTGCTCAGAAGGAGGGAGTTTTTGCGGGCGGCCCGACAGCAGCGTCGGAATGGTGGCACTGGTGTTTTAATTTTCCAGGACTATTCCGCGGGGGTCTCGCTCCGTAGAAAGGCCTACAAGGAAGTATGTGGCCTGCTCGTGGAGAAGGGCCTCCGCTTCACGCTGGCTTACCCCGCACGACTGAGAGTGGATTGTGATGGCACACAGCGTCTGTTTTCGACTCCAGAGGAAGCCTTGGAATACTGCCGACAGCGCAGATGAACTTGTTCATCCATACTGATTTCGGTGAGACTCTAGCCCGGACTGGCCGCAAGTTGGATCGGGGCGTTATTTGCCCAGTGGGCAAGATTGGACTCGGGGCTGGGGTGGACAGTAGTGACTGCCTCACCTATGTCACAGACTGTCTGGCGACCCTGTGCCCTGGCGCATGGTTGTGCTAGTTCTGTTGATCCTTGAGGATTATTGTTTTTTTGCTGCCACTTGGGAATGTTTTATTGCTACATGCTGTTCTGCTTTTTGTCCGGGGTGCTTAGGATTGCCTATGGTGTAAAGGTGGTGGGGCATAAGGGATGGCTAAGGGGTGCCCACTTGTTAAGGCCGGTTGGCTGCTGTTTTGTGTTGGTTTGTGTGGGCCTCAAAAAATTTTTTGCTTTGTGTGGGCCTCAAATCTTTGGCTTGGGTCTCTTGGTTTTTACATCTTTGTCATTATTTTTGTTTTTTCTTTATTATTTATTTTGTTCTTTAAACAATTGCATACATTATTACCGACTGATTGTGTTACAACGCAGCTATTGGTGAGAAAAAAAAATGGTTCTTTGCCTGAATCTTCACTTTCCCCATATGCACCTTGTAGAATATACTGTTATAGTGTCTTCAGGTCTCCGTTCTCATTTTTGCAGCTTATATGTCACAGGGGGTTTTATCAACACTCCTTTCCTTCTTTATGCTGTTGCTCACTTTAAGGCCCTTCCTGTTGTCCAGTTGAGCACATGTATCCCTTGCCTTTGTCATTCTTTTATAATCCTAATTTCTTTTTCTTTGCTGCCTTCCTTTCTATGGATATTTTGTTTATATTTTCTATGTTAGTCTATATTACTCCCCCCTTTTTTTTGTCCTTTTCTTTTTTGTCCTTTTCTTTAATGGTCTCTTTATTGGTCTGTGTTTTTTGTATCTTCCAACTCTGTCCAAGTGTTCATAAATACATTCCCTATGTGTCTGAGCACGTGGGGATGGCATTTTAGCGAGGGGGCCTCCTCACTTTGCCCAATTCTCAATATGCTTTTACGTAAATTACATTGTTAATATGTTTATGCTCCTGGAGGACAGCGTACTTAGCCTCATATGCTGTGTGCTATTCTTTTGCTATAGACATAAGGGATGAACATATTGCCAGCTGCATTATCAATCCCGACGCCATGCGCCTGGGATGCCCAAGTTTTCTCATGGGTTTCACTTACCTAACTTCATAATTGTACTAGGGGATAGGTCTCTGACTTGGACTAGTTGAGAGCCTATGGGACCCGGAGTTGCGGGGCTGGAGATAGGCTGGGAGCCCCTACTCTACCACAGAGGGCGCAGGGCTTACGGCTTTGATTCTGAGAAAAGGAAACACAGACGCCTTAAAATTTAATAGTTATGATTGTAATTACTAGCAACTTCTTGCTTTGTTTAGTAATCGTTTATTTTCATTCCATTTGATTAGCATTCATGGGTTGTGCATGTTGTATTCTGGTGTGTGGTTAGGTTTTGAAGTATCTAATTCCGAGTGTCGTGGTGGGGCGCACAGGACCATCAGAACATGGGAATGTAGGATATACCATACTGGGTTGGGCCGGGGTCCCTCTAGTTCAGTCTTCTGTTTCCAGCAGTGACAAATCTGGATTGTGTGGACCTCGCAGTTTCCCCGGGGGATACAGGTTCCACAATGCTTGTATTGGTTCAGGCATGGATGTCCTGGGTCCCTTCTTAATAATGGTTTATGGACCTTTCCTCCGGGAATTTGGCCTTCTGTCAAACGGCTACACACAACTGATGTTTAGTACGTGCACAGCCTACAGAATATTAGAGGGAACTTTGGATGCGAGTCTGAGTTTCATGTTGGATGCCTGTGAGGTTCGTTGTGCATGTGAGCACCACACAAAGCGAGGTTCTGGGTTGCTGTGTTGGTGATGGGAAGGGGAGGGGTAGTTTGGGGGGGGGGGCTCTGCATGTCCCGGAAGTGCGGAGGGACCTCTAGACTGGGACTAGGGGATGTGGCATAGGCAGCCTGGAGGGGTTGAGCGTTTTGGGGGTAGAGGGTGGGGGGGGGATTGAGGGGTTGGGAGGGGGTGGGGGGTCCGGGGGCAGAGGTGGGGGGGCAAGGGGGGGGCGACACATAGCTGTACAAGTACCTTTGGAGGGACGACTGGGATTCGAGTCCATTGGTTGGGTGGTGCGTTTGAGTCTGGAAAGGGAGTGGTACTGAGGGGGGTCCTGGGCTGGGGGGGCTCCTGCTTCAAATGTATGACTGGAACTCTCGTGGGAGTATGTTGGGGAGATTGAGGAATGGCTAATTGCATGAGGATGGCTTCCTGGAATGTTTGTGGGCTGGGCTCCCCTATGAAAAGATGTAAAGTGTTGCAACAATTGCGCCGCCAAAGGATTGATATTGCGATGCTTCAGGAGACCCATCAATCGGCAGTGGAACACGCGAAACTGTGTAAAGGGCGGATAGGCACGGTGTATGGCGCACCCGCCCTGGGGAAAAAATGGGGCGTAGCTATCCTGATGGCGAAATATCTGGATTGGGTGGAGGAGAGAGTGGAATTTGACGTCCATGGGCGGTATGTGTTTGTTTGGGGCCTCTTGGAGGGCTTAAAGGTGGTTTTGTGTTCGGTGTATGCTCCGAACGAGTATGACGCCCGTTTTTACCAACAGTTGGCCTGTATGGTAAATCACACTGCTGGTTATCAGCTTATTATGGGCGGGGACTTTAACTCGATACTGAATGAGCACCTGGATCAATCGGCGGTCTCGGGGCACAGAGATCGGAGAAGTGCGAAAAAGATCTTAGGGTTGTGTGAGGGAAATAATTTGCTGGATATTTGGAGGGTGCTGCATCCCGGAGATCGGGAATACACTCATATGTCCAGGGCGCACGGTACCTGGTCACGTATCGACTATTTTTTGACATCCGAGGCGCTGTTCAGTCGGATATATGGGGCAGGGGTGGGTCCCTCAGTCCTTTCAGATCATGCGATGGTGATCATAGAGCTGGGGAGGAAAGTACAAGGAGGTCGCAAGTTATGGCGATACCCCTTGGAGTTAACTGGGGATGCTCATTTCGAGCAGTATCTTCGGGAAAGGTGGGCGATCTATGCGGAAATTAATGATCAACCCGAGATTAACCCTGTTTTGTTCTGGGAGGCGGGCAAGGCCGTGATGCGTGGCGAAATTATTAGTTATTATAGCTCTAAACGTAAGCGGTTGAACCGACATATTTTACAATTGGAGCGGGAGTTGGGGAAGGCCCGGCGGCGGTTGGCGTCGAACAGGACCCGGGGTAATCAGCTTACTATGCAGGAGCTCCAGATGGAGCTCGAAATGCTACTCCATCAGTGCGCACAGAAATCACTGATGTATTATCGGTTCCAGTTGTACCTTCATGGCAATCGGGCGGGAAAGCTGATGTCTTCTTTGATTAAGTCAGCAGGGGGTTCCCGGCTGATAGGGGCGATTCGTCACCCGGATGGGTCTCTTAAGACGGAGCGGACCGATGTTGAGCGGGTTTTCTGTGACTTCTTTCAACAGTTGTATAGCGGCGACCGTGATGCACGCCTAGAGGAGGGTCGGGACTTTTTGCGGGGCTGTGAGCTGCCCAAATTATTAGAGGACAACTTACAGGTTCTTAATCAACCTATATCGGTGTGGGAGGTGCAGCGGGGGATTAAGCAGCTCAAGGGAGGGCGCGCTCCGGGGATCGACGGGCTACGGGGGGAATTTTACAAACTGCTGGGGGATAAGGTAGTGGTCCCTATGCTGGAATATTTTGACGATTTGGTCCGCCAGGGCCGATTTCCTTATGAAGCAAATCTGGCGGTGGTTACTATTTTACCGAAGCCTGGTCGAGACCCCCTCCTTCCGGGCTCTTATCGGCCTATTTCCCTTCTGAATGTGGACATTAAGATTTTGGCAAAAATTATGGCAGATCGCTTAGCGGAGTTTTTACCGGCTCTTATACACACGGATCAGGTGGGTTTTGTGCGTGGGAGGCATGCATCATTTAATTTACAAAGAATTATGGCTTCTATTTGTGCGGGTCGTAAGGCAGGTATGGGAACTTTGCTGATTAGTTTTGACGCCGAAAAAGCGTTCGACCGGGTGGTTTGGGATTTTATGTACCAGGTCCTGGAGGGGATGGGTTTTTCTGGCCTTTTTGTGGATGTGGTGCGACTGCTGTACGCTGCCCCAAAGGGTGCAATTATGGTAAATGGGAACCTAACCTCTGAGTTCAGCATCCAGAAAGGCACGCGTCAAGGTTGTCCCCTATCCCCTTTGCTGTTTGTGCTGACGCTGGAGCCTTTGTTGATTCGGATTCGATCATCTACCTTGTTTCGGGGTGTTCCTGTGGGTAAGGGTGAATTTCGAGTGGCTGCATTTGCAGATGATCTGCTTGTTCATTTGGCGGATCCGTGGGAGGGTTTGCCTTTTTTGTTGGAACTTTTTCAGGTTTATGGGAGGCCCTCGGGTCTACGTCTGAATCTAGACAAGTCAGAGGCGCTCCAGGTGGGATCGCTGGTCTCCTGGAATGGGAGGGGTGACTTTCCGCTCCGGTGGGCTGATGGGTACTTTAAATATTTGGGAGTTTATTTACCTGCAGATTTGATGGCTCTCTACAGTCTGAATGTAAATAAGTATCTTGGTGATTTGTCGGACAGGGTGGATAGATGGCGGGATTTACCATTGTCGTTGGGGGGTCGTATCGCTCTCTATAAGATGACGTTGTTTCCCAAGTTGCTTTACGTATTGCAGACCTTGCCCATACTGTTGAAGCGCGCAGACCTCCGTAAGATGGATGGGTTGATCAATAAACTTCTCTGGCGGGGTAGGCGACCTCGGGTGGGATTGGGGATCCTGCGGCAGCCCTGGATACTTGGGGGAATGGGTTTCCCAGATGCCAAAAAATATAACGTGGCCTGCCTTCTACGTCACGCCCGAGACTGGTTATGGGACATGGATGTGCATACTCCCCTGCCTCTGCTGTGGGAGCTGGTGAGACCCTTACACTTGCGATACGTTCTGCATGCGCCATCGCTTCCTGGGACTGATCGGGTTACCCGTGAGGTACTATTAGACCCAGTACGTAGAGTTTGGCAGTACTTCTGCCAGAACAGGGCACTTCGGGCCGATTGCTCTCCTTATTTGCCGATACGGGGCAACATGGCGTTCCAACCGGGCTTGACGGGAGTGAGTTTTGTTAGGTGGTGCCGGTTTGGCATGGTGGATTTGGCACATTTGGTCACGATAGAAGGTAAGATAGAGTCCTTTGCTGCTCTCCAGGCGCAGTACCCTTTAACGGGAAGCGATGTGTTTCCCTATGCTCAGATTCGTAGTTATATAAATAGTCTTCGCTCGGAGGCTCTGCGAGGGGAGGTGAATACCGATATCGAGGGGGCTTTGTTGGGAGGAGTACGGGGGAGTGGTGTATCCGGACTTCATAAAATGTTGTGGGAGTCCATACTCCCTCTCCGGATAGCTGCTCTGGCGACTGCCTGGACTAGGGATTTGGGGGAGGAAATTGACCGGGGAGGGGGTCCTGCAGGGTCTGGCAGGCATCCCGAAGTTGAGCGCAGTGGTTGCGCATAGGGATATGCAATACAAACTGCTCCGCAGACTTTATTTTGCTCCGGTTTGGGCGTGGAAGGCGGGAATTGGGAAGTCGCATTGTTGTCCTCGTTGTAAAGGGGATAGAGCTACTCTAGGGCATATGTTTTGGTTGTGTCCACGGGTACAGGTCTTTTGGGGAAGGGTACTGGTGTATCTGGAGGGTTGTGTGCAGATGCGACTGGGGCTCTCCGCGGCGAGTGTGGTCTTGGATATTTGGCAGGAGTCCTTTGAGGAGCAAGTTGGGTGTGTGGTGTGGCAGTGGGTTCGTCTGGTGTTGGTGACTGCTCGCATGACTATTTTGCACAGATGGGTGGATGGTCGTGGCCCTACGTATGGGGAATGGAGAACTCGGTTACACCAGGTGTTGGTGATGGAAAGGCGTAGGGCTGGGGGTCACCCACGGCGCTGGGAGAGATTTTTGGAGGGTTGGGGCCCCCATCTACAATCTTTGCCAGCTGGAGCTCGTCATAGACTTCTCAGAGGGTATTAGCTGGAGGGGTGGCACGATCCCTCTTGCTTCCTCTTTTTCCTTTCTTTCTTTCTTTCTTTCCTTTCTTTTCTTTTCCTTTTCCTACGGCTCTTCTTTGGGGTCTTCCTCTTTCACTGGGGCTCTCCTGGAGTTTTCAGGGAGTTTTCAGGGAGGAATGTGTGACTCTTTGTAGGTTTGGGTGCGTCTGTGAGTAGGTGTGAATGTCTCTTTGGTGTCGTTGGGGTGGGTTGGGGGGGAGGAGGGGAGGGGGGTTCGGGTTTGGTTTGGGGGGGGGTTACCCTTACAGTTATTTTCGTTAGCAGATCAAAATGTTGCTGCCTATGATGGTTTCCTATGTACGCTGTCTGCATTGGATCATATCCTTGCATTGTATCATCTATCTGCTGCTTACCATGCTTCCCTTTGTTTTGTTTTACGTGATTTCCGTATGTAAGCTGCTTCTGATGTTTTCATTTGTTTAAAATTAATAAAACAGATTTAAATCTAAAATGCAAAAAAAAAAAAAAAAAAAAAAGCTACCAGAAAAGATAGGGCTCTTATGGCAGCTATTTACTGATGTCAATGGGGGCCTGAAAGGAATCCCCCATAATGATGTAACCAATTAACTAGTTAAAGGAGACTCCACCAATCCAATTCCAAGTTTAAACCAAAAGGTTTGACAGTCCGTAATCTATAGATCCGAGATTGATCAAGCAATTGTAATCGTACTCACGGTCCCCCTCCCCCCAACGTGGGTCAGATGGTACAAAGTCAATAAACCGCCTCTTTAAGTCTTCAAAAAAATGACCTTTGTTGAAACAATGTGACACAATTGGAGCTGACATTGTTTTTGTTTTAAGTCTTGACCGATGTTCTTTTAAATGTTGTCCGATCAACGTATTTAAGAGGACAAGGGCAGATAAGTATAAATCCAGTAGAAGAATCAGTCCATTTGTTATCACTAAGGGGTATGTTTACTAAACTGTCTTTCTGTTACCAGCATTAACTCCAGCGATAATGTGAAGAATGCCATAAAAGGAGTGTGCGTTCCAGTCTTAAGGTAGCATTTCAGGTTATCGCGCGATAAAGTCCATTATCGCACAATAGAGGGAGCTGTGGCACGTTAACGCGCGTTAGCCTTAATTAAGCGCGCTGACCTGTAAACACAGCAGCAGAGGTGTAGCACAATGTTTAATGCATTGACTGATGAAACAGGAGTCATGAGTTTGATCCCCCCATGGGTTTGATGAGTAAAGCTGTCTGAGGCGTTACCCTTTACTTTAAATCAATGCTGTCTGAGGCATTTTCTTTTTTAAGTTAAATTAGTGCTGCCAGCAAACACACCCTCACAGTGCCGTAACCTATGGTGCCGCATAAGGCTCCCTATAAGGCACTCCAGAGGGCACATTATAAAGTGCACTGTCCGCCAAGGCACCTTATAATGTTCCCTATAGGGCGCCTTATAGGGTGCTTTATAGGGCACCTTATAGGGAGCTTTATAGGGCGCCTTATGAGGCACCTTAAGGTTACAGCACTGTGAGGATGTTTTTGCTGGCAGCACTAATTTAAATTAAAAAAGGAAATGCCTCAAAAAGCCCTAGCAAATAACACCACTGTGGGATCAAACCCATGACCTCTGCCTCCACACTCAGTAAAGTAACCAGTGGGCTACATCTCTATAGCTACTAACCAGCCCCTGGCTGGCTACAGAAGGACTGCAGGTCACCACACAAACTGCTGTGGTTGTCAGGATAGGGTAAACCCACCCATGCCCATGATGCACTGCACATGCAGATCAGCAGTCTACAGCTGATCACAAGATGGGGTATGCATCCCCACAGCACCTCGGCCTGGTAGGGGGAACTGACCGTGTGCACCCGCACAGCACCTCAGCCTGGTAGGGAGAACTGACCTTGTGTGTTATTTGCACAGAGTAGCTACAGACTGTGACATTGTGAGGGTCCTGTGCTCACCCTGAGGGTGAGGTGGGGTGCCCAGCACCAGGTCCGCAGCACCTGACTTTGCTGAGCTAGGCTATACTGCAGGTTACCATCAGTGCTAGTGTATGAGGTAATTCTTGCAGACACACCTAGGATACACCTATGTCTATCTGTATTTCCCAGTCACGTCTAGCCCTTGTGGGCTATGATGCACCTAGAATAGTGCATATCCTGGGTGGGTGCCATAGTCACATGATTTAAGTGAAGGAGGGTGTTTGGACCCATAGGTGCATTATGTAGCACCACCCCACTCGCCCTCTGGGGCTCAGGGTGGGGGACAGGATCTCCCACCAACAGATCCACATTCTACATCCCTGCAATGGTAGAAGTAGAGGGGACCATCGACCCCAGTCCTGCTGGGGAACAGGTACCCTACAGCACAGTCAATGCAGATCTGTATGCATCCATAAGGCAATGGCAGACAGACAGTAGACCTGGAAATGCTCAGCTGCCCCAACCCACTATCTGACATTCTCCAGCAGCAAGCACAGTGAGCCTCTAGCCACTGCACCCTGCAAGGTGTTGGAGCCATACACATACTAACTGCAGACAGTCTGCTAGCTAGTCCATAGTGCATGTTCCTGGAGAGGATGTGAACATGAATGCACATGCACACGCACCAAGCAGATAAGTCAGTGATTGGGCCTCAGAAAAAAAGACCCCATAAATACCACTTGAGAAAAATACTATATAGCACTATGGGGGAACCTAGCCATGCGGTGGTCACTGCTCAGTCAGGGTGAGAGTGACCTCCCAGCAGGACATGCTGTGGCTACCCTGTCCGTGCAGGTGGTAGCCGGGCACTACAATGTCCCAGCCATTGCCCTATGCCCTGTGCAGATGCATCCTGCCCAGGCCACCCTGTCCGGGCCATACCCACAGTACCTTGCTCCTCATTATGCACATTGGCAGGCTAACACTGGAAACAGTGCAAGCAGTGTGGGCTGAGTAAGGTGTAGGCAGCCACTACACACTAGATAGACAGACACACACTCCCACACCTATGCCAGCATTGTGCAAATATACAGGCTTTTGGCAGTCCTGGCCACCACACCAGTCCTAGGCACAGTGCAGGCACGGCTATGGTACGCAGTACTGTTGGGGTCACTCCCTGGGGTGGTAAACAATGTCAGAAACCAAAACTGAAACACACTCCACAGATATCAGAAAGGTTGCTATGATGCAGCTCTATCAGAAAATTGTGCTTAACTTAGGAATTGTTATCTGCCATTAATCATAGCAACCTTTTGATATATGTGTAACGTATTCCCAAGTTTAGGGCTGCATTGCTAAGGTATGCAAGTGCTAGTATTGGGAGATGCTGCTGCACACAGGGCCCAACAGCCTGACTCTCCATGAGGCTTTGGATAGTGGAGCCTGTGGGTGTGGGTGTTTATGCCCCTGTTGGCCACTGCTCCAGGGCAGAGGTTCCCAACTCCGGTGCTGGTGGGCCAAACACTGTTCGGATTTTCATGCTGTCCCTAATGAATATGCATGAGATACATGTTCATACCATGGGGGTGCCACATAAAATGCAGCACAGGCATATGTATTAGAGAAAGCATGACACCTGAATGGTGTTTGGCCCTCCAGAACTGCAGTTGGGAAACTCTGCTCTAGGGATTGCACATGTTTATGGTGTCTGTGCTCTGTAGGATGAAATATAGGCGTTTCAGGCATGTTTATGTTATCTGCAATAAAGATTCTGTCTTTATTACCATGGTTTAGTACTGGGTAAAATATGGGGAAAGGGTTGGCAGGAGCCACAGCTGGGACTTGAACCTGTGACCTTCTGCTCCTGAACACACTGACTGTGTGTACTGCACCACACTGTTGCAACAGGGCCAGCTCATTCGCTGGGGATACCATGACTGTTCGTCAGACAGACCCTGTCTGTTGCAGTGCACGGCACCCACCTACACGGGGCTAGGCCATGGTCTGCTGTGGGCAGATGCCACTGCCCCTTCTGCCACCAGCACCCCTCCGCCAACATGCTGCCATGCCATTATGCCAGTGGTACTGGTGGTGCACAGTCCCAGGCCATCCAGTATCCCGGTGGGAAGCTGCCTATCGTGTGGGTTCTCGGGTAGGGGTGCCTACATGGACATGCGCGCTCCCCCCCCCCCCCACCGCCTGCCAATGTTATGTCCCCTCTGGGGGTACCTGCTGGATAATCTCCCCTGTGACACTGTGGGACACACTCTCATTCCCATGTTGGACCCTCATCAGTTGCTGTCTTGCTGCTTTACAGTTTCGGCATCCCTATGTGCCACCTAGGCATCTGCCTAACATGCACTGTGCTCCAGCTGGACCACAGCATCTGCCACCTACAGCCCTCTGTATCCCTTTTACAGCATCAGTACAGTTGCCCTTTCCTACTTGCCCACTCTGCTGTTACTGCACATGTGCACGCCATAACAAACCTGCCCAATATAGACGTGAATAAACCCCGATCAGCACTATTTCAATGTGGGATCATTCACTTTGTAGGGGGACAGAGAATAGACCCTTTCAAACATGATATCTTATTTTTTGAGCTTTGTCAGTGGTGTTGCTTTATGTTTATCATTAATATCACTTTTGGTCAGCTTGGTTATTTGGATTTTAAATGTGGTTCGGGTCATTTTCTGTGTTTATTTGCCTTTTTGTTCCGTGCACATGTATCACTACTATCACGTTTTTGGGTTTCCCTGGCTTTGCTGTACATTGCTGACTGAAATGGTTTCTCTTTCCTGCAAATGTGCCTTAACGCAAGGGTTTCACTGGCGTTAGTGTTCAGGACCAGATTTCACAGCGTTAGTGTGCCTGGAGCCTCTCCCCTCCCACTCTCTGCCCATTGACCCCCTTCTCTCCACCCTCTGGAAAGCCTTACTCCACCCTTCAGAGCCGGATTTCAAAGCGTTAGTGTGCCTTAATGCCGCAGCTGCGTTATCGCGTGCTAAGTGATGTTATCGCATGATAATGTCACATTAGCGCGCGATAACATCACGTATCGTGTGATAATACCACTGCTGCGACGTTAAGATGGTTTAGTAAACATATCCCTAAGACTGCAACTAACGCCGGTAACATTAAGACGGTTTAGTAAACATACCCCTATATAAACAGAATACCTCGTTTCGGTTACACATGCAGAACATACACATGAAGAACATAGTCCGTCACCAAACAAAGAAAAAAGGATCACAATTTAGAAATAGGAAGACAATAATTAAACTGGGAACCCCAAAAGCAAAACTTGAATATACAGCAACACTGCAGAAATAAAACTATAAATTAATTTCTTCTTGTGCTAAACAAAATGCAAACGTTAACGATGCACATTTCCCAGAGCTCACATATTCCAGTTAATAAATTCAAAATAAAAAAGTATTTTTCTACCTTTTGTTGTTTGTGCATTTTATTTTTCAGTTGCAATTGCTCCAGCCACTTTCTTCATGTCTTCTGCTAACTCTTCATTGCCTGCTATCCATTTGTCCTTTCTTCTCTCTTCTAGTTTTTTTTCCATTCTCTCTCTACATCTGATTTAACATACTACTTGTTCTCTTTTTGCTTTTTCCTCCATTTCTTTCTTTATTCCTTTTTCATCCACTCAAATTTTACCCCTCCATCCTCAATCCCCACTTACTCTCCCAATACCCGGCCAATTATAGATTTTTCTTCCATCCCACACTAAATCTTTTTCCTCTCCATCCTCATTCCCCCAGCCCCATGCCATTCTAGTCCTCCCCCAATATCAGCTTCCTTCCAGTTCCAGCCCCACCCAGCATCTGCTCCCTTCTGGTCCTATCCTCCCATCCCCCCACATCAGCCCATTTCCAGTCCTAGCTCCCTATCAGACCATTTCCAATCCTAGCCTCCCCATCAGTCGATTTCCAATCCTAGCCCCCCATCAGCCCTTTTCAGTCCTAACCAAGCCCCCCATCAGCCCATTTCCAATCCTAGCCCCCATCAGCCCTTTCCAGTCATATCCTAGCCCTCCATCAGTCCATTTCCAGTCCTAGTCCCCCCCCACACTCAGCCCATTTCCAATCCAAGCCCCCCATGACCCCATTTTCAGTCCTAGCTCCCCCATCAATTTCCAGTCCTAGCCCACCACTCACTATCCTAGCCCCTCCATCTGCCCATTTCCAGTCCAAGCCTCCCCCAGCCCATTTCCAGTCCAAGCCCACCACTCACCCCGTTTCCAGTCCAAGCCCCCTCCCCATCAGCTATTTCCAGTCTAGCTCCCCTCACTCAGCCAATTTGCAGTCCAAGCCCCCCCACTCAGTGCATTTGCATTCCTAGCTCCCCCCACTCAGCCAATTTCCAGTCCAAGCCCCCCCAGTCAGCCCATTTCCAGTCCAAGCCCACCTCCCCATCAGCTATTTCCAGTCCTAGCTCCCCCCCACTCATCCAATTTCCAGTCCAAGCCCCCCCTCCCCATCAGCTATTTCTAGTCTTAGCCCCCCCCCCTCTCCGAAGAGCACCACAGCTGTCTAAAAGGCTTTAGAGGGAGCCGGAAAGGCCCCGGCTCACCTCTGACAGCCGCCAAGAATGTCTTTTTTCTTCACTTTGGCAACTGTATTTTACTTTAGGACTCTGGCGCGCTGAGGTCAAAGGGGACTTCCTGTTTCCCAGCACTTAGCATGCCAGCATTCTAAACTATTATACAGCTGCTGAAGTAAAGAAAAAAGACACTCTTCACTTCGGCAGCTGTCAGAGGTGAGCAGGGGCCTCTCCGGTTCCCTCTAAAGCCGCCCTGCCTGCCGGTGCTGAATGCGGAATGTTGTTAGCATGGGGCCCCATGAAGCACGGGGCCCTGTGTGAACAACATTCTCACGCAATGGATGGGTCGGCCCTGGTTCCAGAGCTAAGTCCGTGGCCTAGATTTATATTTCTGGGCATTATTGCTCAAAGTCCTGAGATCCTTTTTCTCCCTTCAATATAATGTAATAATCTCCCCTCAATACTGGTGATGATAGAATGAAGTATGTTTGGTGGATGTATCTCCTTCCTTCATTCTGAGACTGTTGGACATTAATAGTTTTGGGAGTAATCATTTTCTGGCAATGTCCCAGTTTTTATACTATTTTCTACTATTTCCTTTTTAAATTGATCATGTTTAATTTGATTCTTTTTTGTGTCAAATATGTGTGCATGTGTGCATATATCATCCAAAGCCTTTTTACTGGCTACGTTTTTTAGGAGATATTGTACATTAAGGGGGTTGAACTGCAAGGGTGCCAAAAATGTTGACCACAACTATAGCTAATTCATAAATATTGATGTTCCCAAATTACACAACCTCAGAAATGGGTACTTGGATGTGCCAGCTGGGGTTTTTCAAGAGGGACAACTAGTTTATGAGATATGATTGTCCTGGCCTGCCATTTCAGATAAGTAGATGTGCATTGGCAGGCAAACAATATATTTGGAATGTATATTTATAAGCAGGTTTCTTTGTCCAGGAAATATTAACTATGGCAATGAGAGTTCATATTATTCTTTCCCCTGGAAGCATTGCAGCCATGAAACTAGTATTTCTTTGCTCCTTATTCATGGTTAAGAACAGGTATAGGCATGGACAACTCAACAACCAGAGCCAAATATGCTTGTTTCATTCTAAAATTGCACCGCAACATTCATCTCTGTAGCTCTACCCAGGCCACACCTCCAGTACACCCTCATGCTACATGCACAGGCTCACCCCAGGGATGTCTATATACTTGGGTTTCTAAAATGGGTCTTGAGATGTCTCTGTGATTTGCATGTCTGAATGACCTTTTTCAGATGCCCATATCATACAGTAAAGAGAGCTTCTAAAATACCCCCCTATTGGCCTGATGCAAAGATGCGAATAGCGGAGATAGATGTCCTGGTTGGACTGCGACCCATGTTTTGGCTCGGCACGCTATTCGGAGTCCAGCCCTCCTCGCACGTACAGAGGATTAATGTGGGGAGTGCTGGATGGGGATGGGAGGGAGAGAGCTGAAGGTGGAGAGTGGGCAGAGTGGGGTCAGGGCCCTGGGCATCCAGAGGCCACACATAGGATAGCCATCTTATTCCACTTCAGAGGTGGAATAAGGACTGGGCATCATTGTGATCGGTGCCCTTTGCACCCACCAAGACAACGGAGCTGCCACAGGTTTGCCCCTGCAGCCTGATCCTAGCCCTGACTGCCTCCTCCAAGGGTCGGGTGGCAGGGATAAGAGGCTGTAATCGCTGTTGGGCCGTGCTTGCTCCTTCTGAGTGTTCTGGTGCCATGGCGACCGGCAACCGGCACAACAGCAGCACTGAGCGGTGGAGACGGGCAGCATGCTGTACATCTCCCCGCTCAGAATACTGTGCATGCCAACCTGTCCATGTTCCCAGATTCAGCAACCCTGGGAACATATAGCTTCTGCGGTTGCAGAATCTGGAACAACTGTACCCTGTCCATATTTTGGACATCCGGATGTGCCAGACATGCACATTTTGGGATTGGGCTCCACATGCATAGAAGATGAATTGTGAGTAGAAAACATCATCCTAACAATTGTATTATTGATCTCTATTTTCCATCAGTTTTCCTTCAATAGAAGGAAAACTGATGGAAAATAGAAATCAATAATAGGGAATGTAATAAGGTGAGAAATGACATAAGCAAGACAAAAAAACTAATATGCATGCTGCCAATGAATATCTGTGTGTATTGGGAGAAAATGTTTGCAGTCTGCCATATATGGCTGCATGCTGGAAGAGAAAGCACTGGAAATGTGAATAGGAAAGATAGAAAAGATGTACACTATGGTTAGAGGAAAAGAAATGGGTCAGGGGACAGGAATGGAGGACGTGCGGATGAAGCTTTGTGATCTGCTAAAGGGCACTCATTGCTAAGAAACTTCATTCTTCTAAGACACTAGCTGAGTGGAGCTACTTCTGCATAACCATGAATACATAGAACACATTTACAATATGCGGGAGAGTCCTGGGATTTTGGCAGACGGACTTTTTAACTATCATCCGTCAACAGAATCAGATACAAATACAACCCTATTTGCAATGCTACTTTACCATTTTGATGCATGGAAATGCATTTTATTTACCCCAGGCCCCACGATTTCCAGAGGGGCTCATTTATTAATAGCAAGCATTTCCTACATTACAACAGTAACACGTATTTGTGAACAGGGGTAATAAAGAATTCTCTAGGAGCTGTTACTATGAACAATAAAGTAGGACAAATAGAAGTGTATTACCAAAAATAAAAAGGAATTGTTTGACAGCATAACTAGTTATCATTGGTAAATATCAAATATTTGCACATTTCCATTCTCAGAATTTGGAATGAATTAAGGTTTACAGTAGTAGTTCAAAGCAAGTTACAGTCAGATCCTGTAGGTATTTACTGTAGATATATTGCAATTTTATTCTTGTGACTATTTAAAACAAGAGTAAGCTGTAGAAATTTAGCTCTAAGGATTCAATCACTGTTGTTGGATCTTTTTAGGCTTTTCTTTGTCTTCTCTCTTGCTTCAACTCTGAACAGATTTGAAATCAGAGAAGTCGCAGTAAATCTACTAAACATTCTCACCTGCATGCATCGCAGTTTGGAAGAATATAAAACATAATGAAACATGAAGCTTAGCCTTTCAGAGAAGAAACAGCATTATAGTCCCAGATTTAGCATGTCTTGCTTTCTTTCTAGAAATGCTAGATCAAATAACCAAGAGTTGCATTGCATGACATTATCTCTAATAATGAGATATGGGTCAAGAGTACCCTGGCCCCAGAACAAGGCAAGATATAGCTATTCTTATGGTTGGCTCTTGAAGGCTAAAACAAAAAGATTGATGCTCCTAAAAAAGCCTTCTAATTAGTGTTAGTCTATTGGAGAGGAAGCTAGGCATGCTGCTCCACCTCTGCCAAATGAAATTAAGGCCCAATTATTGGTAAATGAAGAGTGGTTTGTGCTGGAGCCTGGCCTGGAGTTGAGGAAATACATCTGTCATTCGGCCTGCACAGAAGTCATTCATGTGTGACATAGCATCCTGTGCATTTATCATGCATCTGTAGATTTTTGTTTTAATTCAGTTAGCTGTCTAACTAGATTTGGTGCTGGATGCCTTGTACGTGGTCAGGATTTAGACTGACAGATGCAATTCTAGTCTGAAATGGTGTGTGACATGACTAGCTGCCCTGCATATTGATTACTGTTCAAACTATTATAGTTTTATTCCACTTGCTAATGATTCCTTTGGCTGTTTGCGTCTGCGGCGCCTATATTTAACAAGTGCCAGTTGCTCCAGGGGCAGGTAAGAGGCAAACTAAACTAGGGAATGAATGTTAAGAAAGAGCACTCACCATTACCATGAACATCAGAATACAGATACTTAAAATAGATCGGAGACAATGCACAGCTTTTATCACTTCGGAAAATACTGCAAATGGGAAGGAGGGAAAGATATTTTATTCCGGGATCTGAATTTGTTATTAACTCCATCCTGAAAAATGGAAAGCAAACATGTGCAAAGACCATAAAACTCTAATGTCGGGCTACTTGTTCCAACTTCAGTTTTATTGCTGTCATCTGTGCTGAGCAGTGATGATAAAAAGTGATTCAAAAATTTTGTGCAGCTTCACCTTGGTAGTCGAAGAAAAAATGAGAAAACTGAAACAGATAATGAGTCAGTTCAACAGTTTGGCAGCAATGTTTGTGAAGTTATGATTAATGAGATGTCTTTACAGCTTGCATGCTTTGTCCCACTTGTGCATTTGATATTCCTGCTTACCAGTCTCTGTACTTTGCATCAAGAAACTATCTGAAATAGAGTGTTAATGAAACTGAGGTATGTGAAATTATATTCCAAGTAATTCTATAGCAGGGTGCCTAGGTTAACAGGGCCAGTGATGCCTGTTTTAGCTTATTTCATAAAGACACATAACTTTATGAAATACTTTCACCATTAACATAGCAGCAGGTGCTACAAGAAAGATGACACCGAAATATAGTGATGTGGGCTAGTCTTATATTGAGCTGAATGAAGCCTTGTTAATGGGCAACGAACGGGTTTAACTCCCTGAAGCAGAAAAGCTAGTAACAGAGTATTTTTTTTAAATATTTTATTGGTGGATAACACAAAGAAATAAAAGAAATACAACATGCTTTGTACACCATCTTTTCCCAACGCCACCCCCCTTCACAACTATTGTACATTGAACCACATATAAACTGCTCCTGTTAACAATAAACTTATTGCCTCTCGTGAATTTGTGTTATACAACAAAGTTTGTATCCCACGACTTCAATTACCCCACTCACCAATCTGCACCCACTAGCTAACCCCTCCCCTTAACTCCCCCCCCATTCCATTCTACCCCCTCAGCCCTCTCCCCCACGATCCCCCCTAATATCCACCCCCCCCCCACCCTAAGGTATATTTACCCTTGAGTCCACTTCCTGCTGTTCCTAACCCTACCTAACACGTCAGTGTCCCTACTGCCTATCCACCCCCATTGGCTACCCCCCTCTCTCCTTACTTCCTCCTTCATCCCTTCTCCTCTTCCTTCCAGGCCTCCACCCATCTCCACACCCTCTTCCATAGTTCCTCACTTCGCCCCCCACGCCCCCGGCACTGCTCTGTCAATTTGTGCATCAGGCCCATTTCACCCACTCTGCGTACAAAGCCTGCCACCTGCGGAACACTTCCCCCCCCCCCCACCCAATGCCGATCTATTTCACATCTTGCTGCCACTATGCAGTGATGCAAGACCCCCTCCTCCCTCTGGGGCAGTTCTTCTTCTTGATGATGTAACAAACATACTTCAGGTTTTTGTGGCACCTGATAGCCTGTCATCTCATGTATCACCTCCAAAACCCTCGTCCAGTATGCCTGTATCAAGGCACATGACCACCACATATTCATCCAATCCCCCCGTGCTGGGCAACCCCGCCAACAGAGGTCGTCCTGTCCTACTCTAGCTTTCTTGCAACGTACTGGTGTCCAGTGCCATCGGAATAACACCTTGTAGGCATTTTCTTTTATTGGTGCGGAAATGGATATGTGCGCTATGGTCTGAAGCACCCTGGTCCATACCTCATCGCTCCACCTCACCCCCAGGTCTTCCTCCCATTTCAGCATATAATTTAATTTACCCTCCCCTGCCCCCATCAATCCCCTATAAATTCTAGACACTACCCCCTTTTGCCCCAGATGTCCCGAACATAGAACCTCGAACCAACTACGCTGTCCCACAGATCCCTCCACACCGACGGTTGTCGAAGGCACTGTCATAGTTGCACGTAGGCATAATAGTCACTCTCCTTCAACCCGTAAAGGTCCTTAATCCCCTCAAACCCGTACATCCCCTGATTATGGAGAAGTTGATGTACATGCGTCAGCCCTCCCTTAGCCCATCTGCGAAAGATATTAACTTCCGGTCCCTGGTCTTTCTCAAAACATGCCTCAATGGCCATGCCCTGTATATATCCCTTGTCAGGAACTAACTGCGGCTTATGTCGTTTCCAGACTTTCAAACTATGCGCTATCATGGGATTAAGAAGGTTAGTACCTGTGCCTATTCCTCCCCTCCATATCACTCTCTCCAGATCCACGCCTCCCACCAATTCATGCTCCATCTGCACCCATTGTTTCCCCATTTCGCGCTGCCACTCATATACAGTTTTTAATTGCGCTGCCTCGTAGTATTTACCCAAATTGGGGACTCCCAACCGCCCCTCCTCTTTAGCTCTCTGCAGAGTGCTCATCGCCACTCTAGGGCTTCTCTGCTGCCATATAAATCTGTTCACCATCCTTTGCACCCGTTTCAGTCAGTTCTGGGGGACCTCTATGGGGAGCGTCTGGAAAAAGAACAGCAAGCGGGGCACTAGCATCATTTTAACTGTCGCTATACGCCCCAACCAAGAAAGATACCCCCTCCCCCAGCCCCCCAGCCAGCTCTCTATCTGCCCTAGTACCTTCCCATAATTTAATTTATAAAGCTCTGCCGTTTTATTACTAAGCGGTACTGCTAAATATCTTATATTTTCCCGCGCCCACTTAAAAGGGTACTGCTTGATCAAGCGTGCCTGCACCGCCCCAGGGACCGCTAAATTTAAAATCTCCAACTTAGTCCAATTGATAGTGAAACCCGACAGCTTACCATACTCCTCCAATTCCCACATTATGATTGGAATGCTCACTCGGGGTCTGCCCATGCTTAGGATAATGTCATCGGCAAACATTGAGATCTTATAACTCCTCGTCCCCACCCTTATCCCCAAGATATCTGCCCGTTCTCGCACCCTCTGTGCGAACGGTTCCAATGCTATGGCAAATAGTAATGGTGAAAGGGGGCACCCCTGTCTAGTACCCCTCCCCTGCACGAAAACCCCTGAGTAGGCCCCGTTCACCCGCACACAGGCTTTTGGCTGATCATAAAGTGCCTTTATCCATGCTAAAAACTCCTTCCCCAACCCCACTTTCTCCAGCACTTGGAACAGAAAAGGCCATGCTACCTGATCGAAAGCTTTTTCGGCATCTAGTGACAGGAGCAGGGCCTCTTCCCCACTTTGCTCAATTGACCATACTATGTTCAGTATTTTCCTTATGTTGTCTGCAATCTGTCTGCCAGGGATAAAACCCGCCTGGTCCTGATGTATCAGTTTTCCTATAATCTTATTTAGCCGCGTGGTTAATATCTTGACTAGCAACTTGGCATCAAGATTAAGCAGAGAAATGGGACAATAAGGTGCACACTCCTGCGGGTCTTTCCCCTCTTTATGTACAACCGTTATCCCTGCCCATCCTATCGTGCCCGCTAACTTCCCTCCCTCCTGGGGCAAGTTGAATAACTTCACCAAGGGCTCAAGCAAGAGATTCCCAAACAGTCTGTAAAATGGCGCTGTTAGCCCATCTAACCCCGGGGCTTTCCCGAGTTTTAACTGTTGAATTGCCCTCTGCACCTCCGCTACACATATCGGCCGGTTTATTTCCTCTTGCTCCTCCACTCCCAATTTTGGCAAGCCCACTGACGCAAGGTAACTGCTCACTCTGTCTTCTGATGCCAAATCTCTAGCTTTATACAACTCTTGGTAATACTCTCTAAAGGCCTCCCTAATCTCACTACCCTTGGTTACCAGGACCCCTCCTTTAGGACGTACTCGGATGATATGTGAGCGTAGCTTTCTCTGCCTTAGTCTCTGCGCCAAGTATTTCCCGGCCTTATTACCCCCCTCAAACACCTCTTGCCTTAGGAGTTGCATCTGGTAGTGTATCCTTTCTGCCTGCAGCTCATTTAATTGTGCTCGCACTGTCAGCACCTGCCCCCTATGGGGTCCCAACCTCCCCTGTCCATCCAGTTCTTCCAATTCCAATAAGCGTATCCTCAAGACCCCTTCCCTATTCTCTCTTTCCTTCTTGAGCCATGCCTCCCATTTAATTAGAATCCCTCGGATCACTGCTTTGTACCCATCCCAGATCCCACCCCATGCTACCTCCCCATTGTCATTAACTTTAACGTA
Organism: Ichthyophis bannanicus; assembly: GCA_033557465.1. Classification (NCBI taxonomy): domain Eukaryota; kingdom Metazoa; phylum Chordata; class Amphibia; order Gymnophiona; family Ichthyophiidae; genus Ichthyophis; species Ichthyophis bannanicus. Next base: position 195,164,052 of record CM066032.1, on the reverse strand, counting down.
CTCCTGAGTTTTCCTCTTTATGTCCTTCCGAGCCCTCCCCTCCTCCAACAAGGACTCGTTTAATCTCCAAAACTGAAGTCCTTTCCCCTCATCCTCCATTCGCAAGCTAACCACCACTGGGGCATGATCGGACCATGCAATAGACTCCATTGCTGCATCCCTAATCCGACCCCCTACTTCTTTGGAAACCCAAATTGTATCAGTGCGAGAGTATGACCAATGCACTGGCGAAAAATACGAAAATTGTCTCCTCCCGGGGTGTTGTAAACGCCAGGTATCAATCAATCCATACTGTACCACAAACTCTCGGTATCTCTTCCTATCCACCCGCTTACCTTCTCGGACCCCAGTTGCATCCTTTGCTGGGTTCCATGTAAGATTGAAATCTCCTCCACAGATGAAAATACCCTCCCCCATATTCCCCACTTCCTCCGTCAATTTCTTCCAAAATTCACCCTGGGACCCCATAGGAGCATATATGTTCGCGATGCAATACCACACATTCCCCACTCGCACTCTCGCCAAGACATATCTCCCTCCATTATCCCTGATAACTGAGTGCACTTGAATCTTTAACCTGGAGGCCAGCAAAATGGCCACCCCACCTTTCTTCTTTTCAACTGTATTGGAGGCATGGATACATACCCCATATTGTTTATTATTGTTTATTGTTTATATAACATTTGATTTACCGCCCCCCGTTACATCGGGGCGGTTTACAATATACCGTAAATAAAAACATCAAATCAGAGATAGAAAGAAAAAGTTACAATTACTCGAAGAGGGAAGAAAGGGAAGCAGAGAACAGGAGAAGGTAGAAAGATAGAGTCAGAGGAGTCAGCTAGATCCAGGAAAGGCACAGGAGAACAGATGAGTTTTGAGAAGGGAGCGAAATTTAGAATATGATTCTTCGAGACGGAGGGCAGTGGGTAGTGAGTTCCAGAGGGAGGGACCAAGGAAGAAGAATGCTGATTTACGGGTGGATTGGAGATGTGCATGGGAGGGGCTGGAAGGTGAAGGCGATTAATATGAATGGACCGGAGGCTTTGGGAAGGGACATGAAGGAGAGCAAATCGGAAAGGTATTGGGGTCTATGAAGGTAAATGGCTCGATGGACCAGAGTAAGAACCTTGTAAGGGATCCGGTATTGTAGTGGCAGCCAGTGAAGGTGTTGTAGAAGGGGGGTGATGTAATCACGTGGAGAGGCATGTAGGAGCATCCGGGCAGCCGTGTTTTGAATTAACTGTAGTCGATGTAATTGATACTGAGGAATACCGGCATAAATAGAGTTACAGAAATCTAAACGAGTTATGACTAATGAAAGAAGAAGGGTAGTGAGTGCCTGAGGAGATAGGAAAGGTCGAATGGCACAAATTTGTCGAAGGCAGTAAAAAGAGCGCTGAGAGATAGAGGAAATGTGGTCTTGAAACGTGAGTGCACTATCAAGAATGACACCAAGATACCGAAGTTTGGGCACTGTGAGAATAGAGACACCAGAAAGAGAAGGAGTAAGAGACGGAGTAGGGGAACCATGGGTGAACCAAACAGCAGCCATCTTAGAGATATTCAGAACCAGACAATTTGAGGAAAGCCAAGAGGAAACTGAGGATAAACAGACCTCCAGTGGAGTGATATCAGGATGGGATGAGGAGGTGTGGTGCAGAAGGAGAATATCATCAGCATAGTAGTAGCCCGAAATACCCAACTGCTGGACAAGGAGAGAGAGAGGGGCCAGAAAAAGATTGAACAATAAGGGAGCCAAAATAGAGCCCTGAGGGACACCACAGGTGAGAGGGAAGTGATCTGAGGTGGAAAGACCAGAAGCGACTGCAAATGAGCGAGAAAATAGAAAAGAATGAAACCATCGGTAAACAGCACCACGAATACCCGCATCCCGCAAACGAGAGAGAAGAAGGGGGTGATCCACAAGATCGAAAGCGGCTCCTGGACTTAACCAAGTACTCCGATGCTTTTGTAAGATGCGTTTCCTGGATCAGCCCTATCTCCGCCTTTTGGCGAGCCAACTCATCGTACAGTTTCTGCCGCTTAAATGGTGAGTTCAAGCCCTTAACATTTAATGATACAATTTTTAATTCACCTGTTTTGACATACCTCCCATCCCACATCTAGCTCTTCAATTGCCCCTCTTCCCCACCCCCCTCTCCCCTCCTCTCCCCCTCCCCTCCCCACCCCTCTCCACCCCCCCATACTCCTCCCCCCCCCACCCCCGACCTCTCTCCGCAGAGAGATTTGTCTTCCATTGTGGTGACTGACTTTCGGGGCTGCCTGTCCTACCCCCTCCATTCCCCATCACCCCACTCTCTCTCCCTTCACCCCCCACTACTCAACCCCTGCCTTCCCTCCCACCCTTCACTAACCCGACCCCTCGCTCTACTCCCCCTTCTCCCACCCTCTCACTCCCCATTCATTCTTACCCGCGGCCCCTGTGCTCCCCCCGCCCCCAACCTCATTCTCCTCTTACTCCCTTCCCTGTAACCCCCACCCCCTCTTATTACACACATGCTACAGCAACAATAATATATGACATTACTGAAAAGCAGAGTACACCAAATCATCTGCTTCAGCTGGCTCCATTCTCATCCGCTCGTGTTCCCGGGCTCTCTCCATTCAGCCGCGCCAGTCATCTACCCTCCACTGGGACGCGATGCTACCACTGGGCTCTCTTCGCCGAATGGGAGGACATCATCATCGTTGTGTTCTGTCGGACAGAGGTTACACTCCCTTCTGGGATGTTAGGCATCTCCAAGTCTTTCAGTGTCCTCCATGCTTCCTATTTGGTCTGCACCCACTTCGACCTACCCCTGGCCGTTATCAGCAGGCGGAACGGGAACAGCCATTTATATCTTATGTCCTCTTTTCTCAAATATTTCGTTACTTCTTTGAAGTCCCGCCTGCGCTGCAATGTTCCCCCGGAGAGGTCTTGAAAGAACACCAATGAGTGTTCTTCCCACCGGAACTGCCTCACCTTCCTTGCTGCCACCAATAGCCTTTCTTTTATCTTGAAGGAGCCCAGGCACACTACAATGTCTCTTAGTTTATCGTCTCTTATTGGACCTTGGCTCCTATGTGCTCTCTCTATCTGCGATAGTTTAATCACATTACTCCCCTCCAGTTCTGCTGTCTCTATCAGAAATCTGAAGATTTTAACAATCACTTCTTCACAATTTCGATATTTAGATTCCTCTGGGAGACCCCGGACGCGTAAGTTACATCTCCGAGATCTGTCCTCCAGATCCTCAACCTTCATCTGCTGCTCCTCCTGGGCGCGTTTGAGGTCCGCCCAGCCTTTTTGTAGATCGTCCATTTCCTCTCCCTGCTGCTGCATCTGGTCTCCATTTCTTCCACTCGATTGCCGATCTCCACGATATCCTGTCTAAAAGATTGTATAGACTCTTTGAGCTCTCGCGACACCCCGCCGATGTCCGTTTTAATCTCATCCTTCAGCTCCGTGAACCATTCTTTCAATTTCGCAATCCCTCCAGGGCTGCAGCTCCGCTCCAACTCTTCTGCCAGCTCTAGAGGTTCTTCAGGTTGCTTTCTGTCCTCTTTAACCCCCTCTTTCCCACTTTTAGCTGCTGCATAAAGGGAGCGGAATTCCGCCAGCTTCCTCCGTGCTGACACCCCTCCTTTACTTTTTCCATCCTGACTCGCAGTTGCAATCACTTTATTAGGCAGCTGTATTTACTTATTTATTTAGTTAAGGATGCTCTGGGGCACTTGCTCCTTTTATCACTTATGGGTCACTAGGGCCGCTCCTCTCCCTGTCCCCTTTGCCGAGTCCAATCCTTAATGCCACCTGAGAATCAGCCTCTCTCCTCCACCACATCTGGTCTCGGGCCCGGCTGTAGCCTCCTCTTTGCAGCTCGCCTTGTCTTGTAACACTCTCCCCACACACTCTGCAATGTTTTTCCCAGCTGGTCTCCTTCCATCCCCGCAGCTACCAGCTCCCTCAGGGCTCCTCTGAACCACCTCCGCCGCTTTGTCTCCTTACCCTGCTGCTCACATTCACAGCAGCTCGCAGCACTCTCCCGGGCTCTGCTGGACCCTCCCCGTCAATCGCCGCTATTGAGGCATGCCGTGCAGCTCAGACCTCACTCACTCTGCAGCACGCGGGACTTTTAGGCTCCACTCCCTCCGTCGGGGCTGAGGACTGCTTTCTGGGACTCTTTCCCCACCGCCAGCTGGTCACCCGATTCTCCTGTCCGACCCCGCAGCAATTTTAAACTTGGGGAGCTCACCCAGAGCCGCTTCTCATTCGTGCTCCCAGGTATCCAGGACCTCAGTTTGCGGGGCCGCGCTCTCCGTGCCCCGCTCTCCTGTGAGCTCTCCACACGGCCTCTCACTTCTCCCGGGTGCCAGCCTACCATGCGGTCTTCACTTCAGGCGGCTCGTAGTGCATCCCCTTCAGCTGCGCCGCTCACACGGGGCCGATCTGCCCCCTTCTACCTCACCCCGCCTCTCAGGTCAGTCAGCTCCACTTCACCACCTTTGCCCCTCACATTTACCGCTTTTGGGGATATTTAAGCCCCCTTTTTACAGGCTTCGATGGCGGAGCCCTCCTGCTACCCCTCCATCGGTCCCGATGACGTCACCGGAAGTCGTAACAGAGTATTTTTGAAAATGGTACTATGTCATGGGAGGCATTGATGGATTGTTTTAATGATAAAGTTGCATAAACTTAGAAAAAAGGGCCGACGATGAAACTGATATGAGCACATCGATAGTGTCTAAATACCAGAATAGTGCACAATGAGAATTGGATGTTCTGAAAACATTTCTTGAATTGTTGAGTCTACCAATAATACTGTGGTAGTATTTTATAAAATATGCATGAAAATTTAATTCTGCCCAAGGTCCACCCAAAACGCACAACTGGGAGATAATTTTATAAGGAGCTGAGTAAAGTTACCGGGGGCGGCTTGTCCATTAGGTGAACTAGGCAGTTGCCTAAGGTGGCCTGACCCTGGTGGATGGCTCATCCCTAGACAGTCTCTATGTGCTACCCCCACTGCACCATGTGCCATCACCACACCACCCCCGACATTCAGCCTCTCACCGGGGGATTGATGGGTGGCATGATGATCACCTCTTTGAAGTTGTATCAATCTTTAAAGCATGCAGTTGTGTCCTTCTGCTCCTGCCTTTAAGGCCTGACACAACTTAAAAGAGGTAATCGCTCGAGCCACCCATGAACAGCAAGGGAGAAGCTGTATATCAGGAGTGACGAGGAGGTGTGGTGGGGGCAGCACATCGGGCCTGCCTAGGGCAGCAAGAACCCTTGGGCTGTGCCTGAAAGTTACACACCATCATTGGGTATAAGTCATGTATTTTCAATGACTTATGTGTGTGGATGAGCTTTTATTTATTTACTTATTTATGTAACCGATTTCTATACTGCAACACTCCCAATCAAGTCGAATCAGTGTGTTTTAACAAATAATAAAAGAATACATAATGAAAACAATAAAGAACAACACTTAAAAATTTCAAAAGGAAAATAGTCAGGCTTTCAATCTTTTCCTAAATGAAACAACAGAGGAAACATTTCATTGCCAAAGGCAACTTAGACTATAATTCAGCTGCCTTATATGGCACAGCACACATAAAACATTTCTTACTAACAACCCCCCTACTCGATGGAGAAAGGAGAGTTTGGGAGGCGGAGCCTGGAGCTTGGTGGAATGGAAGCCTGAGACGGAGCTCTGAAGGGCTATTTGTAGAATCCGTTCTGTGTGCTGGCTTTTCTTAAGTGGACGCAGTAAAAGTGAAGTGGTTGGTGGTCGGAAGGTGGCTGGATGATGGCGGGAGCAAAACCAACCCGTTTGGAGTTTGCTGGAGGTCAGAATTCGAGCGTGAAAAGATCCAAAACAGAGCCACCGTCCCCCCAGAAAATGGCGTCGGGTCGAGACTGGCCAGAGGCGACACAGGAGATCCTGGCCGAAGTCAGAGCAATAAAGGAAATTGTTACGCAGAATAGTCACTCGCTAGTGTCGATGCAAGGAGATATAAGCATCTTGAAGCAGCAAATGGAGACATTGGTAGTGCGTCAAGACACAATGGAGTTGAAAGTGGCTGCGCATGAGGAGAAACTCCGGGAGATTGGTAAACACGTGAAGCAAATTAAGGATCTGCAAAAAGAACTTGAGGATAACAATAACAGATCCAGGAGGAATAACATACGAATTGTTGGATTACCGGAAGGAGTGGAAGGGAAAAATATGTGTGCTTTTTTGCAGCAGATTATCCTGACGGTGCTGAAACTCTCATTTTTCCTCCCGTTTGAGACTGAGAGGGCCCATCGTGCTCCATCGCAGCCGCTGCTAAACAGTAAGAAAACGAGGCCAGTCATTCTTAAGGTGCTGAGATTTCAGCAAGTGACTCGAATCCTGGATGCAGCACGTGCACGTTCTCCAATTGAATTTGAAGGTCATAAATTGATGTTCTTTCTGGACTTTGCGAAATGCACGGTGGACAGAAGGAGAGACTTTCTAGTGATGAGGCCCAGGCTTCAACACCTTCAAGCACGTTTTGGCCTCCTGTATCCAGCGAGAATGAGGGTGACTCTACATAATCAAACCAGGAATTTTGATGAACCGGAGGCCCTAAGAGCCGTCTTGGACAGCAAGGAAGCAGAGCTGATGGCATGAATCTCTTTAAGGGCGCCCTGTGGTGGTGCCAGGCTTTTGCTGAGGGGATGCTGTTATATGCGTTGTTAACAATAGGGCTAGAGTCTCTAGAATAACTCTAGTAAATTGTCTGGGGGGCTATGCTAACAATTTGGGGTGGGTCATTTTGTTGTTTGGTTCTTCCTTTTTAGTATGGAAGGTCATCATAACAATGTTAGGTTGAGATCTGGCCCGGGCTTCTTCTGCCTTACAAGGCTCACCTATTTGGGGTTATAATGTTCTGTTCCTCACTAGGTTCATTGGGATTGGGTTTTGAGATATAGTTTTAAGGTTTTTTATGGGTAGCGCGGCAGTGTTTATGGTAATTAATGAGATTAAAGGGTTGTATCAAGATCAAATAAACTGGAATGACGTTGGAAAGTGCTTTGGGAGAGAGAAGAGGCCTCCATCCACTCAGGATATAATAGACGTAATGTTTAGATGGCACCTCTGAAAGTGTTGTCTTTAAACATGAAAGGAATCAATGGCCCCATAAAAAGGAAAAATATAATGCAGTATGGCCAACAGGCAAATACTGCTATTGCAGGAGACACGCCTCAATAAGAAGGAGTCTCTCAAATTGAACGTCAAGCCTTATTTGATGGTGGCTTTCTCTGCGGCAATACAAAAACACAATGGAGTGGCAGTTTTAGTGCGGAGGGCTCTAGCTCCGTCGGTGGTGTTTTCGCTGACGGATCAGTGTGGTAGATGGCTCAGGGTACACCTTCAGATAGGGCAGGCTGAACTAAACATAATAAACATCTACGCCCCAAACTGTGATAGCCCAGAGTTCTTCAGGGGCCTTGCAGAGGAAATATATAGAGACTCTTCCTGCCCGCTTATTGTGGGGGGTGATTTTAACCTCGTTCTAGATGTCTTAGTAGATAGAAAGCCCCCTAGATCCGGTAAACCTCCCAGAGCACATTCAGTGTTGACTTCCACTGTCCAAGAAGCCGGTTTGGTGGACATCTGGCGGCTTCTTCATCCTCGGGATTAGGAGTTCACTTTTTACTCTCTTCCGCACCACTCGTTGTCAAGAATAGACTTTTTCCTAATTTCTAAGTCTTTGACTGCCAATATCTTTGCGGCGGAAATACATGCCACCCACCTTTCGGATCATGCAGCGGTCTCCATTTTGTTGAACAGCAGTGGGCCGGTACCAAACCAGTCTCAGTGGTTTTTTGATAGAGCCCTATTAGAGCAGGAGGACTTTAGGGTTAGAATCCGTGCAGCCATTAATTAATATTTTAAAGTCAACCTTTCTCAGGAGACGTCCAGTTGGGCGAGATGGGAGGGCTTTAAGGCTTCCATCAGGGTAGTCATTACAGGTTGCAGTATCCATCAATCTAGGCACGTAGAGAGCAACTCAAAGATCTGGACTCTCAGATCAAAGCAGGTGAGCGTATTTTGGTGAAGAGGCAAGACCCGTGTATATTGCTTCACCTTCAGCGCCTGAGGTTTAAGTACAATCAACTGCTAACTAATGAGGTAACTCATAACATTAGAGCGCAGGAAGGTCTGTACTATTGGGAAAATAATAAGGCGGGACGCCTGATGGCTAATACACTAAAGGCGAGGAAAGAAGCTAGTCGCATAGCGGCTATAAAGGTGGACGGAAACCCCAATTTACTGGTGACCGATAAAGAGATTGCAGAAGCTTTTAGGGTATTTTTCACAGATCTCTATACCTCTGAAAAAGAGTGCTCACGAGAGGCATTTGAGCAGTTGTTAGAAAAGGTAGACAGACCAAGGTTGGACATAGTAGCAGCTGGGGAATTAGGAAATCCAGTTTTGTTAGAAGAGATTGAGCAAGCCACCATTGTGTTAAAGCCTGGCAAAGCCGTGGGACCAGATGGGCTGCCCGCTGAGTTTTTCAAGGTATTTGTTAAGGAGTTAGGTCCACATATGCAAGAATACTTCCAAGCATTGGTTAAAGAGAGTCCTCAAGTGGGCTCTTTTGCGGCAGCCAGGATTATTGTGTTAGAGAAACCCGGCAGGGACCCACAAGTTGTAGGTAATTATAGACCGATATCCCTACTAAATGCAGATTATAAAATATATGCAACGGTGTTGGCAAGGCGCCTGGCCGCGGTAGTGCCGAACTTAATACACCCTGGTCAATGTGGCTTTGTAGAGGGGCGTTCAACAGCAGACAATGCTAGGCTGTTCTGCCATGTCCTGGCTGGGGCGGAGTTTGAGAGGGAGCCAAGGGTGGGTCTATCATTAGATGCTGAAAAAGCTTTTGATCGTGTTGAGTGGTCATTCCTATACTGAGCCTTGGAGTGGTTTGGGTTGGGAGAACGTTTCCTTAAGTTACTTCAAATCATGTATGAGAGGCCCTCGGCTAGCCTATGTGTGAATGGCACTCAGTCGCAGGACTTCCTTTTGGGGCGGGGGACGCGACAAGGATGCCCACTATCGCCCCTTTTGTTTAATCTGGCATTGGAACCACTAGCCCTCCTTCTGCGGCAGAACAGTAACATCCAGGGAGTTAAGCTTGCTGGCAGGGAAATTAAGATTTCCGCGTACGCGGATGATATGCTTCTCTTTACTAACCCAGAGTCAGTTGCACATATTCTTTTTTTTTTTTTTTTAAACTTTTATTTTCATTTTGCAACAAACAAAAGAAACAACACACCAAAGGAGACAAAACAAGTATACAATAAGGAAAAACAAACCCTATTACCCCCCACCCCCCTGCTTCTTCTCTAAGTCGACAGTATCAGCATGTGAGTGCTTCCAAACAACAGTGGTTGTACATCAAAACAAAAATAAATAGCATCTGCGATACAGAATGATCATGTGACAGAGATTTATACAAATTTAAACAGTCAGATGAGAGCATTTAGCGGTGTGAACATAGTCATTGAGCATCTTCCATTTAGACAGATGATGGGGGGTCTGAACGGAAGAAGCAAACATACGAGGTATTTGTTCATATTTACTGTAGAGACAGACATGATTCCACCATTCATTGGGGCTCAGATGGGAGCTATTTTTCCAGTACTTCGTAATTAGGGAAATAGCAATGCCCAGCATGAAGTCTAAAAGGAAGTAAGCCGATTTTGGAAGAGAGGGGATCCCCGCAGCTGAGCGGAGTCCCACTATCCTCCAAGACAGGGGCTCTTGAAAGTGCAAAATAGATTGGATACGACCCCAGACCCGATGCCAGTAATACTGTAGTGCGGGACATTCATACATAACATGAGTTAGTGAACCGATGGCCGCATGGCATGTCCAGCATTTATTGCCCTGGGAGGTGTTCCATTTGGCTAATCTGTCAGGAGTATAGAAACACCGGTGGGCTAGAAAGAAAAGTGTCTGAGTGAGTGAGGCGGATCTGGAGACCCGTGTCACTCTACTCCAGACAAGGCTCCATTGCTCCGGGGTCAAAGTTACATGCAGTTCCCGCTCCCATGCTTTCTGTGCTATAGGGGTACCTCTATTTACAGCAGTACGTAAGGTTTTGTAAAAGTTAGATGCAACACCCGGTGAGCTCCCGATAGATCGGATAGTCTCCGACAAGTCCTGGGTAGGGGATTCCGATGGCGGGAGCACCTTAGCACTCCAAAGACAATGCTGTAGTTGCACCAACTGAAAGTAGTGTTTCGGTGGGAGACCAAATTCAATTTGCAATTCACTAAAAGTTTTCCAGCGACCATCATGGAACAACTGGGTAGGGGTCCAAATGCCCCTAGTGTACCAGGGGCTCCACGCCATCGGTTTATTTTGTATTTGAAATCGAGTATTGTACCAGAGCGGGAGTCTGTCTAACGGACAGAATCGGGAGTCTAAAGATTGAATAAGAGTATTAAAGGCACCTAAAGTGTCTAAAAGCATTGGTGGATAGTGGGAGTCTGATGGGAGAGTCATACCAGGGAGAAAAGTAAGAGGAAACGGTTTGCAAAGGTTCTCCTCTATATCTAGCCACACAGGTCTACTCGGTGCTAGGTCTTCCAGCCAACGAGCGCCTTGTTTGAGAAGAAAAGAGTGGTGATATTTCAGGAAATCAGGGAATCGGACACCCCCATTTTCCTTATCCGCTTGCAACTTATGCTTCGCTATCCTAGGTGTCTTGTTTTGCCATAAGTATCTAGTCAGAAGGCCCTCTAAATCTTTATATGTACGTCGAGGTAGGAGACAGGGCAACATTTCTAAAATGTAATTCACTTTAGGAACAATCATCATTTTTATGGTTTCTAGGCGACCCCACCAAGTAAGTGTTAAAGGAGTCCAACGGTGAGTAAGCGCCCGGACTTTAGAAGTTAAGTCTTTGGCATTAAAGGAGATAGCATCTTCCAAAGGAGAGCAATAGTGGACCCCAAGGTATTTGACCATGCGAGGTTGCCATAAAAAGGGAAAGGATTGCATATCTGCTTGATGAATCAGAGAGTTTAATGGGAAGGCTACCGATTTGGTCCAATTTATCTTATACCCCGAGAGTTGTGAATATTTACCGATTTGCTCTAGGACAGCCGGCACCGAGTCTAAAGAGACAAAGAGCATAAGGTCATCAGCATATGCTGAAATTTTAATTTCTCTATGAGAGAAGGGGACTCCATGAATCTCCTCCGATTGCCGGATTAGTAAAGCTAAGGGTTCGAGTGCAAGATCGAAAAGAAGTGGAGACAGTGGGCATCCCTGATGAGTACCGCGTTGAAGGGGAAATGACTGAGACTTTAAAGCATTAGCACAGATACTGGCTGTAGGCTGTGCGTACATGGCGTGGAGACAACGGAGAAAACCTTCTCCGAATCCGTACCAGCGGAGAGTTGCAAACAGAAACGGCCATTCTAAGCGATCAAAGGCCTTCTCAGCATCAAGTGAGAGGCCGACAAATGGTCGATCAAGATTAACTGCGGTAGTCAGTACATGACATAGAGTCCGAGCATTATCAGCGGTTGATCTACCGGGAATGAAACCGCATTGATCTGGGTGTATCAAAGTAGACATCCTATCAGAGAGCCGGGTGGAAAGAATGGTGGCAAATATTTTATAGTCCGCGTTTAGGAGGGAAATTGGACGATAATTGGCTGTTAGTTGCGGATCTCTCCCCTCTTTCTCAAAAACTACTACATTTGCCATAGAAAAGGACCCAGAAGAAGATCCCTCCTCGGCCAGAGCAGAAAAATAAAGTTTCAAAACTGGAGCTAAGTCAGCGTTAAAGGTTTTGTAGAATTCAGCAGGGAGACCGTCCGGGCCGGCAGCTCGACCTGTGGCACATCTCTTGAGAGCAGAATGAATTTCTGATAAAGTGAATGGTTTGTCCATGGCCTCTCTATCTTCGTCAGATAGGGTCGGTCGTTGTACCCCTGAGAGCAATCGTTCAAATACTTCTGGCTCAAAATCACATTCAGATTGATAAAGCCGAGTATAAAAATCACGAAAGAGTTCTAAAATTTCTGTATCTTTAGTGACCAGGCCCCCCCCCGACGGATTACAGAGAGCGGTAACACGCTTGGCTTCTTTTTGACCTTTCAGGGCATTCGCTAATAATTTGCCAGCACGGTTATTTTCCCGGTAATACAACCCTTGTTGTGATTCAATATTTTTAGCAGCAGCAGTATATAAAAGCTGATTATATTGAAAGCGGAGGCGTTGTAAACGGAGTAAAATACATGGGTCAGTACGGGACGTAAGGATACGCTCCCCAGCTTGTATCTGTTGCTCTAAAATCAGTAAGTGTTGCTTTCTCTGTTTCCCCTGTCGAATTTGATAGCTGGTTATAGTAGCACGGATAGATGCCTTAAAGCCCTCCCACCAAGCCCAGCTCGCTGTGTCATGGGGTGAGTTAAAATGAAAATAATCTTGGATAGCGGCCTTTATGTCAACCTGAAAATCTTTTTGATCCAGTAGGGATCTATCAAAAAACCAAGCACGGGGATGATCATCTCGCGTAGTGACATGCAATGAAAGAGATATGGCAGCATGGTCAGAAATATGGAGAGGGTGAGTCCTAGCCGTGTCCACTTGAGAAATCAGTGCTTTGGAAATGAGAAAAAAATCTATTCTAGATTGTGAGTGATGGGGGGCAGAAAAAAAGGTGTACTCTAAGTCGGAGGGGTGAAGCAGCCTCCATATATCTACTAGCGCAAGGTCTTGCATCAGAGCTGTAAGGGTAGCAAGACTCTTGGGTGGATTACTCGTTCTAGGCGGTTGTCTATCTATCAAAGGGTCTAACACTTGATTGAAATCGCCACCAAGTATTAATGGAGTATTGGCAGAGGCCTGTGCCAACTGCGCAATACTTGCATAGTAAGCAGGGTTATCCACATTCGGGGCATAAATACAAATACACGTGAATTCACTATCTCCAACCTTAAGATGTGCACGGGTCCATCTACCCTCCTTATCAGAGCTAGTATCTATTACAGTAGCTTGCAAAGACTTCTTAACCAGAATGGCCACCCCACACCGTTTGGAAACGGCGGGAGAATAGGCAGCCACCAGATAAGGTTTAGCATTGAGTTTCAGTGTTTCAGCGGAATTTAGATGCGTTTCCTGAAGAAACACTAAATCAGCATGCTCATGATTAAGATAGCTAAGAATTTTCTTTCTTTTGATTGGACTATTGATGCCTTTTACGTTAAGTGATAAGATCTTACATAAGGCCATTGAGCAAGGTTAAAAATTCTGAAAGAGAACATGATAGCGCACCTAGGTTCACAATGTCCCTCATAGTAACTGTATCTGGCTGTACACATGACATTTATTTATTTATTTATTTTACATCTTTTCTATACCGCCACTTCCAGCGATCAGTGGCGGTTTACAGGTAAACAAAGTTTAATAATAGCATGCTATTATTTTACATGGAACAGGTTCAGAACTATTTTACATAGAACAGGATTAGAACTATTTTTACAATAGAACAGGTTTTAGAACAGTGAACAGTATAACAGAGGAACTATTATATTATGTAGAATGGATTTAGAGAAATAACATTCAACTATTAAAATTACAACTCAATAATACAATGAGGAAAACTGTCTCTCCACAGTAAATCAACGGAAATTGGGTATATTACATTAATTACACTTATTCACATTAGCGACAAGTAATTGCTTTCAAAGAGAAAGTTTAACCAGGTGAGCAATGTGAATATGAGTGAAAAAGGATTTTATGTCCTGTCTAGGTAGGGTCAGTGAGTGACTGCTGATCAGTGGTTTTCTCTGAGTTAGGGTTATCATCCTTATGGAGGTTATTGTAGTGTAGAGTAAATAGGTGGGTTTTTAGATTTTTTCTAAATAGTTGAAGATCCTTTATTTCTCTGATTTCAGTTGGTAGGTTGTTCCATAACATAGGGGCAAAGTATGAGAAGGCTGTGTTGCTTGTCTTTTGACTTGTCTTTCGAATAGAATCAGGTACTTGTAGCATGTGAAGGTTAATTCTTCGTCTTGATCTGTTTTCAGGTGAGATGTTGATGAGTGTGGATATGAAGGAAGGAGCTATATTAGTAATAATTTTAAAAGTATTGATTAAGGATTTGTAGGTGATTCTGCATGATACTGGAAGCCAATGGAGAGCATAAAGAATCGGAGATATATGATCTGTTAGTTTTGCTTTGAAGATAATCCTTGCGGTGACATTTTGGGCTAGTTGAAGTGTATGAATATTTTTCTTTGAGGTCCCTTGAAGAATACCATTACAGTAGTCTAAATGAGGTGTAATGAGTGTTTGTACTATGGTTCTGAAATCAGTGTTGTCTAGTAATGGTCTAAGTTGTTGAATTGTCCTTAATTTGAAGTAAATTGTTTTTACAGTTTGTTTTATATGTTTGGTGAGGCTGAGGGTCTTATCAAGAATAACTCCCAAATATTTGATCTCGTCTTTAACAGGGAGAGAATTATTGCCAATGTTGATTTCAGTTGGAGGGGTGAAGTTTGTGTTTCTTGTTATAAATAATGCTTCGGTTTTTTAAAATTAATAGACATGTTAATAGATTTCAGCCACAGCTCCGCTTCAGTGAGGCAATGACATATGTTGGTGTAATCTGGGTTAGACACATCAAATGGTGAGTACAACATAATGTCATCTGCGTAGATGTGATAATTGATTTTGAAACGTTTAAATATGGAACAGATAGGTTGAAGATAGAGATTGAACAATAGGGCTGATAGGGCAGAACCTTGAGGGATACCTTGTTCTTGCGGAAAAGGGGATGATGCATTTTGGTCCATTTGAACATATTGTGTCCGGTTAGTAAAATAAGATATGAACCATTCAAGGGTTTTATCTTTAATGCCTAATTGAAAGAGTCTTGAGATGAGCGTGCTATGGTTTACAGTATCAAAGGCCGAGGAGATATCAATGAATATGAGAATGAAGGCTTGCTTGGTGTTATCGATACCTCTTATGATTGTGTCAAATAGAGCCGTCAGGAGCGTTTCTACACCATGATGTGGTCGAAATCCATATTGATGATCATCTAGAGGAGCCGTTGAAGCGCCCCACATTAAAAAATAAGAACCGCAACGCGGTAGAGAAGAAGCAGAACCCCAAAAATTACTGGCGACCATGTGTCTGCGGGGAGAAACCCCAGAGAAGGCCGAAATTGAAAACATATAACCTGTATAACTGTGCGTGCTCCGAATCCAACCGAGGCACACATCATGGAGGGATAGAAGACCAAATAAGTCATATAAAGACAGAAAGAAAAGTCCAGGCAGTCTCTGTGCTTGGCGATGACCACCACGTCGGGCCCTTCAAAATGGCGGTCAGAGCCGGCAGATAATAAGTCCAAGTTGTTGGGTTAACGCATCTGCTCTGCTTCTTTGGAGTCTAAAAATGTTGATAGTAGATCAGGATCTTCGAATGTCCTAGTTTGGTTGTGGAGAGTCACTCGGAGCTTCGCTGGATACAACAGGCCAAAGCGAGCCTGTAGCTGTTGAAGTCGAGGGCGAAAAGCAAGGAGTCTCTTCCGACGGTCAACTGTGGGCTTTGCCAAATCAGGGAAGAAGGAGACTTTATGACTTTCAAACTCCAGATGACGATTCGCCCGGGCAGCATTTAGAATTTGTTCCACTTGTTGATATCGTAGTAATCGAAAGATAATAGGCCGGGGGGTCGTTCGGTTGAGCGCCATATGGGTAGGAACACGATGTGCTCGATCAATTTCCAGGTCTCTATGAAATGTGATCTTCAACAAGGAGGGAAGAGTTTTGAGCAGGAATTCTCTGATATCTCCTGCTTCCGCCCCCTCCGGTATTCCAAGGAGCCTCACATTGTTGCGACGGGCTCGATTATTGCTATCTTCTAACTCTTTTTGAAGATTTTGTATCTGGCGCTCAGCCTTGTCCAGTTTGACCAAGCGCACCGCGTGCGAGTCGAGGACCCCCGCCATGTTGTCCTGCCGTAATGAAAGGCTTTCAAGTCTGTCCTGGAGCACACCGAAGTCTTCTCGCATGGCTCGAAGCGCTTCTCCGTTGGACTGCACCAATTCCTTAACTCCGCGTATTTCCTCTAAGATCTCCTGATGCATTTCGGGGTTTTCCCGAAGTGGAACCATCTTTTGTGGGGAAGACACCTCTGTTTTGGAGCGTTTTCCGTGTGAAGAAGAAGGAGACCCGAAGTCCAAGCGCGCTGGTTTATGGGCCGCCATCCCCCCCGAGGTACCCCGGTAAGTTCGGAGCAAAAAATGAAGTTTATGTAGGTATTAAGTCAGGATTCTGTGTAGGCCTCTCGGGAGCTTCAGCGCGAAGCGTCTAACCCGCTGGACATCAGGCTCCGCCCCCCTTCAGTTGCACATATTCTTAAACAGATAGACTTGTACTCTGCAATATCAGGTTACAAAATCATCTGGGGAAAATCAGTCGCCTTCCCTCTCAATAAGCAGACGCATAAAGCGTACTTGTCCGGGTTCCCTTTTGTATGGGAACCCAAGAAAATCAAGTATTTAGGTGTGCGCTATAGCCAATCCCTAGATGAGACATTGGAGAGTAACGCTGAGATAATTATGGTCAACATACAGGCTCTGACTACAAGGTGGTCACCGCTGCTATTTTCCTGGTGGGGCAGACTGGAAATAATCAAAATGTCTATAGTCCCCAAAATTAATTATATACTTGAGATGGTGCCGCTGTTTTTACCATCGCAAGTATACCAGCGGGTTGAGAAGCTTTTGGCCCTCTTCCTTTGGAGGAATAAGCCGCCCAGGATTGCCATTAAAAAACTGAAAGCAGGCAAGGAGGATGGGGGGGGGGGGGGGTTTCCGGACTTTTTTGCTTATCATCAAGCGTTCTTGTTGAAACAAGGGCTCGATGGACAGAACCTATAACCACTATGAACCCGGTTTGGTTGGCCTTAGAGGAAAAGTATGCAGCCCCTTTTCCTATGCATCTCCTCCCAGGTATGGTGTTTGGAGAAAACTCTAAGCGGCCAAGGATCATGCTAGACACACAAAGGGTTTTTAGGGCGCTAGCTAGTACGTTGGAGCACAATGTAAACAATTCTGCCTGCCTCCCTATGTGGTATAACCCCTCTTTTAAAATTCAGAAAAACACTTTTGCGTGGCCGCATTGGTATGAGAAGGGTATCTGGACCGTAGGGCAACTACTGGATACGAGTAAGTGGAAAGGTTTTGACAAGCTGCAGCGTGAATTTCACCTCTCCAGTAGGTTATTTTTCCAATGGCTCCAGTTAAAGCATTGCCTAGGCAAAGCTTTGAGAGGAGGCACCTCTTTGCTGGATGAGTGGGAAGTGGCAAACAAAATCAAGCAGGCAAGACAGGTTCACAGAGTGGCCTCTTTCTTCTATAAGGAGCTAAAGCATAGGCCATTGTCACAGCTCCTAGGTTTGCAGAGAGTCTGGGAGCAAGATACTGGCCTGCAATTAACGCAGGGTTGTTGGCGACGCTTTTGGGCCCGGCAGGTCAGAATTGCCAAAGCTGCCTCTGTCACACAGAGCCTTTTCTTTTTGGCACACAGGGTTTATCTAACACCAGTGAAGCTCAGCAAATGGGACAGAGGGGTGTCAGGGGCCTGTTGGTCCGGTTGTGGTCAAACAGGTACACTGAAGCACATGGTGTTCGATTGCCCTGTAGTGCAAGAGTTTTGGACGCAAGTGTGGGAACGAATCCAGATTGTGTTGGATCTTGATACTCCCTTTACTTGGGGGGTGTTAGCTTTCCATTCAGCGTTACCCATCCCGGGGCTGCACAAAGAAAACAGGTTCCTCCTGGATTTTATGTTAGGGGTGGCTATTCATGTTCTGGTTTGCAACTGGAAAAACATGGCAGACATCCATTTTTGTATTTGGTGGAACTCTCTTTGTGCGTATAGCATATTTGAACAAATGACCCGTAAAGGGGTAATCAATGGTCCCAAGAGTATGTCAAAATGGAAAGCTCTGAAAGATTTTAGAGATGGTAGGCACTGCCGTTCTTCCCAAGAGGAGGGTGAGCTTCTTCTATGAATTTTTTTCTATGATATTACCTTATAAGTGTTAACAGAACTCTATGAACCTTCACTGGTTGAATGCATGGAGGGACCAGTGGGGGGGGGGGGGGCTTGGGAGGGGGGTGGCAGGGGAAGGGTCTAAGGGTGTTTTTTCTTTTGATTGTTGACTGTTGCTAGATGTATTGCTTGGATCCGGTCTTTGTGCACAGTATTGTGCTTTTTTTGTTGTGTTTTTCCTTTGTTGAAAATTCAAAATAAAGTTGAAAAAAAAAAAAAGAAAGGAGAGTTTGCACCTCTTGGAAAAGTGTACCTCTTTTACACATGTACTAAAACCAATTGCTTTTTGTAAGCACATACGTCTGGTTAATGGCACATACTTACAATATGGGCATGCACAGGGATAAAGCTTCAGCAGAGTGCAGATCTCCACCCTTAAGTAAAAAATACTATAACTTATGTGGGGTCCTTAAAAATCTAAAAGTGAGCATTTATACCAGTCCTAGGTTTGGTATAACTCCTTGTGCCTGGATTTGCCACACGTATGTCTACATGCTATTGACCCATTAACCCTGGGAGTACCGATGGGATCAAAAGTGACCCCATTGCAAGTTTCACAATGTGTATCTCGGAAACTAGTTGTTCAAGAATGCAATCTTTTTATGACTTTTCACATGTCAATATTCTCTTTATATTGCACCATGAGAGGAATAATTTTCATCCGCTAGGTGACGCTAGTGATGAATTACAGCACAGAGTACCAGTGGGGTCATTTTTGACCCCAGTTGCTTACTTCCGGTTTGGATCGTGATACAATTTGCAGTTTTGTGATTTTTTTTGATCTGACAAAGGTATTTATCATTTTTTGTACTCTTATTTTATGAAAATTACACATTGTCTGTAATTGATATCATACGTTCTCTCATTATTTCCGATGAAATCTAAAGGCTTTCAGCTCGTTCATCACGATTATTGTAGACCTATAGTAAAACTGCTTTGCATTTTATTCAACTTTATCTTTGTTTATTTATTTTAGGTTATTGTTTATGATGTCAAAACAAAAGTATTCTGCCCAAGTAAGAGAAATATTGCAACGAGATGCTGACAGTGACGGCTCTGAGTCGTCTGATGATGCAGCATATTCAGCAAGCAAAGAAGCATATCAGCCAAGTTCGGGCGATAAATCTGATGATGACAGTCATGATTCAGATGGCGACAGCAGATGGTCGCCAAGTGAATGTGAGACTGATGTTGAGCCGGTAACATCGCCTGCAGCAAAGAGTCAAGTTACAGGTCGAGGCAAAGATCGAGGCTGTGCTGGACGGGGAAGAAGGCAGGAGTCCTCGGTGTCAGTATCATCTGTGAGGAATCTTAGTTGTGGTCATAGAGGAGCTAAGAGATCATCAACTATAAGCACAAATGTTGCCATTGAAGCCTATGTATCTAAGGATGCCACATCATGGAACAGGAAACCTATAAAGCAAGCTGCTGGAAGATATGCCAGAGCTAATGTCATGCCTGTACAACAAGGTCCTACAAGGTATGCTGTACAAAATGTTGATGGCCCTCTCGCAGCATGCCACTTGTTCATGAGGAAGAACTTATTGAATGAAATCATGATGTGGACGAGCAAACAAGGAAGACACATTTATGACGACACCTGGAAAAATTTGACAGACGGAGAATTTCAACATTTTCTTGGACTTCTGATCCTCTCAGACGTGTACAAGTCACAAAATGAATCCATAGTTCAGTTGTGGAACCTTGAAGATGGTCGTTCTGTTTTCGGCAAAAATATGGCCCGTAACCGTTTTCAGCAAATTTCTTGTGCTCTCAGATTTGATGATGCAACCAACAGACGTGAACAATGAGGCGTGGATAAGCTTGCTCCAATCAGACACATTTTTGATACCTGGGAAGCAATTCTAAGTGATACCTGTGTTCCTGGTGAAAATGTTACAGTTGATGAGCAACTGCTTACATTTCATGGCCATGTTCCGTTCAGACAATATATTCCCAGCAAACCTGGGAAATATGGCATAAAGCTATGGATGTTGTGTGACAGTGCAATGTCATATGTTCTGTGTCTTCAAGTATATACAGGATGGGAACTCGGACAAAACAGGGAACAGAATCAGGGTGAAAGGGTTGTGCTGCAACTCACTAAAGGATTGACGCGATCTGGCAGAAATGTTACTGTTGACAATTTCTTCTGCAGTTTATCCCTGTCACGGAAATTGCTAGAAAAACAAATGACACTTTTGGGGACAATTCGAAAGAACAGAAAAGAATTACCTCCAGAATTTGTAACAGCAAAGGGCCGAGAGGTATTCACTTCACTGTTTGCGTTTCGCGATGACGCCATTCTGGTTTCCTATTGCCCGAAGAAAGGAAAAGTGGTTGTTCTTCTGAGCAGTTTGCATGATCAAGAAGAAGTAGATAACACATGTCCAGACAAAAAAACCATGCATGATCTTGGACTATAATTCTAGTAAAGGTGGAGTAGATACGGCAGATCAAATGTTGCACACATATGCCACAAAACGAATGACAAGACGCTGGCCAGTGACAATCTTCTACAACATGTTGGACATCAGTGCTTTGAACGCCTTCATTGTTTGGATGTCACTAAATCCAGAATGGCAGTCCAAGTCAAAGCACAGACGTCGTCTATTCCTCATGAAATTAGGAAAGCAGCTGCTTCAGAGTAATTGCAGCGAGACTTCTTCCAGCATTGAAGAAGCCACTGATGCTGTTTGCAATGTCGGGATCCCAAAGAAAATGGCAAGGTGTCACTGCTGTTCCAGAGAAAAAGACAAGAAAAGCAACATAGTTTGCACCTCCTGCAAGCGCAATGTTTGCAAAGAATATTCAGAAATTGTGTCTCATGCAAATAACTGTAGTTCTTTACTGTGTTCATCAAGTGCATGCAAAAACTGCTTTCATGGCAACTCTTCTTCATGTAATTTTATGATAAAGCATTAAATTTCAAAATATTTAACCTTCATATATTAAATAATTAATTTGGAATAATATTTTGTCTATTTAGTTTAAAATTTTCATGGTTAACAATTAAAATTCATCGTGGGGTCATTTATGACCCCAAAGGCATTCAGTGTGTGCAAAAAATCTCAGTAATTCCAGGGTTAAATCTATCATCTACTGTCTCTTTACTTCTTCATTCCACTTTGTCCTCTAATTCTGTTGACGAGGCCATTCTCCATTATAATGCTACTATCTCCTCTGCTCTTGATGCTGTTGCTCCACCCATAGCTCATCCTGTGAGGCATACCTCTCTTCAGTCCTGGCTTTCTCTTACTTACCGTTATCTTCGTTCCTGTGTCTGTGCAACTAAACGCACCTGGCTTAAATCACACTCCCTTTCTGACTTCCTTCACTTTAAATTCAAGCTTCTCTCTTGCTCTCGCTAAGCAAAAACATTTTATTCATATGACTGACTATCTTGCCTTCAATCCCCTTCATCTATTCTCTACCCTCAATTCACTTCTTATGCCTCCACTGCCACTAATCCCTCCTTCCCTCTCTGTTCAAACCCCACCTAACTTTTTCCATGAGAAAGTCTCTAAGATTACTCTTCTATTCTCTCCTATTTCTTCCTCTCCTCCCCTTCCTCCTCTCCATTATCAGTTTTTCCCTTCATCTTCCCCTACCCTTTCTTCTTTTTCCATAATCTCGAATGAAGAAGCTTTCCTTCTTCTTTCATAGAATATAGAAACATGACGACAGAAAAAGACCACATGGCATATTTGGTCTGTCCTTCATATCAACAACTACAACAGTCCCCTTTTTTCCTTTAGAGATCCTCTGTGTTTGTCCCATACTTCTTTGACTTCAGATACTGTCCTCATCTCTACTACCTCCACTGGGAGACTATTCCACAGATCCACCAGTATTTCCGTAAAGAAATATTTCCACATATCACTCCTGAATCTATCCCCTTTCACCCTCATCCCATGTCCCCTCATAGCAGAGCTTGCTTTCAATTGAAAGAGGCTCTCCTCCTGTGTATTTATGCCATGGAGGGATTTAAATGTCTCAATCATTTCACCTCTATCCCACCTTTCCTAAGGTATACATATTAAGATCCTTAAGTCTGTCCTCATATGCTTTATAATGAAGACCACTAACCAATTTAGTAGCCACCCTCTGTACCGACTCCAACCTGTTTATATCCTTTTGAAGGTGAGGTCTCCGGAATTGCATACAATACTCCAAATGAAGTCACACCAAAGACTTATACAGAGGCACTATCATCTCCTTTCTTCTTCTGGCCATTCCTCTCCTTATGCACCCAAGCATCCTTCTAGCTTTTGCCGTTGCCTTTTCTACCTATTTAGCTACTTTAAGATCAACAGTCATAATCATGCGTAGATCCTGCTCTTCTTTAGTGGACAAAAGTATATCACCCCCTATATTATATTGCTCCCTTGGATTGCTGCAGCCCAAATGCATGACCTTGCATTTTTTAACATTAAATCTCAGCTGCCAATTTCTAGACCAAGCTTAGCTAGATCCCACCTCATGTTATCTACACCTTCCTGGGTGTCTACTCTATTGCAAATTTTGGTATCATTCACAAAGAGGCAAACCTTACCCAACAGCCCTTCCACTATATCACTAACAAAGATGTTAAAAAGAATCTGACCAAGGACAGATCCCTGGGGCACATCACTGGTAACCTCCTTCTCCTCAGAGTGAGCTCCATTTACCTGTACCCTTTGTCACATTCCACTCAACCAATTTCTAAGCCAAGCAGTAACTTTAGAAGCCATCCATAGGGTGCTCAGTTTGTTTATAAGTTGCCTGTGAGGAACGGTGTCAAAGACTTTATTGAACTCTAAATACATCACATCTAGGGCTCCCCCTTGGTCCAACTTCCTGGTCACCCAGTTAAAGAAATCAATCAGATTTGTTTGACAAAACCTTCCTCTGGTGAATCCATGCTACCTCAGATCCTGTAATGTGCTGGACTCCAGAAACCTCACTATTTTCTCTTTCAGCAGCGCTTCCAATAATTTACTCACCACCAAAGTTAAACTAACCGGCCTGTAGTTTTCAACCACATCCTTACTTCCTCTTTTGTGTAAAGGGACCACATGTGCCTCTCTCCAGTCCTTTGGCACCACTCCCGATTCCAAATGTTCTTCTGATCCTATCCCTACCCATCTCCTCTATTCCGTCTCTTCCTCTGTTACCCCTTTCCATCTCATATATCATTAATCTTTCATTCTCTACTTCTATCTTCCCTGCAGCCTTCAAACATTCTGTGATCACTCCTGTCCTCAAAAAAACCTTATATCGACCCTTCAACTTCTTCCAGTTATCATCCTATTTCACTTCTTCCTTTCATTTCTAAAGTTCTTGAGTGAGCTGTCCTCCATTGTTACCTTGAATTTATCACCTCTCATGCACTCTTGCATCCACTACAATCTGGATTTTGTCCTTTTCATTCTGCTGAAACGGCTCTTACCGAAGTTTCTAGTGATTTATTTTTAGCAAAATCCAAAGGCCTCTGTTCTGTCCTTATTCTTTTTTACCTCTCCACAGCTTTTGATACTGTTGATCACTTTCTCTTCCTTGACACATTATCTTCTCTGGGTTTTAGAGACTCTGTACTGTCTTGGTTTGCTTCTTATTTTTCGACTCGCTCTTTTAGTGTTTGTTCACATGGTTCCTCCTCTTCTGCCATTCCCCTCTTAGTTGGTATACCTCAAGGGTCTGTTCTAGGACCTCTCCTTTTATCTCTCTATACCCAGTCCCTTGGTGCCCTCATCTATTCCCATGGTTTTCATTTTTATGCTGATGATTCTCAAATCTATATTTCCTCACCTGATATTTCTCCTTACTCCAATCCTGTATCTCCACTTGTTTGTCTGGATGTCTCTCTGCCATCTGAAATTGAACATGGATTAAACTGAGCTTCTTATCTTTCCTCCTATTCCTCCTCTCCCCTTCCTCCTTTCTCTATCACTGTCAATAATACTATACTACAACCTGTCTCTTCAGCCCGTAACCTTGGTGTCATTTTTGATCCCTCACTCTCCTTTTCTCACATTCAACAGATTGCTAAAACCTGTTGTCTCTTTTTGTTTAACATTGGCAAAATCTGGCCCTTCCTCTAGGAGCCTTATTCATTCCTTAACTACCTCCCGTCTTGACTATTACAACCTTCTCCTTGCTGTTCTTCCTCAGTCCCACCTGCTTCCTCTTCAATCTGTTCAGAATTCTGTGGCACAACTCTTTTCTGCCAGGTACATTTCTCTCATGTGATCCCTCTATTGAAATAACTTCACTGGCTTCCCTTTCGGTTCCATATTCATTTCAAATTACTTCAAACTTTTAAATACATTCACACTATTGTCCCTCATTATCTTTCCTCCGTCCTCTCTCCCTACTCCCCCCCCCTCGTAAACTCCGCTTCTCCTCTGGTCTCCTTCTCTCTTTGCCCTTCTCTTCTAATGCTAACTCCAGACTTCGATCCTTTCTCATTGCTGCTCCTTATGCCTGGAATAAGCTTCTCCTATCTCTAAGTCAAGTCTCTTCTCTCTCCCTTTCCAAATCCTTGCTAAAAACGTACCTCTTTGAGACCGCTTTCGGACCATGATCTTTCTTTTCCTTGTGTCTCTTCTTCCCTTTGACCTCATGCTTCTTGTATTGTCACATCTGTTTGTCTTTTAGATTCTGAGCTCTTGGAGCAGGGACTGTCTTTCTTTGTGTTTGTACAGCACTGTGTATGCCTTGTAGAGCTTAATAAATGAATAATAATAATATGTCACAACTTATGTCCCTATTTTATAAAGTGCATGCATACTACTTGACTTTATAAAATAGATGCTTGTTAAACTGTGTATCATCCAGGTGTGACTTGATACAATTATCCTCCACCTGTGCTTACTGTTAGGCATGGTCTAATTTCATAAGAGCCCATTTACATGGATGCAAATTAAATGTGACCACACTACCATGGAACACAGCCATCCAAAAATCACTTTTTGCAGCAGATGTATGGCATAATTTGAAGTTATTTGTGGCTGAAAGTGGTTTAAAAATGACATGAAGCTACAATATGATTGTTTTTATTCATATGAAGATGCATTTAAAGATAGGCTTTGAAATGGTCATAAAAGTACCCTGACCTAAACACACCACAGGGAACAATTTTAGTACATGTGAAAATGCAAAACCAAACCAAAGCAGATTTTTTTAAATTGTATATCTATCATTTCAAATTACTCTTACTACTACTACTACTAATAATAATAATAATTTTTATAGCACTACTAGCCATATGAGTGGAGGAGTAGCCTAATGGTTAGAGCACTGGCTTGGAAACAACCAGAGTTCAGTTTCCACTAGCACTGCCTGTTGCCTTGGGCAAGACACTTAACCTTCCATTGCCATAGAAGAATCCCTGTTTAATGTACATTGCCCAGTTTAAATTACAATGTAAACTGTTTTGATTAAATGATAAAGCAGTATAAAAAGCCTGTTAAACAAATAAATATGCAACTCTGCATACATGCATGTATAAGACAGACTGTAGACTCTATTCACGGCAAGGGTAATTCTTTATGTCAAATGATGAAAAAATACATGAGTCTTCCACTAGCAGCCTCAAAGAGGGAGGCTTTTAGCCTGAATTTGAATAGGACTATAGACGAAGGCTGATGTACTGACTCTGGTAGTCCATTTCAGGCATATGGTACAGCAAGGTGGAACAAACAGAGACTGAAGTTGGCAGATAAAAATGATTTGCCTGATGAGGCTTTTATTCTGTCCTCATTCTTCTGGATCTCTCTGCTGTCTTTGACACCGTTGACCACAGTCTTCTTCTTATCACCCTGTCTTCACTCAGTTTCAAAGGCTCTGTACTTTCTTGGTTCTCCTCCTATCTCTCCCACCGCTCTTTCAGTGTGTACTTCGGTGGCTCCTCTTCCTCTTCTACCCCTTTACCTGTGGGTGTACCTCAAGGTTCTGTCTTAGGTCCGCTCCTCTTCTCTCTCTATACCCAATCCCTCTTCTCATGGCTTTCACTATCATCTCTATGCTGATGACTCTCAAATCTACCTCTCTATGACTGTTATCTCTTCCTAGATGTCCTACCACCGCTTGAAGATGAACATGGCCAAAACTGAACTCCTTGTCTTTCCCCCTAATTCCTCCCCTCCTCCTTCCCCTTTCTCAATCTCTGTGGATAACTCTGTTATCCTTCCTGTCTCTTTGGCATGGAACCTTGGTGTTATCTTTGACTCATCTCTCTCCTTCTCTTTACATATCCAAAACATTGCTAAAACATGCCGTTTCTTTCTTTACAATATCTCCAAGATTCACCCTTTTCTCTCTGATAACACTACAAAACTGATTGTCCACTCTGTAATCACCTCCCGCCTTGATTACCGTAACCTTCTCCTTGCTGGCCTCCCTGCTAACCACCTCCTTCCTCTCCAGTCTATTCAACATTCTGCAGCTCATCTGATTTTCCGTCAGTCTCGTTTTTCACACATTACTCCTCTTCTCATGTCACTTCACTGGCTCCCCATCCACTTCCATATCCAGTTCAAACTCCTCCTTCTAACCTATAAATGTATTCATTCTTATGCCCCTCATTACCTTTAATCCCTCATCTCTACCTACACCCCCTCTCGCCTACTCCGCTCATTTAATTGTCTTCGTTTATCTATGCCTTTTACTCGTACTGCTAATTCTAGACTTCTCTCCTTTCAACTGGCTGCACCCTTTTTCCGGAATTCTCTACTTGTCTCTGTCCGCCAAGCCTCCTCCCTGGCCATCTTCAAATCCAAATTGAAATCCTATTTCTTCACTATTGCGTTTTGTTCCTAACTCATCCTTTCTTGTTCTCTCCATAAACATTTATTCTTGTCTTGTTAATTGTTATTTGTATTATCTAATTTATTTCATATTTTGTCTTGACTAGACTGTGAGCTCTAATGGGCAGGGACTGTCTCTTTTTATGTTTGTACAGCACTTTGTATGTTGCAGCGCTTTATAAATGCTTAGTAATAATAAATAATAATAATGAGCAAAGTTCTTAGAAGAGGTGTAGGGAGAGATAACAGAGGTGAGGTAATGAGGAGCCTCAGAATGAATGCACTCGTAGGTCAATTGTGGAAGTTTGAATTGGATGAGGAAATGGATAGGTAGCCAATGAAGTGACATGAAAAGAGGTGAACCATCATCAGAGCAGCAGAGCTCTGTTTTAAATGGACTGAAGGGGAGAGAGGTGATTCAATGAGGAGACCAGTGAGGAACAGGTTGCAATAGTCTAAACAGGAGGTAATGAGAGAATGGATAAGGCTCTTGGCAGTATGCTCAGAAAGGAAGAGACACATTTTGCTGATTTTATAAAGAAATGACTGACTTTGTGAAATGCTTAGCTGTTGGAGGAGGGTGTAACTGAGACTGTTATCTGCCCCACTGGATTCCTGGCATTGTGGCTACCGTACCTGCTTCTGAAGCTGACAGGCACTCTGGAGGCTGACCCATCACAGGACCCTGGTGCCCGATAAAAACCCACGGTCGGCACACATTTATTGGAAATGCTTGGCTGTTGGAGGAGAGTGTAACTGGGGCTGTCGCCTGCCCCACTGGATTCACAGCATTGTGGCTATTGTACATGCTTCTGAAGCTAACAGGCACTCTGGAGACTGACCCAACAGAGGATCCCAGTGCCCGATAAAGAGCGCATGTGTTGCAGCCCATGGAGTGCGGTCTGAAGGGGCATGACCAAAGGGGCAGACATGCCCCTTTGGTGCCCCTTCAGAGCACTGGAGGATGCCTGAGGTCCTGGGCAAGAGTATCCGTGAATATGGGTAAGACAAAGAACAAGGGACCTATCAAAGATCCTGCCCTGTCCAGGGCTCAAGGTATGACTCTTGGACCCATGGACAGACATGCAATTTCTGTGATATCCAGTTCACTAGTATTCGAGGGAGCTTCTTTCAGCTCTAGTATCCAGTTCATCCTTTATCTTCTATGTTTTTGAAAGACACAAGTATGGACTCTGGTTTGAAAGTCCCAATACTTAAACCGTTTTCTCCGGCTGGTGAGGGGACAGCTATACAGTGTAAGGGGATATAACTTTTAAAGACTTATGGGGGGGGGGGTGCAATAGCTAATACTGAAGTTAGATTCTCTGCTACTGTTGCTTCTCTTTGTACTTACACCCATAGGGTATCAGATAAATTTGCTGCTGTAGATAATCAGGTTACTGTTTTACATAAATCTGTTACGCAGGTTCAATCCCAGGTCCATTCTTATGCTGTATCTGGGGCTTCTTTTCTTAAGGATTCTTTTTTTTTTTAAACTTTTATTTTCATTTTGCAACAAACAAAAGAAACAACACACCAAAGGAGACAAAACAAGTATACAATAAGGAAAAACAAACCCTAGTTGCCCCCCCCCCCCGGCGTCTTCTCTAAGTCGACAGTATCAGCATGTGAGTGCTTCCAAACAACAGTGGTTGTACATCAAAACAAAAATAAATAGCATCTGCGATACAGAATGATCATGTGACAGAGATTTATACAAATTTAAACAGTCAGATGAGAGCATTTAGCGGTGTGAACATAGTCATTGAGCATCTTCCATTTAGACAGATGATGGGGGGTCTGAACGGAAGAAGCAAACATACGAGGTATTTGTTCATATTTACTGTAGAGACAGACATGATTCCACCATTCATTGGGGCTCAGATGGGAGCTATTTTTCCAGTACTTCGTAATTAGGGAAATAGCAATGCCCAGCATGAAGTCTAAAAGGAAGTAAGCCGATTTTGGAAGAGAGGGGATCCCCGCAGCTGAGCGGAGTCCCACTATCCTCCAAGACAGGGACTCTTGAAAGTGCAAAATAGATTGGATACGACCCCAGACCCGACGCCAGTAATACTGTAGTGCGGGACATTCATACATAACATGAGTTAGTGAACCGATGGCCGCATGGCATGTCCAGCATTTATTGCCCTGGGAGGTGTTCCATTTGGCTAATCTGTCAGGAGTATAGAAACATCGGTGGGCTAGAAAGAAGAGTGTCTGAGTGAGTGAGGCGGATCTGGAGACCCGTGTCACTCTACTCCAGACAAGGCTCCATTGCTCCGGGGTCAAAGTTACATGCAGTTCCCGCTCCCATGCTTTCTGTGCTATAGGGGTACCTCTATTTACAGCAGTACTTAAGGTTTTGTAAAAGTTAGATGCAACACCCGGTGAGCTCCCGATAGATCGGATAATCTCCGACAAGTCCTGGGTAGGGGATTCCGATGGCGGGAGCACCTTAGCACTCCGAAGACAATGCTGTAGTTTCACCAACTGAAAGTAGTGTTTCGCTGGGAGACCAAATTCAATTTGCAATTCACTAAAAGTTTTCCAGCGACCATCATGGAACAACTGGGTAGGGGTCCAAATGCCCCTAGTGTACCAGGGGCTCCACGCCATCGGTTTATTTTGTATTTGAAATCGAGTATTGTACCAGAGCGGGAGTCTGTCTAACGGACAGAATTGGGAGTCTAAAGATTGAATAAGAGTATTAAAGGCACCTAAAGTGTCTAAAAGCATTGGTGGATAGTGGGAGTCTGATGGGAGAGTCATACCAGGGAGAAAAGTAAGAGGAAACGGTTTGCAAAGGTTCTCCTCTATATCTAGCCACACAGGTCTACTCGGTGCTAGGTCTTCCAGCCAACGAGCGCCTTGTTTGAGAAGAAAAGAGTGGTGATACTTCAGGAAATCAGGGAATCGGACACCACCATTTTCCTTATCCGCTTGCAACTTATGCTTCGCTATCCTAGGTGTCTTGTTTTGCCATAAGTATCTAGTCAGAAGGCCCTCTAAATATTTATATGTACGTCGAGGTAGGAGACAGGGCAACATTTCTAAAATGTAATTCACTTTAGGAACAATCATCATTTTTATGGTTTCTAGGCGACCCCACCAGGTAAGTGTTAAAAGAGTCCAACGGTGAGTAAGCGCCCGGACTTTAGAAGTTAAGTCTTTGGCGTTAAAGGAGATAGCGTCTTCCAAAGGAGAGCAATAGTGGACCCCTAAGATGTGCACGGGTCCATCTACCCTCCTTATCAGAGCTAGTATCTATTACAGTAGCTTGCAAAGACTTCTTAACCAGAATGGCCACCCCACACCGTTTGGAAACGGCGGGAGAATAGGCAGCCACCAGATAAGGTATAGCATTGAGTTTCAGTGTTTCAGCGGAATTTAGATGCGTTTCCTGAAGAAACACTAAATCAGCATGCTCATGATTAAGATAGCTAAGAATTTTCTTTCTTTTGATTGGGCTATTGATGCCTTTTACGTTAAGTGATAAGATCTTACATAAGGCCATTGAGCAAGGTTAAAAATTCTGAAAGAGAACATGATAGCGCACCTAGGTTCACAATGTCCCTCATAGTAACTGTATCTGGCTGTACACATGACATGATAGAAAATAAGCTAATGTAATACAATGAAGCACCCCACATTAAAAAATAAGAACCGCAGCGCGGTAGAGAAGAAGCAGAACCCCAAAAATTACTGGCGACCATGTGTCTGCGGGGAGAAACCCCAGAGAAGGCCGAAATTGAAAACATATAACCTGTATAACTGTGCGTGCTCCGAATCCAACCGAGGCACACATCATGGAGGGATAGAAGACCAAATAAGTCATATAAAGACAGAAAGAAAAGTCCAGGCAGTCTCTGTGCTTGGCGATGACCACCACGTCGGGCCCTTCAAAATGGCGGACAGAGCCGGCAGATAATAAGTCCAAGTTGTTGGGTTAACGCATCTGCTCTGCTTCTTTGGAGTCTAAAAATGTTGATAGTAGATCAGGATCTTCGAATGTCCTAGTTTGGTTGTGGAGAGTCACTCGGAGCTTCGCTGGATACAACAGGCCAAAGCGAGCCTGTAGCTGTTGAAGTCGAGGGCGAAAAGCAAGGAGTCTCTTCCGACGGTCAACTGTGGGCTTTGCCAAATCAGGGAAGAAGGAGACTTTATGACTTTCAAACTCCAGATGACGATTCGCCCGGGCAGCATTTAGAATTTGTTCCACTTGTTGATATCGTAGTAATCAAAAGATAATAGGCCGGGGGGTCGTTCGGTTGAGCGCCATATGGGTAGGAACACGATGTGCTCGATCAATTTCCAGGTCTCTATGAAATGTGATCTTCAACAAGGAGGGAAGAGTTTTGAGCAGGAATTCTCTGATATCTCCTGCTTCCGCCCCCTCCGGTATTCCAAGGAGCCTCACATTGTTGCGACGGGCTCGATTATTGCTATCTTCTAACTCTTTTTGAAGATTTTGTATCTGGCGCTCAGCCTTGTCCAGTTTGACCAAGCGCACCGCGTGCGAGTCGAGGACCCCCGCCATGTTGTCCTGCCGTAATGAAAGGCTTTCAAGTCTGTCCTGGAGCACACCGAAGTCTTCTCGCATGGCTCGAAGCGCTTCTCCGTTGGACTGCACCAATTCCTTAACTCCGCGTATTTCCTCTAAGATCTCCTGATGCATTTCGGGGTTTTCCCGAAGTGGAACCATCTTTTGTGGGGAAGACACCTCTGTTTTGGAGCGTTTTCCGTGTGAAGAAGAAGGAGACCCGAAGTCCAAGCGCGCTGGTTTATGGGCCGCCATCCCCCCCGAGGTACCCCGGTAAGTTCGGAGCAAAAAATTAAGTTTATGTAGGTATTAAGTCAGGATTCTGTGTAGGCCTCTCGGGAGCTTCAGCGCGAAGCGTCTAACCCGCTGGACATCAGGCTCCGCCCCCCTTTTCTTAAGGATTCTTTGACAATTCACACAAGACTGTAAGCCTTGGAAAATAGGACCTGTGCCTGCAATCTTAGTTTTTTGAACTTTCCTGTGACTCACCTGCTCTCCTCTGAGATACTCTTTAAAAAATACTTTTCGGGGATTATGCAATTTTCTGATGTTTATTTATTTATCTGTATATACCACCTTTCTCCGGGTCAAGGCAGTTTACATAGAACTGAAGAGTAACTTACATTGAACATTTGTATCAGTTACTGACAGCATGCAATCAAAGAGTGAGGTTTGTGATGTTCCTGAGCTGGTCTGGCATCTGTTTCCATATGGCGGGTGCGTAGAGTTGGAAGGCTCTTCTGCATGACGGTTAATTTGCTTTTGCTTTGATGTGGGGGATGCTGAGAGTGTTCATTGTTGAGGTCCTTCTGGCTCTGTGTGGTTATGAGGGCTGTATGAGTGTTTGTAGGTGTGTATGGGGGAGGGGGGGTCTGAGTGAATTGCTTTATGTGTCAGCATGATAGTCTTGTATGTTATGCAGCTTTGCAGGGGGAGCCAGTGAAGCTGTTTGAGTATTGGGATGATGTGTTCCTTTCTCGTTGCTGCCAGTAGAATTTTTGCTGTTGAGTGGAATACTGTCTGAAGAGGTAGGAGTGTGGAATGCGTGAGTCCTTGTAAGAGGGCTTTGCAGTAGTCCAGGTGGGGTATTATTGATGCTTGGAAAACTGTACAGAAGTCATCTGGTTTGAGGAGTGGTCAGAGGCACTGGATTGTCTTCGCTTTGAAGTAGATTATTTGGGTGGTCTTTCTTTTATGTGATTTGAAGGTTAGGTGTTGGTTGATGGTGACACCTAAGTATTTTACTTCAGTTTTAGTTTTGATTTTGATGTTTTTCAGTGTTATCGTGGGAGGTAGAATGAATGCAGTGTCTCTTGTTATGTATAGTGCTTCTGTCTTCTTGTAGTTTATTGGTAGGTTGTTTTCTGTCAGCCATTTTGTTACTTGGGGTAGTTTCTCCAAATGGGTTAGTTTTGCGCATACTATAGAAGTCGTAAATCTCACGTCTAAGCCAGGTTATGTGGATTATGATCTTAGTCTCTCAAATTTACTGCTAATGCTCGGCGTAATACTTGCATCGTTCCAAAGAGATCCTCCTGCTGGTGTTCATAAGATGTAACATGTATGGGTAGTTTGTCAAGATGTGCTTGGAAGTTCTTCTTTATCAAACCTGTGGTTCCCAGTACAATGGGAAATATTTCTGTATCTTTCTGCCACATATTCTTGGTCACTGACTACATTTCTTGGTACTTCAGGATTTTCTGCATCTCCACTCGATTCACTGAATAATCACTCGGTACCGATACTTCTAATATCAATGCCGTTCTGGTATTCTTCTCTTTTACCACTATGTCAGGTTTCCTGGCATCCAGCTTCTTATCCGGCGGAATGAGAATGCCCCAGGTGATCATATTCTCTTAGGGTTATGAGCCCACTGTTTTTCAGGGACAGTGATATTGTAGTGGAGGAGGCATGCTACTTTGTTGTGCCTTTCTGTATAGAACTGTCCTGCCATCAGAACTTCACAGCCTGCTATTAGGTGAGTCACTGTTTCCAGCTCTTTCTTACAGAATCGGCATATGTCTGTTGGAAAGAGCTATAAACTTTGACTCACCTAATAGCAGGCTGTAAAGTTCTGATGGCGGAAAATTTCTTCAGTTATTTCAGTGAAGCATTCTTGGTGTGCTGTTATGTCTGGTTGGAGTGCGTCGATTGGTCCAGAAATCATAATGTCATCGATGTAGATGTGTAGGTTCAGTTTGTGATTTCTTATGGTTGTGCAAAAGTTGGAAGTATAGGTTGAAGTTGGAAGTATAGGTTGAAGAGCATAGTGGAAAGGATGGATCCCTGTGGCACATCTGGTTTTGCTTGTATGGTGTTGAAGAGTTGTTTCCAATCCTTATTTTCTGATATCTGTCAGTGAGATAGGATGTGAATCATTTGTGGACGGTTCCCTGTATTCCGATCATGCGGAGGCATTGTAGCAGTATTTGGTGGTTCACGGTGTCAAAGGCCAATGAGATATCAAGGAAGATTAACAGCTAGCCTTGGTTGATCTGCTGTATTCCTTGCGTGAGTGTATTTACTAATGTGGTTAATAAAGTTTCCACTCTGTATTATGGTTGAAAACCGTGTTGCTGGTGATCTAGGAGATTGTGTCTGTCAATGTGTTCTTGGAGTTGATACTTAACAGTTTTCTCTATGACTTTCGCTGCAATGGGTCTGTATAAAGCCAGGTCTGATGTGTTCAGGCTTGTTGGCATGATTCCTTGCTGGAGTATTTCTTAAGTGAATTTGGTGATTATTCCACTGAGTTCTTTAATTGCTGCCTTTATCCATGATATGGGGCAGGGATTGAGGGGTAAGTTGTGTTCAGGGATGTTATGGTGTTCTCTATTTGTCTTTCATTGATTTGATTGAAGGAACTCCAGGTGTCTATGTGATCATCCATGGTTATTATAGATCTCTGAGAGTCTGGGTTTGCATCCACATTGGAGGGTTGGGTGTTATTTGGTGGGGTTGAAGTTGTTTGTAGTGTTGGGCAAGTTGTTGGTGGGTGACTTTGATGTCTTCGTTGTCGGTGGTTGGTGGTTTTTTTAGTTGCTGTACAATGGAAAAGAGTTCTCTTGGTGGTTGATGGCAGTGTTCAGTATTTTGATATGGTGTTCTCGTTTTACTTTGTTTTGGTATGGTACTCCTTCATCAGTTGTAGATAATGTGTTTTGTCTCTGTCTTGTTTTGTTTTTCTCCATTTTCTTTCATGTCTATGGAGCTGTCTTTTTTGGAGTCAGAGGGTTGGGGTGTATTGGTCGGATTTGGGTCTTTGTGTGTGTGTCTTCATTGTTTTGGTGGTGGGATGCTAGGGACGATTGCTGCTTTTCTGATGTTGTTTCAGTTATCTATAAGTGCTTCTGGGTCAGTGGAGTCTGTCGGCATTTGTTTGATGGTTTCTTTGATGAAGCTCTCTTTGTTGTATGATTTAAATCTTCCAATTGATGGTTGCTGGTTGGGATTTTTCTAGGTGAGGCCTTGTGGGAGCGAGAATTCGATGAGTCTATGGTCTGACCATGGTACTGGGTGAATTTGAATGGAATTTAGGGTGTTTGATTGGGCGTTATGGCTATTGAAGAATATTAAGTCCAGTGTGTTTCCTTTTGAGTGGTTGGGAGCATTTATTAGTTGTGATAAGTCCATTGTTGTCATGGCTTGAAGGAAGGACTGTGCATGGTTTTGTTGTAGGGAGGTTGAAGTCTCCTAGCACCATTAAATACTTTCCTGTTCTTTCTGCTGTTATGATTGTATCCAGTATTGCTGACAGGTCATTGGTGTTTGAGGTTGGTATCCTATATATGAGGCAGATTGTAGTCATTTTGTTGGAGACGATAGAGTCAGATTCATTGGTGCTGTTGTTTGCCTGGATTTGGAGGTTGATGTTTTTCTTTTCTATGACCATCACTCCACCTTCACGTCGTTGGCTTCTGGGGCATTGGTATCTGTAATATCCATTTGGTGAGAATCTGTTTAGAAATATGTTGTCTGTTTCTGTGATTCACATTTTGGTGATACAGAGTATGTCCAGATATTTTTATTCCAAGAGGTCTCTGATGATTTGGATTTTGTTTTCTATGGCTCGTGAGTTTATTAGGGCACATTGTACGTGATGTATAGATGTGGTGTAGAGTGGTACTGGGGTGGCATGTGGTGTGGAGTTTTTTATGTGTATTAGACATCTCGTGGATTGGTGCTTGTTCTGTGGTGGATGAGTATTTGCTATGTTGGATAGCAGGTTTCTGTGTCATAGTAGGGGTGCTATGTTGGGTGAAGTATTGTGGACTGTGGCATAGTAGGAGTGCTAACAGCATGTAGAGCAGAGGGTAAATGATGAGCATTTTTGTGTTTTACTTTCTTGTTGCAGTTGTCATTGGTGTTTGTTTCTGGCGGTCTCTGTGACATTGCTTGTTTCAGTTCTGTTCCATTGCTTTTTGCAAATCGTTGTCTCACTTTGTGGAAGGTGTCCTGTTCAGCATTTTTTGCTGAGTTGGCATTGCGGGTGGTTTTCTTTTCCTGCCGCTGTCGGTCCCCACCGCTGGCGATTCCCTCAGGTGCGAACCCACCAGGCACAGCACGCCTAAGCGCTGTTGTTTAAGTCCTGGGCTGTCTTTTGTTGGTGGAGTCAGTGGATTCTTGGGCTCTGATAGGTCTGCTGTAGCAGAGGGGTGGGAGAATCCTGCATTCCTGATCCTCTGCTGTGGGCTGCCGATCGGGGACTGTGAGGCTTTGTTTGTGCTTAAGCGCTTACTATCTCCAGAGTAAAATTAAGGAGTTATCCCCAGGTAGCGGTGTTCAGACCTCCCAGGGAGTTAGTCAGGATTTGACAGCTTTCTTGGAGGACTCTGGGGACATAATTTCTAGGCGGAGTACCCTAGTGGTGACACTGGGATCTGAAACTGTAAAATTTTGAATTTTGAAGGCCTTTTTCAAACATAAGAATGATTTATTTTGTGAATGCAAGTTTAATATTTTCCCGGATGTAATCAGTCAGACTCAGGCCTGGAGACATCATTTCTGGAATTGAGTCAGCATGTGTTACTGCTGGGAGCTACATTTTATTTAAAATTTCCCTGTAAATGTATTATTGTTTATCAGAGTCATACTTATGTGTTCCTGGATGTTTCCCATTTACAAAGTTCTCTGTAAGATAGGGAGGCCTGGTAGATTGATGGGTGGTGGGTTTAGTTTAGTTTAATGGAATCTCCATAATTGTGGCTCCAGGGTTGTGCGCTTTTTTTTTTTTTTCCTTTCATTGATGTGTTGAATTTGGGCTGAAGCTGTTTCCCGTGATGTGGACTTGACCATCTTTCTTAGCATAAAGAGGTGATACTATTTCTGATGATGTATTTGGTTTTCTTATGATTAAGTGGAATTGTATTGATTTTTAAAATCTTAATTAAAAAAAAAAGAAATGACAGATTTTAGCTATCTGTTGGATATGTGAAGAGAAGAGAGAGAAGCATCAAAGGGGGGAGGAGTGGCCTAGTGGTTAGGACAAGGCACCTCAGGCCAGAGGGCCAGGGGTTCAAGTCCCACCTGGGGACAGCAATCTCTGGCTGGAGGGACTGGGATTTCTAGTCCTATGGGCACTCCTTGTGATGTTGGGCAAGCCACTTAACCCTCCAATGCCCATGTTCTCTGTAAGTATTAGCATATGTGTGTCATATCCCCTCCTGTTAAATGTATCTCCCAATTGACCACCTTGACCCAGTGAAAAGCAGGATATAAATACAGCTAAATAAATAAAGATGAGCCCAGGGTTGCAAGCTGAGGAGAAAAGGAGGATGGCAATGTTATCCACAGAAATAGAGAAGGGAAGAAGGGGGAACATGGGCTTAGGGGGAAGGATAAGATCTGTCTAGGCCATGTTCCATTTCAGCAGGGCATCCAGGCAGAAACATCATATACTTCAAAATAACAAAAAATCATATATCAAAAATAATTGCTCATTTATAAAAATTATTTTTTTGTAAGATACCCAAAACATTTTATGTGATAGCCAAATCTCATCATGCAGATCAAGTAACTAATACTCTTATAATTTTGAGTAAAACACATGAATTTTTTAAGTTGATAAAAAGAAGGTAGCGCTATTTTACCTTCTTAATTTAATAAAAGTAATTAAATGAATTGTAAATGGACTGTTTTTAATTTTAATCAGTTAAAAGGACCTTATTGGTGACTTGATATGCAGGATGAAATTTGGTTACCAAGTGAAATATTTTGGGTATCCAATAAAAAATAATTTTTCTAAATGAGTAATTTATTTTTGACATAAGCATATTTGTGATGGCTCAATCTATATTTGTAAATTTATGCAGTGTTGATCCCTTGTTTAAGATCATTGTTTTGGATTACTTTCGAACAACATCATACAAGCAGACTAAGATTTGAGTCTAGATTCCTGGAGAGATTTCTGATGTAGAGAGGTAAATCTGAGAGTCATCAGTGCAAAGATGGTACTAAAACTCATAGCAGGAGGTCAGGATAGCAAAGAAATCAGTATAGAGAGATAAGAGAAGAGGTCCCAAGACAGACTTCTGAAATACACCAACTGAAAGTGGTATAACAGCGTAGGAGAATCCACCAGAGGATACACTAAGGGGCCATTTTACTAATGGGTGCTAGGTTGATGGAACTAATGTCCCAAAAGCAGGGCCGGCCTGTCCATTGAGCGAGAATGTTTTTTGCACAGGGCCCCGCGTTTCAGGGGGCCCCACGCAAAGAACATTCCGCTTTAAAAGTAAATTAAAAAAAAAAAAGCTGGTTGCTGCCGCTGCTGCCACCGCCGCAGCAGCGGCAGAATCGAGTGTCCCGCGGGGCCCCTCCTGCCCTGCAGAGCACCTCCCTCCCTGCTGCTTGCTTCAGTCCGTCTCCACTTCGTCTTTCAGAGCCGCGAAGGGAGAGCTTCTCCCTCGCGACCCTGTTAAGCCCGCCAAGGCAGATTGGAAATTTCCCATAAGCCCTAGCAGGCTTAACAGAGCCGTGAGGGAGAAGCTCTCCCTTCGCGGCTCTAAGCCGAAGTGGAGAGGGACTGAGGCAAGCAGGCAGGCAGGGAGGGAGGGAGTGCTCTGCCGGGCAGGGGGGCCCCGCGGGACTCTCAATTCTGCTGCTGCTGCAGTGGCGGCAGCAGCCAGCTTTTTTTTTTTTTTAAGTTTTAATTTTCCCTGGGCTGATGGGAGGGAGGGGGTTAAGACTGATAATGGGCTGGAGGGGGGTTTAGGACTTGAGGTGGGCTGATGGGGTTAGGACTGGTAATGTGCTGTGGGCTGATGGGGGGTTAGGACTGGCAATGGGCTTATGGGGGTGTTAGGACTTGAGGTGGGCTGATGGGGTTAGGACTGGTAATGTGCTGTGGGCTGATGGGGGGGGGGTTTAGGACTGGTAATGGGCTATGGGGGGGGGCTAGGACTGAAAATGGGCTGATGGGGGGATTAGGACTTGAGGTGTGCTGATGGGGTTAGGACTGGTAATGTTCTGTGGGCTGATGGGGGGTTAGGACTGGTAATGGGTTGGGGGTTTGCTAGGGCTGGAACTGGGCTGAGTGGAAGGGGAGGCTTGAACTGCAAGTAGCTGATGGGGATGGGGGCTTGGAATGGAAATGGGCTGAGTGGAATGGGCTTGAACAGCAAATAGCTGATGGGAGGGGGCTTGGAATGGAAATGGTCTGAGTGGAAGGGGGGCTTGAACTGCAAATAGCTGATGGGAAGGGGGGCTTGGAATGGAAATGGGCTGTGAGGGGAGGGAGCTAGGACTGGAAATAGGCTGAGTGGGGGGAGCTAGGACAGGAAATGGGCTGATGGAGGGGCTAGGATAGGACTGAAAATGGGCTGTTGGGGGAGCTAAGATTGGAAATGGGCTGTGGTGGGGGCTTTGAATGAAATGGATTCATGGTGGGGCTAGAACTGGAAGTAGGCTCATAGGGGGCTTAGATTGAAATGGGCTGAGTAGAGGGGAGCTAGGACAGGAAATGGGCTGATGGAGGGGCTAGGATAGGACTGAAAATGGACTGTTGGGGGAGCTAAGATTGGAAATGGGCTGTGGTGGGGGCTTGGATTGAAATGGACTCATGGAGGGGCTAGAACTGGTAGTAGGCTCATAGGGGGCTTGGATTGAAATGGGCTGAGTGGAGGGGAGCTAGGATTTGACATGGGCTGATGATGGTGCTAGAAAAGGACTAGAAATGAGCTGAAGGGGGGTTGGGATTGGAAATGAGCTGATGGAGGGACTTGGATAGGACTGGAAATGGACAGGGGAGCTAGGACTGGAAATGGGCTGATGCGGGCTAGGACTGGAAATGGGCTGATG
Organism: Ichthyophis bannanicus; assembly: GCA_033557465.1. Taxonomy (NCBI): domain Eukaryota; kingdom Metazoa; phylum Chordata; class Amphibia; order Gymnophiona; family Ichthyophiidae; genus Ichthyophis; species Ichthyophis bannanicus. Next base: position 195,124,283 of record CM066032.1, on the reverse strand, counting down.
CGGGGACTAGAAGGGAGCGGAAGCTGGGTGGGGCTGGAACTAGAAGGGAGCTGATTTTGGGGGAGGATAGAATGGGATGGGGCTGGGAGAGTGAAATGGAAAGGGGAAAATATTTTGTGTGGGAGGGAAGAAAAATCTACAATTGGCCGGGTATTGGATGAGTATGTGGGGATTGAGGATGGAGGGTAAAATTTGAGTGGATGAAATAGGAATGTGGAAAGAGCAAAAGGAGAAAGATTAGTATGTTAAAGCAGATGTAGAGAGAGAATGGAAAAAACTAGAAGAGAGAAGAAAGGACAAATGGACAGCAGATGATGGAGAGTTAGCAGAAGACACGAAGACATCAGAAGAAAGTGAGTGGAGCAATTGCAACTGAAAAAAAATGCACAAAAGGTAGAAAAATATCTCTTTTATTTTGAATTCATTAACTGGAATATGTCAGCTCTGGGAAATGTGCATCATTAACGTCAGCGCTTTGTTTAGTAGAAGATGAAATTAATTTATAGTTTTATTTCTACAGTGTTGTTGTACATTCCAAGTTTGGCTTTTGGGGTTCCCAGTTTAATTATTGTCTTCCTGTTTCTAAATTGTGATTCCTTGTTTGGTGATGGTCTATTTTCTGCATGTGTAACTGAGCTGAGGTATTCTGTTTATGTAGTTGCTATTTGACATTGCCCTTGTTCTCTTTCCCCAGTAGGTCATGTATTGTTATTCTCTGAAATGTATTGGTTTAATATTTGCAGTGTTGCCTTTTGATAGGTAGGGTCTGGTGCTTTGTGAGTCCTGGTAGTGCTGTTACGATACGGTGGGTTTGCTATGGGTTCTAAATGGGCAGTGTTTGTAGTAGTTCCTAATGTGCCTGGCGGTTGGCACTGGATTATAGTAATGTAGAAATCTTTTAGTCTTTCTTTATCCATACACTCATTAAGAGGCATGTTTACTAAAAATTAGTGTAAGGAAACATTATGCAAATGTTTATGCAAATGAGGCCCATTATGCAAATGAGGCCCGCACTGAGACTCCGCACATGGCCCCGCACCCCCCTTGGGCCGCCCCTGCCCAAAAGTACCGAGTCTATGGCACATTAGGTACAACACCATCTTGTTAAATATGGGGGGTGTGGAAAGCATTTCACTGGCAGTTAACCTTGAGCACTTTCCCCTAACTTGTGCTGCAGTAGCTCGGGGCACTTAATCCACCTACAATGCATTGCAAAAGTATTCAACCCCTCTGTGTTTGTCCTGTTTTGTCGCATTACAACCTGGAATTAAAATGGAGTTTTGGAGGTTAGCACCATGTGATATACACAACATGCCTACGACTTTGAAGGTACACAATATTCTTTATTGTGACATGAACAATAATTATGACAAAAAAAACAAAACTGAAAGCAGGAGTGTGCATGTATTCACCCCCCAAAGTCAAAACGTTGTAGAGCCACCTTTTGCTGCAATTACAGCTGCAAGTCTCTTGGGGTATGTCTCTATTAGCTTAGCGCATCTAGCCATTGGGATTTTTACCCATTCTTAAGGCAAAACTGCTCCAATTCCTTCAAATTAGATGGGTTGCGTTGGTGTACAGCAATCTTCAAGTCATGCCACAGATTCTCAATTGGATTGAGGTCCTGGCTTTGACTAGGCCATTCCAAGATATTTAAATGTTTCCCTTTAAACCAGCATTAGCAGTATGTTTAAGGTCATTGTCCTGCTGGAAGGTGAACCTTTATCCCAGTCTCAAATCTCTGGCAGACTGAAACAGGTTATCCTCAAGAATTGCCCTGTATTTAGTTCCATCCATTGTTCCTTCAATCCTGACTAGGTTTTCTGTCCCTACCAATGGAAAACATCCCCACAGCATGATGCTGCCACCACCATGTTTCACTGTGGGAATTGCATTCTCGGGGTGATGGGAAGTTTGCGGCACACATGGCATTTCCCATGATGGCCAAAAAGGTCAATTTTCATCTCATCTGCCCAGAGAACCTTCTTCCATGTGTTTGGGGGATCTGCTACATGCTGTTGTGCAAACTCCAAACATGTTTTCTTATTTCTTTCTTTAAGCAATGGCTTTTTTTCTGGCCACTCTTCCATAAAGCCCCACTCTGTAGAGTGTATGGCTTAAAGTGGTCCTATACTCCCATCTCTGCTGTGGATCTTTGCAGTTCCTTCAGTGTTATCCTTGCCCGGTCTAAGGGTTTTGGTGGGCGGCCTTCTCTTGTCAGGTTTGTAGTGGTGCCATATTCTTCCTATTTTGTTATAATGTATTTTATGGTGCTCCATGGGATATTCAGAATTTGGGATATTTTTTTATAAGCCAATTCTGATCTATACTTCTCCACAACTTTGTCTCTGACCTGTTTGGAGTGTTCCTTGGTCTTCATGTTGCTTGCTTAGTGGTGTTGCAGAGTCAGGGGCCTTTCAGAATAGGTGTATTTATACAGGCATCATGTGACACTGATTGCATACAGGTGGACCCTAATCCACTAATTATGTGACTTCTGAGGTTAATTGGTTGGACCAGATCTTATTTAGGGGTTTCATAGCACAAGAGATGAATAGATACACTCACAGCTTTTCAGTTTTACTTGTTTTTTTTATATACAAGGTATATATGTTGTCATTTCACTTCACCAATTTGGACTATATTGTTAGGTCCATTAACTAACATGCAAATGAGCATCCATTTTCATTCCAGGTTGTACGTAATGCGACAAAACAGCACAAAAACCAAGGGGATGAATACTTTCGCAAGGCACTGTATTGAGGTAGTATTAGGTGAACCAGCACTAATCACGCAGGACGCAGTTAGTGCATGGTATGAACCCGGCACTAACTACACTGAGCTCATCATGTCTGCTCTCCCCCTCTAACCTGTTCACTTATGACCCTAAGATGGGTTACACAGTCAGTGTGGTATTCATCCTACGCTAACTGCCATGGCCCTGTGCTAGCTAGCAGTGCACGTCCAAGCTATCACCTTTTAGTAAAAGACCCTCTCAAAGTGTGATGGGAAACTCAAGGCAGAACAGAGCCCCAAAATTCAAGTGAGAACAGAGTATAGAGGAAAAAGTGGTCATCAACATTGTCAAAAGCATCAGTTAGGTCAAAAAGGACAAAAATTGAGTAAAGACCCTTGGATTTGGCCAGTAACAGGTCAGTGGAGGCTTTGACATTAAACAAATATCATTGGCATTTGCAAAGACATTTTAAATGACTGCACAAAAGGCAAAGCACAAGAATTAAAAAATCACATCAAGAAAAATCTCAAGGAGACATCAATCATGGATGGTTAAAGTACCTAAATTTAAGCTCGACCAATCTCCATTTCATTATCTGTCTCCTGGGCAAAAGACAAATATATTTTTGTAATTTTCAATCATAGCACAGTTCATTTAGTGCTCAAATATTTTGTGTAAGTGAGCGTCTTAGTGCTTAAGACCTTATTCAATTGTAGATGCATATGCAAATTGGGAGGCTGGATTGTTTGCCTTTGAGAAATGAGCAAGATGGCACAGTTTCACAGAAAGCATTTTTTTGCAATTGCAGAGTTCCTGAAAATCCTTGGTACAATCTTTGAAGAGAAGTTATTTGTAGAGGTCCTGATAGAACCATCAATTTTAACCTCTGAAGAAAACATTTTTATGCTGAAACATAGATATTGGGCTGGGCTGTTTGATCGAACTGGAAGAGCTGCTGAGCCGTGTGCTTGTGGCTTTTGGAAAGAGAAGTGCTTTGGCAATCCTATAAAAGATAAGTAATGCTGTTTTTTTTCTATTCTTTGTGCTATGTAGCACTTTGATGATAAGTGATATGTGTTGTACTTAATAAACAAAAGTATTTCGTAAGAGGAAATGCTTTCAACTATAAGGAACACAAGAAAGCATTGTTTAGTTTTAAGCTATATTACTTTGGGTAACTGAACAATAATTGGGTTTTGATATGACTGAAAATTAAAAAAATATATTTGTATTTTCCCAGGAGATAGATGATGAAATGGAGGCTCACAGAGCTTAAAGCTATGTGTTTTTACCACCTTGTCTGCTTATTTATTGATTGATTCAAGCAGGTTAAAGTTGTCCAGTATTTTTAATACTTCTCCATCAGCCATGAAATTATTGATTTAACCAGTTGTCGGAATCTTTGCATTTTTCACATTAACGTGCAGGCCTATTTTAAGACTATGTTCCTTGATCTTAAGAAGCAAATGTTTCAGTACATCTTTACTTTAATCCATTAATGTGGTATCATCAGCATAGCAAAGGTGGTTGATGAGTCTTCCACCAGTCTTCACAATTTGGTTCTCCTCATACAGTTCTGCTTCTCTGGTGATTTGTTCTTCATATAAAATAAACAAGTAGTGGGAAAGCATGCAGCCTTGTTGTATGGCTTTGCTAATTTCAAAGCATTCTGTTTCTCCTTGTTCTGTTTGAACTGTTGCTTCTTGATCAATGTCAAGGCTGTGCAAGAGAACGGTCAGGTGTTCTGGTATACTCATGCTTCTTAATGTGGGCAGAGCTTGGTTTACATAGTCAAAAGCTTTGCTATAGTCAATAAAACACATATAGATACCCTTTGGGTATTCTTCTGTCTTTTCAAGGATCCATCTCACATCCGCAATGTTTCTTGTTCCTCGCCCTTTCCTGAACCCTGCTTGCACTTAAGGCAGTTCTCGTTCCAGGTATGGTTGTAGTTTCTGTTGAATGATCTTGAGTAGAATCTTGCTGGCATGTGGGATCAGAGCAATTGTACGAAAATTTCAATAGTCAGTCGGATCACTTTTCTGCAGTATTAGTATAAACAGATCTTTTCCAGTCAGTTGGTTATGATGTTGTCTTCCAAATTTCTTGGCAGAGTTTTGTAAGTATGGCAACTTCTGCATATGATTGCTGTAATACTTCAATGAGAATGCCATCAATGCCTGGTGCTTTGTTCTTTGATAATGCTTTTAATGCTGTTTCATCACCAATGGTTCCTGATTATAAGATGCAAGTTGAAATGGCTATTGGTTCATGGATCATACAAAGCATGAACCAAGGTAAGTTGAAGGTTATCAAGAATGAAATGGAACTCGATCTGATGATTTCATGGTATACTACGCTGGAAATGAAATACAAAGAAGAAATGCGTCACATTTATAATTCAAAAGAAACTTGCAAGAACTGTAGTGAAATATAATGCAACCAGTGAATACTTAATTTGTTAAATGACTACACATCCTTAATCTTATGGGTTAATTTTAAGACTCTTCAAAAAGGCTAAACTTCCACAAGTACTTTTTACCTTTGGGTTTTGCACTAATTTTTAAAGTGAAAATGCATATATACTTTCTATTTTAAAACTAAGTATCCACCAATTTGTGCAAGTAATTTTTCTGAGAAAAAATATGTACATAGAAGCAGTACCAGATGCTGGATGTGGAAACTTATAGGCAGGACTAGAGAATAGTAGATAGAGATGCCTTCTCCCCCAGAAATCATAGAGCATGGTTATAAAGAAAATGCAATTGGATTCTTGTGTATCCCAAGTATTTTGGACTTTCAAAATCTGGCTTTCTAGGCAGCTATCTTTGTTGCCTATGTCTAAATCCAGGCCACATAGGAGGTAAGGGTATTGGATGATGCAAACAGCAGAACAGTGGCCTTGAGAGTCAAAACCTACTAAGGAGTGTGTAATCAACATGTGGCATCAACTAGCCATAAAAATGGATAGCACAGGCGTATCAGACCCATACCCAGACATCACCAGCCACAAGATCCATGGGGGCCAGGGCTGGCTTCTCCACTAGGTGGACTAAGCAGCCACCTAGGGTGGCAAACCCTGATGGGCAGTCCAACTCTATTTTGAAAGCAGCAGCTTATCCCCAGATCCATCTCTTTTATTTTGTGACCCGCCACAAGATGAGAAGATGGATTCATGGGCAGCGTCAGTAGCATCAGGAGGAGGGATGCCAGTAGCAGAAGTCTCTGCCTGGGGTGGCAGAAACCTTTGGGCCTTCCCTGAGGGGGCTAATCCACAATGAGTAGAAAGGTCACTGCAGTGGGTACGGAAGCCCAGGTTGAAGGCCCAGACAGAGCCGCTGCAAATGCAGATCTTGGAAATAGTAGCAAATATTCAAATAAGAACTGTGAAGACTGAAGAGGAGAAGGGTTACAAGTAAATTTTATAGTATGTCACTTAACTTGTGTAGGAGGTATACTGATTTTCAAAGGGAAAGACTGTGCAAATTTTGCTGTAGAAGTTTACCCCATAGAAACTAAATGCACCCTTTACACCTACTCTTTGGCATATATAAATTTGGTAGTTTATTTTACACACATACGTGTGCATTTTATAAAATAGGTGCATAAATCCCAACCCTGCGCCCAAGTCAAATAAATGTCTGTGCATTTCTACAAGCAATTTTAGAAAAAGCTATTTCTGCATATAAAGGACAGTTTTCCCACAAACATCCCTTTTAAGGTTACTTCTATACGTTTGAAAATTCAAAAGTATGTGCAGATTTCCAGACCCCATCCCCAGAAATGTCCCCTTCTACTACAGGTAAAAGTGCTTGCGCAGTAGACCTGTGAATATGGTTTTACACACATGCAGAGAGGGCCATTTTCTAAAATCCTTAACAGGGTGCCTCTGTGGGCAGGCTGAAAAGATGCCTATTCCAAGCATATTTGATAAAGACACATAGGTGCCTGCATGTCTTTATAAATTACTACTGTGGCAAAACATCCTTGGCAATCATTGTAAATGTTCACACGTAAAGTACACATGTACGTGGATATTTTACAAAATACATGCATTTATTGTGAGTCCATCCACACTCCACCTAAACTCCTCTCATGAACAGGCTTATATCTGGGTCCTGTAAAGGGAACGTATGTTCTTGTCATCATGTCTACTTTTACACTTGGAGTAATTTTATGAGATACTATATTTTATGCACATATAACCATATATCTCATATACACACATTAAAGGCTTTATAAAATTACCTTCTATACTGTATATCCAAATTCCTTTCTCATACAGTGCATTGCAGAAGTATTCACCCCCTCTGTGTTTGTCCTGTTTTGCTGCATTACAACCTGGAATTAAAATGGGGTTTTGGGGATTAGCACCATGTGATATACACAACATGCCTACGACTTTGAAGGTGCAAAATATCCTTTATTGTGACACAAATAATAATTAAGACAAAAAAAAACCTGAAAGCAGGAGTGTGCATATGTATTCACCCCCCAAAGTCAATACGTTGTAGAGCCGCCTTTGCAATTACAGCTGCAAGTCTCTTGAGGTATGTCTCTATTAGCTTAGCACATCTAGCCATTGGGATTTTCACCCATTCCTTAAGGCAAAACTGCTCCAACTCCTTCAAGTTACATTGGTTGTGTTCGTGTACAGCAATCTTCAAGTAATGCCACAGATTCTCAATTTGATTGAGGTTTGGGCTTTGAGTAGGCCATTCCAAGACATTTAAATGCTTCACTTTAAACTAGGCCGGAAGGTAGGGGGGTTCAAATCCCACTAGAGGACAGCAACCTTGGGCCGAAAGGACTGGGGTTTCTAGTCCCACAGGTGTTCCTTGTGGTCTTGGGCAAGCCACTTAACCCTCCATAGCCCATGTTCCCTGTAAAATAGTTATCTCTAAGTTATAATACCCTGTTCAATGTAATTTCAGTTTGTTCAATGTAAACCGCACTGATGCAGAATAGCATGGTATATAAGAGAATGTAAATAAAATAAAATAAAATAAATAAACCAGCTTTAGAAGTATGTTTAGGGTCATTGTCCTGCTGGAAGGTGAACCTTCATCCCAATCTCAGATGTCTGGCAGACTGAAACAAGTTTTTCCTCGAGAATTGCCCTGTATTTAGTGCCATCCATCGTTCCTTCAATCCTGACCAGTTTTCCTGTCCCTACCAATGGAAAACATCCCCAAAACATGATGCCGCCACCATCATGTTTCACTGTGGGAATGGTGTTCTTGGGGTGATGGGAAGTGTTGGGTTTGCGGCACACATGGCATTTCCCATGATGACAAAAATTTCAATTTTTATCTCATCTGACCAGAGAACCTTCTTCCATGTGTTTGGGGGTCCGCTACATGCTGTTGTGCAAACTCCAAACGTGTTTTCTTATTTCTTTCTTTAAGCAATGGCTTTTTTCTGGCCGCTCTTCCATAAAGCCCCACTCTGTGGAGTGTATGGCTTAAAGTGGTCCTATGGACAGATACTCCCATCTCCACTGTGGATCTTTGCAGCTCCTTCAGTGTTATCATTGGTGTCTTTGTAGCATCTCTGATTAATGTTCTCCTTGCCCGATCTGTGAGTTTTGGTGGGAAGTCTTCTCTTGTCAGGTTTGTAGTGATGGCATATTCTTTCTATTTTGTTATTTTGTATTTAAGGGTGCTCTATGGGATATTCAGAATTTGGGATAATTTTTTATAATGCAACCCTGATCTATACTTCTCCACAACTTTGTCTCTAATTTGTTTGGAGTGCTCCTTCCTCCTCATGTTGCTTGCTTAATGGTGTTGCAGAGTCAGGGGCCTTTCAGAACAGGTGTATTTATACAGGCATCATGTGACACTGATTGCACACAGGTGGACCCTAATCAACTAATTATGTGACTTCTGAGGTTGGACCAGATCTTATTTAGGGGTTTCATAGCAAAAGGGATCAATACATATGCACTCACAACTTTTCAGTTTTTACTTGTTTTTTTAAATATAGAAGGTATGTTCCCTGTAAGTATTAGTGTATGTGTCTCATATCCCCTTGTGTTAAATGTATCTCCCAATTGTGTTGTGACCACTTTGATTGAAGGATAAGATGGTATACAAAACTGTTTAAATAAATAAATAAATCAATAAATAAATAAATAAATAAATTTCTTCCCCAATTTGCTTCCCCAATTTGGACAGTCCATTTCCTAACATGCAAATTAACCTCCATTTTCATTCCAGGTTGTATGTAATGCGACAAAACAGGACAAAAACCACGGGGATGAATACTTTTGCAAGGCACTGTATTCCCATCCAAAAATTCACCTATCGTTAGCAAATTACAAGATATGCAAAATGTCCCTCTTTGACAAACCCAAAATATATTATCCAAAGTACTAAGCATGGATATTGTATTTAAACTGTCCCTTGATGAAGAAACCTTGAAAATACAAATAAATTGTACTGCTTCCTCAAGGAAATCCTTCCACAAAAAAAGAAAAAGTATACAGTGGGCCCGATTCTGAGAAAGACATGCATGGCGGATGTGTACGTTCAAAATGTGTACGTCCAAAACAAAGATGTGATTCTCAGCCAGGGTGGCTAGACGTGCAGCTGTGCATCAGAATATGGGGTTGTAGTCTGTGCCGCTAAGCATCCAATGCGCATGGCGGAGTTCCATGTGCGTGTAAGTAACAAGTGCAACTTGTGTGCCAAGGCATGGATGTGTAGCTCTGAAAATGTGTCCACCCCCCTCCGCCGCTGCTGGTAGACCCGTGGAAAATGGCAACAAGGCAGGTGAACTTTTCGGAAGCTGAGACTCGCCTGCTCTGCAGGCTAGTTCTTGAAAATGAACATGCCCTGCTCCCAATGGGGCACAGACAGCCAGCCCTAGCTGTAGCATGCAGGGACTGGGAAAGGATTAGGACCACCCTGGCTCAGTAAGCAGGGCAAAGCAGGAAAGGGAGGAGGCAGGGTAAATGCATGTGCTGGGACAAGAACAGTGCAAAGACCAATGAAGTAGCTGCAAAGTGAAAGGGCAAAAGGAGCAGGGGCTAAGCTGGTCTGCCAAAAATTCTTGCTGTTGAAAATCCTGCCGCTGATACAGCAACGCGCTATGCAAAAATGAAGATGGTTGGTATTCCTGCCTGCCACTCTGGTCCCAATCTCAGCTCAGGCATTGTTAAGGTGCGCTCTGATGTTAACGGCAATGTCAGTGCTCTCAGCCTCACTCTCCATCCATCTAAGGATAGTGGAGCCTGTCCCTGTGGGTGTTTTTGTAGCCTTCTTGATCGATTCATTGGGGGTTGCACATGTTGGTGTGGTACCTGAACTGTGGGATAAAATCTAGCCATAAGGATATACACTGCATGATCCACAGCCAGGACCTGAACCCTTGACCTTCTACTCACATGCATGCCAACCATGTATAGTGCACCACAGTGCTGCCACATGTTATGACTGTCCCTGAAAATGACATGCTTCTCATCTGACAGACATTGGCACATGTTGCACTGCACATGGCACACTGGATCAGGGCATGGCATTGGTCTGCTGCAGGCGGGTGCTGCTGCCCCCTCTGCCAACAACCCCCACACCATGCTGACATGCCCATGTGCTGTCAGTGTTGTGGTATGCAGTCCCAGGCCAGCCAACAGGCAGGTTGGCGGGTGCCTAGGGCGCAGGGTCCAGTTGGGTGGTGGAGGCATACATGGATGGCCACACATCATCCCCACAACCATCTGCCTCTCCAGGAACCCCATCACCGCCTGCCAGTATCATATCTCCTCAACCTGGGGAACAGATGGCTGAGGGGTGTTATGTTAGAGGTCTATAAAATATTGCCTGGAGTGGACTGGGTAAACGTAGATTGATTGTCTATGCCATTATAATGTAGTGGGACTAGGGGACATGCGATGTGGCTACAGTGTAGGCCATTGAGGACTACTGGGAGTGAATGGTTTCTCAGTCAATGCATATTCAAACTCTGGAATCCATTTCCAGAGGATTTTGTAAAGGCTGTTAGGGTGGCTGGCTTTCATAGAAACATAGAAACATAGAAACATGATGACAGAAAAAGACCACATGGCCTATTTAGTCTGTCCTTCCATAACAACAACTACAACAGTCCACTTTTTACCTTTAGAGATCCTCTGTATTGGTCCCATGCTTTTTTGAATTCAGTTACTGTCCTCATCTCTACCACCTCCACTGGGAGACTATTCCATGGATCCACTACTCTTTCTGTAAAGAAATATTTCCGCATATCACTCCTGAATCTATCTCTCTTCACCCTCATCCCATGTCCCCTCGTAGCAGAACTTGCTTTCAATTGAAAGAGGCTCTCTCCCTGAACATTTATGCCACGGAGGTATTTAAACATCTCAATCATATCACCTCTATCCCGCCTTTCCTCTAAGGTGTACATATTAAGATCCTTAAGTCTGTCCTCATATGCTTTATAATGAAGCCCATTAATCATTTTAGTAGCAACCCTCTGCACCGACTCTATCCTGTTCACATCCTTTTGAAGGTGCGGTCTCCAGAATTGCACACTATACTCCAAATGAGGTCGCACCAAAGACTTATACAGAGGCATTATCACCTCCTTTTTTCTGCTAGCCATTCCTCTCCGTATGCACCCAAGCATCCTTCTAGCTTTTGCCTTCGCCTTTTCTACCTGTTTAGCTACTTTAAGATCATCAGACACAACCACACCTAGGTCCCGCTCTTCTTTAGTGGACTTCACCTCCTATACTGTATTGCTCCCTTGGATTGCTGCAGCCCAAATGCATGACCTTACATTTTTTAACATTAAATCCCAGCTGCCAAATTCTAGACCATTCTTCAAGCTTAACTAGATCCCTCCTCATGTTATCTACACCTTCCTGGGTGTCTACTCTATTGCAGATTTTGGTCTATTGCAGATTTTCAAGAATGTTGGGACAGGTTCCTGGGGAATGGTCCGGAAACCATTACTAATGAGGGGCCCAGAATATCCCCTGCTTGCCCAATACACACACTGTGGATTCTGTGTGTCATTTGGGGAACCAGCTATGTACATGTGACCTGGATTGGCCACTGTTGGACACAGGATACTGGGCATGATGGATGTTGATCTGACACAGTCTGCATATTTTCAAGTCCCATGTACTACCTAGGCAACTGCCTGGTCTGCCGTGTGTACCAGCAGTCCCGACTATGTGACCCACGTGCACCCTCCTTTGCCCCATTTGAACCATCAACATAGTGCTTTTTCATACCTGGGCACTTTGCTGTAGCTGCTAATGGAACATTGCTATCACTCCCTTGGGCTCCCCTGTATGTGCATCACATTGCAGATGTTTAAATAGGCTTTCTCTCTTCAAAATACACCAGGTATTGATATGCGTTAGGGTACCTGCCATTAAGGTGCCATCCTTAAGGGAGTATGCCTTGTTCCCGCATACTACCTGCCCATTGACACCCCACTCACCGCCCCTGTGCCACCCCTACCCCACCCCTGTCTAACATCCCAGCACAACCAGTGGGGAAGTTAGTCGGGGGCAGAAGCTTGCACGAATAGCAGGGATGGATGTCCCATTTGGACTTCCATCCCTGCTATTTTTGGCTCAGAATACCCACCGATATCTTAGCTGCCAGGTCTGACATCAGCATGTGAAGCCCACGATATACAGCACAGGGCAGGCAGTAAATGCAGCAGGGTCCCAGACGAATGTCGCAGGCAGCACTGTCCCTGTGGTACCCTCAGCCTATGGCCTGGCCAGTCAGCAATGCAGGCACACAGTACAGAGGAGGCCTGAGGGACCAGGGCAAGCCCCGGACTAGGGTGTGGCAGCACTGGAGATGTGGCAACAGGATGAGACAGGGTTCAGTATATGCAGGTGGTGATATGGTAAGCAGGCAGGCAGCTGCAGTGACAGACCTGGGGGGAGAAAGAAACATGCATATGTATGACACCTCCTTCCTGCCTCCACAGACAGTTCCATGTCCTGTGGGAGACAGAGGCGTACAGGGTGCGCTATATGGAGAAATTGGCCGCAGTTCCTTATGTGCATCCGGTGGCAATTGCAATGGGAGCAAGGTGAGTGTGGGGGAATGGCATAGGAATAGGGCCATGACATGCAACATGGCACAGGGCTGGAGTGGCTGGGCATCACAGGGGTAACAGCAGACAGAGCAAAGGGAGTCATCTGACAATGGGGACATAGCAGCTGGACACTCCCAACCACTGAAACTCACAGCCACCTCTCTGCATCCCTTCCACAGCCATCTCAATTGAGGACAGCCCTCCCCTGCAGCAGATGAGGAGTAGGAGGAGGAGGAAGAGGAGGAGGAGGAGAAGGAGGAAGAGGTGGCCCATGGTGAGATGGCGGCTGAAGAGGGGGAGGAAGAGCAGCTGGAACCAGCTGCAGCATGCAGCTCCACCACTACCACATCTGACCACCCAATTACACCCAGCCCCATAGTACTTTCCAGCACCTCCCCATCACCCTGGACCTCATGAAGGTACCCGTCTCCCCTGAGGGGGAGGGGCTGGACAGTGCAATGGAGGTTGGCCAGAGCACCCCAGAGTGGGAGGCAGGGTACCCCTGAGTGGGTGGCCCTGAGAAGCTGGGGGAGGAGGAGGAGGGTTCCCTGGAGGAGGGGGATCTCAGAGCCTCCCTACCCAGGGACATCCAGTGGGTGGAGGAGGATGGAAGAATGGGGGAAGGGGCAAGAGGGGGAAGGGAGTGGAGAGAGGGGGGCAGGAGGTGGAGGGTGGGAATAGGAGGGGGCAGGAGGTGGGGGAGGGGGAAAGATGTGGGTGGAGGGGGAGGGGACGGGAGGGGGCAGGGGGTGGCAGAGCAGACAGCAGCGGATGGGCCCTTTGGGCTCATTGTTGATCACCTAAGTGAGATCAGGGACGACCTCCAGGCCCTCACATGGGCCATGGAGCAGCTGATGGAGGCGCTCCTGACCCCATGTAGGTCATCACAATGAAACCTCTCGGGATTTATCCACATATGTAAATAGTACCAATAAAAAATGTTAACTTGAAACACTGTGTCCGTGTGTACATCTGCATAGGGGTTCAGTCTGAGGCCTGAATAGTGGGGATGGGGGTCCCGTGTGGACATCCATCCCTACCAACTGGCCGCCTTTGCTGACCCTGACGAACCTCTCGGTATGTACATGGTGACTATATGAAGAGGCTTGCCAGGGGTGGGAAAGGGTTGGGGTGGTGGTGGAGAAAGGGGGGAAGTGCATGGTCTGTGGCCCTGGACAGGCAGGGCTGATATGGATGTTGTTCCAGGTCACCTGGGGCCAGAGGGCATATAGAGGCAGAAGGGGGGGAAGGGGGTGCGTGGGTGGTGACTGCCTGCAGTGGCCTGTATAGCTCACAGCATGGTGGGTCAAGATATATACACATGCAGTCCCAGTCCATGCCAAGAATAGTGGGGATGGACGGCCCATTGGGATGTCCATCCCCGCTATCCGCAACCCTCCCAATCCAGTCTAACGTCCCCACACGTTGTATGGGGAAGGTAGACGGTTCATCAGAGGGTTGGATGGGGGCGATGTCAAGTTGGGTCATGGGTGTTTACTGACCCCGGATGTACAGGGCCAATTCCAATGCTGGCCCTGTACGTCTGGGGCCAACAGCATAGACAGGGAACATCTTCTACCTCTGAGGTGGAATAGGTTTCCTGATGAGGCAATGGACCGCAGGCCTGGGGCTGTAGAGAGGTGGGTGGGAGCAGAGAGCCTCCTCCATAGCCTGTCCCAAGCCTAGGAAGGCAGGATCAGGGGGCAGGCTGTGGGTAAAGGGTCACAGGTGCTGGTGCCTGGGGATCATGGCCATACAATGGAGCAGCAGTGTCATGGCGACCGGATACGATGGCACCACAAATCCATTGTACAGGCAAGACCAATTTAGCTGGGGAAGGCCTGTACATGCAGGCTAGGCCGCTTTGTGGACCTGGCCCATACATACAGGCCTGTTTGCAAGTCTGGTGCTATGGGGTTAGGGGTGCCCCTGTGGGATCAGAATTGCAGCTCCCTCTGTGTCTCCAGTTCTGATAGGGCACACAGAGGGCTGTGACAGACTACTATCATCAGCCACCATAGACCTCATACGTTTCCTTATCAACATTTAACCACACTCATCAACCACTTCCTGTCTCCATGCACCTGACTCACATAATTCTGGAATATCACCCAGACCACTAATGTTAATACGTACTGTACATACTTTGTTATTGTTAAATATCTATTGAACATCATTGTTTATTAATTGTACAGTTGTTACATATTTGTTCCTTGTAAACCATTCTATAATTGTTCCTTGTAGACTGCCTTCTGCAATACTTAGAATGTTATCTGCAAACCGCTCTGATTACCAATACAAAGAGGTATCTAAAAACTAAGAAATAAACAAATACATAAAATAAATGTTATGCCTTGAGCTGCACAGCAGGGTTGTTTCCATGACAGGATACATACCCCAATGTCCAAGACTCGTTGACAATGGGAAAAAAAAAACGTGTAGAACCATACCGGGTTCAGACGTATAATGTGGAAGATGTACGAATACGTGCATCCGAATGCAGAAGCGCTTAGGTATTCTGAGAAGATGGACGTATACGTCGTTGTATGTCTAACCACTATAAAACATGTAACTTCGGTGTGGACACGCCTCTGGGAATGCCATACTACTGACTGCAAACCAGATGTAAATGCAGGCACTTTCATATTCAAATGGCTCCAAAGGTGTCCCCGTGACAGAGGAACCTCACTCAACGTGTAATAAAACTCTGGAATTTGTTACCGTAGGATGTAGTAAAAGCTGTTAGTGTAGCTGGGTTTAAAAAGGTTTGGACAAGTTCCAGAAGGAAAGGTCTCTAAACCATTATTAAAAAGGACACAGGATATCACTGCTTGACCCAATATAAGCATTGAGGAACCTGTGGAACCTGTGTCTTTTGGGGAAACTGCTAGGTACTTATGACCTAAATTGTCCACTGTTGGAAACAGGATACTGGGCTTGATGGACCTTGGTCTGACCCAGTATGGCATCTCTTATGTTCTTAAGAGGAGCAGGCCCTCCTCATTGAGGTAGTGCTATCAATTATATTACACTCATGGGCACTGAGTAGGCACACGTGGCTGCCTCTGTCTACGTGGGCATTTGTATCTTTTGGTCCTGTTTCCCTGGCACTGCCTGTCGTTTCTCATGCACATTATACATGCCCCTCCTTTGTGCATCACCATACATCTGCATCCTGTGCACCCTGTTATAGCAGGCACACAGTTGGTGTTATTGTCATGCCTCTTGTTTGGATGTGGTGGGGCACAGAGCAGTATACTATGTTCAGCTGTATGCAGTGATGTTTCTTTCCATTTTGGTCCCTCTATGTTTCTGGCTACCATTTGAACACCTATTGCACCCTATTTATTTACCTTCAGTCTGCATACCCTGTCACTTAACTGAACATAAGGGCATAGGAATTTCCACATTGATTCAGATCAGAGGTCCATCTAGCCTATTATTATTATTATTATTATTTATAAAACGCTGTAAACATACAAAGCGCTGTACACACAAATAAGAGAGACAGTCCGTGCTCATCAGAGCTCACAATCTAGTCAAGACAAAACATTACATAATACAAATTACAGATCAACAGCACAAAGTATACAACTAATGTTAGAGAGAGCAAACACAGCATATATAAAATAGTCATATCACAACACAAGAATCAAGAATGAAAAGCAATAGTGAAGAGGTGGGATTTCAACCTGGACTTGAAGATGGCCAGGGAGGACGCCTGGCGCACAGAGACAGGAAGGCTGTTCCAGGCGAAGGGTGCAGCAAGGTGAAAGGAGCGAAGTCTAGAATTAGCAATACGAGTGAAAGGCATAGATAAACGAAGACTATTAGAAGAGCGAAGTAACCGAGAGGGAGTGTAAAGAGAGATAAGAGACGAAAGGTACTGGGGGGCCGAAGAGTGAATGCATTTATAGGTCAGTAGGAGAAGCTTGAATTGGATACGGAAACGGATGGGGAGCCAATGAAGTGACATGAGGAGAGGAGTGATGTGGGAAAAACAAGACTGGTGGAAAATCAGACGAGCAGCAGAATGTTGAATAGACTGAAGGGGAAAGAGGAAGTGGCCAATCTGGATCACAATGACAGAGTAGCATCCCCAAAGCATAGCAACATGCTACATTGCTTACCCCCAGGGTAAGAGGTGTTTTTTTCTCCATGTCTACCTTATGGACTTCCCCTCAGGAACTTTTCCAAAGCCTTTTCTAAATCCTAGCTATGCTATCTGCTTTATTTAAAGATAGATGTCCTTCTGTGTTATTACTTTCACAGACATATGCTGTCATTCCACGTTTTAGCAGGTCTAAGGTAAACTTCTATGATGGATGTACACATTTCCGATAGAATACGGTTTAGATGTTTTCGGAGCAGGGCACACCCATGCTCTTCCCCTCCATGCCCACATTCTGCCCCATCCCGCCCACATCCAAAACGACATGTACAACTCATTTGTACGTGTACAACTGCTTATTGCCAGAATCGCGTCTGAATGTCCAAGTCCCGAACATGTCCACCTTGTCCGTGCAAATGGCTTATTCATGGTTCAGAATGACCCTGAGGGCCTGATTCTGTCCCACACATACAGTCCCTTTGTATGTTCAGTCTAAGCCGGACGTACAAATGGGAGCGCAATTCTGTTCCTGCGGGGCACATCTAGCCCCATGGGATCAGAATCACGATCAGGCCTGTATGTGCAGGCCGGGACTATGATTCAGTCCCATTCTGCATGTACAGGCACTGCCCAGATAGCTCAGTCAGGTATTTAAATGGAGCCACGGTGCCATGGCGTCCTGTTGCCATGGCATCATGGCTCCATTTAAATGCCGCGATGCCGGCTGCCAGATATTAAAGTTTATTCCCTGCAGTCCGACCCCTGATCTGGCTTCCTAAGGCCAGGGTTGTGCTGTGGGGGATAAACCTTAGCCCCCCCAGCCCCTTCCATTCCCCAGGCCATGAAAAAAAAATGACCAGGGAAGTTATTCCACTTCAGAGGTGGAATAACTTCCCCGGCCATTTTGCCGGCCCTAGACATACAGGGACAACATTAGAATGGGCCCTGTACGTCCAGGGCCAGCGGCTGCCCACTGCCCACCCACTCTCCTTCCCCGGGCTGCCTCTTCCCCACTCCCGACTATCCTCCCCTCACAACCGGCAGGGAAGTTAGTCAGGGGCTGCGGCAGGCACGAATAGCAGGAAGGAACGGCTATCCCCGCTATTTGTGTCTCAGAATAACACCCTGCGTGATTTATTTGAGTGATTTCTATACTGCCATATTGGGTAAACATCGTGGTTTACATACAAAACAACTGAGATACATTGAACAATTTAACAAAAAACAAGTGTGTCGGTACAAACGAGTATATTTACATGATTAATACAAATTTAAGCTATCTACAATTGAGGTGAATGAGGAGGTTTTAGGAATAGTTTTATGAGATTACCCTGGGAAGTAGAAATATGACCTCAATAAGAGGGGAGAAAACACAAAAAATTCAGAGAAGCCATGATCTCTCCTTACTCAGGAAAAAAGAACAAAAAGGAAAAGAGTAAAAGTTGCAAAGTAATCCGCTTTAGCAAGATCAGACTTACAAGTGGAGATTGTCATAAAAGCCACATATATAGGAAAAGGCCTTCTATCAAGAAAACTTTGCAACTGCTTTGGGCTGGAAAACGCTAAATTATTACCCCCATATTTTGTGTAACATTTACATGGAAATTACAGGAAAAAGTAGACATCAGAGCCATAGCCTGTGGATGCTTGGCCACAAAAGCCTTCAGTCTCGTCTCTGTGGCCCTAAAGAAATCAGAATAAAAAACTCTGTGAGGTATGCTTCTGGTTGTCAGTGACTCTCTAGGCTGGAAAGCAGCAGAGGCAGTAGTCCAAGCTGAACCTTCTGATCAAGAAGTGCTAAAAAAATAGAATATTTTCATTGCTATGTGACGGGTGAGCATGAAGTGCATGAGAAGTAGGAAGCAGTAAAATCACCTGTGTGCCAGCTTATTTAGGATATTGGCACCAGGTAGAATTCCACTTATGTGATGCTGGAGAGATTAGTGGAGACCTGCATGAGATATTGTTGGAGACCAATATCAGTATCGGAAGCTCCTTGAGGTGCCAGGATTGACAGATATGACTCAGGTCATAAATATCCTGAAGCCCTTCAAGGATGCCATGGAAGAACTGAGTTCCAGAAGGGTTAATTTTAATTTTAAAAACCATTTATAACCCGATATGCCAAATCTTCAAAGTAGCTTACAATAATGATATTTATAATTCACCCTGAGCCTTCTCATCATAATAGTGAATATGAGAGTTTTGGGTAGTGACAGGGATTTAAGAAGAGACTTTGGTGCTGGGGGACATTTTGCAGGATCAAGTGAAAAAAAAGGTTAAAACCTCTCGCAAAGGTTGATGCTTACATGCTAGCTACTCTCCGCAACCCACAGCTGAAAGAACTATTGCACTGCCTTACTAGAAGTAGAAGCTGGTGGTTCAAGTCGAGGAAAGGGACACCACTGGCAGTGGGGCTGTGATGGAGTAGCAGGGGGAGTAGGGATGCTGGCAAGCACTACTGATAATATGATCAGCATCCTCTCAGCTATCAATTCTTCCATTCCCACCTTTGGTGATGACGCCCTAGCTACTGCATGAAGCAGCTATTTCAGTAACATGCTATCTTGGAAAGCCCTCAAATCATAGCCACAGATTCCTTGGCCTACTGGGCACACAAGTAGCAGTCTTGCCAAGCTTGGCCAAGACTGCCCAATATGTACTGTCCTCCCCAACAACTACTGTAGTGTGCTCAGCTGATGTATATTCTCCATGACAAGGGATATAATGGGCCCCATCAATCATGGCTAGCATCAGAGTTGGTAGAAAGGCTAGTGTTTCTAAAGACAATATAAGAACTACAGATATGGATGCCATCTATCAACAATTAGCTGCCTCACTGAAAATTGAACACAGTTTAAGACAGCTATCTACAGGATTGCCATGAGCTGACATCAACAACACTCCAGTCTCTCTGGGCTGCAGCCTATTTCCAGGAGGTGCAAAAGTTTAAAAGAAAATGCAAAGACAAGAAACAAATATTTTCTTGCTCCTTTCCTTTCTCTGCTGCTTGCTGTTGCCTGTGTCTGTATGCTGTGCTGCTCCTTCTGGCATTGTTTGCCTCATTGCTGCCAGGCCTGGTCTCACAATACCTAGCTCTGCTCTACGTTATTATAGCTAGCCCCACTCTCACTGCTGCATGCCGCCAGTGTCACTGCTGCCTTCACACACATCTGCTCTGTGACCTTCTGTCTAGTTTCCAGTGGGTCCATTTAGCCTCACATGACAGAAAAAAAGAAATAAAAAAAGATGAAATTAAAGAAGTCTCCTTGCTCCTTGCTTCTCTCTGTTGCTGATGCCCGTGCTCCTGTACTGTTACTTCTGTTGCACCACTATTGCTGTTGCTTTTTATCTTTCAGTGTTTTGCAGTCATCATGCCAGTGTTTTCTCCTTTGTCACTCTTCTGCTGACTAGGGTGGCTCATGCCACTCTTCTCTCTATGGTGCTCTACCACTCTTTTTGCTACATTGCTCTATGATCAATGTCTTAGTGAGTTGATGCATTGCTATTATTGCCTTTTTAACCCTTTTGCACTGACCAGGTTAGTCCTCTAACCATTGCTACAGCATTCTCCAACTTTTACAGCATTTTTTTTTCTCATTCAAATGTGCGTTATGAAGTGATACCAGGTATTTTTCTTCTTTGTAGAAGTCCTCAATGCCTTTAGATATTCCTGTTTGTGTAGTAGAGCCTTCGGGCCTACATTGCTGCTGCATTGGCGCTCTTGAGGTGTTTTAGGACCTTCCAGAAGATCTAGTTGTGCTGGTTTTCTTTGGCTACCTGCTTTGACCTGCTGTTTCAATCAACCCTACCAGCCTGTCTTTAAATCTCCCATACCTCACTTCTCGACTTTTCCCCACCAGAAAGACACTAGTTCCCAACTCCTTTGAAAGTGCCTTTTGACAGATAACACTTGTCCCTGCCCTCCCCCCCCCCCAATGGATTAAGTGCTCACCTCAGTGGCTTCAGGAATAACATGTGGTAGGGGTGTAGGGGTGGTAGAGCCTTCCAGCTTGTCTTAGTGCTATGTTGGCCCTTTCAGGTGTTTTTGGGCCATCCAATCTGTCTTGTTACCATGTTGACTTTCTTCATTCCATCCAGCCACTGCAACTGCTTTTGGAGGCTTCACCACAGCACATGTTCTAATCTTTTTTTTAAGTCTTCCAGATCTTATTCCAAGCACTTCTTCAAGTCTTCCCCAAGCCCAAGGAGATCTCTATCAAAGACTCTCATAGAGGGACAAACGTCCTCTGTGTCTGGATGCTAATTTGCAGGGACACCACTTAGCTGACCTCATTCCATTCCCTCTTCCAGCCTGTCTTGCTTGGAGGGCTTGAAAGTATTTTAGGGTCCTGCAGCAGATATAGGCACTGCACTGTCTCTTTGGGTGTTTCAGGGGACTTCTAGCCTGTCTTGCTGCTATGTTGGTAAACTCGGCTGTTATATCAAGTGCTTTGGACTGTGATGCCAAACATCCCAATTGCAAGAAAATCTGAACCCGGTGCAGTGGGGGGACACTACCATTCTAACATCCATGGAAGAGTGTTAAACTCTCTCTTCAAAGCTCTTTTCAAATTTCCATAACTGTACTTACTGATGTTTGGTCTCCTTCCAGTAATATTAGCTTTCATTTTAGGGCTGTCTGGTGTCAGCCCTTCATCTGGTAGCCTGGACTCTCCCAGCCAGTGCTGTCACCCCTTCTACCCACTCCCACTACTTCTGGGAACTTTCTCACCACAGTGCATCCTTTAATCTTTATTTAAAATTTTCAGTATCTCTTTCCAACCACTCCATTCAGTCTTCTTCCAGCCTGGGGAATCTTCACCAAAAGTTCTCATACTGCAGCAAAAGTCCTTAATGCCAGGACTCTAATTTTCAGACATGCAGTTTAGCTACTATTACTATTTATCATTTGTATAGCACTACAAGGCATATGCAACGCTGTATAGACACATGTAAAAGATGGTGCTTTCTCATCAGAGCTTACAATCTAATCAAGACGGACAACGCAAAGCTGAGGGCAAGGATATATCTAGGGGAATGGTAAAGAAGCACATAGGAGACTAAGCAGATCAGGATCCAAAAGGTAGTTTATTCCAGGCATAAGGAGCAGCAAGGTGGAAGGATCAAAGTCTGCAGTTGGCAGTAGAAGGGAAGGGCACAGTTAGAAAGGATCTGCCTGGGCTCTTCTACCTGTCTTGCTGCTGTGTTGGACCTCTTTGGATGTTACAGGGCCTTGCAGTCTATGTTCTCAGCAGGTCCTCTTTGGGTGTGTTATGGTCTTACAACTTATATAGGTGTCATGCTGGTGCATTTTGGGTGTTCTTAAGGCTTCTCAGGATGTCTACCTGCTGTGTGGCATGCTTTGGATATTTTAGGGCTTTGCATATGATCTAAGTGCTATTCTGGTCCTCTTTGGGTGTTTTAGTCCTTTCAGCTAATCTAGGTGTTGCGCTAGTCCTCTATGAGTGTTTTAGGATCCGGCTTGCAGCCGATATAGGTAATGTGCCGGTACTCTTCGAATGTTTAAGGGTCTTGCAGCTGTTCTAAGTGTTGTGCTGCTCTTCTTTGGGTGTTTTGGGGACTTATAGCATGCCTTTCTGCTGTGTTGGCACTCTACAGATGTTTTATGTCATTCAAGTCAATCGGGATGCCATATTGTCCCTCTTGTGGTGTTCTTTCCTGCACATTCCACTTATATTAGCGCTGCCTTAATCCACTCACACTTCCTTTGGGTTATCCAGGCATTGTTGTTGCTGCTTTATCCCTCTGCCTAGCTCTGGAGTCTTCCTGAGTGTATTGGTACCATTATGATCCTCTCAAGATGCCTTACAGGGTTATTCTGAGCCTTCTCCTGCCCGCTGGTTGTGCAGGGAAGTTAGACGGGGTTGGGAAAGGGGTGGCCTGGGGGCAGAGTCTGGACAGGCAGTGAGTAGTCGCCGGCCCTGGATGTACAGGGCTGATTCTAATGTCGGCCCTGTACGTCCAGGGCTGGTGACATGTGCGGGGAAGTTATTCCACCTCCAAGGTGGAATAATTTCCTTGTACCTGTTTTGTTTAATTGCCATGGGAGCAAACGGGGCAGGGGGGGGGGGCAGGAGACATTCCCCCCTCCCTGGCCCTAGCCTTAGGGAGCCAAATCAGGGGTCAGGCTGTGGGAAATAAACACTTTTTTCAGGTGGCTGGCATCGCAGCTTTATAATTTTTATAATCTATAATTTATACTTGGTGTTTTAATTTGGTTAATTTTTTTATATAATTATTATTATTGTACATTTCCTATTTTATCCTCCAGCTTAGGCCGGTTTTTTATGTGACTTTTTACTGTACACCGCCTTGATTGCACTTGAAAGGCGGTTTTATCAAGCTCAATAAACATAAACATAAATGGAGCCACGGTGCCATTTAAAACCCTGACTGAGTTAGCTGGACTGTGAATGTACATGCAGGCTGGACTGAATCGCAGCCCCGGCCTGCACGTACATGCCTGATTGTGATTCTGATCCTGTGGAGCTAGACATGCCCCACGGGATTAGAATCGCAATCCCCTCAGACCGGATGTACAGAGGGAATTGACATCAGGGATGGAATCAGGCCTTTAATGTTTTCCTGCTAATTTTGGTGCTTCTTTTCTCTCTTCCACTCAGTATGTTTGTTCCACTCTCTGTGCTTATTTTCCCTTCCGATGGTAGTTTGTTGCCTTTATGCCTCTGTATGTGCGCTTTGCTCCTCTTCTGGTACTATGGAGTGCTTGTGACACTCTTGATGGCTTGTAGTGCTGTTGCCTTTGTTACAGATGCCTGCCAGCAAATTTCAAGAAGTTTGATTGGAAATGGGTGGAAATTCTCAGTGTTCCACTGAAAAATAACTTGCCCATAGACATGAATAGGGATGAATGTGACAAATGTATGAACGATTCAGCATATAAACACTAATCAAACTGGCCCATGGATGAAAAGTAATGCACATGAACATTTTTGTCATGTAGATCACTATTCAAGACCCAGTTCTTCAAATCCCTGTTGTTTAACTGTAATAATTAAGTTATTAGAAATTATTTGTCTTATCTGTGTGCATAAATAAAACTGTAGGCTTCATGGAGCAACAAGTATCTCTATTTTATGTATCTGTTGAGTGTTGCATACACCTAGTAGTACTAAAAAATATTAGAATAGTAATAGGATAAAGCAGTCCTTTTTCCACCTCAGCCATGGAGAATTGGTCTCAATCCAGCTTTTTAGCCACAAATCAGCTTGTTACAAGATACACAGTAGGAATGTTGATATGGAAGCACATTTAGGAGGCTGACCTGGTCCTTCCTTTTGCCAATTTTAAGTCTATAGAGCCATGTGGATAATTTCATAAGCAAACTGAGTGTTTGTAAGTCAATGCTGACTCCTGAAAACCTAGCTTTGTCTTTCAAGGTAATGGAGGGCAAAGTGACTTACTTAAAGTCACAAGGAATACTAGTGGGAATTGAACCCAATGTTCTTGGGTAATAGACTGTTGCTCTATCCACTAGGCTGCTCTGTCACTTGAAACTGAGTGCATAGAACAGCATTCTATATCCTTAAGTAGGTAATTATAAAGGTACTCCATTGTATACACACATTAAAATAAATGTTCATAGAACATAATGGTTACTTTTACATGATAAACGCATAGGTGCTCCTGGGAGCAGAGAATGGGTGAAATGAGAGTTTGGTATTCACAAACAACTGAGCTCCAAAATTTAGACTCCTAAGTTAGGTTCTTAAATTTATGCTTTATATTTAGCCAAACTTAGGGGGATGTTTACTAAACTGCAGTAATGGTACATAACGCGCGTTATGTAACGTTAACGATCGTTAACTTACATTAACACGCGTTATGACGCGTTAATGTAAGTTAACAATCGTAAAGTTCCGCGGCACGGTAAAACACCGCAGAAGGTGGAGAGAGGGCGGAGAGAAGGGGTCAATGGGCGGAGTGTGGGCGGGGAGAGGCTCCTTTCACACTAACACGCTGATCTGAAGAGCTGAATCCTAACGCGACTGAAAACCTGCCGTTAAATGCACATTGCAGGGGAGAGAAACTATTTCGG
The DNA here is from genome assembly GCA_033557465.1 of Ichthyophis bannanicus. Taxonomy (NCBI): domain Eukaryota; kingdom Metazoa; phylum Chordata; class Amphibia; order Gymnophiona; family Ichthyophiidae; genus Ichthyophis; species Ichthyophis bannanicus. The sequence goes on along the minus strand of CM066032.1, from coordinate 195,099,284 downwards.
TGTCAGCAATGTACAGCACAGGCAGGGAAACCCTAAAAAAAGTGATAAGTATGATATATGTGCACAGAACAAAAGGGCACATAAACATTGAAAATGACCTCAACAAACTGGAAAAAAACCATAACCAAGCTGGCCAATAGTGGTATTAATGGGAAACATCAAACCCCCCCCCCCCAAGAAAGCTCCATAGAAAAGATATAAATCGTGGAAGGGTCTATGCGCCGTCCCCATAATGGGATACAGAGGGCCGCAGGCGGCACATGCTGTGGTGCAGCTGGGCCACAGTGCGGACTAGGGTGATGCCTAGATGGCCCATATGAATGCTGAAACAGCAGAGCAGCCAGACAGCAACTGCTGAAGGCCCAACATGGGCATGACTGTGCTTCCCACAGTGTCACAGAGGATAGTACCCAGCAGCTACCCCCAAGGGCACAGACCATTGGCAGGCGGTGCTGGGGGGTAGCGCGGACACCTATGCAGGCACCCCTACCCCAGAACCCACACCATAGGCAGCAGCCTACCCGCACATTGGATGGCCTGAGACTGCGCTCCACCAGCACCACCAGCAGAAGGGACTGTCAGCATGGTGGCAGAGGGTCACTGGTGGTAGAGGGGGCAGTGGCAGCTGCCCAGAGCAGACCGTGGCCTACCACTGTGTAGGTGGGTGCCATGCACGGCAACAGACAGGCCCTGTCTGACAGTCATGGTATCACCAAGGAACATACTGACATTGTGAGAACATGGTGGTGCAGTGCACAAAACCAGTGTATTCAGAAGCAGAAGGTCACAGGTTCAAGTCCCAGCTGTGGTTCCTGCCAACCTAGTCCGCTTATTTTACCCACTACTAAAACGTACTATTACAGACAGAACCTTTATTGCAGATGACGTAAACATGCCCAAAACACCTACATATTACCCTACAGAGCACAGACACCATAAACATGCGCATTACCTAGAGCAGAGTCTCCCAAATGCAGTCCTGGAGGGCCAAACACCATTCAGGTTCTATGTTGCCTCTAATAAAGATGCCTGTGCTGCATTTCTATGTGCCGCCCCCATGGTATGCAGATGTATCTCATGCATATTCATGGTGGAGAGCATGAAAACCCGAACAGTGTTTGGCACACCAGGACTGGAGTCGGGAACCTCTGCCGTAAAGCAGCAGGCAACAGGGGCAGACACTCCGGCACCCACAGGCCCCATTATCCAAAGCCTCCTGGAGAGGCAGGACTTTGGGCCCTGCGTGCATCTCCCAATACTAGCACGTGCATACCTTAGCAATGCCACCCTAAACCTGGGAATACGGTACACATCTATCAAAAGGTTGCTATGATTACTGGCAGATAGCAATTCCTAAGTTAAGCAAAATTTGCTGATTGAGCTGCATCATAGCAACCTTTCTGATGTCTGTGGAGTGTGCTTCAGGTCTGGTGTCTGACAGTGTTTACCACCCTGGGGAGTGACCCCCAACAGTATTGCTTACCATAGCCATGCCTGCACTCTGCCCAGGACTGGTGTGGTGGCCAGGGCTGCAAACACCTCTATAGTTGCACAATGCTGGCATAGGTGTGGGGAGTGTGTGTCTGTCTATCCAGTGTGTGGTGGCTGAAAACACCCTCCACAGTCCACACTGCTTGCACTGTTGCCAGTATTGGCCTGACAATGTGCATAATGAGGAGCAAGGTACTGTGGGAATAGCCAGGATAGGATGGCCTGGCCTGGATCCATCTGTACATAGCATAGGGCAATGGCTCGGACATTGTAGTGGCCGGCCACCATCTGCACGGACAGGGTGGCCACAGCATGTCATGCTGGGAGGTCACTCTCACCCTGACTGTGCAGTGACCACGGCATGGCTAGGTTCCCCCATAGTGCAACATAGTATTTTTTGAATGTGATATTTATGGGTTTTCTTTTGGGGCCCACTCACTGACTTATCTGCTTGGTGTGTATGCTGACATCCCAGTTTTGGGTACATGCATCTTCTCCAGGAACATGCACTATGGACTAGCTAGCAGACTGCCTGCAGCTAGTATGTGTCTGGCTGGAATGCCTTGCAGGGTGCAGCGGCTGGATGCTTGCTGCTGGAGAATGTCAGATAGTGGTGGGGGGCAGCTGGCCATTTCCAGGCCTACTGTCTGTCTTCTATTGCTTTCTGGATGGGTACAGATCTGCATTGCCTGCCCTGTAGGCTGCCTTTTTCACAGCAGGACTGGGGTGGATGGTCTCCTCTACTGCTACCATTGCAGGGAGGTGGAATGTGGATCTATTGATGGGTGATCCTGTTTCCCACCTTGAGCCCCAGAGGGTGGGTTGTGTGGTGGTACATAATCTGCCTATGGGTTCAAACAGGAACTACCTGTCTCACACACTAGCACTGCTGGGGACCTGCAGCATGGCCTATTTCTGCCATGGAAGGTGCTGTGGATCTGGTGCTGGGCGCCCCACCTCACCCTCAGGGGGAGCACAGTACCCACACAATGTGACGTCTGTGGCTACTCTGTGCCAGTGCCACACACGGTCAGTTCCCCCTACCAAGCCGAGGTGCTGTGGGGGTGCATACCCCATCCTGTGCCCATCTGTGGACTGCTGATTTGCATGTGCAGTGCATCATGGGTATGGGTGGGTTAACCGTATCCTGGTAGCCACAGCAGACAGTTTGTGTGGTGGCATGCAGTCTTTCTGCAGCCAGCCAGGGGTTTGTTAGCAGCTATAGAGCTGTAGCCCACTGGTTACTTCACTGCCTGTGCGGCCAGAGGTCATGGGTTCATACCCATGGTGGGGTTATTTGATAGGGCTGTCTGAGGCATTGTCTATTTTTGATGTATATTAGTGCTGCCAGCAAGAACACCCTCAGAGTACCTTATAAGGTGTTCTATTGGGGACATTATGGGGTGCCTTGGCGGACAGTGCACTTTATAATGTACCCTTTGGAGTGCCTTATGGGGTGCCTTATGCGGCACCTTAGGTTACGCCACTGTGAGGGTGTGTTTGCTGGCAGCACTAATGAAACTAAATGTAAAATGCCTCAATAATCACTACTTAAATGTAAAGGGTGATGCCTCAGCCAGCCTTATGCATTGGACATACTGGGGAATTGAACCCATGACCCCTGTACCATCAGTCAGTGTAGTAACCATTGTGCTACAGCTCTATTTCTGTGTTTCATTTCTGTCCGCCTTCTTAAGATTAACGCGCGTTAACATGCCATGTAACGCTCATTAATTTATGGCGCCTTGTATGTACCGCCCATGTCCTTATTTGGGATTTCTGCCTGTACTGCGGATCCTAATGCGAATCACACTAATGCAGTTTAGTAAACATACCCCTTAGAAGCCTAGGGCCCAATGGATTTATGCTCCTAACTTTGCGAGTTATGCTCCTAAATGTGCCTCGTTGAAAATTTACTAAGGCTGAGTGCCTAAATTTTTACTTAAAATTTCATTAAATTCCTAAATTTAAGAGCATAAAAAATGGGTAACAAAAGGGTGGATTTAGGGAAGGAAAAAATGTTAAGAGCTTGGCATTGATTTTCAGCACTTGGCACCTAACTTAGGCTCATAAATGTTGGCAAATTAATAGACAGCTTAAATTTAGAAACACAAACTTTAAGCTCCTAAATTAGGATGAATTTTCAGCTGAAAACCTAAGCTTCTAAGTGTGATTTATAAATAGGGTACAATGTTAGGAGCCTAAATTTAGGAGCTAAGATTTTTTTTTTATATTGGGCCCTTAAGTGTTCAGCTTAAAATTCATCACAATTTAGGTAGTTAATAGTTATGGCATTGATTATTCAAAAAGGTTTATTCAGCAGAACCTGCTAACTATGCTAAGAAGGATATTCAGCAGCATTAAATCGACAGCTACTGAATCTCTGAATCATCTCTCTCCCTTTCAATCTGTTCAAAACTCAGCTGCACAGCTTATCTTCCACTAGCCTCAATATGCTCATGTAACCCCTCTTCTCAAGTCACTTCATTGGCTCCTATCCATCTCCATATCCAGTTCAAACCTCTCCTACTGATCTAGAAGTGCGCTCATTCTGTTGCTCCTCACTACCTTTCCTCGCCACTCTTCTGGCAGATCACTTTTGTGTGTACCCTTCTCTTCCACTGCCAACTCCAGACTTTGATCCTTTCACCTTGATGTTCCTTATGCCCGGAAAAACTACCCGAGTCTGCAATCCGCTAAAGAGATGGATGTTAAAGAACTGAGAATAAGATGTGAAATGCATTGCAGAAAATCATTGAAGACTTACTCAGTTCCAGCACATTGAAGGGAATGAGATGGAACTCCTGTTCTTCTAAAGATACGTAAAAAGCTTGCATAGAATACTATTGAACGTTTGTTATACAGAGCGAAACCCTGAAGCAGAAGTTTTATAAATCACTTTGAAACACAATAGCGTGGGTCACACAAGGTTTGGTGTCAGCAAGATATTTTTTATTGATGAGATACTTTCATATTAATATATATATCAGTATGTGGAAAAAGCTTTCTAGTTTTTAATGCTTAATAATAAAATGGCAGCTGAATGATAGCAGCTTTCTTGAAAGAAAAGTCCAACAACAAATTATATAATAATTTTTTATAAAAGTACAGTGGGATATATTGATTACCAGGATTATATCTGAGCAACAGATTACCATGGGCACCAGCACATCAGTCACTCCAATTCTTATCCAGTCTGTAGGCATCAGTTCATTTTTGTTCATAGATGATATCTAGTTACTCTGTTATGTCAATCCTAGCTCCTTAAATCTGTTGACACTAAATCAATGCCTGCCCAAAATATCCAAATGGCTAAATATGAATAGACTAAAATGTAATCCACAGAAATGGTATGTCTTCTGCCCTTGCCTCTCTTCTAAAGAGTCACACAATTGCCCTTAGTTCTACCCTTTCAGTTCTGGGATTAATTGTTGACTGTGAACTATCATTTGAACAACTTATTTCCTCAGTAACCAAGGTATCCGGATGCCCGCCCCTGGCGACTCCAGAACCCCCAACCTCACGCTCACCCCACAGGCATGAGCACCCGAACCTGCCCCCTCCCTGCACAGAGCACACAGACACTGGCATTTTGGTGAACTAGTGCTTGGTTGCAGCTTTATTAACAGTATAGAAACAGTATAGAACCACCGGGCCAACTCAACATTCGCAAAATGCAACAAGACCCCCCCCTCACTGTTCCAGATGATGCCCCCCACCAGCTATTTATAGCAAGGTGGAGCATCATCCACCCCCCCCCCCATTCCCCTACCGCCCGCCTCGCCATATTATTAGCAAAAGCCGGCTCAAGTTGCCTTCCACCGGGCAGAGACACCAGTCGTGATGTCTCTCCCAACCTAGGAGCACCGCCGCTCCCAAGCAAAGCGGCATCTGCCTCGATGCCCCGCCGGGTCGGTGAGCGCCTGCTCGCTACCCCATCACCAGAGCAAGGTAGACCACTATCCTTGCGCCGCCCCCCCCCCCAAAGAAAGCTGAGACCAGCACCACCCCTCCAGAGCTTCCTGCCAGTCATTGAGCAATAGATCCTGACCCGCCGGGGCAAGATGCACCCCATCCAATCGATACAGTCCCGTACACTTAACCTCTGCCCAAGGGTGCAACACTTGCAGCCCGCCCGTCTGCTGAACCCAACGCCCAATTTATCTGTTTATCTTGACCATGCCCCGCGACCAGCGTCGCTGGTCCCAGCAGGCAGGACGCGGGATAATGTCCGACCATATGATGGCCACGCCTGGAATTAACTCTCGAACTAGGGCAATGTCCCTCTGCACAGCCCGGATAATCTGCTGACAGGACCAGCTCTGCAAGTCGTTGCCGCCGAGATGGCTTAGTAACCCAACTGGCCGCTGCCGCTGACCGACCTGCACCTGGACAAAGGCCAAAAGCTGCCACCATCTCATGCCACATTGACCCATCCAGCAGAGCCGCACTCCGGAATCAGCTAGCCCAAGGTGGATGCCAAGTGGCCGCCCGGCCGCCCGCCGCTCCGCCCAATAAACGAATGAGTGGCTGACAATCTACCAGTCTCTGGAGCACGTGCCATCTGAAAAGGAGAAAATCGGACTGCCACCAGCCGGCAACTCTGCAATGGGAAGAAAAATGTTAGCTTCCCCCCCCCCCGCACCACCCCTGATCCACAAGAAATACCATAGCCCCAACCCCACCACAACGAATCAGCCCCACCTTCAGGAAGCAGCTATGGGCAAACGTACCCCTCATATGCTCCTGAACGCCACCTACCGATCCGCTGAATGACTCGGGCATCCAGCCCTGCCGCAGCCGCACTCGTGGCCGCACCAATCCTAAAGGAATGTGAAGCAGAGCTCCTGTCGTTATATCCCAGGAACCACAATGCCAAGCGCAACTCTGCCGTGAACTGGAACTGAGTTACCGGCCTGCCGTCTTCATGGGTAAAAAAGAACTTGTCCCGCCCACCTGACCGCAACCGCTGGAAGGACCGGATGGCATGAACCGGGCAAGATAACAATGGAAAGATAGCAATCAGGACCACCCAGCAACCCCTTCCCGCCTGATCCGTTTTGGAACGTGGGATGTAAATGCACACCTGGGAAGCCTCTACCTGGACATGCTCACATTCAAGCCCCCTGACCGCACCACACCGCCCAGACTTGGGCACCAGCTCGCACACGCGAAAAGCCCCAAAAAATGCCATTGCACACAGCGCGTGGAACAAAGCGGACTCGAAACCCGATGCCGCGATGCGAGGTAACGCCTCGCATATTTGCAGTAAAAGATCATGGGAAACCGGGAGCCGCCAATCCCGAACTCTAGGATGCACCCTTGCCCAGCCCACCAAAAGGCGCTGAACCAAGAAGGATACCCTGGGATTGCCCCAACCGGCTGCCTTGCAAAAGAAGGAAAACCCAGCCAATGCAGGCACCACCGCTGGCCGAGCCCGACTCTCCCCTTTTTCCCACAAAATAAACTGGCCCACCAGCCCGTCAGGCACACACCCTCCCAACCAACCCCTCGCACCCAGAAACGCACTCACCTGGGCGTATCCCCGCTGATACAGTGCCCAAGTGCCACTCGCCACAGACGCAGACAGCAGAGCCATCAAGTCGGGGTCCCAACTCTCCAGAGATGCTCCGGGATCCGTGCAGCCGTCTCTTCTGCCTCTGGAGCCAACCGCCGAAACTGCGCCCACTGAAAACAGGACAAAGCATCAGCAATGGAATTCTGGGAGCCCGGCAGGTGACGCGCCCTGGCAGTAACATTTAACTGCAAGCAAGCCAATACAAATACCCTCATCAAGGAAGCCACCCTGGGGCACCGCGGTGCCTGCCGATTAATAACTTCAACCACTGCCGCGTTGTCGCACCAAAACACCACCCTCCTATCGTGCAGACGCTCTGGCCAGACCCAAAAGGCAACAACTATAGGGAAAAGTTCCAGGAAGGTGATATTATGGGTCAAACCAGATTGCACCCATACATTCGGCCACGGTTCCGCGCACCAAGCCCCTTGGCAGTAAACTCCGAAACCCGAAACTGCCCGCCGCATCCGTGAACAAATGCAGATCCTGATTCGAGAGTTCCGGCTGCTGAAGCACTGAGCAGCCATTGAAACCCGTCAGTAAAGCATCCCACACCCGTAAATCCTTGCGCATTCCCACCGATACCCAGATCCGATGATGCGGAAGGTGCACCCCCGCCATAGCCAGCGACAGCCGCTGCACGAAAGGATGCCCCATCGGCAAAATCCTGCAGGCAAAATTGAGGTGCCCCACCAACGACTGCAAGACCCGGAAGGTGGTCTTGCCTAAGGACCCCACCGACTCCACCAACTCCCTGAGCCGCTCGGTTTTCTGTACCGGCAAACGCACGACCATAGCCTCGGTGTCAATCTGAATACCCAAAAAGGTGAGATGTGTCACCGGACCCACGGTCTTCCCAGCTGCTATGGGGATGCCGAAGTCACCCGCCAAACTCAGGAAAGGCTCCAGCAGGGTGGCACAGGTTCGCACTCGACAAGGCCCAACAAACAAAAAATCATCCAGGTAATGCACTATATTACGAACACCAGCTTTTCTCTCCACAACCCAGTGCAGGAAGGTACTGAAGACTTCGAAGTAGGAGCAGGAAATCGCGCAGCCCATAGGCATACACTTGTCGAAATAAAACATTGACTCGAAACAGAAACCTAACAATGGAAATGCAGAAGGGTGAACAGGCAGCAAACGAAAAGCCCCGATTCAATGTCCACTTTGGCCATCAAGGCGCACAGCCCACACTGGCGCACCAAGACCATAGCCATGTCAAATGAAGCATAGCATACAGAGCAAAGTTCCCGAAGAATGTGATCATTCACAGAATCCCCGGGCGGGCAAGATAGGTTATGAATCAACCTGAACTTGCCCGGCTCTTTTTTAGGAACCACTCCCAAAGGGGAAACCGTGAACGGAGAAAACGGGGGCTCACTGAAAGGCCCCGTTACCCTGCCGAGCACACATTCCTCCGCGATTTTCCTCCGGACTACCTCTACCTGTGATCTCACTGAACCAGCATTTCGAGACCCACCCGTCGCCGGCGCACCCTGAAGCAGAATCCGAAAACCCTCCAAAAAACCTTCTAATAGCAAATGCCCCGCCCCCCCCCCCCCACGGCGAGACTGCCTGTACAGTGCTAACCAAGGGCGCATCACTTCAACCCGCACAGGTGTGGGAGCCAACCCCCCACATACTACATCACTTGCCCCTGGCAGGGGCTCCCGCCACTCCCTTGCGACTGCATTTGATGGCCACATGTCCACTTCCACACAGGGAGCAGGCGTGCTTAAATTTACAATCAGGGAATGGGCAGGACGACTTGTTGAAACGCCAGCATACATCACCCCCTGCGGTACCCGCTTTTGGTTGGGACGCCGCAAGGGCTGCCACTCAAAAGGATCGGGCACCCGCCCCCCCGGTTGACGGCTCGGCCTTGCTACTCGTTCCTCCCACTCCCCCAACCTGACTCTTCGCGGACATCTGTGTCAACCACAAATTAATGTCCTTCGTCCCCCACAATAACCGTCCGTTTTCTTCCATCAGGTCCCTGAACTCCTCATCATAATTCAGCCAGACCCAACCGTCGTAAGCCTGCGACGCAGCCAGAATTGCATCTGCATAGGCCAGCAGGGCCCCATACTGATCGGGGAAATAATGGCCCCATACACTGGCCAAACGCAAAAAAGCACGAGTCCAATTGAGGATATTACAGGAGGCCTTGCGCACCCTCCCGGCTTTTTCGTCCTCTTTGCGCTTTATCCAGCTTTCACCGGACCATTTTCTGCCATCAAGCAGGCGGAAAATGTCAATGTACTTGCGCCGCTTGATCCGGTGCCGCAGCTTCTGCGGCACACCCTCCCACAATTCCGCACAATGGACCACTGTGGCCCCCCCACCCTCCCTGTTTTGCCCCACCGCCCACACCGAGTCACCTGAAGAAGATGTGAATGAGAACGTGGACAAGGATGAGGAAGACGCACGCCGACAGCGCCCACCTCACCTGCGCTTAGATTTTTCTTTTCTTCCCGCAGCAACACCCGCATGCAAGGTCTGCACACCCCCCACCCCCTGCAATCTCCGAGACATACTCACCATTCCCGGGTGGAGAAACCAGCGGAGTGCTCACGGACGGAACCCCAACTCCTCCGAGGGACGTGTGGGACCTCCAGCCACAGCCCTGCTTGTGTCAGCCATGCATGTCCTGGACGATGCGCTGCCAGGGACCTGCAGGGAAAAAGAAGGAGAGAAACCAGCAGCAACAGCCCCCAGAACGCCAGATGCCGCACACGGCCCCCCACCCCAACCCCAAGCTGAGGAACCGAGTCCACCGGCATCCCAAGCGGCGGCACCCCTGCCCCCAACATTCCCAGTCCCACCACCACCAGCCCCAAACCAGCTGCCCCAACTGCCACCCCAAGGCCCTGGCCCCCACCCACGGACCCGGCCCGCCCATCCACGGGCCCAATGGCCCGACAAGGCCCGGGGGCCCAAAACGCCCTTCCCCCGCAGGGGAAGAAGGGGGCACTCCTATAGACGCACCCGCCACAGCTGCCAGCCGCAGACCATCACCCTGGGCCACTGCCGGTTGAGCCGCCCCGGCACCTGTGGGGCCCGTGGCACTGGCCCCACCCATTCCTACTACTGCTGCCACTCCTCTCCCCTCTCGCAACAAGAGCTCTGCCTCCCCACCCCAGAACACTCCGGAGCCACCCCCCAGGACCGTCTCGAGGAACCCCCGCAGAGGACCCCCTGCCGCTAACCCCCCTAGATTTTCCCTTACCACACCCTTGCCCAGCACTCCGAAGAACCCGCGCTGCTGCCGCTCCTCTGTCAGCCCCCCCGAATAGATGACGTGCGCCCACACCGCAGTGCACTTTGCCCCGAACAGCCCCCCCCACAGCCCCCTCCACAGCCCCCAATATCCTGGCCACACCCCTCCCCTCTAGGCCGACGTGCCATATCGCCCCTCCCTCCCCCAACAGTGTGCCGCTATCCCCTGTGAACTAGACACTGCCCTCTGGCTATTTTCTTACTTTCTCTTTTTTTTTTTTTTTTATATACGTCCCGGCCTCAAGATCTTCTTGCAGATGCCCTTACTTTCTTTTTTTTGTTGTTGTTGTATTAAGGCCAGAAGCAGGGACGCCCGAACCGACCGCCGGCACACACCCCGAGACTACACCCCAAACCTGAAGGCTGCACCCGATCCTAATGAAGGCCAAACACGTGGCGCAGACCCAAAGCCCATGCTGATTTGCGCCTTATTTATTTTTAAGCGCCCCGACGAGACCCCTGGCCCGACTACCCGCGCCTCCGTCCGGCACCTAAACACCCCCCCAGGAATCTCCGCGTAAAGGAAGACCCCCTGAACAGCGAGGAAACAAGCCCCACACACCTTTTTTGCAGGCAAGCCGGCAGAAAGAGAGGGATCCCACACCGCAGAACTCCCTCTCCCACCACCGGCCCGTCCACTCCAAGCCCCGGAGCCAATCGCTGGAGCCCCACGTCACTGACGCAGGGCTGTGGGACCCAGGCGCCGACCCACCCCCCCACCCCACCCCCACTTCCCTCTGCCTAGCCCGCCACCCGAAGAAACTCGCCAGGTAGGCTGGGGCCCCGGGGACCAAGTTACTGCACCGGCCTCGGGACCCTGCCCTGCGGCGCAGCGGAACTTTTACACTTCTTTTTCTTCAACAAATCAGGTCTATCTGTCCATATTTGGACAAATCCTTTTTGCTTATTCTGATACAGTCATCTGGGCTATTGCAATGCTCTTTATAATGAAACTTGACAACTTACTCTCAAATATTTTCAGTTTATCCACAATCTATCAATCAAACAGGTTCACAATATGAAATGATCCAATCATGTTAATTCCCTTTTTAGTGCCTCACCACTGGGTCCCAATCTCTTATTTAAATTCTACTAATTGCATTCATGATATTACAAACTGCTCAGCTGTTTTTGCTGTTTTACTCACTGAACCTCATGTCATCTTCTACGATCTCTTAGCCACAGACTTTTTGCCATTCTTCATCTGTCATGGGTATGCCTGGAATCTTTATCTTTCTTAATCTAATCTTACTATGATGTTCATCATACACCCAGAAGAAATAAACGTGGTGGAGGAGTTATTATCATCATAAAAAGTCTTTAAATGCCTTTCTAACCCTCTCAAATTCTGTATCTGATATAGATCAGCTGATCATTGAAACTAGGCACATGGCATGCTATCTGCTCTATAGACCTTCAACTGCAGATCCTAATGGCCTCACAAATAGTCTAGAAACTGCATGCACCTTGTCATGTAAGAAAAAGGCAACCATAGCAGAGGAGTAGCCTAATGGTTAGAGCACTGGCTTGAGAACCAAAAGACCAAGGTTCAATTCCCCCTAGTACTACTTGTGTCCTTGGGCAAGTCACTTAACCCTCCATTGCCTCAAAAAATTCCATGTTATCAATGTCCCTGTTTAATGTACCTTACCAAGTTTAAGTTACAATGTAAACCACTTTGATTGAAATGATAAAGCAATATAAAAGACCTGTTAAATAAATATTGGGTGACATTAACCTAACCTCACTACAACATACACAAGAATTATCATTTTAAATGCTATGGAAGATTTACTCTTTAGACAGATAATAAAGGACACTACCCATAACAAAGGCAATATACTGGACCTTATATTCCTACCACAAGATATTTATATGCAGTCTAATAACCACCCCCAAATGACTCCAGTCCCATAGTCAGACACCATCATCTAATTGAATTCTCTATAGTGGCAGAACAGTACGAAGACCAATCAAACAAACACCTGACAAAACAATACCCAAAATTTAGGTTCTTTGAAAAAGACTCCTTTACAAAAGACCTTCTAGAATGAATCGACACAAACACAAATGATATTGATGAATTACTACCAAATTGGAACACTAGTATTTTCAAGATTGCAACTAGATCTCAACCATGACAAAATACAAGGCAGAATACCTCAAAACAATAGTATACACAAGGCACATGATTGCTAAAAAGGCAACTGAGAAAATTAGAATGCATCTGGTGATCAGCAAAAACAACAGAAAATAGAGAAAATTACATAACAGCACTATCAAAATACCAGCAACACATAAACAACATAAAGAAAGAATACCACACCAAGCTCCTCATTAAATTTCTAAACAAGCCAAGGGAACAGCTATTTGCAATAGTAAAATCGCTAACAAACCATCACTGATTCACAATCCATCTCCCTGCAGTTTCTAGCAAACCATTAAACTCACAGAACAACCCCTCCCCTTAGCTCTCCCACAACACTGTTACTCACATATCATAACATAACATGACATAACATAACATAACATAGTGGAGGAGTAGCCTAATGGTTAGAGCACTGGCTTGGGAACCCAGAGACCAGGATTTGGTTCCCACTAGCACTCCTTGTGGCCTTGGGCAAGTCACTTAACCCTCCATTTCCTCAGAAAAATCCAAGTTATCAATGTTCCTGTTTAATGTACATTACCAAGTTTGAGTTTCAATGTGAACTGCTTTGATTGAAATGATAAAGCAATATATCAAACCTGTAAAATAAATAAAAAATGGTCAGAATTCCATCAGTTTTACCTTGAACCTCTCCAAAAGATCATCTCAAATATGAACACAACAACATCCTACATCAATACTTAATTTAAGGGCGCGGGCAGGGTCCCGGCGCCCGCCCGTAACCGGGTGTCCGGCCCGGCGCGGGACCCTGACCGTGCTGGTGCTGGGGGGGGGGAGCGCGCGGGCGGCGAGTGCCGCGCGCGACATTTGAAAGAGGGATCGTCGCTTTCGATTGGCTCAGCTGAGCCAATCAGATCAATTCAGGCAGACATGTGCTTCAGTGCTGGTGGCGTGGCTGAAGCACATGTAGCCAGGCTGTCGGGGCTGCAGGAGCTTCGCGGTTTTGCGGCGTCGGTTGAGCCTGGTGCGCGGAGGCCTCGAGGGCAGAGCGGTCGGCGGCGGCAGGTCCAGCAGTGGCATCGGTGGCGGCGGAATCGGCGATTTGTTGTGGGCTGGATTTGCAGCTCTGCTAGCGTCTGCCCGTGGTCGGAGGACGACGGAGGGCAGGGACTGCGGCGTCTGCGGCCAGGTCGGTCTGTGGGGGGGGCAGTTGTCTGTTCCCCGAACGAGGAAAGGAGCTGCCAGTGAGACACATGGCTGAAGGAGGGAAAGGGGCTAAGCGGGGAGCCGCGGGGGGGGGGGGGCGGGGGAGTGGGAAAAAGGGGCATAGGGCAGCAGTGCGGGGGGGTTCAGGGGGGGGAGGATCCCTGGGGGGAGGGGTAGGGGTCTGGTGAGGGGCCGTGGGGTCCAAAAGGCGGTGGGAAGAACAGGGAGAGGTGGCTCAGCGGGGGGATCCAGGGGGGGAATTCAGCAGGGGGCGGGGGGACGGCGGTTTCTTCGCCAGCACCTGTCTTGGGTCTGGAGGGGGGCAGGGGTGGGGGGGGACAGCGGGGGTCACAGGGGGGTATGGGCTCGGGTGGGGAGTAGCTGCGGGGGGTTTTTGGGATATGGGTAGGCTGGGAGCTGGAGGAGCGGGCATGGGCACGCCTGGTGGGTTGGTGTGGGTGCTGGGGGGTTCTGTGCTGCCAGGTTCACCAGGTGTCTGGGAGCAGTGGCAGGCTGGCGGGCAGGGATCATCCAGGGCGGAGTGGTTGGGGGCCTGGCAGCCGTGGTCTCCGGGGTTTTCTCCTCTCTGTTCCCCATTTCTGTCTCCGCAGGTCCCCTTTGGGGTAGCCCAGCGCGGGGCTCCTCCTGCCGGCAAATCGCAGGGAGCTGCGCGTATGGAGTCCGCGGTGGGTGTGCCGGGAGCGGTGACGAGTGACAGTGGACAGGTGCCTGGAGCTGGCGTGCTACAGCGGGCGGAGGATCCTCGTGCGGTGCAACCGGAGGCGGCCACGGAAGCAGCAGTTGGCGGACAGGCCGGTGAGTATGTGGGGGCGGGAGCTGGGGAGCGCGAGGTGCTGCGGTCACGTGTGGAGCGGTCATCGCGGGTGCACAAATGGAAAAAGACGGCATGTCGGCGCCGGCGTAGCTCCGATTCGACGTCCTCATCTTCGTCGGACAGTTCAGAGTCTTCTGGAGTGGGTGCTGTGGGGTTGGGGGCGGCGGAGAGCAGGGCGCTGGGCGGGGCAGGCGCGGGTTCGGCCTCGTTTACAGCCCTATCGGAGCTTTGGGAAGGCGTCCCAAAGAAATTGCGGTGGAAAATTCAGAAGCGGAAGTATATCGATATTTTCCGTTTGCTGGAAGGCAGGAAGCGCTCGGGGGATAGCAAAAAGAAGCGCAGGGAGGATGAAAAGGCGGGCCGGATCCGCAAGGTTTCGCGCAACGTGGTGAATTGGATTAGAGCGTTCCTGCGGCTGGCTAGCGTGTGGGGGCATCAGTGGCCGGAGCATTATGGCAGTTTGCTTGCTTATGCCGACTCGATTCTGGAAGCGTCGCAAGCGCACGACGGCTGGTCGTGGCTAAATTACGATGAAAAATTTCGCGACAAAATGGAGGAGAATCAGTTATTACATTGGGGGACACAGGACATTAATCTCTGGTTAACCCAGATGTCCGTCAAGCCGGGTGGCGGGGTGGGGGGGGGGTTAAGGCTGGGCAAGGGGTGGCCGGGGGGGCAGTGCGCCCCTTTCGGAGTGGGGCCTCTGCTGGGGCGGCGAAGCCGGCCCCAGCAGGGGCCGGCGACGTGTGTTGGAGATATAATAGGTCCACATGTCCCTTCCCGGACTGTAAGTTTCAGCACGCGTGTTCCGTGTGTGGAGGCCCCCACGCGGCGACAAAATGTGTTAAGAAAGGTGCCGGTTCGCCCTCTGGGCTTGGTCTCAAGTAGGGGCGTCAGCATGGAGGTTGCTCCCTCACCGATTCGGGCGCATGTGTTGCGCCATTGGTTGCGTGGGTACCCTAGGAAGAGCGATAGGGTGATGTTGGAGTTAGGTTTTCAGTTTGTTTTTGTGATTCCAGTTCAAGGCGTGGTAGCTGGTTCACTGGCATGGAATTCCTCGAGCGTGCGGCATTGGGCGGGGGTGGCCCGCGAGAAGTTGGCAGCCGAGTTAAAATTGGGTCGGATCGCAGGGCCGTTTTCGCAACCGCCTTTTACGAATTTTCGGGTGTCCCCCCTAGGAGTCATACCCAAGAAGGAGGCGGGTATGTTTCGACTAATTCACAATTTGTCTTATCCGTTGGGGGCATCGGTGAACGACGGTATCCCGAGGGAGTTTTGTACGGTGCGGTATGCCTCTTTTGATAGGGCGGTGGAGCTTGTTTCCCGGGCGGGTCGTGGGGCTTTGCTGGCCAAGGTGGATATTGAGGCGGCATTTCGCTTGTTGCCGGTTCATCCGTCGGCGTTTAGGTGGCTGGGTTTCCAATTTGAGGGTGCTTACTATTATGACAAATGTATGCCGATAGGTTGTTCGGTGTCGTGTGCTTATTTTGAGAAATTCAGCACTTTTTTGCATTGGCTGGTAGTGCAGCGAGTGGGCAGCTCGGCTGTGGTTCATTATTTGGATGACTTCCTGTTTGTTGGCGGGGCCGACTTGGATGAATGTGGTGCGTTGTTGGGTGAATTTATCCGAATGGCGGGCGAGTTGGGGGTGCCTTTGGCGGAGAGCAAGATGTTCGGCCCGACCACGAAGCTGGTTTTCTTGGGGGTTGAGTTGAACTTGGTTGACATGGTTGCACGGCTGCCGTGGGACAAGGTGGTGAACTTGCGGGTGTTGGTTGCCAATGCCTTGGTGTCGTCTAGGCTCACCTTGCGCGAGATGCAGGCACTGCTGGGGTCACTCAATTTCGCGTGTAAGGTTATTCCAATGGGGTGGGTCTTCAGTTGGCGGCTGTCGGCAGCGACGTCGGGGGTGCGAAAGCCTCATCACCGTATTCAGGTGTCGAGGGGAATGCGGGAGGATTTGCAGGTGTGGGACGCCTTCTTGAGAGATTTCAACGGGATCACCGTATTGCGGGAGTTGGAGGTCTCTAGTGAAGACTTGCAGCTGTATACCGATGCGGCCGGAGGTGCGGGGCTGGGGATCTATTTTGGTGGGTCATGGTGCGCTGAGAGGTGGCCGCAGGCTTGGGTTGAGGAGGGGTTGGTCAGTAACATTACGTTTCTGGAACTGTTTCCGATTTTGGTGGTGTTGGAGTTGTGGCCGGATAGGGTGGTCAACCGGCGCGTGCGATGGTGGTGTGACAATGAGGCGGTGGTTTCTGTGGTTAATCGTTATTCGCCACGTTGTAGTCGGGTGGCGTCCTTGATGCGGCAGGTGGTTTTGGCTTGTTTGCGGCTGAATGTCTATTTGAAAGCGCGGCATATCCCAGGGCATGCTAACGAAATTGCTGATGCTCTTTCCCGTTTGCAGTGGGAGTAGTTTCGGCAGTTGGCGCCGGATGCCGACGTGGACGGGCTCGTGGTCCCTTGGAGACTGTGGAGCATTGGCCTGCGGCGATGAGAAGCCTCCTGCAGAGTTCAGTGGCGAGAAGTACCTGGGAAGCGTATCGGCGGGGTTGCAAGAGGGTACAGGCCTTCTTGTATGAGCGGGGGTGGGCGGGGGGGTCGGTCCCGGATCAGTTGTAGGCGGAGTATGTGGGCTGGGCTAAGGAGCAGGGGGTCGCGCGATCGGCGGTGCGGATTCAGTTGGTGGGGTTCGGGTTTTTTGCCAAGGCAGCAGGCGTGGAGGTCACGGGGCGGGGCCTTTTGGCAAGGAGGTTACTGCACGGTTGGGAGCGATTCCAGCTGGTTTTGCGGGATCGGAGGCGTCCGATCACTCACGAATTATTGGGGCAGCTGTGGGGGGCACTGGCAGGGGTGGCATCCTCATTGTACGAGGTGAGGCTGTTTCGCGCCGTCTTCTGCCTGGCTTTTTTCGGGGCGTTTCGGGTGGGTGAGTTGGCGGTGAGTTCGGCGGCGGTGGGTTTGGGGAACTGTTTGCGCTGGCAGCATCTATGGCTGGAAGTTGCGCAGATGCGCGTCTTGTTGGCCAGGTCAAAAACTGACCAGAAGGGGCGCGGGTTATGGGTGGTATTGCGGGAAACTGGTGGGCTTACGTGCCCGGTGGCCAACATGAAAAGCTATGTGCTGGTGCGCCCTATGGGTGCGGGGGGTCTGTTCGTTCACGAGGATTCTCGAACTCTGACGCGGTTTCAGGTTACAGCGGTGTTGCGCCTGATGCTGCGGCGGTTGGGCGAGGATCCGAGCCAATTTTCGGCTCACTTATTTCGTATTGGTGCGGCGACGAGCGCGGCTTCGGCGGGGTTGTCGG
This sequence comes from Ichthyophis bannanicus, assembly GCA_033557465.1. Classification (NCBI taxonomy): domain Eukaryota; kingdom Metazoa; phylum Chordata; class Amphibia; order Gymnophiona; family Ichthyophiidae; genus Ichthyophis; species Ichthyophis bannanicus. The sequence goes on along the minus strand of CM066032.1, from coordinate 195,081,472 downwards.
GTGAGCAGATACGGCGTATTGGGAGGTGGCGTTCTAGGGCATTCGAAGGCTATGTGCGTCTGTGAAGGGTCCGACCGGGGGGGTTGGGGGGGTTTGCTAATGTTGTTTTTTCTGTTACAGAAGGGGTGGGCTGTGAGCGGGGCTGCTGGATGTTGGGCCACTCCTTCGTTTTCTGGGCTGGACAGCGTGCGGAGGTGCGGCCTATCGGGCCGAATCTGGGCCTGGATCCAGCAGCGGTGGTGATCTCATGGTTGGGCGAGCGTGGGCTGCGGTGGACGCAGTTACTGCCTTTGCTTCGTCACATTGGACGCATCAGGAATCCGCCTGCAATTCTGCTAGTGCATCTGGGGGGCAATGATCTGGCCGCGTGGTCATGCAAGCGTTTGATTAGGACGGTACAGAGGGATTTGGCTGTAGTGCTCCGCATGTGGGCGGGGGTAGTGTTGGTTTGGTCTGACATTATCCCGCGGCCGGCGTGCTGGGACCAGAGGAGATGGTCCCGGGGTCTGACCAAGATTAACAGACAGATAGGCAGATGGGTCGGTGAGCACGGGGGTTGCCAAATTCAGCATCCCTGGGTGGACGTTTCCTGTGCTGGGTTGTATCGGGATGACGGGGTGCACCTCTCGCCGGTGGGGATGGATCTTCTCCTGAACGACTGGCAAGAGGGGCTTGAGCGGGTGGTGCTTGATAAGGTTCATTGGTCGCAGCTTCCGGTTGGGGGGGGGGGGCGGCACAGGTAGTGGGCTTGCCTGTGCCGGTGGCGGGATCCCGGAGGTTTCCGGGGTCCGGAGCCTTAGGCGGCTTGGGGCAGGGGCGGGGTGCCCCTCGACCCGGACCGCCCCTGGAAGACTTTTGCTAGTAATATGGCGAAGTTGGATAGGGGCGGTAGGAACTTGGCCGTTGGTGGGTCCATGGCCGGAGTGGACGCGGGGTCGCTTTGCTAATGTAAGGCTGGCGACATATCGCTCCACTGGGGGTTTAATGTGTTATGTATTATGCTTTGATGTTAATGAGTTTTGTTGGAAATAAAGCTGCGACCAATTGTTACCCAAGAACCTTGTCAATGGATTCTGTTTGGTTGAAGGGGGGTCTGAAAGGGTTGGGGGTGCGAAAAGGGGGAGGGTGGGGGGGGGTACTGAAGGGGGAAGCGCCGGGTCCATCTACCCGGTTACTCCATAGCCTGAATCAAAGCTTCCCATAATGAACTAGCTCCTAAAATTCTAACAATGGTCAACTTGTCCCTCACCTACAATCATATGCCCAGAGATTTTAAAAAAGCAATAATATGCCCTATTCTAAAGCAAAACACTCTTGACAAAAAATGCCCCTCATCCTACAGACCTACCTTCAGCCTACCATTCCTGGCCAAAATTATAGAGGAAAAAATGTTTATAATCAACTCCAACACCATATTGACCTGCATACTCCTCTAGATAACTATTAATATGTTTTTAGGCCATTCCACAGTGTTGAAACATTACTACTGGTACTATTCAATAATATCATAAAAGGAATAGGCAATGCCAATCAGCGGTCTTTGATTCTGTTAACCATACCTTACTAATCCAAAAACTACAACAAAATGGTATAGCTGGCACTGTGATAAAATGGTTCACATCAAATCTAACAGACCACTCACAACAAGTGAGAATTAATCAGCAATGTTCTAGCACCTAAAACCAATCAAAAAGGTCTCCAACAAGGATCAGCCCTATCCGCTCTACTGTTTAATTTATATATCCAGCCCCTATGTCAAATAATAAAGAAATATCAAGTTGGATATGCCATTTACGCTGATGACATAATGCTATACCTGCCATTTAACATATGAAGATCCAACCTGGAACCCATTATATCATGCTTCAATGAAATTGTTCAATGGCTGAGATCTCACTGTCTTAATATAAACTATTAAAAAACAGATGTACTATTTATAACTAGAACCCAAAACGTCTCTCCACCCAAAAGCATTGATGTGAATGAAGTGACAAAGAAGAGGTAGAATTTCTAGGTGTTACAATTTACAAAACCCTTAGGGGTATGTTTACTAAACCGTCCTAATGTGCGCCCGGCGATAGTGTGCAGGTTGCCATAAAAGGAGTGGGCGTTTCAGTCTTAAAGCAGCAAAACGGGAGTATCGCGCGATAACGCGCGCTACTGCGCACATTATCGGGCGAAGCGCCGCTAAGCGCGTCAACGCATGTTAATCTTAAGTAGGCGCCCAGAGGCAACACTGTTGTAACAGAGGTGTAGCACAATGGTTAATACACTGGCTGATAATACAGGGGTCATGAGTTCAATCCCCCAGTGTGCTTAATGCATAAGGCTGGCTGAAGCATCAGTTTTGACATGTAAGTATTGTTTCTTGAGGCAGTTTATTTGTATTTTAATTATTGCTGCCAGCAAACACACCCTCACGTGCCGTAACCTAAGGTGCAGCATAAGGCACCCTATAAGGCACTCCATAGGATACCTTATAAGGCACCTTATATGGACGGTAACCATAAGGTGCCTCAGAAGGCGCTTAATAGGGCGCCCTATAAAGCGCCTCCTGAGGCACCTTATGGTTACAGTACGCTGAGGGTGTTTTTGCTGGCAGCACTAATGTACATTAAAAATAGATAAAGCTTTGGATAGCCCTATCAAATGACCCCACTGTGGGTTCGAACCCATGACCTCTGGTTCCACAGGCAGTGAGGTAACCAGTGGGCTACAGCTCAATAGCTGCTAACAAGCCCCTGACTGGCTGCAGAAGGACTGCATGTCATCACACAAACAGTCTGCTGTGATCACCAGGATAGGGTTAACCCACCTGTACCCATGATGCACTGCACATGCAAATCAGCAGTCTACAGATGAACACAAGATGGGGTATGCACCCCCACAGCACCTCGGCCTGGTAGGGGGAACTGACCGTGTGTGTTACTGGCACAGAGTAGCTACACACCGTCACATTGTGCGGGTACTGTGCTCACCCTGAGTGTGAGGTGGGGTGCCCAGCACCTTACATGGCAGAAATAGGCCATGCTGTAGGTTCCCAGCAGTGCTAGTGTGTGAGATAGGTAGTTTCTGCAGACACACCTTGGATACATCTGTATGTCTCAGTCAGGTTTAGCCCTTATGGACCCATAGGCAGATTATGTACCACCACCCCACCCTCTGGGGCTGAGGGTGGGAAACAGGGTCTCTCCCCCCATCCACATTTTACCTCCCTGCAATGGCAGCAGTAAAGGGGACCATCAACCCCAGTCCTGCTGGGGAATAGGCACCCTACAGCGCCATCAATGCAGCTCTGTACACATCTGTAAAGCAATAATAGACAGACATTAGGCCCAGAAATGCTCAGCTGCACCCCACCACTATCTGATATTCTCCTGCAGCAATCCTCCAGCTGCTGCACCCTGCAAGGTATTCCAGGAAAAGACAGACTAGCTGTAGACAGTCTGCTAGGTAGTCCATAGTGCATGTTCCTGGAGAAGATGCATACACACCAAGCAGAAAAGTCAGTGATTGGGCCCCAAAAGGGAACCCATAAATATTACAAAAAAAGCATCATAGAGGACTATGGGGGAACCTAGCCATGCCGTGGTCACTGCTCAGTCAGAGTGAGAGTGATCTTCCAGCAGGACATGCTGTGGCCACCTTGTCTGTGCAGGTGGTGGCCGGGCACTACAATGTCCCAGCCATTGCCCTATGCCCTGTGCAGATGCATCCTGGCCAGGCCACCCTGTCCAGGCTATACCCATGGTACCTTGCTCCTCATTATGCACATTGGCAGGCCAATACTGGCAACAGTGCTGGCAGTGTGGGCTGTGGAGGGTGTTTGCAGCCACCAGACACTGGATAGACAGACACACACTCCAACACCTATGCCAGCACTGTACAACTATAGAGGTGTTTTGCAGCCCTGGCCACCGCTGCAGTCCTGGGCACAGTGCAGGCATGGCTATGGTACACAATACTGTTGGGGTCACTCCTCAGGGTTGTAAACACTGTCAGACACAAGACCTGTAGAACACTCCACAGACATCAGAAAGGTTGCCATGATGCAGCTCAATCAAAAAATTGTACTTAACATCAGAATTGCTATCTGCCAGTAATCATAGCAACCTTTTGATAGCTGTGTACCGTATTCCCGGGTTTAGGGTGGCATTGCTAAGGTATGCAAGTGCTAGTATTGGGAGATGCACGCAGGGCCCAATGTCCTGCCTCTCCTGGTTATCATATGAAGACAATGTCCTCCTCAACCAACTCCTACCCCCCAACCTCTCTATACACACAAGACATAGAGAAAGCAAGAAAGGAGGACGTGCGCTCATACTCACCAAGTCAGACCTCCAATTCCACACGATTGACTCCTCTAGCACTAACAACTTGGATATAATTTCCATTGCAAATGAACAGTGCTCTATTAACCTGATATACAGAACCCCCTCAGCTTCCCCAGATGACCTCTCTACCATTGTAGACCTAGCTGCCAACATCCTCAAGCCCAATACACCAAACTGGATAATGGGAGATTTCAATCTCCCATCATTGCATCAAAATCAGGCATCCGCCCTCCTCGATGCCATTGAAGATCTGGGATACAAGCAAATAATCGAGGAACCAATGCATATAAAGGGAAATATTCTTGTCTTGGTGTTTGCTCCACAGTCTATCCTTGAACAAAGCTGTGACCTTGTGTTGTCTATTACCGCTATACCCTGGTCAGACCACAAGCTAATCAATCTCCAGATACCCATTAACAACAAGCATCCACTGGACAACAGAAGATTTACCAGCACCTCAAGAACGTCAACAAGAGGTTTTCGACCATTCAACAGAGAACTCATCCTGTCTGAGACCCACTCACTCCTCAATGACACAACTCTCAATCTCGAAGATCTGATCTCCTCCTGGAACTGCAACCTTAACACCATTTCACAACGGCCGCACCCCAATAACACCTCAAGGAAAAGAAACTCTGCCCCATGGTTCTCTCCTGAGTTGCGATCCTCTCTTACACATCTACGAAGACTTGAGAGACGATGGCGCCGATCACTCTCCATTGAAAATCAGACAGCTTACAAACTCCACCTATCAATTCACCGAGAAGCAATCACTGCTAAAATAAAGCAATTTCATACTGACACTCTCAAGAGATCACTGAACAAACCTCGGGATCTTTTCAATTTAGTCAAATCCCTTTTGAAGGAACCTTCTCCTGAACAACATGATGAGATTCACCCACAAAAATTTGCCGACTACTTGCAATCTAAACTTATACAGACTGATAAGGTCTCAGTAGCCTATGCACAAGAACCAACCTGCCTAATGTCTCTACCTATGTTCTCCACACCATCTGCAAAATATATTGAGGACACAATCACATCTCTCAATACCACCACGGCTCAAACTGATCCCTGCCCAGCCTTTTGCATAAAGGAGCTACACAGTGAGTTCAGTCCTTTCATCGCAAAACTTATGAACTTATCTTTCACAACTGGATCCTTCCCCACAGCACTCAAACATACATCCATTAGACCTCTTTTAAAAAACTCCAAACTAGACCCCCAAAGGGTCGACTCATACAGGCCCATAGCTAGTATTCCTCTCCTAGCTAAGATAATTGAGAAATAGGTACAAAGACAAATCCAAGATCATATAGACTCTGCAGCCCCTCTAGACCAGTGCCAACATGGGTTCAGAGAATCTCATGGAGTAGAAACCCTCCTTACCACCCTTTTCAATAATATAATCACAGGCATCGACAACATCCGGCAAGGTTTTGTGCTTATCTTCTTAGACATCGCTGCAGCATTCGACTCAGTAAGTTATGAACTTCTCCTCGGGCGACTGAAAGATAAGGGTGTCTGCAGCACTCGAATGGTGCAAATCATATCTGGCCGGAAGATGGCAACATGTAAAATCCGGATCTGAAGAATCTAAACCCTTCCATCAAACGCAAGGTGTTCCGCAAGGTTCCTCTCTATCATCACTCATGTTCAACATATACATGCAGCCCATCTGCAGTATCATTAGATCTTTTAATGTGAACTGTTTGATATATGCAGATGACATACTCTTATACATGCCATTCTCTATGGATCAAATGGACCTTTCCCCCCTGATACAATGTTTCAACGCAGTTTCAGAATGGCTCCAATCTCAAAACCTTCGTATTCAACACAAGAAAACTGAGGTACTCTTCATCACGAGAGACCCCAATTTTACTCCACCATCCCATGTAAGAGTTAAGGAAGCGGATCTGCAGACAAAAGATGCAATAAGATACCTTGGGGTCACATTGGACCAACGTCTTGATATGAAATCACACATAGGCAATATAGTAAAAGCAATATACTTCAAGATCCGTACACTCAGGCATCTGCGTTCCTTATTAGATCCAGACGACTTCCGGACTATATACCAAGCACTAATCTTACCCCACTTCGACTATGCCAACGCCATTTTACAAGGCCTCCCACAATCTACCTTGAGTCCGCTACAGCTGGCCATGAATGCTGCAGCAAGGGTCCTCCATGGTGCCTCTAGGAGTGACCATGTGACACCTATCCTGAAGCAGCTTCACTGGCTCCCCATACACGGAAGGCTTGTCTTTAAGACCATACTACTGACCTTCAAGGCCATCAATGGTCTCTCATCCTCCTCACTTACAGAGCTCATTCACACCGTGCCGCCTAACAGATCCAGAAGACCCGCAGCTTTAAACTCTCTAATAATTCTGAAGGCCTTGACAAAATGCAACCTAACAACGGTGAATAGGGCCTTCAAATTTTGCGCCCCAAGATGCTGGAATGCTCTACCATCTGACATTCGTGATATCGTTGACTTAACTCAGTTCAGAAAGGCACTCAAATTTCACCTGTTCCTCAAATACTACCCAGTCAGCAATGAAGCCTAGATAACCCCGCCAAAGAAAGTAACCACTTATTACTTCTAGAACTGTGTCAGCACGCCTACTTGTAGATATTTTATGTAAATAGTTATCCAAGTTTGTACACCTGTTCTCTGTAAAACCGAACAGCCTGTTGTTCTGGTCTTTTTGTTTTATTGTAAACCGCACTGATGTCGAATAGTGTGGTATATAAGAAATTGTAATAAATAAATAAATAAATATAAATAAATTGGATAATGGAGCCTGTGGGTGCGGGTGTGTCTGCCCCTGTTTGCTGCTGCTTTACGGCAGAGGTTCCCAACTCCATTCCTGGTGTGCCAAACACTGTTCGGGTTTTCATGCTGTCCCTCATGAATATGCATGAGAGACATCTGCATACCATGGGGGCGGCGCATAGAAATGCAGCACAGGCATCTTTATTAGAGGCAGCATGGAACCTGAAGGGTGTTTGGCCCTCCAGGACTGCATTTGGGAGACTCTGCTCTAGGGTATGCGCATGTTTATGGTGTCTGTGCTCTGTAGGGTAAAATGTAGGTGTTTTGGGCATGTTTACGTTATCTACAATAAAGGTTCTGTCTGTATTAGCACGTTTTAGTAGTGGGTAAAATATGGGGACTGGGTTGGCAGGAACCACAGTTTGGACTTGAACCTGTGACCTTCTGAACACACTGGCTGTGTGCACTGCACCACTGTGTTGCCACAGAGACAGTGCATTCCCTGGTGATGCCATTACTGTTCATCAACAGGGCCTCTCTGTTACAGTGCATGGCACCCACCTACACAGGGCTAGGCCACGGTCTGCTCTGGGCAGCTGCCACTGCACCCTCCACCACCAGTATCCCTCTGCCACCATGCTGACATGCCATTCTTCTGGTGGTGCTGGTGGAGCGCAGTCTCAGGCCATCCAGTGTGCATGTAGGCGGCTGCCTATGGTGCGGGTTCTGGGGTAGGGGTGCCTGCATAGCTGTCCACGCTTCCCCCCAGCACCGCATGCCAATGTTCCGTGCCCTTCGGGGTACCTGCTGGGTACTATCCCCTGTGACACTGTGGGAGGCACACTCGTGCCCATGTTGGGCCCTCAGAAGTTGCTGTCTGGCTGCTCTACTGTTTCAGCATTCCTATTGGCCAGCTAGGCATCACCCTAGTCCGCACTGTGGGCCAGCTGCACCGCAGCATGTGCCGCCTGCAGTCCTCTGTGTCCCCTTTCCCAGCATCTGTCCAGTTGCCCATTCCGACATGCACGCCCTGCTGTTGTGGAACATGTGCACGCCATAGGAAACCTGGCCGATGGAGTTGGAAACCCTGCTCAGCGCAATTACACTGTGGGCTCATTCATCTTGTATGCGGACAGAGCATAGACCCTTATAAAATTCATATCTTTTTTTTGGAGCTTTCTTGGGAGTGTTTTTTTATGTTTCCCACTGATATCACCATTGGCCAGCTTGGTTATTTTATTTTATAAATGAACCCATGTAAAGTACACAAGAATGCATGTTGGTTAAGGTATTTCGTAATCTATGTTCGTACTGCAAATTCTGCCTGTGCTCTGCCCGACTAGCCTACCGGCAAAGTGCATACTTTTATGCCATGTTGATAAATAATAAGAGACCCTTTACAATGGATATGTGGCCACATATGGGCAAAAATGCCAGTGCAATGATCCCTTAAATATATATCCTCCCTGGAAGAACATGTACTATCAAAGTTTGCAAACACCTTTAGATACACAGGGAGAACAATTTTAGCTAATGCCTTTGAGAACTATCCTCATAGTTTCTTATTAATGTAGATTGGAACAGCAAAATGATGGACAATCTTATTAATGAATGTGGTGATGGAATTCAGAATGGCATGGGACAGACATAGTGGATCCCTTTATAGCAAGAGGATGAAATCAAAGCAAACTTAAATATCTATTATACTTCAGCAAATCGAAGGGGGCTGACCTGCACAGATCGGCAGTTACAACCACTCTAGCCACCTTACTGGGCAAACTAGATGGACCATGCTGATCTTTATCTGCTGTCACATACTATGTTACTATGTTAATTAATCAAGGGATGATGTTCAACATAAATGTTCTCACTATTCCCTCGTTGTTTCAAATATTGTACTAAATGATTAATTTTTCGAATCCTTGAATAATAATACCTAGATGCATATAAGAAAATATCTGTCAGCTCGATGACTATCCAAAGTCTTATATTTTTGCTTCAGCATCTGAAGTGGTAGCAATAGAGTGTTGCCCTGTCTGTTAATTCATTAATCTTCCATGGCAGAATTTCTCAGGTCAGTACTAAAGTACCACTCAACCAGTCTGTTCTTAGGATATCTACAATAAATATGCATGAGATAGATTTGCATGTGGATCTTTCCCCATGCATTTCACTGCAGATATCCAGAAATGCCTCAAGAAAAGCTGCTGCGCACAGTTCATTTTTCTTTCTACTTGTGGAGTTCATAATTCCTTATCTTCCCAGCACTAGAGTATATAAGCACTCCCCCAAGAGTTACTTTAAAAGTATCCCGTTTAATAGCAGGCAAATCCCCATATGAATCATTAAATGAAAAAATTACATAATTGCCTTGTTAACCTGATCTATTAAATATAGATCCACCAGAAGCTCAGAGTTAAAGCACCAAATCATATTAGAAAGATTTACACACTCTCAGCTTTAAAGAAATTCCAGCACCATCAGACACTATAGATTTCTGAACTGCTAAAGGCACACACACTTTCGATATCAAGAAATCATCTATTCTAGAATGTTTAATGAAAAAAAGTAGATGTATGGATCAATTTTACTCTGGATGCAGGACAGCAAGCGCATTTTCAAAGGGAAATCCCAATTGCAGTTTCCTTTGAAAATCTAGCTGGCCTCCAGAGGGTAGTGGATATTTAGTACTTGAGTACATTTGCATCTGAAACATGTATAAATGCACACTTGGAAAATCCATGTTGGCCTTTAAAAATGAAGGGCCTGTTTCTTGGAAGTTCTTTTCCGGAGAGCAGCAACTGCTTCCAGATGAGTGCCATTGGCTGGCTTTGTCCAGCAATTTTCAGCAATGCTATTCAGATAGTGAAGCTGAAAATTATTATTGATCACCCTGCGATATCTGTATAATCTTAATAGTCACCACACAAAGGACTCTACAGACCGGTTTGCCTGATGTCAATACTGGGAAAAATGGTAGAAACCATCATAAAGAACAAAATTGCTGAACATGTAGATAGTCATGGCTTAATGGGAGACAGCCAACATGGCTTTAGACAAGGAAGATCTTGTCTTACTAATCAGTTATGTTTTTTTGAAAGTGTGAATAAACAGGTGGACAAAGATGAGTCGGTTGATATAGTGCATCTGGACTTTCAGAAGCCTTTGACAAGGTCCCTCATCAGAGACTTTTGGCAAAATTAAAGAGTCATGGGATAGGAGGCAGTGTACTATTGTGGATCAGGAACTGGTTAAAAGATAGAAAGCAGAGGGTAGGGGGGGCGGAGCCTGATGTCCAGCGGGTAAGACGCTTCGCGCTGAAGCTCCCGAGAGGCCTACTTAGAATCCTGACATAATACCTATACAAACTTACTATTTCGCTCCGGGATGACCGGGGTACCTCGTGGGTTATGTCGGCCCATAAACCAGAGCGCTTTGACTTCTGTTCTCCTTCTTCTTCTCACGGAAAACGCTCCAAAACAGAGGTGTCCTCCCCACAGAAGATGGTTCCATTTCGGGAGAACCCCGAAATGCACCTGGAGATTTTAGAGGAAATACGCGGCGTGAAGGAATTGGTGCAGTCCAATGGAGAAGCGCTTAGAGCCCTGCGAGAAGACTTTGGAGTGCTCCAGGACCGACTTGAAGGTCTCTCATTACGGCAGGACAATATGGCGGGGGTCCTCGACTCGCACGCGGTGCGCTTGGGCACACTAGACAAGGCTGAGCGCCAGATACAGAATCTTCAAAAGGAGTTAGAAGATAGCAATAATCGAGCCCGTCGCAACAATGTGAGGCTCATTGGAATACCGGAGGGGGTGGAAGCGGGAGATATGAGAGAATTCCTGCTCAAAACTCTTCCCTCCTTGCTGAAGATCACCTTTCATAAAGAACTGGAAATCGATCGAGCACACCGTGTTCCTACCCACATGGCGCTCAACCGAACGACCCCCCGGCCTATTATCTTTCGCTTGCTACGATATCAACAAGTGGAACAAATTTTAAATGCTGCCCGGGCGAACCATCATTTGGAATTTGAAGGTCACAAAGTCTCCTTCTTCCCTGATCTGGCAAAGCCCACAGTCGACCGACGGAAGAAACTCCTTGCTTTTCGCCCTCGACTTCAACAGCTACAGGCTCTCTTTGGCCTGTTGTATCCCGCGAAGCTCCGAGTGACTCTCCACAACCAAACCAGGACATTCGAAGATCCTGATCTACTATCAACATTTTTAGACTCCAAAGAAGCAGAGCAGATGCGCTAATCCAACGACTTGGACTTTTATTTGCCGGCTCTGTCCGCCATTTTGAAGGGCCCGATGCGGCGGTCATAGTTCAGTACAGAGACTGCCTGGACTTTCTTTCTTTCTTTCTATGACTTTTGTTGTGTGGTCTCCTATCCCTCCATGATGTGTGCCTCGGTCGGATTCGGAGCACGCACAGTCCTACAGGTTATGTATTTTTTCAATTTCGGCCTTCTCTGGGGCTTCTCCCCGCAGACACATGGTCGCCAGTAATTTTTGGGGTTCTGCTTCTTCTCTACCGCGCTGCGGTTTTTCTTTTTTCATGTGGGGCGCTTCATTGTATTATCTAAGCTTATTTTCTTTTATGCCATATGTACAGCCAGATACAGTCAATATGAGGGACATTGTGAAATTATGTGCGCTATCATGCTCAGAATTTTTAACTTGTCTGAATGGCTTTATGTAAAATCTTATCACTCAACGTAAAGGGCATTAATAGTCCAATCAAGAGAAAGAAAATCCTTAGCTATCTTAGCCATGAGCATGCTGATTTAGCGTTTCTTCAGGAAACGCACTTAAACTCTGCTGAAACACTGAAACTCAATGTTAAGCCTTACATGGCGGCTGCCTATTCTCCCGCCGTTTCCAAACGGTGCGGGGTAGCCATTCTGGTTAAGAAATCTTTGCAAGCTACTGTAATTGATACTAGCGCTGACAAGGAGGGTAGATGGGCCCGCGTACATCTTAAGGTTGGAGATAGTGAATTTACATGTATTTGCATTTATGCCCCGAATGTGGACAACCCTGCTTACTATGCAAGTATTGCGCAGTTGGCACAGGCCTCTGCCAATACTCCATTAATACTTGGTGGTGATTTTAATCAAGTGTTAGACCCTCTGATAGATAGACAGCCGCCTAGAACGAGTAGTCCACCCAAGAGTCTTGCTACCCTTACAGCTCTGATGCAAGATCTTGCGCTGGTAGATATATGGAGGCTACTTCACCCCTCCGACTTAGAGTTCACTTTCTTTTCTGCCCCCCATCACTCCCAATCTAGAATAGATTTCTTTCTCATTTCCAAAGCACTGATTTCTCAAGTTGACACGACTAGGACTCATCCTCTCCATATTTCAGATCATGCTGCCATATCTTTATCATTACGTGTCACTGCGCGGGACGATTCTCCCCGAGCTTGGTTTTTTGATAGATCCCTACTGGGTCAAAAAGATTTTCAGGTTGATATAAAGGCCGCTATCCAAGATTATTTTCATTTTAACTCACCCCATGACACAGCGAGCTGGGCTTGGTGGGAGGGTTTTAAAGCATCTATCCGCGCCACTATAACTAGCTATCAAATTCGGCAGGGGAAACAAAGAAAGCAGCATTTACTGACTCTAGAGCAGCAGATACAAGCTGGGGAGCGTCTCCTCACGTCCCGTACTGACCCATGTATTTTACTCCGTTTACAACGCTTGCGTTTTCAATACAATCAGCTTTTGTACACTGCTGCTGTTAAAAATATCGAATCACAACAAGGGTATATGATCGGGAAAATAATCGTGCTGGCAAATTATTAGCAAATGCCCTAAAAGGTCAAAAAGAAGCCAAGCGTGTTACCGCCCTCCGTAATCCGTCGGGGGGGGGCTTGGTCACTAAAGATACCGAAATCTTAGAACTCTTTCGTGATTTTTATACTCGGCTTTATCAATCTGAATGTGATTTTGAGCCAGATGTATTTGAACGCTTACTTTCAGGGGTACAAAGACCGACCCTATCTGACGAAGATAGAGTGGCCTTGGACACACCATTTACTGTCTCAGAAATTCATTCTGCTATCAAGAAATGTGCCTCAGGTCGAGCCGCAGGCCCAGACGGTCTCCCTGCTGAATTCTACAAAACTTTTCACGCTGACTTAGCTCCAGTTTTGAAAATTTATTTTTCTGCTCTGGCCGAGGAGGGTTCTCCTTCTGGGTCCTTTTCCATGGCAAATGTAGTAGTTTTTGAGAAAGAGGGGAGAGACCCGCAACTAACAGCTAATTATCGTCCAATTTCCCTCCTAAACGCGGACTATAAAATATTTGCCACCATTCTCTCTACCCGGCTCTCGGATAGGATGCCTACCTTAATACACCCAGATCAATGCGGTTTCATTCCTGGTAGATCAACTGCCGACAATGCTCGGACTCTATGCCATGTACTGACTACCGCAGTTAATCTTGATCGCCCATTTGTTGGCCTCTCACTTGATGCTGAGAAGGCCTTTGATCGCTTAGAGTGGCCCTTCCTGTTTGCAGTCCTCCGCTGGTACGGATTCGGGGAAGGTTTTCTCCGTTGTCTTCGCACCATGTACGCACAGCCTACAGCCAGTATATGTGCCAATGCTTTAAAGTCTCAGCCTTTTCCCCTTCAACGCGGCACTCGCCAGGGATGCCCACTGTCTCCACTTCTCTTCGATCTTGCACTTGAACCCTTGGCTTTACTAATCCGGCAATCGGAGGAGATTCATGGAGTCCCCTTCACCCATAGGGAAATCAAAATTTCAGCGTATGCTGATGACCTTATGCTTTTTGTCTCTATAGACTCAGTACCGCTGTCCTAGAGCAAATTGGTAAATACTCACAACTGTCCGGTTATAAGATAAATTGGACCAAGTCGGTAGCCTTTCCATTAAATCCTTTGCTTCATCAGGCAGATATGCAACCCTTCCCCTTTTTATGGCAACCTCGCATGGTCAAATACCTTGGGGGTTCACTATTGTTCTCCTTTGGAAGACACTATCTCCTTCAATGCCAAAGACTTAACCTCTAAAGTCCGGGCGCTTACTCACCGCTGGACTCCTTTAACACTTACCTGGTGGGGTCGATTAGAAACCATAAAAATGATGATTGTTCCGAAAGTGAATTATATCTTAGAAATGTTGCCCTGTCTCTTCCCTCGACGTATATATAAAGATATAGAGGGCCTTCTGACTAGATACTTGTGGCAAAACAAGACACCTAGGATAGCGAAACATAAGCTGCAAGCAGATAAGGAAAATGGGGGTGTCAGATTCCCTGATTTCCTGAAGTATCATCAATCTTTTCTTCTCAAACAAGGCGCTCGCTGGCTGGAAGATCCAGTACCGAGTAGACCTGTGTGGCTAGACATAGAAGAGGACCTTTGCAAACCGATTCCTCTTACTTTTCTCCCTGGTATGACTCTCCCATCAGACTCCCACTTTCCACCAATGCTTTTAGACACCTTAGGTGCCTTTAATAATCTTATGCACTCTTTAGACTCCCGACTCTGTCCGTTAGACAAGCTCCCACTTTGGTATAACACTCGATTTCGAATACAAAATAAGCCGATGGCGTGGAGCCCCTGGTACACTAGGGGCATTTGGATTCCTAGTCAGTTGTTCCATGAAGGTCGCTGGAAAACTTTTAGTGAATTGCAAATTGAATTTGGTCTCCCAGCGAAACACTATTTTCAGTTGGTGCAACTTCAGCATTGCCTTCGGAGTGCTAAGGTGCTCCCGCCATCGGCCTCCCCTACACAAGGTTGGTTGGAGACTATCCGATCTATCGGTAGTTCACCGGGTGTAGCATCCAATTTTTACAAAACCTTATGTAATGCTATAATTAGAGATACCCCTATAGCGCAGAAAGCATGGGAGAGAGAATTGCATGTGACTTTGACCCCGGAGCAATGGAGCCTTGTCTGGAGTAGAGTAACACGGGTCTCCCGATCCGCCTCACTCACTCAGACACTCTTCTTTCTAGCCCACCGGTGTTTTTACACTCCTGACAGATTAGCCAAATGGAACACTACTCAGGGCAATAGTTGTTGGACATGCCATGCGGCCATTGGTTCACTACCTCATGTTATGTATGAATGCCCCGCACTACAGTATTACTGGCGTCGGGTCTGGGGTCGTATCCAGTCTATTTTGCACTTTCAAGAGCCCCTTTCTTGGAGGATAGTGGGACTTCGCTCAGCTGCGGGGATCCCCTCTCTTCCAAAAACGGCTTACTTCCTTTTGGACTTTATGCTTGGCATTGCTATTTCCCTAATTACGAAATACTGGAAAAAATAGCTCTCAGCTGAGCCCCAATGAATGGTGGAATCATGTCTGTCTCTACAGTAAATATGAACAAATACCTCGTATGTTTGCTTCCCCCATTCAGACTCCTCATCATCGGTCTAAATGGAAGATGCTCAATGACTATGTACATTCTGCTCAATGCTCTCATCTGACTGTCTAAACTTGTAAATATCTTTGTCCCATGATTATTCTGTATCGCAGATCCTCTGTTGATTGTTTTGATGTATAATCACTGTTGTTTGGAAGCGCTCACATGCTGACATAATCAGCTAGAGAAGAAGCGTGGGGGTGGGGGGTAATTGGGTTTACTTTTCTTTATTGTATACTTGTTTTGTCTCCTTTGGTGTGTTGTTTCTTTTGTCTGTTGCAAAATGAAAATAAAAGTTTAAAAAAAAAAAAGAAAGCAGAGGGTAGGCTAAATGGCCAATCTTCCCAATGGAGAAAGGTGAAGAGTGGTGAACCCCAGGGATCTGTGCTGGGTCCGCT
Source organism: Ichthyophis bannanicus (assembly GCA_033557465.1). Taxonomy (NCBI): domain Eukaryota; kingdom Metazoa; phylum Chordata; class Amphibia; order Gymnophiona; family Ichthyophiidae; genus Ichthyophis; species Ichthyophis bannanicus. The sequence continues at coordinate 195,065,545 of CM066032.1, read as the reverse complement.
GCTTTTTGACATATTCATAAATGACCTGGAAAGTGGAATAACGAGGGAGGTTATCAAATTTGCAGATGACACAAAACTATTTAAAGTTGTCAAAACCCATGAGGATTGTGGAAAATTGCAAGAGGATCTTGATAAATTGGAAGACTGGGCATCCAAATGGCAGATGAAATTTAATGTGTGCAAGTGCAAAGTTATGCACCTAGGGAAGAACAACCCAAACTGTGGTTACACTATGCAAGGTTCCACATTAGGAACCACCACCCAGGAAAAAGATTTAGATGTCATCGTGGATAACATGTTAAAACCCTCTGCCCAGTGTGCAGCGGCGGCCAAGAGAGCAAATATAATGCTAGGTATCATAAGGAAAGGAATGGAAAATAAAACAAAGGATATTATAATGCCTCTATATCGTTCCATGGTGCGACCGCACATTGAATATTGTGTGCAATTCTTGTCGCCGTATCATAAAAAGGATATAGCGTTATTAGAAAAGGTTCAGAGAAGAGCCACCAAAATGGTAAAGGCAATGGAAGGATATCCCTATGAAGAACGGCTAAAAAGGTTAAGGCTCTTTAACCTGGAAAAGAGACTGCTGAGGGGAGATATGATAGAAGTCTATAAATTAATGAACGGGGTGGAACGGGTAAACGTAGATTAATTGTTTACATTATCAGAATATAGAAATACTAGGGGACATGCACTGAAGCTACAGGGTAAACAATTTAAGACTAATAAGAGAAAATATTTTTTCACTCAACGTGTAATCAAACTCTGGAATTTGTTACCGGAGGATGTAGTAAAGGCTGTTAGTGTAGCTGGGTTTAAAAAAGGTTTGGACAAGTTCCTGGAGGAAAGGTCCATAAACCATTATTAAAAAGGGACCCAGGATATCAATGCTTGACCCAATACAAGCATTGTGGAACCTGTGTCTTTTTGGGATACTGCTACGTGCGTATGACCTAGATTGGCCACTGTTGGAAACAGGATATTGGGCTTGATGGACCTTTGTCTGACCCAGCATGGCATATCTTATGTTCTTATGACTCAAAATATGGACAACATCCAAAAAATATCCTAAACAGTCTACACACAATGGGCAAATCGCACTGTTTCTCCCAGGGACAAAAAAAAATAACTTACATCAAAGAGAGGAGGAAAAAACCTCAGGATCAAACAGTATCCCACTACACAGCAGTATCAATCCCTGCCAGAGGGGAGTTGTCTTTCACAAACATCATCTGTCTTAAAAAAACCTCCTCTCTGCCCCAGTGTACGCTGACCCGCAGAGCTCGATGTTCTCTCGCCCGGAGGTAAGGCAACTTGCTTCCGCTTTCTCCGACCTATCCCGCGGTCGCCGCTCCACAGGCTCGCAAAACTCGAGACAGGAGCTCACCACTCCGCGCACACATCTGCCATCTTGGTTACTCCCCTTTCTACTCATGGCTTTGAGCCCCGCGTTGGAGCGGCATCTTTGGCTGGGGCAGAGGGAGGAGTGTTGCCCCAGAGCGTGTCGGGTGTCTGGCTCTCACCTGAGGAGCGGACACCGCCGCCACGTCCTGGAAGCCTATCCTCGGTAGTTGCTTTGACCCCGGAGTTGGTTACAACAAGTACGCCGACTTTGGAGGGCATAGGAGGTGCAGCTACTGTGTTGATTTCCCCTTCGGTGGATACAGGCCGGGGTCGGAGGTTTGTGATGGGAGTGTCAGCGGAGCGACCTGTGCCTGAAGTCCCGGTGATGCGGGAAGAGCTTCCTGTGGTTCCAGCTTTGGTGAGACCTGCGGTAATTACTATGGAAACGCTATGGGAAGGATTGGCGTCCTTGAATCACTCTATGAATAGACTTTGTGGGACGTTTCAAATGGAACTTAATGTGGTTAGAGATTCTTGTGATTCTCTTTCTAAGGCTCATGAAGTGCAAGTTAGTAGGGTTACCACCCTGGAGAAGGAGATGGGGGAGGTGCACGGTCTGGTTCATGCTCAGCTAAGGAATAGTACTGTGGCTGCTAGGAAGATGGAGTGCCTGGAAAACCAGGCCCGGCGTTGTTATCTCCGGTTCCTGAGTTTTCCTAGGTCCCCAGTATTATCAGCGGTTGAGATGCTGCGGAAGTACTTTGGGGAGGTGTTAAAAATCCCCCCAGAGCAGTATCCCCCTTTGACTAGGCCCCAGTACTTGTCCCTGGGTGGTAGAGGTAGAGTAGATGGGCCCCCACCCTCATACCCGGAGTTGGGGGATCTCACAGGTCTCCTTGAGAGTTCTATGGAGATTGTTATGGAAAGAACTACTCTCTTTCCACATTTGCTTTGGAGACTGATAAAGTGTTTATTCTTAAAATGTATTTTAGAAATGCTAACGAAGTCTTTATGGGCTCAAGAGTAAGAGTATTTCCTGATTTATCACAAATTACGCAATTGAGAAGGAAGGAGTTTTTGACTCTTCGCCCCAGGACTTTGGCCTTGGGTGCTTCCTTCCTACTTAAATTTCCTGTGAAATGTTATGTTAATTTTAAACAAAAGATGTATTTGTTTTTTGAGCCCAAGCAGTTGTTAGCTTTCTTGGAGACTAGGGAAGTGAGTGATGTTGAGGTTGTTGTAACTTCTCATACAGCTGACGTGTGAGCCTCTCATTCGCCTCTTTGAATTTGTGTGATTAATGGCTACGACATCTGTGTCATTATATTGTTTGATTTGTTTCCTAGTACTCTCCTATTTCCTTTTTTTTTTGTGGTCTGATAATGGGGAAAAATGAGTATGTGATGGCTGTATTTTTTTTCCTTTTGTATTTGATGTTTCTATTTTTTCCATTTTTCCATTTCATTTATGGATATTGTCTGGATGTCAAAATTTATTAAATTCATATAAATAAAAAAAAACAAAAAACAAAAAAACAACCTCCTCATTTATTTTTCAATTCTAATTTTGAATCCATGTAGTGCAAGGGCATGGAATGAGTAAAGATTAGACAGTCTCTGGAATTATCCAGATAGTGACAATCTTCAGAAATGCTATCCCAGTTGAATATTCGGATAACTTAGGGGTATGTTTACTAAACCGTCTTAACGTGCGCCCAGCGATAGTATGCAGGCTGCCATAAATGGAGTGGGCGTTTCAGTCTTAAAGTAGCAAAATGGGATTATCGCGCGATAACGCGCGCTGCTGCGCACATTATCGGGCGAAGCGCTTTAACGCGTGGTAATCTTAAGTAGGCGCCCAGACATGTAAATGTAGAAGCAGAGGTGTAGCACAATGGTTACTACACTGACTGATGATATAGGGGGCATGAGTTCAATCCCCCAGTATGCCTAATGCATAAGGCTGGTTGAGACATCAGCTTGGACATGTAAGTATTGTTTCTTGAGGTATTTTAATTATTGCTGCAAGCAAACACACCCTCACGTGCGGTAACCTAAGGTGCCGCATAAGGCACCCTATAAGGCTCTCCATAGGGCACATTATAAAGTGCACTGTCCGCCACGGCACCCTATAAGGTGCTCCATTGGACACCTTATAAGGCACCTTATATGGACTGTAACCATAAGGTGCCTCAGAAGGCACTTTATAGGGCGCCCTATAAAGCGCCTTCTGAGTCACCTTATGGTTACAGTACTCTGAGGGTGTTTTTGCTGGCAGCACTAATGTGCATTAAAAAAAGACAATGCTTTGGACAGCCTTATCAAATAACCCCACTGTGGGTTTGAACCCATGACCACTGGCTCCACAGGCACTGAAGTAACCAGTGGGCTACAGCTCCTAACAAACCCCTGGCTGGCTGCAGAAGGACTGCATGTCACCACACAAACAGTCTGCTGTGATCACCAGGATAGGGTTAACCCAGCCATACCCATGATGCAGTGCACATACAAATCAGCAGTCTACAGATGATCACAAGATGGGGTATGCAACCCCACAGCACCTAGGCCTGGTAGGGGGAGCTGACCATGTGTGTTACTGGCACAGAGTAGATACACATTGTCACATATTGCGGGTACTGTGCTCACCCTGAGGGTGAGGTGGGGAGCCCAGCACCAGGTCTACAGCACCTTCCATGGCAGAAATAGGTCATGCTGCAGGTCACCAGCAGTGTTAGTGTGTGAGATAGGTAGTTCCTGCAGACACACCTTTGATGCATCTGTATTTCTCAGTCAGGTTTAGCCCTTATGGACCCATAGGCAGATTATGTACCACCACCCAACCCACCCCCTGGGGCTGAGGGTGGGAAACAGGGTCTTCCACCAACAGATCCATATGCTACCTCCCTGCAATGGTGGCAGTAAAGGGGACCATCAACCTCAGTCCTGCTGGGGAACAGACACCCTACAGGGCAGTCAATGCAGCTCCGTACACATAACCATAAAGCAATAGCAGATAGACTTTCAGCCTGGAAATGCTCAGCTGCACCCCACCATTATCTGATATTCTCCTGCAGCAAGCCTCCAGCTGCTGCACCCTGCAAGGTGTTCCAGCAAGACACATACTAGCTGCAGGCAGTCTGCTAGTTAGTCAATAGTGCATGTTCCTGGAGGAGATGCATGCACCCAGAAGGGGGATATCAACATACACACCAAACAGATAAGTCAGTGATGGGGCCCCAAAAGGTAAACCATAAATATCACACAAAAAAGCACTATGGGGGAACCTAGCCATGCCGTGGTCACTGCTCAGTCAGGGTGAGAGTGATCTCCCAGCAGGACATGCTGAGGCCACCCTGTCTGTGCAGGTGGTGGCCGGGCACTACAATGTCCAAGCCATTGCCCTATGCCCTGTGCAGATGCATCCTGGCCAGGCCACCCTGTCCGGGCTATACCCATGGTACCTTGATCCTCATTATGCACATTCCTCTGTGTTGGTCCCATGCTTTTTTGAATATAGAAACATTGGCAGGACAATACTGGCAACAGTGCTGGCAGTGTGGGCTGTGTAGAGTGTTTGCAGCCACCACACACTGGATAGGCAGACACACACTCCCACACCGTCTTAATGTGCGCTCTGTGATGTTATCACACGATAAGGTACCTTATCGCGTGATAATTGCGCTTTATCAGGTGCACAGGTACCTTATCGTGCGATAACGCGCGCAGCGGCGCAAATGAGCGCTGAAGGCGGAGAAAGGCTCCCGGAGGGCGAAGGAAGGCTCCCCAGGGGCAGAGAGAAGGGGTCAATGGGTGGAGAGTGGGAGGGGAGAGGCTCCCCGCACACTAACGCTGTGAAATCCGAGGCTCAAAACTAACGCCAGTGAAACCCTGGCATTAGAGCTGATTTAAAGTGAAAAGAAACCATTTCTCTCAGCAATGTACAGCAAAACCAGGGAAACCTACAAAAAGTGATAAGGGTGATACATGTGGAGTGGAGGAGTGGCCTAGTGGTTGGGGCAAGGTACTTCAGGCCAGAAGTTCGGGGGTTCAAATCCCACTAGAGGACAGCATCCTTGGGCCGGAAGGACTGGGGTTTCTAGTCCCACAGGTGCTCCTTGTGGTCTTGGGCAAGCCACTTAACCCTCCATAGCCCATGTTCCCTGTAAAATAGTTATCTCCAAGTTATAATGCCCTGTTCAATGTAATTTCAGTTTGTTCAATGTAAACCGCACTGATGCACAATAGCGTGGTATATAAGAGAATGTAAATAAATAAACATGTGCAAGGAACAAAAGGGCAAATAAACCTTGAAAATGTACAGAGGAAAATGTAAAAATAAAATAACCAAGCTGGCCAATAGTGATATCAATGGGAAACATCACAAAACACTCCCAAGAAAGCTCCAAAAAAAATATATGAATTTTGGAAGGGTCTATGCTCCGTCCCCATACAAGGTGAATGAGCCCACAGTGTAATTTCGCTGAGCAGGGTTTCCGACTCCATTTGCCAGGTTTCCTATGGCATGCACATGTTCCACAACAGCAGGGCGGGCATGTCTGAACGGGCAACAGGACAGATGCTGGAAAAGGGGACACAGAGGCCTGCAGGCGGCACATGCTGCGGTGCAGCTGGCCCACAGTGCAGACTAGGGTGATGCCTAGCTGGCCAATAGGAATGCTGAAACAGTAGAGCAGCCAGACAGCAACTGCTGAGGGCCCAACAAGGGCACGAGTGTGCTTCCCACAGTGTCACAGGGGATAATACCCAGCAGGTACCCCGAAGGGCACGGAACATTGGCATGCGGTGCTGGGAGGAAGCATGGACAGCTATGCAGGCACCCCTACCCCAGAACCCGCACCATAGGCAGCCGCCTACCCGCACACTGGATGGCCTGAGACTGCGCTCCACCAGCACAAGGGTATGTCAGCATGGTGGCAGAGGGATACTGGTGGTGGATACTGGCAGCTGCCCAGAGCAGACCGTGGCCTAGCCCTGTGTAGGTGGGTGCCATGCTCTGCAACACAGGCCCTGTCTGACGAACAGGGATCACTAATGAGCATGCGCCGGTGTCTCGGAGAGGTGGAGATGCTGTGTTCTACAATTTTTGGCAGTTCATTTAAGCGTTGATACAGGGCGTGGAAATCTGATATTCGCCCGAAACGCAGTGCTGTGTACTTTTGAATGACTGCTGCTGTGGATTAGTTGAGAAGTGGGAATGGACGTTCCACGATTGTGGTCACTGGCTGTTCTCCCATGAAGATATAGTAAAGCCGGGAGGTAGCGGTTCAGATAAGTACCACTTTGCATCTGTATACATCAAAAAGACTTTTAAGATTGATTATTTTTGGTTTTTGGTGTAGGTGACATCTTATTGTGGTGTTTTTACCTTAATATTGGCTCCTTGAGGGCTTATTGAATGGTTTAAATAAAACCGATTAAAATGGAAGTTATAGCTTCAAGAGGCTAGTTTGTTCCTCAGGGCTCATCTTCCGACAAAAAATTACACTTACATGTTTGCTCACACAATTTTTCACTCTATTTTTGTTTAGGGGCGACGAACAGTTATGGCATCACCAGAAAATGCACTGCCTCTGTGGCAACATGGTGGTGCAGTGCACACAGCCAGTGTGTTCAGAAGCAGAAGGTCCCAGCTGTGGTTCCTGCTAACCCAGTCCCATTATTTTACCCACTACTATAACGTGCTAATACAGACAGAACCTTTATTTCAGATGACATAAACATGCCCAAACACCTACATTTTGCCCTACAGAGCACAGACACCATAAACAGGCGCATTACCCAGAGCAGAGTCTCCCAAATGCAGTCCTGGAGGGCCAAACACCATTCAGGTTCCATGCTGCCTCTAATAAAGATGCCTGTGCTGCATTTCTATGTGCCGCCCCCATGGTATGCAGATGTATCTCATGCATATTCATGAGGGACAGCATAAAAACCCGAACAGAGTTTGGCACACCAGGACTGGAGTTGGGAACCTCTGCCGTAAAGCAGCACCCAACAGGGGCAGACACACCCGCACCCACAGGCTCCATTATCCAATGCCTCCTGGAGAGGCAGGACATTGGGCCCTGCGTGCATCTCCCAATACTAGCACTTGCATACCTTAGCAATGCCACCTTAAACCTGGGAATACAGTACAGAGCTATGAAAAGGTTGCTACGATTACTGGCAGATAGCAATTCCAAAGTTAAGTACAATTTTCTGATTGAGCTACATCATGGCAACCTTTCTGATGTCTGTGGAGTGTGCTACAGGTCTTGTGTCTGACAGTGTTTACCACCCTGGGGAGTGACTCCTACAGTATTGCTTACCATAGCCATGTCTGCACTGTGCCCAGGACTGGTGCGGTGGCCAGGGCTGCCAAACACCTCTATAGTTACACAATGCTGGCATAGGTGTGTGGAGTGTGTGTCTGTCTATCCAGTGTGTGGTGGCTGCCAACACCCTAAACAGCGCACACTGCTAGCACTGTTGCCAGTATTGGCCTGCCAATGTGCATAAAGAGGAGCAAGGTACTGTAGGAATAGCCAGGATAGGGTGGCCTGGCCTGGATTCATCTGTAGATAGCATAGGGCAATGGCTTGGAGATTGTAGTGGCCGGCCACCACCTGCACGGACAGAGTGGCCACAGCATGTCATGCTGGGAGGTCACTCTCACCCTGACGGAGCAGTGACCACGGCATGGCTAGGTTCCCCCATAGTGTTGTGTAGTTTTTATTTTGTGTGATATTTATGGGTTCTCTTTTGGGGTTCAATCACTGACTTATCTGCTTGGTGTTTATGCTGACATCCCAGTTCTGGGTACATGCATCTTCTCCAGGACCATGCACTATGGACTAGCTAGTAGACTGTCTGCAGCTAGTATGTGTCTTGCTGGAACACCTTGCAGGGTGCAGTGGATAGAGACTTGTTGCTGGAGAATGTCAGATACACCCCCACCCCCACCCCCACCCCACCCCACCCCACATCATATAACCATGGCACCAACACAGGATATGCACTATTCTGGGTACATCATAGCCCATAAGGGCTAGACATGACTAAGAAATACAGAAGGACACAGATGTATCCTAGATGCTTCTGCAGGAACTACCTATCACACACAGCAGTACTGATGGGGACCTGCAGCATAACGTATTTCAGCTATGACATGCAAACATAGATGCAGAGAAGTAGCACAATGGTTAATACACTGACCTGCTAGTACAGGGGTCATGAGTTCAATCCCCCAGTGTGCCTGATGCATAAGGCTGGCTGAGGCATCACCCTTTACATTTAAGTAGTGCTTTTTGAGGCATTTTACCTTTATTTTAATTAGTGCTGCCAGAAAACACACCCTCACGATGGTGTAACCTAAGGTGCCGAATAATGCACCCCATAACGCACTCCATAGGGCACATTATAAAGTGCACTGTCCGCCAAGGCACCCTATAATGTCCCCTATAGGACACCTTATAAGGCACCTATCAAATAACCCCACCATTGGGTTTGAACCCATGACCTCTGGCTTCACAGGCAGTGAAATAACCAGTGGGCTACAGCTGCCAACAAACCACTGGCTGGCTGCAGAAAGACTGCACGTCACCACACAAACAGTCAGCTGTGATCACCAGGATAGGGTTAACCCACCGGTACCCATGATGCACTGCGTATGCAAATCAGCAGTCTACAGATGAACACAAGATGGGGTATGCACCCCCACAGCACCTCGGCCTGGTAGGGGGAACTGACCATGTGTGTTACTGGCACAGAGTAGCTACACACCGTCACATTGTGCGGGTACTATGCTCACCCTGAGGGTCCACAGGTCCACAGCAGCTTCCATGGCAGAAATAGGCCATGCTGCAGGTCCCCAGCAGTGCTAGTGTGTGAGATAGGTAGCTCCTGCAGACGCACTTTGGATACATCTCTATTTCTCAGGCAGGTTTAGCCCTTATGGACCCATTGGTGGATTATATACCACCACCCAACCCACCCTCTGGGGCTCAGGGTGGGAAACAGGGTCTCCCACCAACAGATCCACATTTTACCTCCCTACAATGGCAGCAGTAGAGGGGACCATCAACCATAGTCCTGCTGGGGAACAGACACCCTACAGGGTAGTCAATGCAGCTCTGTACACATCTATAAAGCAATAGCAGACAGACATTAGGCCCAGAAATGCTCAGCTGCACCCCACCACTATCTTATATTCTCCTGCAGCAAGCCTCTAGCCACTGCACTCTGCAATGTGTTCCAGCAAGACACATGCTAGCTGCAGACAATCTACTAGCTAGTCCACAGTGCATATTCCTGGAGAAGAAGCATGCACCCAGAACTGGGATGTCAGCATACACAACAAGCAGATAAGTCAGTGATTGGGCCCCAAAAGAGAACCCATAAATATCACATGAGAGAAACCTTATAGAGCACTATGGGGGAACCTAGCCATGCCGTGGTCACTGCTCAGTCAGGGTGAGAGTGATCTCCCAGCAGGACATGCTGTGGCCACACTGTCTGTGCAGGTGGTGGCTGGGCACTACAATGTCCCAGCCATTGCCATATGCCCTGTGCAGATGCATCCTGGCCAGGTCACCCTGTCCGGGCTATACCCATGGTACCTTGCTCCTCATTATGCACATTGGCAGGCCAATACTGGCAACAGTGCTGGCAGTGTGGGCTGTGGAGGGTGTTTGCAGCCACCACACACTGGATAGACAGACACACACTCCCACTCCAATGCCAGCAGTGTACAACTATAGAGGTGTTTGGCAGCCCTGGCCATCGCTCCAGTCCTGGGCACAGTGCAGGCAGGGCTATGATACGCAATACTGTTGGGGTCATTCCCCAGGGTGGTAAACACTGTCAGACACAAGACCTGTAGCACACTCCACAGACATCAGAAAGGTTGCCATGATGCAGCTCAATCAGAAGATTGTACTTAACTTTGGGATTGCTATCTGCCAGTAATCGTAGCAACCTTTTCATAGCTCTGTACCGTATTCCCAGATTTAAGGTGGCATTGCTAAGGTATGCAAGTGCTAGTATTGGGAGATGCACCCAGGGCCCAATGTCCTGCCTCTCCAGGAGGCATTGGATAATGGAGCCTGTGGGTGCGGGTGTGTCTGCCCCTGTTTGCTGCTGCTTTACGGCAGAGGTTCCCAACTCCAGTCCTGGTGTGCCAAACACTGTTCAGGTTTTCATGCTGTCCCTCATGAATATGCATGAGATACATCTGCATACCATGGGGGCGGCGCATAGAAATGCAGCACAGGCATCTTTATTAGAGGCAGCATGGAACCTGAATGGTGTTTGGCCCTCCAGGACTGCATTTGGGAGACGCTGCTCTATGTAATGCGCATGTTCTGTCTGTATTAGCACGTTGTAGTAGTGGGTAAATTATGGGGGCTGGGTTGGCAGGAACCACATCTGGGACTTGAAACTGTGACCTCCTGCTCCTGAACACACTGGCTGTGTGCACTGCACCACCGTGTTGCCACAGAGACAGTGTATTCCCTGTGGATACCATGACTGTTCATCAGACAGGGCCTGTCTGTTGCAGTGCATGGCACCCACCTACACAGGGCTAGGCCACGGTCTACTCTGGGCAGCTGCCACTGCCCCCTCCACCACCAGTACCCCTCTGCCACCCTGCTGACATACCCGTCTGCTGGTGCTGCTGGTGGAGTGCAGTCTCAGGCCATCCATTGTGCAGGTTCGGGGCTAGGGGTGCCTGTATAGCTGTCCACGCTTCCCCCAGCACCGCCTGCCAATGTTCTGTGCCCTTGGGGGTACTGCAGTGCCAGGTCCCACAGTACCTGCTGGGTGCTATCCCCTGTGACACTGTGGGAAGCACACTCGTGCCAATGCTGGGCCCTCATCAGTTGCTGTCTGGCTGCTCTACTCTTTCAGCATTCCTATGGGCCACCTAGGCATCACCCTAGTCTGCACTGTGGCCCAGCTGCAGCACAGCATGTGCCGTCTGTAGCCCTCTGTGTCCCCTTTCCCAGCATCTGTCCAGTTGCTCATTCCGACATGCCCGCCCTGCTGTTGTGGAACATATGCACGCCATAGGAAACCTGTCCAATCGAGAGGGAAACCCTGATCAGCGCTATTTCATTGTGGGATCATTCACCTTGTATGGGGATGGAGCGTAGACCCTTCCAAAATTCATATCCTTTTTTTTTAACTTTCTTGAGAGTGTTTTTCAATGTTTCCCATTAATATCAGTATTTCCCAGCGTGGTTATGTTTTTTTTATATTTTGTTGGGGTCATTTTCAGTGTTTATTTGCACTTTTGTTCCGTGCACATGTATCACACTTATCACTTTTTCGTAGGTTTCCCTGATTTTGCTGTACATTGCTGACAGAAATTGTTTCTCTTCCCTTTAAATCAGCTCTAATGCCAGGGTTTCACTGGCGTTAGTTTTCAGCCTCGGATTTCACAGCGTTAGTCTGCAGAGAGCCTCTCCCCTCCCACTCTCCACCCATTGACCCCTTCTCTCCGCCCCTGTGGAGCCTTCCTCCGCCCTCCGGGAGCCTTTCTCCGCCTTCAGCGCTCATTTGCGCCGCAGCGCGCATTATCACGTGCTAAGGTACCTTATCGTGCGATAAAGCGCCATTATCACGCGATAAGGTACCTTATCGCGTGATAACGTCACAGAGTGCACAATAAGACGGTTTAGTAAACATACCCCTATGTGTCTAAAAACCTGATTTTAATAATCCACTTGTGAGTTGTTCTTTGACTGTTCACCTCACTCCTTGTTGACCCCAGCAAACATAATGGACATGCCCCCGACAGTTACTGTATAGCTTTAACATTGGGTTTTGCTCCTAATGCATGATAAGAGTGAAAACACTGTGCTTTAGTAAAAGGACCCCTTACTTTCTTATTGTTATTTATTTTGTTTAATTGTATGGTTTTTTTTATTGTTCTCCACCCAGAAATGTTGATGGATTGGGTTATAAATATTTTAAATAAATAAATAAATACATATTTGGTTCTGGCAGCATCTACTATGTTAGTTTCCACCATTCTTTCTGTGAAATCATATTTCCTGGCATTGCTCCAGAAACGTCACCCTTCAGCTTCATATCATCAACTCTTCTTCTGGAAAATTATTTGCTTTGGAAAAGGTATAGCACTTGGTAAGATCAGGTACAGCATAAGGAAAAATTGAAAGCAGCACCCTTTGTATTTTATAATTAGTTATACGGAATCTGGGTAGGTGATGCAGTGATGAGTTCTTGTGTGTGAAAATTTTGTGTTCATTGTGGAAGGAGATAGTTGATGGTAAAGCCACGCCAGTAATAGAGGAGTGGATGACAGCATAATGTGTAGAAGGAAAAAGTAGCGTCTTCTGTACAATCTTGGAGGAGACAGCTTTAAGAAAAGGCTGGTGAACAGAGTTTGTACAGATGAGAGGCAGTCTGTTTACATCTGTCAGCAATGAGTTCCAAAAATTAATTATAAGCTGAGAGAAAAAATATTTTCTCGTATTCGTTTAAAATACACTACCTTGTAGCTTTGCAATCTGTCCCCAAGTCCTTGTATTTTTTGAAAGATTAAACAACGGATTCATGTCTACTCATTCCACTCAACTCAGGATTTTATAGATCTCTATATCTCTCCTCAGTCGTCTCTTCTCCAGGCTGAACAGCACTAACCTTTTTAGCCTTTCCTCATAGGAGAGTCATTCCATCCCCTTTATCATTTTAGCCTAGATTTGAAAAGGGCTAAAGATGAAGCCTGACATACTGACTCAGGTAGTTTGTTACAGGCATATCGAGCAGCAAGGTGGAAAGACCAGAGTTGGCAGTGGAAAAGAAGGGTACAGACAGAAGTGATCTGCCAGAAGAGTGGTGTTCCTGAGGAGGGGTGCAAGAGAGGAAAGGTAATGAGGTGCAGCAGAATGAATGCACTTATATGTCAGTAGGAGAGGTTTAACTGGAGAAAGATTAGTCATGCAGCTGAATTTTGAACAGACTGAAGATGAGAGATGATTCAGAATGAGACCAGCAAGGAGGAGGTTGAAATAGTCTTGATGGGAGGTGACTAAAGAGTGGATAAGTGTTTTATTAGTATGTTCAGAAAGGAAGGGGTAAATTTTGCTAATGCTATAGAGAAAGAAACAAAAGTTTTTAGCTATCAGTTGGATGTGTGTGGAGAAGTAGAGGAAGGAGTCAAACATGACCCTGAGGTTGCAAGCCGAGGAAACAGGGAGGAGTAGAATTTTATCCATACAAACAGAGAAAGGAGGAAGGGGAAAGATTGCTGTAGGGTGAAAGATAAGAAGCACGGTTTTGGCCATTTTCAATTTCAAATAGCAGTGAGACATCCAGGTAGCAATGTCAGATAGACAGGCAGAGATACAAACCTGGATTCCCAGAGAGAATTCAGGTGTAGAGAGGCAGATCTGAGAATCATCAGCATAAAGATGGTACTGGAAACCATGGGAGAAGACGAGTGCACCAAGGGACTGGGTATAGAGAGAAAAGGAGTGGACCCAAGACAGACCATTAGGGTACACCAACTGAGATCAGATAGCAATAGAGGAGGATTCACTAGTACAAATACTAGAAGTGTGGCGGGAGAGATAAGAAGAGAACCAGGATAGAACAGAGCCCTTAAAACTAAGGAAGGACAAGGCATTGAGGCCAAAACAAAGTCACTGGAGACTTTGGCAAGAGCCGTTTCAGTAGAATGTAGAAGACAAAAATAAGATTGCAATGGACAGCTTGCAAAACTGAACATAAGAACATAAGATATGCAGTAATGGGTCAGACTAAGATTCAGCATGCCCACTATCCTCTTTCCAACAGTGGCCAATCTAGGTCACAAGTATCTAGCAGGTTCCCACAAAAGGCACACAGGTTCCACAATGCTTGTCCTGAGAGAAGCAGTGGATTTCCCAGGTCCTCTTTAATAATGGTCGAAGAGTTCTAACCTTTTAAGTCTTTTCTCAGATGGGTATCCTGCTGTCCCCTTTACTATTTTGGTGGCTCTTCTCTGTATCTTTTCTAATTCCACTATATCCTTTTTAAGATACGGTGACCAGAATTGCATACAATATTCAAGGTATGGTCGCACAATGGAACAATGAAAGTGGACAATGCCATGGGACTGGATCAGATACATCCCAGGATACTGAAGGAGCTGAGTGAGGTTTTGGAAGGACCTTTAAAAAATGTGTTTTTATGGATCCCTGGAGACTGGGGAAGTATCACAGGATAGGAGAAGGGATGACGTGGTCCCGCTTCACAAAAGTGGCAACAGAGAAGAGGTGGCAAATACAGGCTGGTAAGCCTTACCTCAGTGCCAGGAAAAGTAATGGGGACACTGCTGAAAGAAAGGATAGTGGTTTTCCTGGAAGCCAAAAGGTTGCGAGATCTGAGGCAACATGGCTTTACCAAAGGATGATTGTGCCAAACAAATCAAATTGATTTCTTTGACTAGGTGACCAGAGAACTAGATCAAGGGCATGCAATGGATGTGGTCTACTTAGATTTTGGTAAAAACTTTGGTAGTGATCCCCATAGAAGGTTGGTGAATAAACTGAGCAGCCTGAGGATGGATCCAAAGATGGTGAACTGGATCAAGAACTGGTTAAGTGACAAACTTCAGAGGATAGCAATGAATGGAAGTCACTCTGAAGAAAGGAGGGTGAGTAGTGGAGTGCCTCAGGGATTGGTTTTGGGACCTCTACTGTTCAATGTCTTTGGGGCATGTTTACTAAAGTCCGCAAATCTGCGTGCCGCAAAATAGCGCACGGCAACGTGGCATTGAAACGCGCAGAAACACGTTTAAACGCCCCGCACACGTGCGTGTCACCCCCGCACAGGTACGCGGCACACTAACGGGCCCCGTACAAGTGCCGGCCCGCAAATGTCCGATAGAGGCGTGGAACGGCTAAAGGAGGGCGGAGGCAGGCTCCGGAGGGGCGGAGGGACGGGGTCAATGGGTGGAGAGTGGGAGGGGAGAGGCTCCCCGCACAGTATCGGGCCCGAATTTTCATGTAAAAAATAGCGCGAGTGAAACACTCGCGGTAGAGGGCATTTAAAGGGAAGAGAAACCATTTCCGTCAGCAATGTACAGGAAAACCGGGGAAACCTAAAGAACGTGAGCAGTGTGATATATGTGCACAGAACAAAATTGCAAATAGAACCTGAAAATGACCACAACAAAAATACTAAAAATAGTAATCCAGCTGGGGAACAGTTATAGTGATGGGCAAATATAGAAAACACACCCAGCAAAGCTCCAGAAAATAGAGATGAATATTGGAAGGGTCTACGGAGCGGAGACACTTCCGAAACATTTCCTTTTTTGGAGCTTTCCTCGAGTGTTTGCTATGCTTGCCATTAATATCACTGTTGCCCAGCGTGGTGATATTTTGTCCCCCATTTCCGTGGTCAATTCCGGGGTTTCTGTGCACGTTTGCCACCAGACAGGGTGCATATGCCCACAGTAAAATTGCGTAGAGCAGGGTTTGTGACCCCATCCTGCCAGGCTTACTACCTCCAGGGGCTGCACAGTCTCAGTGGCCATAGTGTGGTGCAGCGGACAGAGTCAGTACCTTTAAGACCAGAGGGTCAGAGGTTCAAAGCCCAGCTGGGGCACTTGCCAGCCCAACGCGCAGACACCCCTGTATTGCAGGGGACAGAAGCATGGGAAAACACCCATATTTTAACCAACAACGCGCACACACCACAACAATGGGCATTACCCACAGACAAGTACCCCAATGCAGTCCCGTACTGCCACATTCCAATCAGGTCACCTGCTTTGTATGGGAGCATGTTGCGGACGAGTACATGTGGTGCAGGGGGCAGTGGCTGCTAGCGACAGAAGACAGAGGCCTAGCCATGTGCAGGCTGCCACCGTCCACTGCAACAGACTGCAACAGACAGGCCCTGTCGGATCCACAGTCATGGACATTCCAGGGAATCCACCCAATCTGTAGCTACACAGTGGTGCAGTGCACACAGACACTACATGCAAGAGCAGAAGGCCACAGGTTCAAAGCCCAACTGGGGCAACTGCCAATCTTGCCCACATATTTTTCCCCCAAGTAAACAGTGATAGTAAGGGCACACCTTTCCTGGCGAGGACATATGCAATGGCAATACGTCTATCTTTTACCCCACGGAGCACAGACACCATGAACAGGGGCAGTACCTAGAGCAGAATCACGCAAATGCAGTCCTGGTGGGGCACGCACCAGTCAGGTTCCATGATGCCTCTCATACAATGCCTGTGCTGTATATCTATGCACCACCCCCATGCATGTAGATATAGCTCATGCATATTCATGAGGGACAGCAGGAAAACCCGAACAGTGTGATGCAAAACCTGGACTGGAGTTGGGAATCTGTGCCGTAAAGCAGCAGCCATCAAGGGCAGACACACCCACACCCACAGGCCCCATTGGCCAATGTCTCCTGGAAAGGCAGAACATTGGACCCTGCATGCAGCACCCAAAACTAGCACTTGCATAACTTACCAATGTCACCCTGCACCTGAGGTATACGGTAAGCAGCTCTGAGACGTTTGCTAGGAGCACAGGCAGATAGATATCCATACGTTACGTACATCTGCTAGTTGACCCCATCCAAACAATCTGTTAGGTGTTTGCGGGGTGCTCCAGGCCTGGCCTCTGACGGTGTTTACCACCCTGGGGAGTGACCACCAGCTGTAATGCGTACCATATCCATGCCTTGCCGTGCTCAGGACCGGTTTGGTGGGCCAGGCTAATTACCCCCTCAATCGTAGCACCATGATGGCATAGGTGTGGAAGTGTGTGTCTGTCTATACAGTGGGTGTTGGCTGCAAGCCCCTTCCACAGCCCACACTGCCAGCACTGTTGCCAGTATTGCAGCCAATGTGCATAATGAGGTGCAAGGTACCATGGGTATAGCCAGGACAGGGTGGCCTGGCCAGGATGCATCTGCACCGGGCATAGGGCATTGGCTGGGCCATTGTAGTGTCCAGCCACCACCTACACAGACAGGGTGGCCAAAGCATGTCCTTCTGGGAGATCACGCTCACCCTGACTGTGCAGTGACTACAGCATGGCTAGGCACCCCCATAGTGCTGTATAGTAGTTCTCTCATGTGATAGATATGGGTTTTTGTTTGGGGCCCAGTCACTGATCTATCTGCTTGCTGTGTATGCAGACAGCTCAGTTCTGGGTGCATGCATCTCCATTGGGAACATGCACTATGGACTAACCAGCAGACTGCTTGTAGCTGGTATGTGTCTTGCTGGATTGGTTTGTAGGGTGCAGTGGCTGTTGGCTTGCTGTAGGGGAATATCTGGTGGTGGAGTGCAGCTTACCATATCCTGGGCTTATGTCTGTCTGCTATTGTGTTATGGCTGTGTATGGAGCTTGTGCTGTTGGGGGTGTGTTCCTCAGCAGGACTGGGGTTGCTGTTGCCCTCGCCCTCTACTGCCACCTTTGCAGGGAGGTAGAGTGTGGATCTCTTGATGGGGGGAGGAGGTGACCCCAATGGGGGCTGTGGCAGACAGGGATATCCATGGTGTTTATGCAGAAACTAGCTATCTTACACATTAACACTGCTTTGAAACTCCCACTTGGCCTCCATCAGCCATGGAAGGTGTTGTGGACCTGGTCCTGGGCGCCTCATTGCACACTCAGGGTGAGCACAGTACCTGCACGATGTAACGGTGTGTGGCTACTCTGTGCCAGTAAACACCCCGGTCAGTGCCCCCTACTAGGCCAAGGTGCTGTGTGGGTGCACCTGGTCACTTCCCCCAACAGGGCCGAGGTGCTGTGGGGGTGCATTCCCCATCTTGTGTCCATCTGTGGACAGCTAATTTGCATGTGCAGTGCATCATGGGTACGGGTGGCCTACCCTATCCTGTTTACACCAGCAGACTGTCTGTGAGGTGACGTGTAGGCTATCTGCAGCCAGCCAGGGGCTTGCTTACAGCTATGGAGCTGTAGCCCAATGGTTACCTCACTGACTGTGCAGCCAGAGGTCATGGGTTCAAACCCACAGTGGGGCCCTTTGATAGGGATGTCCACAGCTTTATTTTTATTTACTGTACATATGTCTATGCCGGCAAGACCACCCTCAGCTTACTATACCCATTAGGTGCTTCTGAGGGTGCTTTATAGGGCGCCCTGTAGGCCACCTTATGGTTGCCATCCATATAGGGTGCACTATACATTATCCTGTGTCGCAACATACATGGTGCCCTATAGGGGACATTCAAGGGTACCTTGGCGAACAGTGCACTGTAACATGTGCCTTATGGGCCGCCATATTTAACATGCTGGGAGAGTGCGTTTGCTAGTAGTGGTAACAAAATAAAATTATCATGCCTCCTACAGCACTCCACAACATAATACATACTGCCTCAGCAAGCATTTTTCACTGGGCATTGTGAGGGGTTGAACCCCTGCTCCCTGCACCATTGGTCAGTGTTTTAACCATTGTGCTGTGGCTCTGTTCCTGTGCTTGTGCATCAGTGCGCCGCCTTGTGCCTATCAGCGCGCTGCCTTCTGCCGCCCGAGGACCAGTGCGCCGCCTTATGCCGCCCAAAAAGAGCTGTGCGCCGCCTTATGCTGCCCGAAAAGAACTGTGCGCCGCCTTATGCTGCCCGAAAAGAACTGTGCGCCGCCTTATGCCGCCCAAAAAGAACTGTGCGCCGCCTTATGCCGCCCAAAGAGAACTGTGCGCCGCCTTATGCCGTTCCAAATTAATTTGCCTCCTAAAACAATCTTACCCACTACAGTTGCTGCCTCAGCTGGCCTTTTTCCTTGTGCACAATGGGGGATTGAACCCATGGCCCCTGCACCATTGGTCAGTGTCTTCACCGTTGTACTACGGCTCTGTTGTTTTCTATACCCAACGGTGCGCCACTTTGCCTTTTCACGCGCTAATGTCGACCCCCGCACATTAGCGCGACGCGCCACACGTCCGGTGCTTACTCCCGGTTTTTTTCTTTTTTCAGCCTGATCCGCCCACTCCTTATATGGCACAGGCACACTACCGCGGCCCCGCACGATAAGAATGTTTAGTAAACATCCCCCTTTGTGTGTGATATTGCTGAAGAGTTAAAAGGAAACTTGTGATATGAAGGTTTGCAATAGAATGGACACTTCGGAGGGAGTAGATAACATGAAGAAAAATCTACAAAATTAGAAGAATATTCAAATGCAAAGAAGTGTAGAGTAATGCACTTGGGATGCAGAAACCCAAAAGAGCTGTACATTATAGGGGACGAGAGGCTGGTGCATACAGACCAAAAGAGGGTCCTCACTGTGATAGTCTCTGAGGATCTCAAGATAGTAAAGCAATGTGGCAAGGCAGTGGCCAAAGCCAGAAGGATGTTAGGCTGCACACAGAGAGAATTAACCAGGAGGAATAAGGAAGTATTGTGCCTCTGTGCAGGTCATTGATGAGGCCTCATTAGAGTATTGTGTTCGGTTTTGGTGACCATACCTTAACAATTATTTAAAAAGACTTGAAATGATTCAGAGTAAGGCAATCAAATGAAATGGGGCGTGCACCAGAAGGTATACAAGAAAAGACTTGAAGACCTAATTATGTATATCCTAGAAGAGAGGAGAGACAGCAGGGATACGATACAGACCTTTAAATACTTAATGAAAAAGCAAATCATTTTCAAAGATGGGAAAGCTGTTGAACTAGAGGACATGAAATGAGGCGACAAGGATTAAACTTATAAGCTACATCAGGAAACACTTTTTCATGGAAGGGATGATGAATGACCTCCTGAAGGAGGTGGCAGGGGCAAAAATAGTGATAGAATTGAGAGGCATGGAACAGACACAGAGGATCAGTACATAACAAGATGGTAGAATCAAAGAAAATGTAAATAACTTCATAAAATAGAGAGAGGTAACCTGCCTGGAGCTGCAGGTACACTCTTAAGTAAAGGCACAGTGGGGGAATAACCTGCACAGAGCTGCAGGTACAGCTCTACAGCTCTAGTGACCTTACTGGGCAGACAAGATGGACCATGCTGGTCTTTATCTGCCTCATTTACTATGTTACTATACTGCTCTACTCCCATGAGATTTTACAGTCCAAATGCATGACTGCATTTTTTAGCAATAAATCTCAGCTTCCAAACTCAAATAGTATAAGTAACATACAGTTTGCTTCTGTTGAACATCCTGAACAGCCCCTACTTTGCCTTGAATAGCAATTGCATTTTTTTACAATGCATTGCAAAAGCTATCAGCTTTGAATTCATCTACGTCCCCTAAGGCAGCGTTTTTCAACCACTGTGCCGCGGCACACTAGTGTGCCGTGAGATATTGTCTGGTGTGCCGTGGGAAAAATTCCAATTTCATCCGTAACATGTGGCCTCGGCTCACAAATTAGGGTTGCCAACCGGCCGGTTTTCAGCCGGCCTGGCCGGTTTTTCCATGGCCAGGCCGGCTGCCAGCACAGTTGTAAAACCGGCCATTGAAAAGCCGGTTTTTTGCTCTGGCCGCAAGATCGGGAGCGGCCAGAGCAAAAAACCGGCTTTTGTTCCGAAGTCTACAGCGCGAACGCGATTCCCTATAGCAGTGCAGCCGCTGGTTCTGCTTTGTACAGAGCAGCGGCTGCACTACACTTACATTGAAAAGTAAAGAGAAACTGTGTCAGGAGCCCTCCGATCATGCAGAGTCCGAGGAAGTGATGTCATGGGGGCGGGCTCCTCACAGGCTGTCTTTCCTTTTCAAATTAACTTTAGCTGCAATAAAGTTAACGATCGCGAACCGCTACCGCGGCTTTGTAAACAAGCCCCTTAATGTGTATTGCCTCTTTTATAAAATGAAGCACATGCGTACTTTACTTTATAAAATAGGGCTGTAAAGATGTGCCTCTAGCTAATTCCAGCAGTTATGTCTGCTCTAAAGATCTGCCAGAAGAGCGGTGTTCCTGAGGAGGGGTGTAGGGAGATATAAGCGAGGAAAGGTAATGAGGGACAGCAGAACGAGTGCAGTTATAGGTCAGTAGGAGAAGTTTAACTGGAGGAAGATTAGCCATGCGGATGAATTTTGAATAGATTGAAGGTGAAAGCACCAAAATAAAAGGAAATGATGTGTGGAAGGGTCTACGCTCCGCAGACCCTTTCAAAGAGCATTACATTGTAATGGAGCTGTCCTGGGCGTGTGGTGTAATGTTTCCCAATGATATCATTGTTGCCCAGCTTGGTTATGGGTGTGTGCCCCTTTTGTGAGGTCTTTTCTGAGGTTTATGTGCACCTTTGTCTGCATACAAGGTAAATGAGGCCACAGTAAACCTGTTGCAGAGCAGGGGTTCTGACTCGTCAGGCCGGTTTAACTAACTCCAAGGGCTACACTGTCTCTGTGGCCACAGTGTGGTGCAACAGACACAGCCAATGCCTGTAAGACCAGAGGGTCACAGGTTCAAATCCCAGCTGGGGCTCCTGCCAACCCAGTCCCCATAGTTTTACCCACCACTAAACAGTGATAGTAAAGACACTCCTTTAGTGCAGAGAACATACGCAAGGCCTATATTTTACCACACCAAACACAGACACCAGAAACAGGCACATTACCTAAAGCAGAGTCCCGCAAATGCAGTCCTGGAGGGCCCCACACCATTCCGGTGTCATGCTGCCTCTAATAAAGATGCCTGTGCTGCATAGCTATGCACCACCCCCATGGTATGCAGATGTAGCTCATGCATATTTATGAGGGACAGCATGAAAACCCGAACAGTGTTTGCAACACCAGGACTGGAGTTGGGGAACTCTGCCGTAAAGCAGCAGCCAACAGGGCCACACACCCACCCACAGGCCCCATTGGCCAATGCCAGCTGGAGAGGCAAGACATTGGGCCCTGCCTGTATCTGCCAATACTAGCAGTTGCATACCTTATCAATGCCACCCTACACCTGGGTATATGGTACACAGCTATCAAACATCTCCTCTGATAACTGGCAGATATCAATTCCTACATTAAGCACATTTTGCTCATTGAGCTCCACCATAACAATCATTCTGATGTCTGCGGTGTGTGCTGCAGGTCTGGTCTCTGACAGTGTTCACCACCCTGGGGAGTGACCCCCCAACAGTCTTGTGTACCATATCCATGCCTGTACTATGCCCAGGACTGGTGTGGTGGGTATGGCTGCTGACCACATCTATAGTAGCACAATGCTGGCATAGGTGTGGGGGTGTCTGTCTGTCTATCCAGTGTGTGGTGGCTGCAAACACCTTCAACAGCCCACACTGCCAGCACTGTTGCCAGTATTGGGCTGCCAATGTGCATAATGAGGAGCAAGGTACCATGGGTATAGGCCGGACAGGGTGGCCTGGCCAGGGTGCATCTGCACAGGGCATAGGGCAGTGACAGGCACATTGTAGTGCCCGGCCACCACCTACACAGACAGGGTGACCTCAGTATATCCTGCTGAGAGATCACTCTCACCCTGACTGTGCAGTGACCACAGCATGGCTAGGCACTCCCATATTGCTGTCTAGTGTTTCTCTCATGTGATAAATATGGGTTTCCTTTTGGGGCCCAGTCACTGATGCATCTGCTTGCTGTGTATGCTGACATCCCAGTTCTGGGTGCAGGCATCTCCACTGGGCACTAGCAGACTGTTTGCAGCTGGTAGGTGTTGTGATGGAGTGGCTTGCAGGGTGCAGTGGCTGATGGCTTGCACCAGGGGAATATCAGATAGTGGTGGTGTGCGGTATACCATATCCAGGCCTAATGTCTGTCTGCTATTGTGTTATGGCTGTGTACAGAGCTGCATTGACTGTCCTGTGGGGTGTCTGTTCCCCAGCAGGACTAGGGTTCATGTTCCCCTCTACTGCCACTGTTGCAGGGAGGTAGACTGGATCTTTTGATAGGAGACCCTGTTTGCCACCCTCAGCTCTGGGGGAGGGGTGTGGTGGTGCATTGGGGCTATACCTGACTGAAACAGACAGAGATGTCCAAGGTGTTCCTGCAGAAACTACCTATCTCACACAGTAACACTACTTTGGACCTGCGCCATGGTCTCTTTCAGCCATGGACGGTGCTGTGGACCTAGTGCTGGGCGCCTCACTGCACCCTCAGGGTGAGCACAGTACCCGCACAATGTGACGGTGTGTAGCTACTCTGTGCCAGTACAACACACAGTTGGTACCCCCTACCAGGCCGAGGTGCTGTGGGGGTGCATTCCCCATGGTGTGTATCTGTGGACAGCTGATTTGCATGTGCAGTGCATCATGGGTGTGACTGGCCCAATCCAACCCTGTGAAACACCAGCACCTGCTCACAGGCTCTGCTAAACCATAGGCCATCACACGTACATCTGTTAGCATAATGCATAGGTGCAGGACACCCTACACAGTCTGTAATATAAGATGCCCACACTGGTAAAAACACACGTACCCACGCACGTAAACAATCACGTACCCACGCACGAATGTACGCGCGCAGCTACGCACGTACCAATGCACGCACCAACGTACGTGGCTAGGCACACTCTGAGGGTGTTTTTCTGACACCAGTACTCAGCGTAACGAAAAACATGCCTCCTCTTTCCTTCTGTAATGTACAGGATGAAGCCTGAGACAGCCTTTTGCATTAGGCACACTGAGGGCTCGAACCCATGCTGCCTGTAACAGCGGTCAGTACCGTAACCATTGTGCTACAGCTCTGTTTCAGTGCTTTGTGTCTGTACGTCTTCTTACGATTAACGCGCAGTAACGCGGCACGGCGCCCGGTAACGCTCGTTAATTTTTCTAACGCGCGGTAGTGGTAACGATGTACCGCCCATGTCCTTATTTGGGGTTTCTTTCACTACCACGGCTCCTAACGTGAATTGCACTAACGCAGTTTAGTAAACATACCCCATAGACTCAGGTAGTTTGTTCCAGGCATAAGGAGCAGCAAGGTGAAAGGACTGAAGTCTAGAGTGGGCAGTGAAAGAAAAAAGCATAGAGAGAAGTAAGCCAGTAGAAGAGCGGAGCTCCTGAAGAGAGCAAGGAGAGAGGAAATGTAATGAGGAGCAGTAGAATGAATACATTTATAGGCGAAAGGAAAAGTTTGAATCGGATATGGAAACAGAAGGAGAGTCAATGAAGTGACTTGAGAAGAGGTGTTATATATAGTATATTAGGGCTAATGGAAGATAAATCACAGAGATTAGTTCTGAACAGATTGAAGGAAAGAGAGATGGCTCTGAGGGAGACCAGCAAGGAGAAGGCTGCAATAATCTAGAAGGAAGGTAACTAAAGATTGGATAAGTGTCTTAGTAGTGTATTCAGAAAGGAAGAAGTGAATTTTGCTGATGTTATAGAGAAAGAAATGACAGGTTTTAACTATCAGTTGGATGTGTGTGGAGAAGGAGAGGGAGGAGTCAAAGATGACCCCAAGGTTGCGGGCTGAGAAAACAGGGCAAAGAAGAGAATTATTCACAGAGATTGAGAAAGGAGAAAGGAGGGAAGTGGGTTTAGGGAGAAAAATAAGAAGTTCAGTTGTGGCCATGTTCAAATTCAAATTGCGGTATAGCGAGAGAAAAGGAGAGAGCCTAGAACAGACCCTTAGGGTACACCAGCTGAAAGTAGGATAGCAGTAGAGGAGGAACCACCAAAACAAACACTGAAAGAATGATGGAAGAGATAAGAAGAGAACCTGGACAGCACAGAGCCCCTAAAACCAAGTGAGGACAATGTGTCAAGGAGAAGGTAGTGGTCAACAGTGTCAAAAGCAACAGAGAGGTCAAGAAGAAAGAGGACTGAGTAAAGGCCCTTAGATTTAGCCAGGAGCAAGTCACTGGAGACTTTTGCAAGGGCCATCTCAGCAGAATGCAAAGGATGAAAGCCAGATTGTAGTGGATCCAGAAGGGTTTGAGAGGAAATAAATTCAAGGCAATGGCGGAGAACTGCATATTCAAGAAGTTTGGAAATGAAGGGACGAAGGGGTGATAAATAGAAGGACAAACAGAGTCAAGTAAAGGTTTCTTGAGGAGAGGTGTGACCACAGCATGCTTGAAGACTGCTGGGACAGTTGCAGTGGAGAGCGATAGGTTAAGAATATAAGAGATGGAAGGGATGACAGCTCTGTCCGGGTTCCATACCTGTGCACAGCAAAAGATTTACACATGCACATGCAGAATGTTGATTGCCCAAAGTACATGTAAGTGGTCATTCACATGCATAAATCCTTTAAAATAGTGACATATGGGCCTAAAGGGAGTTTTTTTCTTTTTAATAGCTATCTCTGCTGCATTGCCTAGTGATTTATAGCTGTATTGGAAAAGGAATATTTCTGTGTTCTTAGGCAAAGCTTTTATCCACTAATTAATGAAAATGTACCAAGACCGTAAACTGTAAACAATGGACAAATGTAAATGCATATATAATAAGACTCTAACTCTAAACTACATGTATATAGTCACTCCAGTTGCAAAGTGTATATAGTTACCCCAGCTAATACTCCAAGTTACCGCTCCTGTTCAATGTAAGTACAAGGCAGATCTGCCCTGCCCTGTATAAGAATTGCTAATTGTTAACCACACTGATATTAAAGAGTGCGGTATAGAAAAGCTTTTAAATAAATAAATAAATAATATAGTTTGTTTTCTTTTCCTCTAATCTTTTATTTATTTATTATTTAACATCTTTTATATACCGCGCTATTTGTTATCAGCGCGGTTTACATTCAACAAGGTTGCTCAATTCAGTCGAAACTGTTTTGCGCTTACATTATAACAGGGAATAAAACTTGGAGCAAATACAGGGTAACTATATACATATTGACATAGAGCAATACATGGTAACTGTATACAATTGACATAGAACATAATATAAGAGCTTGGCTGGTTAAGTCGTGATATATTAATGGGCAGTGTTATTATTAATTCTGTCACATTTGTTTATTTAGTATATAAGGAGTTTGTGGGGGTTGGGGGAGTCTTCAGGTTCAAAGATGTAGGCAAACTCTATGAAGTCACTGGCCTCCTCAGGTGTTTGTTCCCTTCCTGCCCACCCCACCCCACCCCACCCCTTCCCAGCTCCCACTCACCTAATGTGAGCATTCTTACTATATAGGGCAGCTCACCAATTAGCTTGTTAACAAAGATAACAGATTTTATTGATTGATAGGGAAAATAATTCCACATTTGAATATCTACTTAAAGTAAACAAGTTGCCATCCTTCAAGGAGTTTTGATTAGGTAATCTTACAAAGCAAACACATTAAATGATATACTCAGACACATAATAGCAGAATTTAGTAGCATAAAGTAATAACTGTTTAGCAAGCAAGCAGGACTACGCACAGTTAAACAGAGCCGAGCTGTTAGAACACATATAGAAGAGGCTAGCTGCTTTTTCACTTAAAAGACAGCTGAGGAAAAGTTAGGGACTTTGGTAGGTCTTTCACATTTCCTTTAACAGGTACCAAAGCTCCAACAACTGAACTATGGCTGTGAAGAACCGTGTTTCCAAATCAGTTGTCCCTGCTGCAACTTCTGCCACTGTCTAGACAGACAGCCCAATCCGAGTTCCTTGTGCATGATACCTGCAAGTTGAACCTCTCATGAAACAAGTAGAGGCGCTTAGAGAAGCGGTAAGGCTGAGAAGCATCCATTACAGTGAGAAGTGCATTGGTGAGATGCTTCTTGAGGCATCCTAGCTCTCTGACAGAGGTGAAGAAGGGGTGCTACAAAATGAAGAGAGTTGGACACGAGTCTCCAGAGCCTGCAGAATCCACAATCCATCTCCTAAAGTCCTCAAATTGAAGAACTAGTACAAAGCCCTGGAAGTGGAAGAGGTAGAACCAGAGCTCAATCACACCAAAGTTGCAGAATCAGTTGTTTATTACAAACTTGATTGACTGCCTTTAGCTTCATGTATCAAAGCGGTTTACAAAACTAAAAAGCTAATAAAATATATGTAAGCAACAAGAAACCAATGCACAATACCAAATCAATATAGACAAGACACAAAACAAACAAAAGAAAACACAAAAAAATACAGGCAGAGAAACAGGAACAGCAGCAGACTCGCCACCCTACAGACCCTGACTAGCTGACGACTCATCAAAGGCTTATTCATAAAAAAATTGCCACAACTGAAGCCAAAGGGTAGTGGTGGTTGGTGACTCTCTTCTGAGGGGTACTAAGACATCTATCTGCTTTCCACACTTGGGGGTATGTTTACTAAACTGCGGGAAACGTACATAACGCGCGTTATGTAACGTTAACGATCATTAGTGCATCATAACGCGCGTTATGATGCGCTAACGATTGTTAACGTTACATAACACGCGTTATGATGCGCTAACGATCGTAATGCCCCGTGGCACGGTAAAACACCGCAGAAGGTGGAGAGAGTGCAGAGAGAAGGGGTCAGTTGGAGGAGAGTGGGCGGGGAGAGGCTCCCCTCACACTAACGCGCTGATTTTCAGGGCTGAATTCCAACGCGAATGAAAACCTGCCGTTAAAGGCACATTACAGGGGAGAGAAAGCATTTAAGTGTCAGCAATGTACAGCCCAGGCAGGGAAACCAAAAAAAAGTGATAAGTGTGATACATGTGCCCAGAACAAAAGGGCACAGAAACACTGAAAATGACCCCAACAAACTGGAAAAAAACAATAACCAAGCTGGCCAATAGTGGTGTCAATGAGAAACATCAACCCCTCCCCCTCCCCCCGAGTAAGCTCCATAGAACAGATATAAATCGTGGAAGGGTCTATACTCCGTCCCCATACAAGGTGAATGAGCCCACAGTGAAATAGCGCTGCTCAGGGTTTTCCCTACCATCGGACAGGGTTCCTATGGCATGCACATGTTCCGCAACATCAGGGCAGGCATGTCGGAACGGCAACTGGACAGATGCCGGAGAAGGGGATACAGAGGGCCGCAGGCGGCACATGCTGTGGTGGAGCTGGGCCACAGTGCGGACTAGGGTGATGCCTAGGTGGCCCATACGAATGCTGAAACAGCGGAGCAGCCAGACAGCAACTGCTGAAGGCCCAACATGGGCACGAGTGTGTTTCCCAAAGTGTCACAGGGGATAGTACCCAACAGCTACCCCCAAGGGCACGGAACATTGGCAGGCGGGGATGGGGGGGAGCATGGACGTCGATGCAGGCACCCCTACCCCAGAACCAGCACCATAGGCAGCCGCCTACCTGCACACTGCCTGAGACTGCGCACCAACAGCTCCACCAGCAGAAGGGCATGTCAGCATGGTGGCTGAGGGATACTGGTGATGGAGGGGGCAGTGGCAGCTGGCCAGAGCAGACCGTGGCCTAACCCTGTGTAGATGGGTGCCATGCACTGCAACAGACAGGCCCTGTCTGACCAACAGTCATGGTATCACCAGGGAATGCACCATCTCTGTGATAACATGGTGGTGCAGTGCACAAAACCAGTGTATTCAGAAGCAGAAGGTCACAGGTTTAAGTCCCAGCTGTGGTTTCCGCCAACCCAGTCCTCATATTTTACCCACTACTATAACGTGCTAATACAGACAGAACTTTTCTTGCAAATGACGTAAACATGCCCAAAACACCTACATTGTACCCTACAGAGCACAGACACCATAAACATGCACATTACCTAGAGCAGAGCCTCCAAATGCAGTCCTGGAGGGCCAAACACCATTCCGGTTCCATGCTGCCTCTGATAGAGATGCCTGTGCTGCATTTCTATGCACCACCCCCATGGTATGCAGATGTATCTCATGCATATTCATGAGGGACAGCATGAAAACCCGAACAGTGTTTGGCACCGCAGGACTGGAGTTGGGAACCTCTGCCGTAAAGCAGCAGCCAACAGGGGCAGACACACCCGCACCCACAGTCCCCAATATCCAAAACCTCCTGGAGAGGCAGGACTCTGGGCTCTGCGTGCATCTCCCAATACTAGCACTTGCATACCTTAGTAATGCCACCCTAAACCTGGGAATATGGTACACATCTTTAAAGAGGTTGCTATGATTACTGGCAGATAGCAATTCCTAGGTTAAGTACAATTTTCTGAGTGAGCTGCATCATAGCAACCTTTCTGATGTCTGTGGAGTGTGCTACAGGTCTTGTGTCTGACAGTGTTTACCAACCTGGGGAGTGACTCCTACAGTATTGCGTACCATAGCCATGCCAGACCTGTGCCCAGGACTGGTGTGGTGGCCTGGGTTGCCCAACACCTCTATATTTGCACAATGCTGGCATAGGTGTGGGGAGTGTGTGTCTGTCTATCCAGTGTGTGGTGGCTGCCAACACCCTCCACAGCCCACACTGCTAGCTCTGTTGCCAGTATTGGCCTGCCAATGTGCATAATGAGGAGCAAGGTACTGTGGGAAAAGCATGGATAGGGTGGCCTGGCCTGACTGCCTCTGCACAGGGCATAGGGCAATGGCTCGGACATTGTAGTGCCCAGTACCACCTGCACGGACAGGGTGGCCATAGCATGTTCTGCTGGGTGGTCACTCTCACCCTGACTGAGCAGTGACCATGGCATGGCTAGGTTCCCCCATAGTGCTATATAAGCATTTCTCTCATGTGATACATATGGGTTTTCTTTTTTTTTTTTGGAACATATTTTTATTGGCATTGTGACATACAGGAAATGACACCCTCAGAAGCACTAGAACTACAAAGTTCCACAAACAACAACATAATTTCACACAAGTTAGTCACTTCCCCCATCCCTCTGTAGGTCCACCCGAGATAGTACAACACAACTAGAGGACAACACTCTCCTCAAAACCACCCACATGTCACATTCCACTTACAGACTTTAATTAAACAAAAACAATCTCAAACTCTTAAACCAACTAAGTATGTGTGTGTGTGTGATTGGCAGTCCCCCCCGCCCCTCCAGGCCGGCCCGCAATTCCCGGACCCCCCCCCTTCTCCAGATAAATATCCCAAATCTTATGGAACCTCCACTCCTGCCCCCGCAGGCGGTAGGTCAGCCAATCAAAAAGCACCGCCGCTTCCACTTTACCCTCCCAGTCTCCCTCCGAGGGGCCACTCACACTCTTCCACTTCCCAGCTATGGCCACTCTGGCAGCCAAACGCAGCTTTTCAGCTAGTAACTCCCGCCACCTCCCTCGCCGCCCCCCCTCCGGGGATCCCAATAACCAAACCAGGCTCTCACGGGGTGCCCCGGACCTCTCTTCCCCTAATATCTCCCCCACGCGACACTCCACCTTATCCCAAAAGGACTGAATCACCGGGCAACCCCACCACATGTGGAGGAAGCTCCCACTCCCCCCACAGCCTCTCCAGCAGGTGTCAGAAGGGCTCCCCCCGGCCAGGAACAGACGCCGCGGCGTACAGTAAGCCCCATGCAGTAACTGCAATTGAGTCTGTCGCCAGGAAGACACCCAGGTGCCCCTGTACAACCCCGCATAGATCCCGTCCCACCCCTCTTCCCCCAATTCCCTCCCCAGCCACCTATGCCACCGTACCTGATGCAAGGGGGGCCCACTCTCTGTCCCCTCCTCCAGCAAAACCCGATAAATTCGAGCAATAAATCCCTTTCGCCCGTCCCCTGGAACAACACCTGCTCCAGAGGCGTGCCGTCTCTCTGGATGTGAGCCAAAACGTCCCCACTACGAAGGAGGTGACGCACCTGAAAGTATTGATAGAACGGGATCCTATCCTGCAATGCGACCTCTAGATCCCGCTGGGACCGGATGATCCCCCCGCCACAAAGTCCCTTAATTTATCCAGGCGTCCCTCCAATAGCTGGCGCCCCTTCCGTACCCAACCCACCTTCCCCAGAGGGAGGAACTCCCCAAGGGAAGACCAGGGGGAGAAAGGGCTGGGAAACCACCCCCGCCGCCTTCCCAGCGCAGCTACCTCCATCATGGCATCCAGAAATGGATGCCCCAACTTAGCGTGCCTACCACCGCCCTCTACTCCCTCCACCAACCATTTCGCCCAGGAGATCGCCCCCAACACCGTCCGCTCCAACTCCACCCATGACTCAACCCCCTCCCCCCCGGCATGGTCCCGCCACGCCCGCAGAATGCAGGCCTGATGATACCACCGCAACGAAGGGAACCGCACCCCTCCCCGGGCTTTAAACTGAAAGAGGCTGCCCCGCCGAATCCTCGCCGCCTTCCCCCCCCACACAAATTTCGCCAACCGACTCTCCCACCGTTTCAACATGGTCCCCGGGACCCCTAGAGGCAACTGCGAAAATAAAAACAAAAATTTCGGCAGTACAGTCATTTTAAGCGCTTCCACTCTACCCCACCAACTAAGATGTAGGGCAGACCACCCATCCAACAGCGAGGATATCCGCCCCATCAGCGGCCGATAATTCAAGTCAAACAACTGCGCTGGGTCCTCCGCTATGCGGACCCCCAAGTATTTGATGCTCCCCGCCGCCCAGCGAAAAGGGAAGTCTGGAAAGGCCTCCCTCCGCAATCCCCCCAAAGCCAAAGCCTCCGTCTTAGACAAATTCACTTTAAAACCCAATACCACCCCAAAATTCTCCAACTCCTGTAAGAGCACTGGCAGCGATTCTTCCGGATGGGTCATAAAGATCAACGTATCGTCCGCATAAAGAAGGATCTTATGGGGCACTTCCCCAGCCAGCACCGGCCGTATCCGGTGCTGGGCCCGGATCTTAAGCGCCAGGGCCTCGATCACGATTGCAAACAGCAAAGGCGAGAGGGGGCATCCCTGCCGCGTACCCCGCTGCAAATAAAACCATTCCGACACCTGATCATTCACCCAGATGCGCGCCGCCGGCCTCTGGTACAGAGCTCTCACCCCCTGAATAAAACCCTCCCCTAGCCCCATCTGTCCCATAACCTGAAACAAGAACCCCCACTCCACCCTGTCAAACGCCTTCTCCGCGTCTAATGCCACACATAGCGCTGGGGACTGGCGATTCCGAACTAAATGGAGCAACCCGACCGCCCTACGCACATTATCCGCTATCCACCTCCCCTTTATAAATCCCGTTTGATCCGGATGGATTAATCCTGGCAGACTGCTTTCCAATCTGGTCGCTAAGATCTTAGCGTACAATTTAGCATCACTGTTCAGAAGGGCAATGGGGCGATAGTTCTCACAGAGTTCCGGAGGGCGTCCCTCCTTGGGTAGCACCACAATATTGGCCTGCGCCATTGACTCCGGGAGCCCCTCTCCCTTCAACAAACAGGAATACAAGCGCGACAAAAACGGGGCAAGTTCTTCCCTCATCATATGATAATATTCCGCCTGGAACCCATCCTCCCCAGCCGCCTTCCCCTTAGGCAATTTCTTAATACCGTCCAATACCTCCTGAACCCCGATCGGCCGCCCCAGCCAGTCCGCCGTGCCCTCCTCCACCCTAGGAAAGACGATATCCCTCAGATATGCCTCTATCTTCTCCACACATACCCCGTCCTGTCGCTTATACAACCCCTCATAAAACCTCCGGAAGGCCGCGCAAATATCTCGGCTTGCAACGGCCCGCTCGCCCCCCCCTCCCACAATCTCTCGCACTATTCTGCCCTCCCGTTTCTTTTGTAGTTGGCGGGCCAACACCTTCCCCGCCCTATTCCCCCCTTCCATAAAAGCTCGCTTAGTAGCCCGCATCATCCGCTCCACCTCCTCCGATTCCAGAGCATTAAGCTTCGCCCGGAGTCCCGCCAAACGCTGCCTCACCGCCTTAGACCCTCCTCCACTGTGCTCCGCCTGCAATTGCCCCATTTCCTGCATGAGGCGACCACGTAGCGCTTCCCGCTCTTTCTTCCGGCGACTCCCCAGTTGTATCATAATCCCCCTCATATAAGCCTTCCCCGCATCCCAGAGGGTGGCGTCCGCTACCTCTCCACAATCATTCCACTTCATATAGTCCTGCCAAGCCTTCCGAAGCGTGGTTTGCCCGTCCTTGGACTGGTACAGGGACACATTACCCCGCCACCCCCCTCCCCCCCCCCCTCCCCACCCACTCCCCTACCACCATCCCATGATCCGACAACGTAATAGGGAGGATCTGGATGTTCTGCAGCACCCCCAACTGGTCCCGTCGACCTAAAAGGATATCCAACCGGGAGTATGTCTCCTGCGTCGCTGAATAGCAAGTAAATTCCCGGCCCCCGGGGTTCTCCCACCGCCACACATCTACCAGGGCAAAATCCTCCATACACCTCTGTAGCTCCTTACCCTCCTTCCCATGCCTACTTCGGCAAAAGTTGGACCGGTCCCTCTCCCCTACCACACAGTTCATGTCTCCCCCCACTATCCAGTCTCCCTTAGCTTTATCTTGAAAGACCCAGAGGGTGTCTTTGAAAAAGGGCCCCTTACTACCGTTAGGGGCATATATATTTAGAAAGGATACCTCTCGCAAGTCCACCCTCCCCACCACCCAAACCACCCGCCCTTCCTCATCCCCCCCACTTTCATACGGGATAAAGCGAGCATTCTTGTGTACCAAAATCGCCACCCCTCTTTTCTTAGAGTTATAAGAGGATCCATACACCTGTTCAAACCCCTGGGACTTGAGCTTCTCCAACTCCCCCTGCAGCAGATGCGTCTCTTGAATTAATGCAACATTCACCCGCTGTCTGTTAAGCTGTGCAAGCACTCGCTTCCGTTTAATCGGACTATGAAAGCCTCGAACATTGTAGGAGGCTACCTTCAAGCCCCCCACCCCCAACCTACCCATCAGCCATTCTCCATACCCTCCCGGCCCAGGGACCAGGAAACAGGGACCCCCCCCACATCACACAAACTAACAAAAAGAACCAAACAACCACAACAAAACCCACCGCTCAGACACCCCCACTCACGCCACAATTTTTTGTCTTTACAGACCTCCACCAGAGCATGCTTCAGTTCCCCCCCCTCCCGCTGCCCCACCCCCTTCCCCCCTCAGCCCATTTCCAGAAATCTGCCCCCCCCACTATCCCACTCCTCTACCCAAATCACCGGGGCCCAGGGGGGACTACCCCATTCTCAGCCCCTCCAACCCAGCCCATTCGTGCCCCCTCCTCCACCCCCCAATCGTACCAAGCACTCCCCTACAGCAACAAATACAGGGAACCCAGCATCATAAACAGCATTTTGAAGTCCATTGACCCGATCACGGCGATCCACCGCTGCCTGTTTCTGCTGGCGCCACCGCCGGACTTCTTCTCGGCGATTTCTCCCGCTCTCCGGCCCAGTTCCCCTGCTGTGTACTCAGAAACTTTTCCAGGGTATCCTTCGTGGCAAAAAAACGGCGCACTCCGTTCACCATCATAGTAATCTTTGCCGGATACCATATCGCCACCTGCACGCCTCTCCGGGCCCAGCTCTCTTTCCATTTAATCAAATCCTTCCTGCGTTTGACAGTCTCCGAGGCCAGGTCTGGAAAAACATAGACCTTCCACTCCTTAAAAGTCACAAAACGAGATTTCCGAGCGGCCCGAATCACATGCTCTCTGTCCTGGAATCGGAGAAGCTTTACAATGAGAGCACGTGGCGGGGCCGACTCACCCGGCTTAGGCCGCAACTCTCTGTGAGCTCTCTCCAGTTCGTACGCTGGGGTGGACGGGGCACCTGGAAAACAAGTCGCCAGCAGCTCCCCAGTAAATCCAAGAGGGTCTCCAGCTTCCGCCCCCTCCGGCACCCCAAAAATTCGCAAATTCGATCTCCTGTCTCGGTTTTCCATCTCCTCCGCTTTAGCATGCAGCCAGCTAAGCTGCTGTTGCAACGATCCCATCGTGCGCTGCATCTCCGCCTGGGAGTCCTCCGTCGAGCTCACCCGGGCTTCCACCTCCTCCAACCGCTGCCCAAGCGCCGCAAACTTTTCCTCCAGCTTTTGGGACACTCTCTCCACAATTTCATCTTTAGAGTCCCGAATCTCACGCGTCCTCGGTCTCCCCTACCTCCAGACCCTCGGATCCGCTGGGGGACGTCGGCGCCTGCTGCGCCCGTGGGCCGGACCCCACCGCCTTCCCGGCTCCCGCCTTCGCTGCATACATATCTTTAATTGGATTCGGGGGCTTTGCCTTAAGCACCTTCGGCATGTTCTCAGTGCCGGTTGGGGGGCTGTATCTACCCAAAGATAACCGGGGCAGCAGAGAGCTCACTCAACCACGTCTGCTCTCCTCCGTGGCTAGACCGGAAGTCCCATATGGGTTTTCTATTGGGGTCCAATCACTGACCTATCTGCTTGGTGTGTATGCTGACATCCCCGTTCTGGGAACATGAAGCTTCTCCAGGACCATGCATTATGGACTAGCTGGCGGACTGTCTGCAGCTAGTATGTGTCTTGCTGGAACACCTTGCAGGGTGCAGTGGCTGGAGGCTTGC
Organism: Ichthyophis bannanicus; assembly: GCA_033557465.1. Taxonomy (NCBI): domain Eukaryota; kingdom Metazoa; phylum Chordata; class Amphibia; order Gymnophiona; family Ichthyophiidae; genus Ichthyophis; species Ichthyophis bannanicus. The sequence goes on along the minus strand of CM066032.1, from coordinate 195,029,936 downwards.
TGCTGGAGAATGTCAGAAAATGGTGGGGGGCAGCTGAGCATTTCCAGGCCTGCCATCTGTCTGTTACGGCTGTGTACCGCTCTGTCTGTTTCCCAGCAGGACTGGGGTTGATGGTCCTCTCTACAGCTACCATTGCAGGGAGGTAGACTGTGGATCTATTGGTGGGTGATCCTGTTTCCCACCTTGAGCCCCAGAGGGTGGGTTGTGTGGTTGTACATGGTCTGCCCATGGGTCCATTCACCCTTCTTCACCTACAGCAGGTAACCATGGCACCAACACAGGATGTGCACTACTTTGGGTGCATCATCTCCCATAAGGACTAGACATGACCAAGACATACAGCAGGGCACAGATGTATCCTAGGTGTGTCCAATGGAACTACCTATCATACACTGATGGGGACTTGCAACATGGCATAGTTCAGCCATGAATGGTGCTGTGGACCTGGTGCTGGGTGCCCCACCTCAACCTCAGGGTGGGCACAGTACCCGCACAATGTGACTGTCTCTGGCTACTCTGTAGCAGTACCACACACGGTCTGTTCCCCCTACCTGGCCGAGGTGCTGTGGGGGTGCATACCCAATCTTGTGCCCATCTCTCGACTGATGATTTGCATGTGCTAGTGCATCATGGGTACGGGTGGGTTAATCCTATCCTGGTAACCACAGCAGACAGTTTGTGTGGTGATGTGCAGTCCTGCGGCCAGCCAGGGCTTTGTTCACAGCCTTATAAGGTGTCCGATAGGGGACATTATAGGGTGTCTTGTCGGACAGTACACTTTATAATGTGCCCTATGGAGTGCGTTATGGGGTGCCTTATGCAGCACCTTAGGTTATGCCACCGTGAGGGTGTGTTTGCTGGCAGCACAAATTAAAATACATGTCAAATGCCTCAACAATCACTACTTAAATGTAAAGGGTGCTGCCTCAGCCAGCTTTATATATTGGGCCCACTAGGGAATCAAACCCATGACCCCTGTATTATCAGTCAGTGTTGTAACCATTGTGCTACAGCTCTGTTGCTGTGATTGTATGGCTGCGCGCCTTCTTAAGATTAACGTGTGGTAACGTGCCCTGTAGCGCTTGTTCATTTATTTTATTTTATTTATTTATTTACATTCTCTTATATACTGTGCTATTCTGTATCAGTGTGGTTTACATTGAACAAACTGAAATTACATTGAACAGGGCATTATAACTTGGAGATAACTATTTTACAGGGAACATGGGCTATGGAGGGTTAAGTGGCTTGCCCAAGACCACAAGGAGCACCTGTGGGACTAGAAACCCCAGTCCTTCCGGTCCAAGGTTGCTGTCCTCTAGTGGGATTTGAACCCCTGACCTTCCGGCCTGAAGTACCTTGCCCCAACCACTAGGCCACTCCTCCACTCCTCCACTTATGGCGCCTTGTAGTGCGCATTCTCGGCATCGATATACCGCCCATGTCCTTATTTGGGGTTTCTGTCTCTAACGCGGCTTCTAACGCGAATCGTACTAACGCAGTTTAGTAAACATACCCCTTGATGTCCAGGAGGGTATGTTATCTGCCAGGTGCCAAAATCTGAGATGTTATGGAGCGTTTGCTGAGACTCATTAAGCCTACAGACTATTATCCAATGCTGTTCATCCATATCAGCACAAATGATACTGCTAGATATCCCTCCGAATATATCAAGAGTGACTTTATGGCTCCGGGAGACAGAATGAAGCAGATAGGTGTGCAGGTGTTGTTGTCTTCAAATCTCCCTTTTGAGGGTAAAGGCCAATGTAGAGAAGCTCACATCCTGGAGATGAATGCATGGTTGCATGGATGGTGTCATCGAGAGAGTTTTGGTTTCCTGAATCATAGAATGATTTTCCAAGGGCTGCTGAGTATAGATGTCATCCACCTATCCAAAAAGGGTCAAAGTGTCTTCTGTAGCAGATTGACTAATCCATTAAAGAGGCTTTAAACTAGATGCATTGGTGATGAGTGAAGAAAGCCCTCAGATAAGTAAAATCTCTAAAGTAAGTAAAACATTAAATAACTCTTTAGAAAAGGGTAAAAGGGTCAATATCTGGAAAGCAGTGTGCATTAATGCCCGTAGTATGGGAAATAAAACCTCTGATGTTGAAGCTTTAATGGAAGAGGCTGACTTAGATTTAGTGGTGGTTATGGAGACATGGTTCACGAACAACTATGTAATTATATCAGGCTATACAATACTTTACTCAGAAAGGACAGGGAAGGATAATATTAAAGCTACAGAATTAGAGGACTTAGAAGGGAAGGAGGAGGCACTATGGGTTAAACTATAAAGAGGGAATGATGTTATGAAATACAAATTTCCTCACAGGCAGAAGAAGTGGACAGAGATTTAATTGAAGATATTCACAGTATTGCCATGAAAGGAGAAGTGCTACTGATAGGTGACTTCAATATGCTGGATGTTGACTGGAACATTCCTGTTGCAGTGTCATTTCGAACTAAAGAGATCCTGGATTCTCTAAAGGGAAAATGATTCCAGCAACTGGTAACACAATCCAGTCATGAAAGGGCCATAATGGGCCTGGTGCTTACCAATGGGGAAAGTGGTTCTGATGTTAGTGGGAGATCATCTTGCATCCAGTAATCACCAGATGGTGTGGTTCAGTATTCGGACTAGGGCTGATAAAGTCCATTCAAAAGTGAGAGCCTTAGAATTTAGGAAAACTAACTTTGCCAAGATGGGACAATACATCAAAGAGTCGTTAGCGGGATGGAAACTGCTGGGAGATGTAGAAAAACAATGGACAAAACTGAAAGATGATATTTGAAGGGCAACAAACCTTTGTGATAGGCTAGTGCATTGAGACAGTGATGCAAGGTGATGCAAGGTTAGAATCCGGCATAAATTTTGGCCAGCATAATGTTTTGCTTTCCTTTCCTACCTCCCAATATTCCTCACATGTTAATTTTCTCACAATTAAGTGACTGTAAGAATAACAGTTTTATGGAGAGGATATGGGCTTAGAAGTATATTATCAGAGACAGAATTTCTGGCACAAAAACACGGCAAAAGAAAAATCTTTGGAGTAAATCTCTACAGCAGAAGTCAAAATCCTATTAGCATTTTTTTTTTTTTAAACTTTTATTTTCATTTTGCAACAAACAAAAGAAACAACACACCAAAAGAGACAAAACAAATATACAATAAGGAAAAGTAAACCCATTACCCCCCACCCCGATGCTTCTTCTCTACCCGATTATATCAGCATGTGAGCGCTTCCAATTAACAGTGATTATACATCAAACGATCAAAAGAGTATCTACAATACAGCATGATCATGGGACAGAGATATATACAAAGTTAGACAGTCAGATGAGAGCATTTAACAAAATGTACATAGTCATTGAGCATCTTCCATTGAGAAAAATGAGAAGGAGTCTGAACGGAGGAAGCGAACAGACGAGGTATTTGTTCATATTTACTGTAAAGACAAGCATGATTCCACCATTCATTGGGGCTCAGATGGGAGCTAATTTTCCAGTATTACTTAATTAGGGAAATAGCAATGCCAAGCATACAGTAGCGTGCAAAGACTTCCTAACCAGAATGGCTATCCCGTACCATTTGGAACGGTGGAAGAATAGGCAGCTACCATGTGAGGCTTAGCATTGAGTTTCAGTGTTTCAGCAGAGTTTAAATGCGTTTCCTGAAGAAACACTAAATCAACATGCTCATGGCTAAGATAGCTAAGGATTTTCTTTCCTTTGAGTGGACCATTAATGCCTTTGACGGTGAATGATAAGATTTTACATAAGGCCATTCAAAAAAGTTAAAAATTCTGAGCATGATAGCACACATAATTTCACTATGTCCCTCAAACTGACTGTATCTGGCTGTACACATGACATAGGAAAAATAAGCTAATATAATACAATGAAGCGCCCCACATTAACAAAGAAAACCGCAGTACGGTAGAGGAGAAGCAAAACCCCAAAATTACTGGCGACCATGTGTCTGCGGGGAGAAACCCCAGAGAAGGCCGAAATTGAAAAAACACATAACCTGTAGGACTGTGCGTGCTCCGAATCCGACCGAGGCACACATCATGAAGGGATAGGAGACCAAAAACAAAAGTCATATAGAGAAAGAAAGAAAGTCCAGGCTATTTCTGTGCTTGGCTATGACCGCCGCATCGGGCCCTTCAAAATGGCGGATAGAGCCGGCAGATAAGAGTCCAAGATTTGGGATCAGCGCATCTGCTCTGCTTCTTTGGAGTCTAAAAAATGTTGATAGTAGATCAGGATCTTCGAACGTCCTGGTTTGGTTGTGGAGAGTCACTCGGAGCTTCGCTGGATACAACAGGCCAAAGCGAGCCTGTAGCTGTTGAAGTCGAGGGCGAAAAGCAAGGAGTTTCTTCCGACGGTCAACGGTAGGCTTTGCCAAATCAGGAAAGAAGGAGACCTTACGACCTTCAAATTCCAAATGATGATTCGCTCGGGCAGCATGTAAAATTTGTTCCACTTGTTGATATCGTAGCAAGCTAAAGATAATAGGCCGGGGGGTCGTGCGGTTGAGCGCCATGTGGGCAGGAACACGGTGTGCTCGATCGATTTCCAGTTCTCTGTGAAAAGTGATCTTCAGCAAGGAGGGAAGAGTTTTGAGCAAGAATTCTCTTATATCTCCTGCTTCCACCCCCTCCGGCATTCCGAGGAGCCTCACATTGTTGCGACGGGCTCGATTATTGCTATCTTCTAACTCCTTTTGAAGATTCTGTATCTGGCGCTCAGCCTTGTCCAGTTTGCCCAAGCGCACCTCGTGCGAGTCGAGGACCCCCGCCATATTGTCCTGCCGTAATGAAAGACTTTCAAGTCGGTCCTGGAGCACTCCAAAGTCTTCTCGCATGGCTCGAAGCGCTTCTCCATTGGACTGCACCAATTCCTTCACGCCGCGTATTTCCTCCAAAATCTCCAGGTGCATTTCGGGGTTTTCACGAAATGGAACCATCTTCTGTGGGGAGGACACCTCTGTTTTGGAGCGTTTTCCGTGAGAAGAAGAAGGAGACCCGAAGTCCAAGCGCGCTGGTTTATGGGCCGCCATCCCCCCCGAGGTGCCCCGGTCAGCTCGGAGCGAAATGGTAAATTTGTATAGGTATTAAGTCAGGATTCTAAGTAGGCCTCTCGGGAGCTTCAACGCAAAGCGTCCTACCCGCTGGACATCAGGCTCCGCCCCCCCATCCTATTAGCATTTTAAACAGACCTGCAGATCAGACAAACTTTAAAAAGGAAAATCACAAGAAATACAGCAATGATTGCTAAAGTCACAGTGACTCTTCTAAAAGAAGCTTGTCTTCCAACCCAAAGGTTACTGGTTTGAGACCAGCCTGGACTGAAACAGAGAGGGAAAATGATCTTTGGATATTTCAATGCCATTTTTCAGATTAAAGTGAAGAAATCAGAGTAGCATAGAGGCATCTCCGCAAATTAGAGAAGAGCTGGAGAAGAAACAAACCACACACCACACAACTATACCAGGCTAAGCTGCAGTACTACAACAACTTAATCAACTGCAAATGCGAATACCGCACAAACCTAATACTAGGATTGGCCAACAGACCCAGGGAACTCTTTGAAATAGTACAGACCCTCACTGAGGAGTCTACCCCCCATGGAAAAGAAACCATTAGGCCTCAAGCCTATGCAAACTTCCTGATCAAAAGACACAGCTCTCTGCAGAAACACCTTTCCTGTCTCTGCTCCACCCACCAAAAGCATGTCCCCTGAGCACACATGGGGAGAATTTAGCAAATCCACCATTGATCAGATTTCTCACACAACAGCCAGACTAAATACCAGCACCTCACCAATGGACCCTTGCCCAGTCCCATGGATAAAAGTCACAAAGCACATGCTCTCCAAATACATCCGCAAGATAGTCTGCTCCTCTCTATTACAGAATTATGTACCCGTATCTCTTAAGCAACAATCCGCCCATTCCCCAAGACTGCCACCCTTGCCAAAGATGACCCTTCAGCATACCGTCTAATCTCAAGCCTTCCATTCCTCACAAAGATACTTGAAAAAACTGCCTACCATCAGCTTCAGGACCACATTGACTCTCACGCTCCACTGGATCCCCACCAATATGGGTTCTGCTGCAACTACAGCATGGAATCTTTGCCAGCAGTACTCCTTGACAACCTAATAAGAGGGATAGATAGCCTGAAAATGAGCTTTCTACTCATCTTTATGGATGCATCTGCAGCCTGTGACACCATATCCTACAGCATCCTCCTGCGAAGACTCAGTGGCATCGGCCTAAAGAACATGGCTCTCAAGTGTTTTAACTAATGCCTCACTGACAGACAACAACAAGTCAGAGCTGGCACTGTCACCTCATCCACCTTCCCATCCACACAAAGAGTACCACAAGGTTTGTATCTCTGCCCTGCTCTTCTACCTCTACATACGCCCCATCTGTGATCTCATCAAGAAACATAAAATCCTATATGCCATGTGTAATGATGACATCATGATTTACACTTCGATCAAATTGGAGAAACCAGACTACACTACAATAGTTACTTGCCTACAAGAAATGACAAGCTGGCTCTCCCAAAACAACCAGAGCATTCACTACAATAAAACAGAAGCCCTCATCATCACATGCAACACTACTTTTACCCCCCCCCCCCTCAAACCATCAGCCTGCCTAATTGTTCTATAACCATAAGGAAAGAGATAAAATTCCTTGGAATCACCTTGGACTGCAACCTTAACTTCCAATCACACATCAACAGGACCACCAGAAATGCGTATTACAAAATGGCCATAATACGAAGATTCAAACCTCTCCTCAGTCATGATCATTTCCAGACAGTCTGCCAAGCCATCATTAACACCCATACTGGACAACTGCAACTCCATCTACCTCGGCCTTCCCAAGCAAACCATCCGACCTCTGCAGATGAATTTCGGCGATCTCTCCCGGAAGCTCCCCAGTCGGGGTTGAGCACAAGGCAACACAGCACCAAGCAGCTTTCCCGCTCCTGCAAACTCCAGCCCTATCGGGGCTGTGGGAGGTCTCACCTGCACGCTTAAAACAGCGTCGCCGGCAGGAAGGCAGCCCTTTTGAATTTCGGCGATCTCTCCCGGAAGCTCCCCAGTCGGGGTTGAGCACAAGGCAACACAGCACCAAGCAGCTTTCCCGCTCCTGCAAACTCCAGCCCTATCGGGGCTGTGGGAGGTCTCACCTGCACGCTTAAAACAGCGTCGCCGGCAGGAAGGCAGCCCTTTTGAATTTCGGCGATCTCTCCCGGAAGCTCCCCAGTCGGGGTTGAGCACAAGGCAACACAGCACCAAGCAGCTTTCCCGCTCCTGCAAACTCCAGCCCTATCGGGGCTGTGGGAGGTCTCACCTGCACGCTTAAAACAGCGTCGCCGGCAGGAAGGCAGCCCTTTTGAATTTCGGCGATCTCTCCCGGAAGCTCCCCAGTCGGGGTTGAGCACAAGGCAACACAGCACCAAGCAGCTTTCCCGCTCCTGCAAACTCCAGCCCTATCGGGGCTGTGGGAGGTCTCACCTGCACGCTTAAAACAGCGTCGCCGGCAGGAAGGCAGCCCTTTTGAATTTCGGCGATCTCTCCCGGAAGCTCCCCAGTCGGGGTTGAGCACAAGGCAACACAGCACCAAGCAGCTTTCCCGCTCCTGCAAACTCCAGCCCTATCGGGGCTGTGGGAGGTCTCACCTGCACGCTTAAAACAGCGTCGCCGGCAGGCGTGCCCGCGCCTTGCGGGCCCGCGCCTGAGGGCCTCGCAAGAGGGCCCTTTGGCGTGGCCCTTAGGCGTGGCACGATAGGCGAAAAAGAACTGTAATATAACGCCTCAACAACACACAAGAAAACCGCCATCTGGAAACCCAGCCAAGATCAAGCAGCTTGAGCTCCCTCACGGTCGAGCTCGCCCCCACTCTTAATTGGGTCCCTCTCTGAGCACAGCAAGTATATTACACATAAAGGAACTATATTGTACTGATTTCTTGCACATCCCTCATAAAGCCTGCATAATATTGTTAGTAATCATAATTCTTACAAGTCAGTAATCACTAAATATTCCAAGTAGCTATATAGCATCCACTGTTCCCATTAGTGAGATATACTGTTGCCAGTACTCATCAGTTGCAAATACTGTTCCCAGTAGCCAGAAAGATTCACTGTCGTCAGTACCCAGAGAGATATATTGTGGTCAGTAGCTAGAGAGACATACTGTTGTCAGTAGCTAGAGAGACATACTGTTGTCAGTAGATAGAGAGACATTCTGTGGTCAGTGTCTAGAGAGATATACTGTTGTCAGTAGATAGAGAGACATACGGTGGTCAGTGTCTAGAGAGATATACTGTGGTCAGTAGCTAGAGAGACATACTGTTGTCAGTAGCTAGAGAGACATACTGTGGTCAGTGTCTAGAGAGATATACTGTTGTCAGTATATAGAGAGACATACGGTGGTCAGTGTCTAGAGAGATATACTGTTATCAGTACTCATAAATTGCAATTACTGTTTTCCCAGTATCCAGATATACTGTTGATACTCTTTTTTTCATAACAGATAAGGTTCTATCACTATTATCTACAAAACTACAACCCCAATACCACTAGTCCGCATCCTTGTTCAGCTAGCAACACTACCGCTTCTCAGAACACACAATGTTCACTATAAGAATGCATACATTAGTAACCCTTACCATTACTTATCTCCTCACTGCACTAGCTGGCCAATCAATTGCCTTTAATGATGACCAAAATCCATACCAATATTACGAAATAATTGGAAGAGATGGTCAAACAAGACTCAAACAAATCAAACAAACACTACCTACACCCACCACTCACATCTACTTCATATTGCCCTTCACATTACCAAAAAACCTCAACCAAAACAGCAATACCATCCACCATTACACTGTGCCCTTATCAATATAAGATCCATTCGCACAAAGTGGCCTCTGATACCTAATCTCATAACTGCACATAACCTTGACATCTTGATGATCACAGAAACCTGGCTAACTGATTCTGACAATGTCATTCTTAACCAGATGCTACCGCCAGGATTCTCTATCCACACGTGTCATAGGAACCAACAAAGAGGAGGCGGAGTACTTATTATCTCTAATAACCAACTACAATTTCAAGTTGACAACAGTATTAGCTCAACACATCTAAATATACTAAATATATCAAACAATGAGCACTCAATCAGCCTAGTCTATAGAGCTCCAACATCATCAGCTGATGATCTGCCAACGATAGTTGACCTGGCCTGCAACACCGAAAAACCAAGACTATCTAACTGGATATTGGGAGATTTCAACCTCCCCTCCCTACAGGACTCGCAAACTACAGCTTTTATAGAAGCAATTGACAACCTTGGATACAACCAAATAGTCAAAGATCCTACTCACAATATGGGAAATATACTTGATCTGATATTCGTTCCGCAAGCTACCTCAGACTCCAACCACAATTACGACCTTTCCATAATACCAGTGCCGTGGTCTGACCACAGTCTCATTTTATTCCAAATCCCCAACTCCTCCAATCCCACTAACTCCAAACCCACTCATGCGAAACCAACAGCTAGGAGGTTCCGCCCCTTTGTCAAAGATGAAATACTTAATAATCTTCTCCCAACTCTACAATCTTCTGAACCCGACTTGGACAGTCTAATCAACACCTGGGATCACTCTCTCAGAGCCAATTCTCAACCATCAAACATGGCAAAAAAGACCAACCACCGTGCACACGTAGCTTGGTATTCCAAGGAGCTAAGAACATCCCTCCTCCATCTTCGGAGACTCGAAAAATACTGGAGAAGATCACGCTCTACGGAAGCCTACACAGCCTACTGCAAATACCTGGAAAAGCATCGCCAGGAAATAGCAGATCGAAGGAAACAATTCCATACAAACCTTCTAAAGCAATCATTAAATAAACATCATGATCTCTTCAACATCGTAAGAACAATGGCAAAGGAACCAACACCCCAACATACACAAACAATACACCCTCAAGACTATGCTAAATACCTAAAGTCAAAGATGACAAAAACACCCAACATCTGCACCACTGGACCAACAAAGAGTGATATGCATTCACAGTCAACCACATTAACCAAGTTTAATACATTATCAATCAAAGAAATTGAAAACACTATCGCATCAATAAATGCTACCACTGCTGCAAGTGATCCATGTCCAGCAGCTTGGATAAAAAACCTTAAACATGAAGTAAGCTTCTTCATACAGAATATCCTTGAACAATCTTTTTCAACTGGAACCTTTCCTCAAAGCCTCAAGCAAACATCAATTAGACCATTATTAAAAAACAGCAAATTAGACCCCCTAAAAGTAGTATCTTACAGGCCAATATCCAGTATCCCACTCCTAGCAAAAATAATTGAGAAAGTGGTCCAACGGCAAATACAACAGCACATAGACACTGAAGCTCCACTTGACCCTGCACAACACGGATTTAGAGAGGCTCATGGAGTTGAGACCCTCCTCATCACACTATTCAACACACTAATCACAGGAATAGATAACATCCACCAAGGATTCATACTTATATTCATGGACATCTCAGCTGCGTTCGACTCAGTAAGCCACCAAATACTTATCGATCGCCTTAAGGAAAAAGGAATAGCTGGTGTCGCACTCGACTGGTGTATATCCTACCTAACTAACCATTGGCAACAAGTACGAATTGGCGAAACTGCATCTGAACCATTTCTTCAAGATCAAGGGTACCGCAAGGATCTTCTCTGTCAGCGTTGATGTTCAATATATACATGCAACCCATCTGCGACCTCATTCGTTCCTATAATGTCACCTGTTTAGCATATGCAGACGACATTCTACTATACATGCCATTCTCCACCAACCACCCCGATTATACACCATTGACAACATGCCTCGAAGCAGTAGAAGATTGGCTCATCTCACAAAATCTGAGAATCAACCACAGCAAGACTGATGTGATGTTTATAACAAGGAACCAAAACTTCACACCTCCAACCTCCGTAAAGATAAAGGACAAGGAATTAACAGTAAAACCTACACTACGCTACCTAGGTATAACCCTCGACCAGCGCCTCAATATGAAAGCCCACATAAAAAACATAACAAAACTAATATATCACAAGATACGTACATTACGCCACCTGCGACCCTTACGTGAACCCTCAGACTTCAGAACCGTCTACCAAGCCCTGATAATGCCTCACATCGACTTTGCAAATGCAATTCTATATGGGCTCCCTCAAGCAACATTAAATCCCCTTCAACTGGCGATGAACACTGCCGCCAGAGTACTTGAAGGAATATCAAAGACAGATCACATAACCCCAGTCCTAAAAAGACTCCACTGGTTACCAACCAACGCAAGAATTCACTACAAGATACTGATCACTACATTCAAAGCCATAAACAACCAAGCACCATCAACTGTCACCAACCTTGTACATTTACAGACCCCCAACAGATCCAGAAGATCAACTGCTATAAATACATTAATAATCCCGAAACAAACAGTCAGATACACTAAGGAAACAACTAAAAGAGCCTTCAGTATCCATGCCCCAATAACCTGGAATGCCCTCCCACCAGAACTGAGAGCTATAACCAGCCTAACACAATTCAGAAAAAGCCTCAAACACTACCTCTTCCTAAGCTATTTCCCAATCTAATCTTTGCACATGAAAATACTACAGACACCTTTTCTGACCAAGACATTCCCCAAACGATATCCAAATGTGACTAATGTATTTTGAATTTTCTGTAAATAGTTAGTTAGCCTATATAGTTTACCTTTTTAATCCCAAGTTCAAAGACCCTGTTACTTGTAAAGTGCATTACAGTTCTCTGTATGTATATGTTTGTTCCATGTAAACCACGCTGATGACAATAGTGCGGTATATAAGAGATGTTAAATAAAAAAAATAATAAATAAATAAAATAAAAACACTGCTGCTTGCATCATTCTAGGCTCCACTAGGTATGACCACGTCACCCCCTTTCTTGACCAACTCCACTGGCTACCAGTCACATCTCACATCTGCTTCTAAACCATACTAAGCATATTAAAATAAAGTATAACATATCAACCTACAGCCTCAAGGAGCTTAGCATTACTGACAGCAGTACCAGACCCAGGAGATGCAATGTGATCAATACCATATAAACAGCCTCTTCATTCTCCAAGACCATCCAAGCTACATCTGCAAGGGTGCTCTCCCTAGCAGCACCAGCCCTTTGGAACAGTCTACCAGATGAACTAAGACATAGAGGACTTTCAAAAGCAGCTAAAGGCATTACTCTACAGGGATAACTTAGAGACAAACACCTAAGGCATCCCAACCACCGCAAATTAGAAATACTACCTGCTGTACATATTGTATATATCTAATAATGTAAACTAGCTATAGTGAAGAACCCTGCATGCCTTCTTCCCCTCCCCCCACCTTGTTGCCTATGTACTTCCTTGTAGTTGTCATGTAAACCGCTTTGATTAAAGGAAAAGGCGGTATAGAAAACCTGTTAAATAAATAAAATACCAGAGAACTGTCTGTTCTACACCCTCTAGGAGTATACTGGCAAAATGAGCAATTCTCAAATGCTTAGTCATGCCCTGGAGCAGGAACAGATTTGGATGTGGGCCTAGACCCGGGGTCTCAAACAGCGGCCCGCGCAACAGAACTTTGTGCGGCCCATGACGGAGAGGAAACAAAAAAACCCAAAACAAACCCCTGGCTTCTGCTGCTGCCGCTGCCGCCGTGGCAGCTGCAGAATCAACTGTCCCGCGGCCCCTTCCCATCTGCCCGGCAGAGCCCTCAGCTGTCAGCTCCATCAGCGGCAGCTTTCATTACCAGTCCTAACCCCCTCCCCTCCCCATCAGCCCAAGTAAATTTAAAAATTAAAAACAAAACAAACCCCTGGCTTCTGCTGCAGCTGCTGCCGCCGTGGCAGCGGCAGAATCAACTGTCCGGCGGCCCCTTCCCGTCTGCCCGGCAGAGCCCTCAGCTGTCAGCTCCATCAGCGGCGGGCTTTTCAACAGAGCCGCGAGAGGGAAATCACTCTTCTCTTCGCAGCTTGAAAAGCCCGCCGCTGATGGAGCTGACAGCTGAGGGCTCTGCCGGGCAGACGGGAAGGGGCCGCGGGACAGTTGATTCTGCCACTGCCACAGCGGCAGTGGCAGCAGCAGAAGCCAGGGGTTTGTTTTGTTTTTAATTTTTAAATTTACTTGGGCTGATGGGGGGGAGGGGGTTAGGACTGGTAATGGAAGTGGGGGCTAAGTGAAAATGGGGTGATGGGGGGATAGGACTGGAAATGGGCTGATGGGGGGTTAGGACTGGTAATGGGCTATGGTGGGGGCTAGGACTGGTAATGGGCAGATGGGGGTTAGGACTGGTGGTGGTCTGATTGGGGGGCTAAGATTGAAAATAGGGTTATGGGGGGCTAAGAATGAAAATGGGGTGATGGAAGGGTTAGGACTGGAAGTGGGCTGTTGGGGGGCTTAGGACTGGTAATGGGCTATGGGGGGCTAGAACTGGTAATGGACTGGGGGGGTTGCTAGGACTGGAAATGGGCTGAGTAGAGTAGAAGGGGGGCTTGAACTGCAAATAGCTAATGGGGACGGGGTTTTGGAATGGAAATGGGCTGAGTGGAAGGGGGCTTGGAATGGAAATGGGCTGATGGTGGGGCTAGGATAGGACTGGAAATGGGTTGATGATGCGGGGACTAGAAGGGAGCGGATGCTGGGTGGGGCTGGAACTAGAAGGGAGCTGATGTTGGGGGAGGATTAGAATGGGATAGGGCTGGGAGAGTGAAATGGAAAGGGGAAAAATATTTTGTGGAAAGGGGAAAAATATTTTGTGTGGCCTGGTATTGGGAGAGTAAGTGTGGATTGAGGATGGAGGAGTAAAGTTTGAGTGGATGAAATAGGAATGAGGAAAGAGCAAAAGGAGAAAGATTAGTATGTTAAAGCAGATGTAGAGAGAGAATGGAAAAAAACTAGAAGAGAGAAGAAAGGACAAATGGACAGCAGACAATGGAGAGTTAGCAGAAGACACGAAGAAACGAGAAGAAAGTGGCTGTAACAATTGCAACTGAAAACAAAATGCACAAAAGGTAGAAAAATATCTCTTTATTTTGAATTTATTAACTGGAATATGTCAGCTCTTGGAAATGTGCATCATTAACGTCTGCGCTTTGTTTAATACAAGAGGAAATTAATTTATAGTTTTATTTCTACAGTGTTGTACAGTCCCAGTTTAATTATTGTTTTCCTGTTTCTAAATTGTGATTCCTGGTTTGGTGATGGTCTATGTTCTGCATGTGTAACTGAGCTGAGGTATTCTGTTTATGTAATTCCTATTTGACATTGCCACTTGTTCTCTTTCCCCAGTAGGTCATGTATTGTTATTTCCTGAAATGTATTGATTTAATATTTGCAGTGTTGCCTTTTGATAGGTAGAGTATGGTGCTTTGTGAGTCCTGGTAGTGCTGTTAGGATATGGTGGGTTTGCTATGGGTTCTAAATGGGCAGTGTTTGTAGTAGTTCCTAATGTGCCTGGCGGTTGTCACTGGATTATAGTAATGTAGAAATCTTTTAGTCTTTCTTTATCCATACACTCATTAAGAGGCATGTTTACTAAAAGTTATTGTATGGTAACATTATGCACATATTTATGCAAATGATGCCCCTTATGCAAATGAGGCCCGCGTCTTGTGCGGCCCCCGGGTTACTTTACAAGTCCTCATTTGGCCCTCAAAGCAATTTGAGTTTGAGACCCCTGGCCTAGACGTACCGGCTGTTTCTGAATTGAGTGTGTACATCTAAGTTCTGTAGACCGTCCTAGACACGCCCACCACTGCTTTTAGACATGCACGTGATGTGAATGTCTCTAGACCCATCTTGTAAAATGACTCCAGGGACATCTCCATGATTTGGACATCCACAAACACATTTTCAGACATCCAAATCATGAATAAAGTTTCTAAAATGACTGCCTTAATCTTTATCTGCCATAATTTCCAGTGTTTCCATGATAGGATTTGAAGATGAACAATTAGCTCATGTTTTCTAGAAAAAGTGTGGGTACTATATTTTGCCATGAACCTCTGCAATATACAATAGAATGTTGAGTTAAGCATTAGAGGGGATTAAAAGACTATTATAAACCATTAGTGTGATTCTTAATTTAGCAGTGATTAACTAATTAATCTAGAAGTACAATAACTGTAAATTCACTGTGGAATGCTTTCCCTTCTACCAAGATATTTCATTATAACACCAGTGTATGGACAAAATGTTCATTAACCTATAATAAGGTCCATGCTCCTTTCATGAATACAATCAGGAACTTATTGCTCTTAATCATTAGATTCCTTTTGTTCCTACAGACCACAGGTTTATGGTGGCTTCCAGTTCTCCCAATTGGCTTCCCTATCACACTCTTTCTTTCTCTTCTCCTTCTTTTTTTCATCTGTACATTTTCTGTAGTTTTGTATCACTCATGGGGGCAATTTCTTCAAATGGGTTAGTTTTGCACATCCCATAGGAACTTCACTCCTAAACCAGGGTATATGGAGTGGGATCTCAATCCCTCAGAATTACTGTTAATGCTCACTGTTGTTCTTGCATTATACCAAAGAACTTATTTCCAGACTTCATAAGATGTAATTTATATATGCAACTTATCAAGGTCTGATTGAAAATGCCTCTTAATCAGGACTGTGGCTCCCAATGCAATGGAAATATCTCTATATCTTTCTACCACATTTTTTTGATCTCTGACTGCATTTCTTGGTACTTGAGGATCTTTTCCACCTCCATATAATGTATCTTTAAGCTATTTTTTCTTTTATTGAAATATATCTATCTATCTATCTATATCTATATCTATATCTATATCTATATCTATATATATATACACACTGTATATATCACAAATACTTCTACTGTCTAATAGGAATATATAAGAACATAGAACATTAGAATATAAGAAATGCCAACAGTGGCCAATCCAGGTCACACATGCCAGTCAGATTCCAAAAAAGGTACACAGGTTCCATTGTGCTTATCCCAGGGTGAGTAGTGGATTTCCCTGGTCCTCTTTATGGACCTTTCCTCCAGGAACTTGTCCAAACCTTTTTAAACCCGGCTACACTAATAGCTTTTACTATATCCTCCAGTAATGAATTCCAGAGTTTGATTACACGTTGAGTGAAAAAATACATTTCTCACGGCCTGTAGCCTAGTGGTTGGGGCAAGGTACTTCAGGCCGGAAGGTCGGGGGTTCAAATCCCACTAGAGGACAGCAACCTTGGGCCGGAAGGACTGGGGTTTCTAGTCCCACAGATGCTCCTTGTGGTCTTGGGCAAGCCACTTAACCCTCCATTGCCCATGTTCCCTGTAAGTATTAGTGTATGTGTCTCATATCCCCATGTGTTAAATGTATCCCCCAATTGTGTTGTGACCGCTTTGATTGAAGGATAAGGCGGTATACAAAACTGTCTAAATAAATAAATAAAAATTTATTGTTCCACTCCATTCATTAATTTATAGACCTCTATCATATCTCCCCTAAGCCTCCCCCTCCTCTGAGCCGCACCCCCAGTGCTGAGCCGCACTACCACCGATTCCGGCAGCAGGGTTGAGGGGGAGTACAGCTTGGCTCAGCGACAGACCATGTGCTTCAGCATAAATGCCCGCCACTTCTGACCCCCCTCCAACATAACTTCGGGAGTTCAGAAGCACATAGCCTGCTGCTGAGCCTAGCCATTCCCCCCTGCCACCAGAATCAGCCGCAGCGTGGGGGGGGGGGGGCAGCACGATGGGGGGAGGAAGGCCGGCACAGGGGGGCAGCAGGCCATGTGTGCTAAAGCAAATGGCCTGCCACCCACAGAGATCTGCCACTCTAGGCAGCTGCCTAGCCCGCCTAGTGGACGGGCTGGCCCTAGCTTATCCCTTTCTGTTTATGAAGTCATATATGTTTGCTTTGATTCCATCCTCTTCCTATAGTGATCCTCTGCATCTGTCCCTTGACCTTTTGAGTTCCATCACTGTTTTTGCCCCATCAACTTCTTCAGGAGGGTATTCCAGGCATCCACCATCCTTAACATGAAAAAGTTTTTCATATTGTTGCTTTAAGTTTATCTCCTTGCAACTTCAATTCATATTCTCTGGTTTTACAGCTTTCCCATCATTGAAAAAGGTTTTTTCTTTAACACTCTTTAAGCAGAAGTATCTGTTTCATATCTCCCTTGTCCTTCCTCTCCTATAGGGTATGCATATTTAGGACTTCAAGTCTTTTCTCATATGCCTCCTGAATCCAGCCTCATATCATTTTGGGTGCATTCCTTTGAACTATTTCAAGTCTTTTTATGTCCTTTGCAAAGTATCATCTCCAAAACCGAACACAATACTCCAAGTGAGGCCTCATCAACGACCTGTACAAGGGCACTAATACCTCCTTCTTTCTGCTGGTTATTCCTCTCTGTAGGCAGTCTAACATTATTCTGGCTTCGGCCACTGCCTAGTCACACTGTTTTGCCACCTTGAGATCCTCAGACTCTATAACTACGAGATCCCTCTCTTGGTTCACATATATCAGCCTCTTGTCCCCTACTGTGTACAGCTCCTTTGGGTTTCTGCATCCCAAGTGCATCACTCTGCATTTATTTACATTAAATCTCAATTCCTTGTCGTCCCTCCAGTCCAGTCCCGCACTTCAGGGTAATCAACCCCCTCCAGCAGCTTGGAGATTGAGCATGTCATGTGTTAATGACATCAGGATACTTAAGCAGCTGCCTGCACCCACCAGCTCCAGTAAGCTCAGTCTCCAAGCATCTGGAGGTGGTGATCCTTGATTCCGGGGCTCACTGAAGAGACAACTAGGAAGCATTTTTCTTTCATTTTTCTTTAAATTACTTTTAGCCTGAATTTCCCTGTCTGTGGTTAAGCCTCCTCCCCCCTTCTCCTCCCTACATGCTGGGAGTGCAGCATTTAGGGCTGATTGAAAAAAAAAAAGCAAGGTAGGACAGTTGCAGAGAGAGCCAACAGGGCCACCGGAGATCGGGCAGTGAGGTGGTCACAGCTCCTGAACCCATGCAGCAGGTGAGGAGCTGTGTTGAAGGAGGGGGATAAGAGAAACCAAGCAAAACAAGAACAGTCAAGTTGTCTTCTCTCATCAGCATCCCCTGCCTCCGTGCCAAAGCCGTGAATCAGCTGAGCACAGGGTGGTCAGCTGTCTATTCAGCATGAAGATGGGCAATAATGGAAGAGATTAGCTGGGGATGAGAGTGAGGGCCGGCAGGAACCTCCCCTTTTTTCTCTGAGCATGAGTAGAATCACGGGTGCCGGCAAACTCATGGCAGAGGACCGTGCAAGGAAGGAGCTGTTTTAGTGGGAAGATTTTGCAGCGGTGCTTTTTCTCCCATGTTTCTTTTCCTTTAGTTTCATTTTGTTTGTGTTTGTTTTGCCTCTTTCAGTTACATTTTTCCTTGTTTTGCTTTGCCTTGGTTGGCTGTTTTTAAGGGCGATTTCCTTGGAAGTCATGGTCTTGGCCTCGGATATTTAAAAAAAAGGAGAAGGAAACAGAGAGCCGTAGCAAAAGAGAGACAACACCCCCAGGGCACAGGTCCGCCATGTCTACGAGGCCACAGTGCGGAGCATGTGGATCACATAGCACACTCTCCATGGAGGGGTTTTGCTGTGGGTGCGCTGCTGAGGCACGCACAGCCGAGCAGACCATGTTGGACGAAGCAGGGCCCCCTGAGAAAGCTGTATCACAGAATCTGGATCCCTCAACACAGAGGGAAAGAAGGAGGGCCTGGACTGACTCTACGAGTGCTGCAACACTTTCAGCAGGACTTGGACTCTCCAGGCCTTCTTCCTCTCAGGCGCAGAGAGGGAGGGTCCCAGGGGATTTCTCCCCCAAGTTTGTGTTATTGCTACATAGGGCATTTTGCCTAAAGCAACACGGTGAGGGCAAGGTCAACGCCAGAAGAGGGGGACTCCGGAAGACATGCCGAGTGCTGAGCCGGAGCTGGGGCGGCCTCTTGCTAAGAGACACCTCGCAGTGTGGCAGTGGACAAGACCAATTCCTTTTCCTCCGAGGGGGAGCTAGAGACTGGTTTGGACACAGAGGAGCTCGAAGAGGGATTAATCCCACAGGAGGACGAAGCTCGCATTGTTAGGGTCTTCTGGAAAGAGGAGCTGGGGACCCTTATTGCCGAGTCACTTAAGTCGTTCAACATGCCCCTGGCAGGGGTGGCCGAGGAGGATACCCTGGAGGATCCGAATCTACAGGCCGTGAGCAAGCCTCAGAGGATGTTTCACCTGCATAGGATCATTAAACAGATAATCCTGGAGGAATGGGACCTTCTGGAGTTCAGGCTCAGAGGGTCTCGAATCATGACCCAGTTGTATCCATTGTCTGAAATGGAGAAAGAGATGTTCCGTACTCCGAAGGTTGATGCTGCAGTGTCAGCAGTAACTAAGAAGACCACGATTCCTGTGGAGGGCAGTATGGCGCTGAAGAATGTCCAGGGTAGAAAACTGGATTCTCTGTTGTAGCAAGCCTTTGATGTGAGTGTGCTGTCTCTACAGGTCTCGGCTTGCAGGGTGCTGTTGGCACACGCATCTTTGCGTTGGGCACAAAGCGTCCCCGAGTAGGCAGAGGAGTCCGAGGAACAGAGGGCAGCAGTGCGACTAGAGTCAGGTGCAGCCTACCTGGCAGATGCCTTCAATGATCTTGTTAGGGGACTTTTCAACAGCATGGCCTTGATGGTGGTGTCTTGCCTCTACCTCTGGCTCTACAATTGGTCGGTGGATGTTTCCTCAAAGGCCCATTTGAGTAAACTGCCTTTCAAAGGGAAACAGTTGATTGAGGAGGAGCTGGAAAAATTGGTGAAGGACTTGGGGGAATCCAAGGGTGGACGCCTTCCCGAAGATAAGCCAAAACAGGGATGGGCCTCTGGCTCGAGCAGAGGGCAGCCCCGTGAGTTTAAACATTTTCAGATAATGAGATTTGCACCATACCAAAGAGGGTGGTTCGCTTACAAGGATCTACCGTTTCAGGGGTTTCGTGGGGCAGGCAGAGGCTATTTCACAGCCTCTGCCTCCTCCTTGGCCTAGAATAAACTGCAATGAAGCGAGGGGGGCCCAGGCAAGTGTGCAGCCTATGGGAGGTCAGTTGTGGGACTTCCACCCTGCCTGGACCTACATCACATCGGACCAGTGGGTCCTACAGTGATCTGGGAAGGCTATGCACTAGAGATCGCCAGACTATTTGCGCCAGCCTTCATTCTCTCCCCCTGCAAGGTGCGTAAAAAGGCACAGGGTGTGCTGCAAACGCTTGAGAGGCTCCTAAGGTTGGAGGTGGTAGTGCCCGTTCCCACAGAGCAATGCAGAGCAGGTCGATACTGCATCTATTTCATAGTCCCAAAGAAAAAGGGTTCCTTTTGCCCTATTCTCGACCTCAAGCAGGTAAAACAGGTGCCTGAGGGTTCCACGTTTTCATATGAGACTCTCAGGTCAGTGATGTTGGCTGTAAGGAAGGGGGAGTTCTTGATCTCTTTAGACCTTACGGAAGCATACCTGCACATTCCCATACATTCAGATCATAGTAACATAGTAACATACATCACCAGTTTCTACACTTTTGGTGCCCATGGGATATTTTCAGTTTCAAGCCTTGCCGTTCGGTCTAGCGATGGCCCCCCGGACTTTCACCAAGATAATGGTTGTGGTGGCAGTGGCCTTATGTCGTGAAGACATACTAGTGCACCCATACTTAGACGATTGGCTCATTCAAGCAAAATCCAAAAAGGAAAGCGCTCAGACCACAGCATGCATGGTTGAATTTTTGAGCAATTTAGGTAGGGTCATCAACATTGCCCAGTGACACTTGGCTCCCTCACAGGACCTTGAGTACTTTGGGGCTCAATTTGACAGCCACAGCGGCCGGGTTTTTCTGCTGCAATGGAGGGTGAAGGTGCTGTGGCTGCCAATTCAGCCATTCCTTCGCATGGCGGAGCCATCAGCATGGCATTACCTTCAACTGCTGGGGATCATGGCGGCAACGATCGATCTGGTCTCATAGACATGAGCCCACATGAGACCATTGCAGAGAGCCGTGCTGCGGTGGTGGTCACATCAGCTACATCCCCTGTCGCGCACATTGGCCTGTCCGAGGCAGGTTCAGGTGACACTCAGATGATGGCTCCATGAGGAGAATTTGGCAGCCAGAGTTCCGTTGGAGTTGCCCTAATGATGGATGCCAGCCTTTCAGGATGGGGAGCCCACTGCGAGGGGCACATTTCTCAAGGGCAGTGGACTGTGGAGGAGCAGACATGGTCTATCAATCGACTAGAGATGAGAGCCGTTTGCTTCGCTGTTTCTCCCACTGCTACACGGAAAGGCGTTTTACGGGTCTTCCCAACAACAACACCATGGTAGCATGCATCATTCGGCAAGGGGGCATAGACAGCGCCATGCTGGAGAGTGAGACAGAGATATTAGCCCACCTGCAGGTGATTTCAGCAGCACACGTGGCCGGCACAGAGAACATCACTGTTCACTACCTCAGTCGAGTGCAATTGGACCCAGGGGAATGACAACTGCACCAGGCAGTCTTCGAGCAGATAGGGCACTAGTGGGGGGTGGCAGTCATGGATCTGATGGTGACGTTTGCATCAGACAAAACAAGTTGGTTCTTCAGCCAATGGAGGGAAAGAATGTCCAAAGACCTGGACGCACTCGTGCAGTGGTGCCCCAGCCAGGACTTCCCTATGTCTTAGAAACATAGAAACATGATGACAGAAAAAGACCACATGGCCTACCTAGTCTGCCCTTCCATATCAACAACTACAACAGTCCACTTTTTACTTTTAGAGATCCTCTGTGTTGGTCCCATGCTTTTTTGAATTCAGTTACTGTCCTCATCTCTACCACCTCCACTGGGAGACTATTCCATGGATCCACTACTCTTTCCGTAAAGAAATATTTCTGCATATCATTCCTGAATCTATCTCCCTTCACCCTCATCCCATGTCCCCTCGTAGCAAAACTTGCTTTCAATTGAAAGAGGCTCTCTCCCTAAACATTTATGCCATGGAGGTATTTAAACATCTCAATCATATCACCTCTATCCCGCCTTTCCTCTAAGGCAGGGGTCACCAACCTCCAGAGGGCCGCGGGCCGCACAGCCGACTACCGGCAGACCCGCGGGCCGCACCCCCCCCGCGCGAAAAAAAAAAACCCCCAAAAAAACCTGCTCATACCTATATTTTATGTCAGCTCCCTCCCTTCTTCTGCAGCCGCGGCTCCCTGCCTCTTAGGTAACCGCGGCTGTGCTTGTAAAATCATCGCGGCTCCGTGCAGCATTGTCCCGCCTCTAAAGGAAGTGGTAAACAACTTCCTTTAGAGGCGGGACAATGCTGCACAGAGCCGCGATGATTTTACAAGCACAGCCGCGGTTACCTAAGTGGCAGGGAGCCGCGGCTGCAGAAGAAGGGAGAGAGCTGACATGAAGGAATCCGTGAGTTTGCCTTGGCGGGCCGCACCGGGGTAGAGTCTCGCGGGCCGCAGGTTGGTGACCCCTGCTCTAAGGTGTACATATTAAGATCCTTAAGTCTGTCCTCATATGCTTTATAATGAAGCCTACTAATCATTTTAGTAGCCACCCTCTGCACCGACTCCATCCTGTTCACATCCTTTTGAAGGTGCGGTCTCCAGAATTGCACACTATACTCCAAATGAGGTTGCACCAAAGACTTATATGGAGGCATTATCACCTTCTTTTTTCTGCTAGCCATTCCTCTCCGTATGCACCCAAGCATCCTTCTAGCTTTTGCCGTCGCCTTTTCTACCTGTTTAGCTACTTTAAGATCATCAGACACAACCACGCCTAGGTCCCGCTGTTCTTTAGTGGACAAAAGTACTTCACCTCCTATACTGTATTGCTCCCTTGGATTGCTGCAGCCCAAATGCATGACCTTACATTTTTTAACATTAAATCCCAGCTGCCAAATTCTAGACCATTCTTAAAGCTTAGCTAGATCCCTCCTCATGTTATCTACACCTTCCTGGGTGTCTACTCTATTGCAGATTTTGGTATCATCCGCAAAGAGGTAAACCTCACCCGACAGCCCTTCCGCTATATCACTAACAAAGATGTTAAAAAGAATCAGACCAAGGACAGATCCCTGGGGCACACCACTGGTAACATCCTTCTCCTCAGAGTGAGCTCCATTTACTTGTACTCTTTGTCGCCTCCCACCCAACCAATTTCTAACCCAAGCAGTAACTTTAGGGTCCATCCCTAGAGTGCTCAGTTTGTTTATAAGTTGCCTGTGAGGAACGGTGTCAAAGGCTTTACTAAAATCTAAATACACCACATCTAGAGCTCTCCCTCGGTCCAACTCCCTGGTCACCCAGTCAAAGAAATCAATCAGATTTGTCTGACAATACCTGCCTCTGGTGAATCCATGCTGCCTCGGATCCTGTAATCCGCTGGACTCCAGAAACCTCACTATTTTTTCTTTCAGCAACGTTTCCAATAATTTACTCACCACCGAAGTTAAACTAACCGGCCTGTAGTTTTCAACCACATCCTTACTTCCGCTTTTGTGTAAAGGCACCACATGAGCCTCTCTCCAGTCCTTTGGTACCACTCCCGACTCCAACGAGGCTTTGAAAAGTTCAGTCAGTGGAGCTGCTAGAACGTCCCCAAGTTCCCTCAGTATTCTAGGGTGTATCCCATCCGGTCCCATCGCTTTGTCTACTTTAAGTTGAGATAGTTTCTCACGAACACAGTCTTCTGAAAATTGTTCAAGATGTCCCTTGCTTCTGTTCCTATTTGTGGGTGTTTTCTGAGGTCCTGCTCCTGGTTCTTCATCTGTGAACACAGAACAAAAATATTTGTTAAGCAATTCTGCTTTATCCTTATCAGCTTCTACATATTCCCCCCCTGCACCCTTGAGTGTGACAATACCACTTTTGCCCTTCCTCTTCTCACTAATATATCTGAAAAATGTCTTATCCCCCCATTTTATTGCATTGGCTATTTCCTCCTCCTTTTGAATCTTTGCCTTCTTGACTACTTTGCTAGCTTCTCTAAGTTTTTCCAAATACAGATGCCTGTCTTCCTCTCTCTGTGTTCTCTTGTATTTCATGAAGGCCTCCCTCTTTTTCTTCACTTTTTCAGCTACATCCTTCGAAAACCATAGCGGTCTCCTTTTCCTTTTGCCTTTATTTACCATTCCCTCTGGGTGAGTGATTCAGAGAGTGGAGGCGTCTATGGTACGCAGACCTCATTTGGCTGAGAGTGGCCAAGTCATGGAGACTTCCAAGCAGGCCAGATCTGCTGGTTCAGGGTCCAGTCTTAATGCCCCAGGTGGATCAGTTTTCGCTTATGGCATGGCTCTTGAAAGGGCTAGGTTAAGAAAGCAATGTTATTCTGTTCAAGTAATCTCCAAGCTTCTTAGAGCCAGAAAGAAGTCCACGTCCTTGTCCTACATTCAAGTGTGGAGGATTTTTGAAGGCTGGTGCACTGAGAACAGCTGCAGGCCACTGTCAGCATCTGTTCTGAAAACATTGGAGTTCTTTCAGGCAGGGCACAATAAAGGGTTGGCCTGTGTCTCTCTGAGCATGCAAGTGGCTGTGTTGGCATATTGTCGCGGCAGGATCCAGGGGATCTCATTGGGAATACATCTGGATATGGTTCATTTCCTGAGGGCTGTTAGGCAACTCTGACCACCCAGGAGGGCGCTGGTATCAGCTTGGGATCTTAGTTTTTGGCGCTGAAACG
The DNA here is from genome assembly GCA_033557465.1 of Ichthyophis bannanicus. NCBI lineage: Eukaryota > Metazoa > Chordata > Amphibia > Gymnophiona > Ichthyophiidae > Ichthyophis > Ichthyophis bannanicus. The sequence goes on along the minus strand of CM066032.1, from coordinate 195,005,105 downwards.
AGAGCCCTTTGAGCCATTAGTGGCATGCACCCTGAAGGATTTGACTTTGACGATGGTGTTTTTTGTGGCAATCTGTTCTTCCAGGAGAATCTCTGAGCTTTCGTGTTGAGCTTTTCTGTCCTTCTCCATGGAGAAGGTGGTCCTGCAGATGGTGCCCTCTTTCTTACCAAAGGTGGTGTCATTGATTCATCTAAATCAGCCAATCACTCTTCCAGTGTTGTCAGGACTGGCTGAGGAATTAGCAGACCCACAGTTGTGTCTCCTCAATGTCATGCGGTCGTTGAGAAGGTATCTGAAGAGAACAGCTTTGTTTCAGAAGTCAGATCGGCTATTCATCTTGTTCAGAGGGCCGCGTAAGGGAGAGGCGGTGGCAAAATCCTCCATTTTGAGGTGGATTAAAGAAGCAATCACATTAGCCTATCTGTTGTGGGGAAAAGGGGACCCTCAGGGCCAGTGGGCTCATTCTATCAGGACACAGGCTGCCTCTTGGGCAGAATGTAGTTGGTTCCACTGGGGGACATCTGCTGGGCGGCCACCTGTTCTTCCCTGCATACATTTGGGAAGCAAAGTTCAGTTCACCAGTGCTCCAGGCCAGGCTCGCAGGTCCCTCCCATGGATAGGTGGCTCTGTTACTTCCCTGAGGTACAGGACTGGACTGGAGGGACGATAAGGAAGGAGAAATTAGGCCTTACCTGCTAACTGGCTTTCCTTGAGGAACTCCAGTCCAGTCCTGGAACCCTCCCATCTGTAATCTTCGCGTGGTGCATGCGACCCTGGGCCTGAAGAATCTCAGCTAAAATGGAAGCCAGGGGCAGATGAAGCAACACCACATTATTGAACCAGAAGACACACAGGTTCCTGTGTTTGTTTCTTGGTAAGAAGCCTGTCCCATCCTTCAGGGGGGGTGGCAAGTGGCGTGTTGGACAGGTAAGCTCCCTTTGTTGGAAGGCTACTGTGTTCAGGGTGGGGCCAGGAGGGGGCTTCCTGGAAGGGGGGAGTTACCGAGGGGAACACCTTATCATTTTTGTTAAGGTTGTTACTTTGGTTATTGACTTATTATTGACTTATTATTTGTTGCTCCTGTGAGTCTGCTTTGTCAATAGGTTACTGGGGCTGCTGGATGGAGCCAGCTGCTTAAGTATCCTGGTGTCATTAAAACATGACATGCTCAGTCTCCAAGCTGCTGGAGCAGTTGACTACCCTGATGCGCGGGACTGGACTGGAGTTCCTCAAGGACAGCCAATTAGCAGGTAAGGCCCAATTTCACCTTCTCAAGCATTAAATCATTCTTGTTATTTTGTAGATCTTTTCTCATGTTGTCTACTTCCTTGTGTCATCTGCCAAAAGGTAAACGTTTGCTTTTAACCCTTTGGCAATATCACCCAAAAGACACTGGACAGTAGCACTCTCAGGATCAATTCCTGAGGCACTCCACTACTCACCCTCCTACTTTCTTCAGAGTGAGTTCCATTTATCACTATCCTCTGTAGTCTATCAGTCAACCAGTTATGATCTAACTCACCATCTTAGGATCCATACACTGATTGCTCAGTATATTTACATGCCTCCTATGAGGAACAGTATCAATGGCTTTGCTGAAATATAAGTTGATCACATCCATTGCATCCCCTTGACTTAGTTCTCTGGTCGCCCAGTTAAAGAAATCAATCAGATTTGTTTGGCATGATCTTCCTTTGGTAAAGCCATGTTCCCTTGGTTCTTGCAACCCGTAGGCTCCCAGAAAACCTAATATCCTTTCTTTCAACAGCATCTCCATCACATTTCCCACCACCAAGCTAACACTTACTGGCCTGTAGTTTGCCACCTTTTCTCTGTTGTCACATCTGTGAAGAGGGACCACACTACCCCTTCTCCAATCCCACAGTACCTCCCTGGTCTCTGGGGATCTACTAAACACATCTTTTAAAGGTCCTGCCAAAGCCTTCCTGAGCTCCTTCCGTATCCTGGGATGTATCTGATCCGGTCTCATGGAGAGTGTTACTGTCCAGTGTCTTTGTGGGTTCAAATCCCAATAGAGGACAGCAACCTTGGGCCGGAAGGATGGGGTTTCTAGTCCCACAGGTGCTCCTTGTGGTCTTGGGCAAGCCACTTAACCCTCCATAGCCCATGTTCCCTGTAAAATAGTTATCTCCAAGTTATAATGCTCTGTTCAATGTAATTTTAGTTTGTTCAATGTAAAACCGCACTGATGCAGAATAGCGCGGTATATAAGAGAATGTAAATAAAATAAATAAATAAATAAATAAATTTGTCGACTTTCAGCTTTGCAAGTTCTTCATAAATACTGTATCTTCTTCCATAAATGGTGTTACTTTTACTCTGTTCCCCTTATTTCATTTGTCAGTCATGTGTGGTCCATCTCCAGGATTTTCTTTTGTGTGCTTTCAATAAATCAGTCCTCAGCATCTTTGAGTCTTGAAATGACACCTCTGGCCTTCCTCCTCATTATACCTGAAAAATGTCTTGACACCTCGCTTCACATCTCTAGCCATTTTTAATTTTGTGTGCGCTTTTGCCATCCTGATTTCTCTCTTTGCCTCTTTCAACTTTATCTGATGTTTTTTTTTCTGTGTTCCTCTTTTTGTGATCTTCTGAAAATTGTGAACGCTGCCATGTTTGCCTTTATTTTTGCAGCCACTTCTTTGGAGAACCATATTGGTTTCCTTTTCCTCTTTTTTATATACTTTCCTTACATATACATCTGTTCCCCCTTTCAGTTTAGCCCACTGTCTTTTCAATTCCCTTATCTCCTCCTACCCTGCCACTTCCTCCTTCAGGTACTTTCTCATTTTACTGAAGTCAGCATTTTTGAAATCTAGGTCTTTGAGTTCGCTGCAAATGGACTTTGCATTAGCTTTTACCTCAAACCATACCATGCAGTAATCATTGCTGCTCAAGTGGGCACTTACCCAGACATTAGACACTTTGAGGCATATTCCAAATGAGAGGTCTGAGTGCAACCTGGGACATCAAAGCCAGAACATCTGAAAAGAAAGGCAGCCACATGCAAGTTCAGGCACAATTCCAGAAACATGGACGTGCTTGATATGCAGGTGTATCAAATGTCTATATAGATGTCTCCAGGAGAACATTTCAGAATCAAAATGTCTAATAGCATAATGGTCAGAGTAGTGGTTTAAGAACTGGGTAGCCAAGATTCAACTCTCAGTGTGGGATTTTGTAATCTAAAGTTAGTCACTTAATTCTCCATCTTCTCTGGATGTTTTAAGGTGAAAACAAACACTTTCATAATACCTATTTGTGCCTGGGAAGCAGGAATAAACATGCATGTGCCTGCAGATGGCTCTGCTGCTTCTGGAATCGAAGGGGAACATGTAAGTCTATTTCCCCTTCCCAGACATCCCTCCACCACACCCCTATGTCTACTTGAAAGTTCCTGTACTGGAGACTTCTGCAAATGGGAATTGTGGAATGGTTATGGAGACATGTCTGTGATTTTTCCACATCCACGTGCATGACTGCAGACACCCAAACCATGACTAAATCTTTTAGAACAGTGGTTCTCAACCTTTTTTGTATCGCGACCCCTTTTACCATTGGTCAACTTGTGATGACCCCCAATGATAAAATCAAATGCGTTTCTCTTCCTTTACCGTTAACGCATTGTCGCTGTAATCATTTGTTGAATTATTAATATATTATAGGCCTTTTCAATATGTTTTTATTTAAAAATTTACTTATTTAAACCACAATAATTAATCACAAGTAACAATATTTGATTGCAAAATTATGAAGATTTTGTAGTCAAATCACTAATATGAAATAAAATTATTTTTTCTACCTTTGTTGTCTGACCAATTTATTCTCTGATCATGCTGGACCCGATCTGAGGCTTCTGCTTTCCTGTCTTCTCTTAGCTCTCTTTCTGTGGTCTATGGTCCATCTGCCATGTCTTATCTCTTCTTTTGTTTTCTTCACTTCTTTCCATCAGCGTATTTCCAGTCCCCTTCAAGTCCAAATACCATGGCAGCCCCTCTCAGCATCTACTCCCTTCCAGTCCCATTCTCCCATCCCCTTGCATCAGCCCATTTGTAGCCCTAGCCCCCAGTTTTCTTCCAAGGCCAGCAGCTATATCCTCCCCTCCCCACCATCAGCCCATTTCCAGTTGAAGCCCCCCCAATCAGCTCACTTCCAGTGCTAGTCCCCCCTCAACCCCATTACCAGTGCTAGGCTCCCCTAATCAGTCCATTACAAGTCCTACCCCCCCCATCAGCCCATTTCCAGTTGAAGCCTCCCCAAGCAGCTCACTTACTGTGCTAGTCCCCCCTCAACCCCAATACCAGTGCTAGGCTCCCCTAATCAGCCCATTACCATCAGTCCATTACCAGTCCTAACCTCCCCGATCAGCTCATTTACAATGCTAGCCCCCCATGAGTCCATTACCAGTCCTACCCCCCCCCCCATTGATCACTCCATTCCAGGTCCTAGCCTTCCCTAATCAATCCATTACCAGTCCTAGCCCCCCCATCTGCCCATTACCAGTGCTAGCCCCCCCATCAGCACATTATAATCCTAACCCACACTGTCTCTCCCCTCTGTCCAGCATTTATCCCCTGTCTGTCCAGCATGTCTTCCTGTCTCTCCCCTTTGTCCATGTCAGCCCCCTCCCTCCCTCCCTCCCTCCATGTCAGCCCCCTCTGTCCATGTCAGCCCCCTCCCTCCCTCCCTCCATTCATCCATCCATCCATGTCAGCTCCACCTCTATCCGTGTCAGCCCCCTCCCTCCATGTCAGCCCCCCTCCATCCATGTCAGCCCTCCCTCCCTCCCTCCATCCATCCATCCCTCCATCTCAGCCCCCTCCCTCCTCCATGTCAGCCCCCTCCCTCCCCCATGTCAGCCCCATTGCAGGTTCCCTGCCCCCTCCTCCCCTCTCCCTATGTCTGCCTGCTACTGCCCTGTTCTTCTGCAGCCGCGGTTCCCTGAATCTTAGGGAACCACGGCTGTGCCGGTAAAGCTGTTGCAAAGCCTTCCTGTCTCCTGTTTACCATTTCCTTTGGAGGCACGACAATGCTGCACGGAGCACATCGAGAGACGAGAAGGCTCCGCAATGTTTTCACAGGCACAGTTGCGGTTCCCTAAGAGGCAGGGAGCCACGGCTGCAGAAGAAGGGAGGCGGTGAGTTTGCTGCTGCCGAGAAGCGGACTTGGCAGCGGCAGCAACTTGTGCGCTTTTTTATTTTTTTAACTTATTGGAGTGAGGCGACCCCTGCTAAATCCTGTGGCGACCCCCGTGGGGGTCACGACCCCCAGGTTGAGAACCGCTGTTTTAGAATGACCCTCATTATATTTGCTAGTGAGCATCAGATCCAGCACAAACCTTTCCTTGGTGGATTCCTTTATTAGTTGCCTGAGCAAAGCCTCTTGGGCATCTATGATCTTTCTCCTTCTTTCCGTATTTGCAGATGGGATACTCCCATCGACATCTGGCAGATTAAAGTCCCCCAATATCATTTCCTTGTTCTTTTCTACTACTTTTGCAATAGTATTTATCAAGTCTCTGTCTATTTCCTCCATTTAAGTTAGAGGTCTGTAGACTACACCAGTGTAGATGGTAGCACCATCTCCTCTTTCCATACCAATCCACAATGCTTCTTCTTTTCCCCACGTCCCCTGCATTTCAGCTGCTTTAATACTGTTTTTTGACATACTGTAGAGGGCTTCTCCTCTTCCCTTCCTGCCTTCTCTATCCCTGTTAAATAGATTGTAACCAGATATGGTAGATATCCCATTCATTAAACTCATTAAACCATTTTTCGATAATGGCCACAATGTCCAAGTCTATTTCCACCATCAGGGCTTCCAGGTCAGGAACTTTATTACCTAGACTTTGAGCATTTGTGCTCATTATCTTCCAGCAGATTTTGGTAGGCTTGCATATATTTTGCATGACTCCTGACTCCTCTTCCCCTTTGTTATTGATAGATGAGTTAATATTATGACTCTTTCTATTTTTACCATTACTGTAATACTTTGGCAGGGGGTGACATTCTGAACAAGTTTTCCATCCATCACCCTCTTTTGCTAGGTGATTCACATATGTTGATGATATGTTATCATTGTGTAGTTCCCTATAAATTTACCTCCTAACTTATGAGGGAGGGAAGATTGGAATGAGAATGTGCTTTATAGTTCAGTGTATGTGTATTTCATTTATTTAACATTTCTTATATGCTGCCTTTCATCAAGATGGTTTATATTGAACAAACTGAAGTTACATTGAACAGGGCATTATAACTTGGAGATAACCATTTTACAGGAAACATGGGCAATAGAGGGTTAGGTGGCTTGCCCAAGACCACAAGGAGCACCTGTGGAACTAGAAACCCCAGTCCTTCTGGCCCAAGGTTGCTGTCCTCTAGTGGGATTTGAACCCCTGACCTTCTGGCCTGAGGTTCCTTGCCCCAACCACTAGGCCACTCCTCCCTCCTCAAGTAGTCAGCATGTGTTAATTGTTAACATGTAAGATAATGAGTTGCACTTAATGCCACTTAAGTAGGTGTTTCTCTTCATTAATCAAATGACATGTTGAGAACACACTCTTGCTTACCTGGGTTGTAACAAATATAAAAAGGAAGCATTGGGAGCAGAGCAAGTTGGTTGAGTGCTGAAAGTGCTGACAAGTGGTAGCTAGGCAAGTTGAGGCCACAAACCAGAATTGAAGAAAGCTAGTTTTAGGAGCATGGGGCTATTCATTGATGTGACATTGTAGGGTATCCTTGGGGGCCATGGTTGACAATTCTAGAGCCAACTGGTGCATCATTACTGCTGCATCTGCAGCACTTCCCAAAACTGTAAGTTGGTCCAAAGGACTGTAGTGATTGCAATGGTAGTGGAGAGATGTCAAGATGAAGTAGGCTACTCCAATAAGGCTGAAGATCTGCATGACTGGGAGGTGGGCTGCCAGGCCTGCATAACATAACTGGCATCGGCGAGGGGACAGATCAGTAAGCAGAGCATCTGGCAGTGAGTAACAGGATTAATAACAGTGCAGGGAAGGGCAGCCTTTGCAGTTAATTTTGGCCATTAACCCATTGTAACTGCAAAGTCTTACTGCCTTTCATTAAATACGGTCTTCTTGCTGTTAATATATATTACAAATTGACAGCACTGTAGGGTGTTTTGTTTTTCTCATTGGTCCTTGTCATTCTTCTCTCGCCTGATAACCTGCCTGAGCATCTCAGGGGGCACTCTTGCCTGAAGGCAGCCTCAGTGCCCATCATTCACTGATAGCCTTACTTTACACGCTGACTTATGGAGCTGGCCTAATAGCACCATAATTTTAACCCTCAAATGATTCATGTTAAAAAGTCACCAGATCGGTTACTGTGTGGGCAACAATCAAACAACAAATATGGATAAGTTCATGATTACTCATAAAAAATTGTAAGCTGATTATTGCCCTCTCTGAGGGTAAGAGGATCTGTGTATTCACAACATATATACATTTATCAGTTGGAAACAATGGACAGAGTCAGACTTGGGAGGGAAATTGCATGCAGAGATTACATAACGAATCTCCAAATATAATTTCTGTCATGCATTTTTTGTGCCATTTCTCATGCAGGTACAAAGGTTTGAAGATATTGTACATCATAGTTATGATCTGCCACCAGCAACATTTTCAAAGGGAAACACCCTGAGGATTTTCCAATTGAAAATAAGCAAGTAGTAAGGTAAGAATAATCAAATGTGAGTATTGCGGAAGAATTTCTCTTCCATTTTAAGAGGAGAAATAAGGCAGGAAAAACTCCATTTTCAGTTACGCCATTTTTATGTTCATTGAGTGAATTAGACACTGAGCTGTGAGGGTCAAATCTGGAAAACATCCCATGCTCTGGTTCTCAGCATCCGTTTGGAGATAAATCTGGCTCTTAATTAAGGCTGACAATTAGACTGTACAGTTAATATTTTTACAGCTGTTTTATTAATAACACATACAGAGAATCCAGCCAGGATTTGTTGGAGACACCTCAGGAAAACGGATAATGTAAATAGCAGATGAATGTGGAGTGTTCTTTCAGATATGTATAAAGATATTCCCATCAGGCTCTTTCACCCAAAATCTTAGAAAAATTTATGGTGTGAAAATCTGTAGCAAGTTTGTCAAATAAATATATTACATACTAGGTTTGAAAAAAAATGCAGCTGAGAGAAATTCAGACTAAATCTTTTCCTGGTTTTAAATCCCGGCATCCCTCAAAATCATACATTGCCAGATCCATCTCTAGAAGCATGTAAATGCCGATGCAGGTATTGACACCTGCTCTGAAGTAGACATAAATGTGTGCATGTTCTAAATGACTGTATTCAAGAGCTAGACCGTGAAGCTCTAATTGCAATTTAGACATCCTAAAATAGATACACAGATGTCCAAATCATGGAGATGTCCCCAAAACCATTTTATGAAAAGGCTCCAAAGATGTCCCCTTGCTGGGGACATTTATCCTGCAGAAGGATGTGGAGGTGGGCATATCTGGGGCATTCTGGAGACCTTAGACATGCATGTCCAGTTTCAAAAATGGCTGGCACATCTCCACCCCTGTCCAAGTCTACCTGCTCAGGGGCACAAATAGACATCCGAGAAATGCTAGCTTCCCCAGAAAAACAGTTGGAGAGTAACATAGTAAAATAGGGCCTGAATTTCAGTTGGGCGGTGTTTTGCACTGCATTGGCGCATAGCCCGCCCACCTCCCGCCTAGCCTGGATTTTCCATGCCGGGGTCATATGTGGTTACAAAATCAAAAATCTGGGTGTTGCTGCACAGTCAGGTAGCTGCAGGAGCTACCCGTGTAGCACCAATTTTCAATGCTACATGGTTAGCCTAGCGCCTTAAAGATAGGTGAGGTTTTCCCGTGCCTATCTTTAAGGCACAGATCGCTAATCGTGCACCATCAAAAATCGGTGCTACATGGGTAGTGCCATGGCCTGCCTCTGCTCCATCCTGGAACACCACAACACACCCCGATGCTATGCATATAGCATCTGGGCACGTTAGGGACATATCCGGGATTTTTGAAGGGCACTACCCGTGTAGGTGCCCTTCGAAAATCCCTGATAAGGCCTTTACATGGGTAACTAGGAAAGTTATCTGTGTAAAGGCCTTCAAAAATAAGGCCCATAGTAAATTACAGCACATGAAGACCAGCATGGCCCATCTAGTCTGCACAGCAAGGTGGGTAGAGTTGTAGAGCAGCATCTGTCTTCCTGTGCAGGTTACTCCCCCGCCACACCTTTGATTAATGTTGTTCCTGCCACTCCAGGCAGCTTGCCCCTCTCTATTTATGAAGTTATTTATGTTTGCCTTGATTTCCACCCTCTTGCTATGTAGTGATCCTCTGTGTTTGTCCCATGCCTTTTTGAATCTATCATTGTTTTTACTCCCACCACCTCCTTTGGGAGGACATTCCAGGCATCCACCCCCTTTTCTGTGTAAAAAGTATTTCTTCATCTTGCTTTTAAGTTTTTTCCTTTCAGCTTCATTTCATGTCCTTTAGTTCTACAGCTTCCCCCATCTTTGGAAATGCTTTGTTTGTTTATTAATATCCAAAAACAGCAAAAGGACAAAGTGGCACTAACATTGGCTGGAAGAACCCAAGGCACTAGAAGAGGGGAAACAGTAACAGCATTGACATGAAGATCCCAAAGCCCTGGGAGAGAGTGAAATCAGCACCAGTATTGTGATGCAAACTTCAAGGCACCAAGAAAGAGTGGCACCGACATTACCATGGAGAACCTAAGGCATAGGGATAGGGGCAAAGCAGAACCAACACTGGCATGGAATCCTCAAAGTACCAGGAGAGGGACAAAGTGACATCAATATTGGCAGGAAGACCCTAAGGTTCTGAGAGAGGGGTAAAGCTGCACCAGCAGTTACATGAAGATCCAATGGAACTGGGAGAGAGATAAATCGGCACCAAAATTACCATGGAGGTTTCAAGGCATTGAAAGAGTATGGCAATAATATTGACATGAAAACCTCAAAGCAATGAGGATGAAAAACTTGGGTATTGGTGTGGACTAGATAAAAGTTAGCACCTAAGATTTGGCCATACACGTAATGATTCAGTGTGCTGGCAGCATTTTAAGTTCTATCAATACTCAAGATCTTCTGAAGTACTCAGGTGCACAAAATTTGTTTGCTTGTTGTTGTTGTTGTTAAGTGCCGTCGAGTCGGAGTCGACTCATGGTGACCCTCTGGATAGCTATCCTAAATTGTGTTCGGTCTTCAGTCAGGCAGCTCATTGTTGACAGACTGGTACCCGTAGCTGCTGTTATTGTATTGATCCATCTCATTGCTGGCCTTCCTCTTTTGTGTTGACCTTCTATCTTGCCAAGCATGATGTCTTTCTCTAATGATCTCTCTCTTCGCATGATGTGTCCAAAGTATGAAAGTCGAAGTCTTGTCATCTGAGCTTCTAAAGAAAGCTTAGGTTTGATGTCCTCTAGTGTTGTTGTTAAGTGCCGTCGAGTCGGAATCGACTCATGGCGACCCTCTGGATAGCTATCCTAAATTGTGTTCGTTCTTCAGTCAGGCGGCTCATTGTTGACAGACTGGTACCCGTAGCTGCTGTTATTGTATCAACCCATCTCATTGCTGGCCTTCCTCTTTTGCATTGACCTTCTATCTTGCCAAGCATGATGTCTTTCTCTAGTGATCTCTCTCTTCGCATGATGTGTCCAAAGTATGAAAGTTGAAGTCTTGTCATCTGAGCTTCTAAAGAAAGCTTAGGTTTGATCTCCTCTAGTACCGACTGGTTTGTTCTTCGGGCAGTCCATGGTATACACAGTATTCGCCGCCAGCACCATAATTCAAAGGCATCAATTTTCTTCCTGTCTGTCTTTTTCACTGTCCAGCTTTCACATCCATATGATGTTATTGAAAATACCATGTCCTGAACAAGTCGAATCTTTGTATGGAGAGAGACATCTCTGCTCTTGAGAATCCTATCTAGGTCTTTCATAGCCATTCTGCCAAGAGCAATGCGTCGTCTGATTTCTTGACTGCTTGTCGCTTCTTTATTGATAGTTGATCCAAGAAGGTTAAAGTTGTTCACAATTTCAATTTCTTCTCCTTCAACGATGAACCTGTTGATTATGCCAGTTGTCATGATCTTTGTCTTCTTTACATTAAGGTGCAGGCCCATTTTGAGACTATGTTCTTTGATTGTGAGAAGCAAATGTTTCAGATCATCTTCACTTTCAGCCACTAATGTAGTATCATCAGCATAGCGAAGGTTGTTGATGAGTCTTCCACCAATCTTCACACCTCTGTTGTCTTCATACAATCCTGCTTCTCTGATGATTTGTTCTGCATATAAATTAAACAGGTAGGGGGAAAGTATGCAGCCTTGTCTTACACCTTTGCTTATTTTAAGCCATTCTGTTTCTCCTTGTTCCGTTTGAACTGTTGCTTCTTGATCAATGTACAGATTGTGCAAGAGAACGATCAGGTGTTCTGGTATACCCATGCTTCTTAATGTAGCCCAGAGTTTCTCATGGTTTACACAGTCAAAAGCCTTGCTATAGTCGATAAAGCACAAATAGATATCCTTTTGGTGTTCTTTAGTCTTTTCATGGATCCATCTCACATCCGCAATGATGTCTCTCGTTCCTCGCCCTTTCCTGAACCCTGCTTGCACTTCAGGTAGTCTCTTTTGAATAATCTTCAGTAGAATCTTGCTGGCATGTGGGATCAGAGCAATTGTGTGATAATTTCCACAGTCAGTTGGATCACCTTTCTTTAGTATTGGTATAAACACAGATCTTTTCCAGTCAGTTGGCCATGATATTGTCTTCCATATTTCTTGGCAGAGCCTTGTAAGTATGGTAACAGCTGCATCAGATTGCTGCAATACTTCTATGGGAATGCTATCAATGCCTGGTGCTTTGTTCTTTGATAAGGCTTTCAATGCTGCTTCAACTTCTTCTTTCATCACCAATGGTTCCCGATTATAAGGTACAGGTTGAAATGGCTGTTGGTCCACTTGATCTTTATCATATAAAAACTCTGTATATTCCTTCCACCTTTTCTTGATCTTCTCAGCATCATTCAACATAGAACCTTGAACATCTTGTAACATTCCAATTCGAGGTTGGAACATTTTCTTTAACTCTCGTAGTGCTGTAGCAAAGTGCAGTCAATGAATAAGTCCAGGAGTCAATTGACAAGGTCCAAGTCAGTTTATTGTGCACAAGGCCCAGTCAGTCAAAGCATCAAAAGGTACTGTGTGAAAGTTTATACAGAGACATAACTTTTTATACCTCTTTTTCAGTTTGATACATGAGAACTTTCTATTGGTTCTAGCTCGATACATACAAACTTCTCATTGGTTATACATTCCCTTCATTTGTCCAATCAGCAATCCCTCCGGAGCCTAGCAACCGGCCCCCTCCTTTAGGATTGCTTGAACAATGGTACAGTTCTAGATCTCGTTACTTTTCTACTGCAAGATTAACTTTGGCTTCTGGAATGCATATACTGTTACTTTTCTGTTCTTTCACATACAAGAGAACAATAGAAGACTTATGCATTCATGAACACTTCTTATTAAGCATTTTAAAACAGCTTTCTTATTTTCCACAGATTTTTGGTTCTCTGTTAGCTATAATGGGGGTTAGGATCCAGGCCTAATTTACAGGCCTTTCATAGTAGCAGGCCATGCTAGGCCATAGCCTACCTCATTCCCCCCTTTGATTATTCTCACCCACAAGTGAGAATTAAATCAATCATTAGTTAATTAACACATTATACTGGTGTAACAGCATCAGCATTATGGGGTATAGGGTGATATCGCCACATAGCTAATACTTTCGTAGCTGCCTTCCGCTCGATAGTGTTATCAAGTGATGATGTTATCATGCGTAAGCAAAGGGGTAGGAGACAAGGGAGCAATAAGCACATGGCTAATATGAATAAGACAATCAACATAAGAGATTTCAGACCACCAATCCAAGAAAACAATGACCCAAACCACCCATCCATCTTTAAACTGTGCCATGTCTGGACAGGCACAAATGTCTGCTCTCTCATCTGGTTGGCTAAATCTTCAACTACATGCCCATTATTATCAATTGTAAACAACAATTACTTAGATTCAGTTTCCCACATACTCCACCTTCAGCTGCTAACAAATAATCTAGAGCTAAACGATTTTGATAAATGGCTGTACGCATTTGTGTACTTTGCTTCGCTAGAAGGGTTAGTGCTTTACTAGTTTCATTGGTTATTATTTCAACAACAGCTTGCAAACATATTATTCGATTAATCATATAAACAGGGGTACGATATCCCCAAGTCCCATCCTGCTCCCAAGTAGCAGGTCCATAGTATGCGATGATTCTTTCCGGTGGCCATTCTTCACCATCCCATTTGTCCCATTGGCCTATTTTCAAGACCTCCTTCAGCTGTCGACTTCTGTACACAGGATATCCCAGCTGTTCTCCCTGGGATGTAGGCAGAAGGAAAAAGGAAGGTCGTATGGTTCCCAATACACATGCGCCTCCCCAGTGATGAGGAAGTCTAGCATATGCTTGGGTTCCGCAAATCCAGTACAGTCCAGGTGGTGCTTGCCAAGAATTATATGCTGCTAAGTTAGTCCAGATACTGGCAAGTTTGGAGAACTGAACTAGAGGATTGGAAGGTTCAGTAGTGTTGACGCCGGACCACCAAGATATCTTCTTAGTGGTACTATTGTAGAACTTCTGATTTAGACAGACCTGCTGCCCCACTTCCATATTAAACATTGATCCATAGCGAGAAAAACATAAGTTACCCACAATGGAGTGAGCCAATACCCATTCACTTGTGGTATTGTGTATATTAGTCTGATTATATGGAACAGGATAGTTCAGTTCTTGTGCCTCCCAAGGCCATTGGTCTCCCATTGTTGTTCCTACACAAAACAAACAGTCCGTAACATGGAGACTAGATGCGACTGCTCCTGTTAATTCAAGAAATAAGTTCTGGGAGGCAGGAGGAATTTCAAACTCTGATTTCATGGCTTCATAGAAAGAATGATGTATACGATAGGGTGAGGATACATGGGTGTTGGTATTTAATCGCAGATATAAAATAGTCCCAGGATCTACACCTCCTCCTGCAATACGCAACCCAAACTCGTATCCTTGCTTGCTGTGGCTGGGGTTGGCTATGAAGAGTTGGAGAGGATTACAGGTTCCTTTCTGACATTTCTTTGGCTCTGACAGTCTAATCTTTGTTAAACTACCTTTTCGATGATCTCCATCTCGTCCCGTTGGTGCATTCTTCCAGGTAGCAAAATATACACATTCCCATTTTGGGCAGAAGTAATCATGTCTAGATGAAGTGGTGTAGATGGTGGCTGCTGTACTCTTTCCAGTACATTTTCCCCATCCATAGGCTCCTTCTGGACACATGTATTTATCATCATAATAGTATGCTCGCTCCCATGACCCACATCTGTGGTAAGCATTTCTGTTGATTGCATCGCAAGCATCAAAGTTTTGTGGGGTTGGTGAGAGGTTTTGTTATATTCAGATGGCTCCATCTTCATCATTCCAGCGTATCTCAAATGTATAGTAGGATGGATTCTGTCGAGGGTTGTAACAAGTCTTACTTTTCCCCTTTGTGCAAATATTCAATTCAGTGCCATTATAAATACACCGGCTGACTGTACCAGTGCAAGTATAGTAGGAATGATAGAGCAAAGTCTGAGTAATCTTTTGTCCAGTTCAGGGGGTGGTTATACAAGCTGCACAAGGGGGTAGAGCAAAAGTCTTTTCCAAGATTCCCAGGATCACCACTCCCACAAAGCAATAGTGGAAGAGCATGGTGATTTCAGTCTCTGGAAATTAACTAGAAAGTTGAGGATAATGATCTGTGTTGAGCTTTCTTCTGTTTCTGCTGCGATGGTCACTTTCACGTGACGTAAGTAGATTCTGAAGACTCTTTACAAAGCTGGCTGTCTCCGCAAGGTAAGTCGCAATGGAGTCTTGGGATCATTCACTGACGTCCATTGATCAGGATCAGGAGCAGCTGCTGGCTTCACTCGACTGTGGTGGATCCAGGGTTCGAATTCTGCAACTTTCACTGCGGTGGGGGTTGACAGGATGATGACATAAGGTCCCTTCCAATGCGGCGCCAGTGGGGTTTTTCTCCACTCTTTCACCCACACAGATGTTCCTGGCTTGAAGGGATGAAGAGGTTCGGTCAGGTTGATGGGCAGTCGGTCCTGCACCCACGTTTGAAGTTTTTGCAAAACAGAACCTAAAGCTAATAGTTCTTGTCTAGTTATTTCAGATCCTATCTGTCTCATGTCTCCCTTTATTCCCTGCACTATGGGTGGAGGTCGCCCATACAAAATCTCAAAAGGGGAGACTCCTAAGGATCTGGTGGGAGCTGAACGTATCCTAAGAAGGGCTATGGGTAAAACCTGGAGCCACTTCAAGTGTGTTTCTTGGCAAAGCTTGGATAACTGAGCTTTCAGGGTTCTATTCATGCGTTCTACTTTCCCTGAGCTCTGGGGTCTGTAAGCAGTGTGTAATTTCCATTTTATTTGCAAAGCTTGAGCTAACTGTTGGGTCACTTGGGATACAAATGATGGACCATTATCTGACCCTATAGTTGATGGTATTCCAAATCGGGGAATGATCTCATGGAGCAATACCCTAGTGACTTCTCGGGCTTTCTCAGTTCGGGTGGGATAGGCTTCTACCCACTCTGAAAATGTGCAGACTAACACTAACATATAGTGATATCCATTTGCACCGGGCATTTCAGCAAAGTCTATCTGTATATCACTCATGGGGGTCACCCCTACTGACTGAATTCTTGGGGGTGGAACAGGACCTTGCTTGGCGTTATTCTTGGCACATGTCAAGCATTGCTGTGCCACTGAGGCAGTCAAGGATCCTAGCAATGAAATACAGAAATGGGGTCTTAGGGCTTTCTCCATGGCTGTTTTCCCATAATGAGTGGCTTGATGAAAAGCTTGGACAAAGGCTGGCCCTAGTGCTTCAGGGATAACTGTAGGACCTTGAGGTGGACTACCTTCTGGAGGTGGTAGCACTATCCAACCTTGTTCTGTTAAGACTCCTCCTTCCTTTTCACAATAATAGTCTAACTCTCGTGTAGTATATCGGGGTGCCCAGGAACTAAGGGGCACAGGGAATAGGGCTGCTTGCATTACAGTATCTTGGGTCCTTACTTGTCCTGTGGTGGCTGCCTTTCGGGCTGTGGCATCTGCAAATCTATTCCCTTGTGCAACTTCTCCTGCTCCTGCCTGATGACCTCAGCAGTGCATGACTGCCACTTGCTTGGGGGCCCACACAGCATCTAATAACATCAATATCTCGGGCCCATACCTAATGTCCTTACCCCCTGAGGTGATTAACCCTCGCTCTTTATACAAGGCTCCATGTGCGTGCAAAGTAGTGAAAGCATATTTGGAATCTGTGTACACATTTATGCGGAGTCCTTCTCCTAATGTCAAGGCTCTGGTGAGGGCTATCAATTCAGCTTTCTGTGCAGAAGTTCCAGGGGTCAGGGCTGAGGACTCAACTACCAGATCTAGGGTCACCACTGCATATCCAGCACAACGATGTCCATTGATGACCAGACTGCTTCCATCTACAAAGAAAGTCCATTCTGGGTCCTCTAGAGGGACATCGGTCATATCAGGGCAACTTGAAAATACAGTGTCCATGGTTTCTAAGCAATTATGATCAGGTGGCCCAGGACCAATTGGAAACAATGTAGCAGGATTTAGAGCTTGACTAACTTTCAACTGTATCCGAGGGTTTTCACACAACATGCTTTGATACTTTAACATTCGTGCATTGGTTAGCCAGAAGTTTCCTTTGTGTTCCATGAGAGTCAGAACAGAGTGTGGCACAGTGACTTGAAGAGTTTGTCCTAGTGTGAGTTTGTCTGCTTCGCCCACTAGGAGGGCTGTTGCTGCAACAGCTCTCAGACAAGGGGGCCATCCTTTTGCAACTACATCCAATTGTTTTGACAGATAAGCTACTGGTCGTTGCCAGGATCCAAGAGATTGGGTCAATACTCCCAATGGGTTTCCTGTGACTCATGGACAAAAAGATGGAAAGGCTTCTGAACATCTGGAAGACCTAACGCTGGAGATGACATCAGGGCCTTTTTCAAAGTTTGGAATGCTACATCTTCTTCAGGTCCCCAATCTAGTGGGGATTTTTCCATTCCTCTGGTGACTTGGTATAGTGGTTTTGCAATCAGGGCAAAGTTGGGGATCCATATGCGACAATATCCTACTGCCCCCAGGAAGGCTCTTACTTGCCTCCTAGTGGTTGGAGTGGGGATATTACATACAGCTTCTTTGCGTTCTGGTCCTAAACGTCGGATCCCACTGGACAACTGGAATCCTAGATACTTGACTTCAGTTTGGCACAGTTGTGCTTTGGTTCTTGAGACTTTGTATCCGGCATCTTTGAGAAGGTACAAAAGTTCACTAGTAGCTTGCAGGCATTCACTTTCTGAGTTGGTGGCTATGAGCAAGTCATCTACATACTGAAGAAGAACCCTTTTTCCTGGGTCCACTGGGTAACTTGAAAGATCTTGGTTCAGAGCAGCACTGAAGACAGTAGGTGAATTCTTGAATCATTGGGGTAATCTAGTCCAAGTGAGTTGACCCCGCCTTCCTGTTGTGGGGTCTTGCCATTCAAAAGCAAATAAAAGTTGACTGGTGGGTGCTAGGCGCACACAGAAAAAGGCATCTTTCAGGTCCAGGACGGTGAAGTGAGTAGCCTCAGCGGGGATCAGTCCCAAGAGAGTGTAAGGATTTGGTACTACTGGGTGTATTGTTTCAACTGCATCATTTACTCGCCTTAGATCTTGTACTGGGCGGTAGTCCCCTGTCCCAGGATTCTTTACTGGGAGAAGGGGAGTGTTCCAAGGTGACTGGCATTTCTTGAGAAGTCCGTACTTCATCAGTTTCATCAAATGGCCATGAATTCCTTCTATGGCTGGTCGAGGGAGAGGATACTGCTTCACATGTACTGGTTCCACTCCTGGTTTTAGGGTGACAATGACAGGGGCTATGCTCTTCGCTAGGCCAGGTGGATTATCTTCTGCCCAAACTTCAGGTGGGGCTATAAGGTTGGTAGGTATACAGGGACTGGTTGACTTTATTGAAGGTGCACTATAGAACCGCCATTCTTCTTCTCGGGGAACAGTCAGCACCATCAATCCAGCAGGCTTTGGGTTCACAGTCATTTTCATTTCTCCCCCTTCAGCAAAGGATATCTGGGCCTGGAGCTTGGCAAGCATGTCTCGGCCCAGTAGTGGAATTGGGCACTCAGGCATATATAAGAACTGGTGCATTATCTTCTGTCCCCCTAGTTCACACATGCGGTTCTGCAAGAATGGTTTTGTGGCTTTATTTCCAGTGGCTCCTATTATGGTGACAGATCGTGAGGACAGTGGAGCTACTGGCTTGGCTACTACCGAATGTTCTGCTCCTGTATCTACCATGAATTCCATATATTGGTCCCCTATCTTTAAATTGAACATAGGCTCCTGGGGACCCAGGGTGAACTTGGAGCCCGGTCTGGCCTAGTCTTCATCTATGTCATCCAGGTCATAGCCCGTTGCTACTGCCACTCCTTCAATGGCTTCTTCCCTCTCCTGTTGGAACTGCGTTCGATTCATTCCTCCTCTCCTTCGAAATCTTCCTCCTGGCCTCCAGGGACTCCCTCCTCCCCTCGCAGGGGCGGAGTCCAAATGCGGGCACTCATTTCTCCAATGTCCTTCTTCCTTGCAGTAGGCGCACTGATTTGCACCTAATGGAGGCCTTTCACTTCCGCGGCCTCTTCCACATCCTCTGGTCTTTGATTAGGAATACCTCCTCCACGTTGTTCGGTTATAGCAGCAGCAAGAAGATCTGCCTTCTTCTTCATCTTTCGTTCACTTTTTTTGTCTCGTTCATTTTCACGATTCACAAATACTTTCTGAGCGACTTCCATTAACTGAGCTGTATTCATGCCTGCAAATCCATCTAATTTCTGCAATTTTCGTTTTATGTCTCTCTGGGACTGACTAACAAAGGCCGCATTTACCATGCGCAAATTTTCCTGAGCGGCGGGATCATATGGGGTATATAGTCTATAAGCTTCAGACAACCGCTCATAAAAGGCCGCTGGGCTCTCATCTGGACCCTGGAGAACTTCCGTTACTTTCCCGATATTCATGGCTCTCTGGCCTCCCTTCTTCAGGCCCTGCAATAAGGCCTGGCGAAATCTGGTTAGGGCCACCGCCCCCTTTCCTCATTTGGGTCCCATCCAGGATCTTCATTGGGGTATTCTGCAGCTGCTGCTTGCAGGGGATTTATTCCTCCTCCCCCTTGCTACAGGGTTCTCTTCTAACCATCGGAGGGCTGCTTGCCCAATTCGGCCTCGCTCCTCAGTAGTGAAGAGGGTGGATAGGAGCTGGCGACAATCGGCCCAGGTAGGCTGATGGGTTTGCATTATGCTAGACATTAATTCTGTTAATTCCTGGGGCTTGGCTGTGTAAGAAACATAATGTGTTTTCCAGTTTAATAGATCTGTGGTAGAAAAGGGTACATAAACTAAACTGGTTGGTCCTGGCACCATCTGGCCCTGATCATTTAAAACAGGAATTCCAGGCACTTGGCATAATGGCATTAGGTGCCCTGTTTTCTCCTTCTTCTTGGGAGTTACACTTCTTAAATCATATGGCTCCCGGACACTAGTCTCCTTGGTGGGTGACCCAGAACTGGTAGGAGAACTTCCGCTTTCTATCTCATCAGATGACTCAAGTCCCCCCGTTGGGCCTGACCCGGAACTTTCACTCGGGGTAGGTTACTTCTTAGGCTGTTGCTTCAGTATTTTCTGGGGCTCCTCATCGGGCTCTACTTCAAGTTGTGGGGCTGTGGGGACTAATTTCTGTGGGTGCCGGGGTAAACTATCCAGAACATCTGAGGACTCTGGGTCAGAATACACTGGCGGCTTCTCTTCCTTAGCCTTTGTGGTTCCCCTAGTAGTAGCTACAAATATTTTACAGTGCTCCTCATAACAAAGCTTCATCCATGAGGGCTGCTGTTCGCATACACTTAACCAGGAATCTATATAGGGGAACTGGTTGGGATACACTCTCAGTATAAGCTGATGAATTTGTAAAACTGTCTCAAAATCAAAGGTGCCCCCTCGGGGCTATGAAGCAGCTAATGCGGGCCACTCCCTTTCACATAACATTTTCAATCTGGATGGAGTCATTTTAATACCATAATCACCCGAAAATCCTTTTCGGAAATTCTTGATCATACATGCCAACGGAGTTTGCGTGGACTCCGTCCCTCCCATAATGTAAACGTACCTGCCTACGCTACTGCCTACGTACTCAACATACCTGCATACGTTACGTACCCTACATCCCTACGTACACATAATGACGTACAAGACAATGAACAATAAGGATAGGTAGTATGGCTGTAGGTAAGGGGTCCTTACAGCCCACAGAACACTGGGGGGGACAAACACCACTCGCTTCCTCCTGTTTGCGACCTGGGCGCAGTCGCCCGGCCAGGAACTGTGCTACTTAGGAGTCAGCTTTCGCTCGGTCTGTATTTCAAGACCTCTCACTCACACACGCAAGCATATTTCAAGATATCATATTTCAATATTTCAAGTGCCCAGGTTTTCTGACTAACTGACTATTCCAAACAAACAAGAAGGGTCGATAGTTTCAGCTTCTGCTTTCCTTACGCGGAGCTTACTAGGACCGCCCTTATGGGAGGTGATCAGGCTCCCTTGTCTCGCGCATACTCTTGCGAGATTTCCCAGTTAGTCTACACCAAATTTACCAAATTGGTCTTGCACTCGCAAGTCGCTGTCCCAGGCTGTTCTTTCTGACTATTAAATCACAAAAATGTCTACTCACCGGATCCGGTCCCCGATACCACACCAGCTTCTGAGTTGGAACGTGGACTCCCCCGGGTCAGAGGTGTTGGCCAGCTGGACCCGATGGCCCACCGAGGCAGGCGGAACCCTCTCCGGCACAAAGGGGCCGGCGGCGCCTGAGGTTTCCCCCGCGGTCGGACAGACACGGTTCCAACCGGGCCAAACCTCAAGGCGAATTACGTGGATTATTCACTTGAATACCATTTACCACTCGCACTTCCCGGCCAACGCACCAAGAATATGCTGTAGCAAAGTGCAGTCAATGAATAAGTCCAGGAGTCGATTGACAGGGTCCAAGTCAGTTTATTGTGCACAAGGCCCAGTCAGTCAAAGCATCAAAAGGTACTGAGCGAAAGTTTATACAGAGACATAACTTTTTATACCTCTTTTTCAGTTTGATGCATGAGAACTTTCTATTGGTTTTAGCTCGATACATGCAAACTTCTCATTGGTTATACATTCCCTTCATTTGTCCAATCAGTAATCCCTCTGGAGCCTAGCAACCGGCCTCCTCCTTTAGGATTGCTTGAACAATGGTACAGTTCTAGATCTCGTTACTTTTCTACTGCAAGGTTAACTTTGGCTTCTGGAATGCATATACTGTTACTTTTCTGTTCTTTCACATACAAGAGAATAATAGAAGACTTATGCATTCATGAAAACTTCTTATTAAGCATTTTAAAACAGCTTTCTTATTTTCCACAGATTTTTGGTTCTCTGTTAGCTATAATGGGGGTTAGGATCCAGGCCTAATTTACAGGCCTTTCATAGTAGCAGGCCATGCTAGACCATAGCCTACCTCAGTAGCTTTAGGAAAGCCGATCTTGTTCTTCCTCTAATAGTTTCTGCTTCTATTTCCTTGCAAGTGTCATTGTAGTACTTTTCCTTGTCCTGTCTTGCTGCATGTTGGAAATCTCTGTTGAGTTCTGCGATTGTCTTTCTTTCTCCTCTGGCTTTAGCTTCTCTTCGTTTCTGGGCAATTTTCAGAGTTTCTTCCGTCATCCATTTTGGCCGTTTTTGCTTTTTCACCTTTTGTAGAGACTTCTCGCTTTCTTCCAACACAACCTTCTTGATGTCATTCCATAACTCTTCCGGAGCTCTGTCATTTGTATCTAAAGCAGCAAATTGATTTTGCAGGCAGTCTTTAAATTCCAGTGGTATATTCTCAAGGTCATATTTTGCTGCATTCATGAGTGGTTTGCTCTTTTTCAACTTTAGCTTGAGTTTGCATACTAGTAGTTAATGATCTGTACCACAGTCAGCTCCAGGTTTTGTCTTTGTTGATGTTACAGAGCTTTTCCATCATTGACTTCCACAGATGTAATGAATTTGATTTTTATACAATCCATTGGGTGAAGTCCATGTGTACAGTCGCTGCTTGTGTTGCTGGAAGAAGGTGTTTGAGATGAATAGATCATTGGTCTTGCAGAATTCTATCAGTCTTTCTCCAGCTTCATTTCTGTTGCCAAGTCCATATTTTCCAACTACTTTGCCTTCTTCTTTGTTGCCAACTTTTGCGTTCCAGTCACCCATGACTATCAGGATATCCTGTTTGTATGTTCTGTCAATTTCAGCTTGTACTTGTTCATAGAACTCTTCAATTTCATTCTCTTCTGCAGCTGTTGTTGGGGCATATACTTGAATTATAGTTGTGTTGATAGGCAATCCTCGTAGACGAATAGAGAACTGCATTGTATTTCATTACAGTTCTTACAAGTTTCTTCTTTATTATAAATGCAACACCATTTCTTCTTTGTCTTTCATTTCCAGCATAGTAGACCATGTGATCATCTGATGCAAAGTACCCGATGCCAGTCCATTTCAGTTTGCTGATACCCAACAGATCAAGTTGTACACGTTCCATTTCATTCTTGACCACCTCCAACTTCCCTTGGTTCATGCTTCATACGTTCCATGTTCCAATGTGTAAGACATCTTTACAGCTTCTGACTCTCATTTCATGCACAGCTACTTCAGCAGTCAGACTTCCCGAGGGCTTTGATCCAACCACATCATAAATGCTGGCTTTACTCTGAAAAGTCATCAGCTCTTCCCCAGTAGCTAGTTGAGTGCCTTCCGATCTGGGGGTCTCATCTTCCAGCACCATAGCACAATTTGTTTTGTTGTAACTATCCATTGGGTTTTCATGGCAATATACAGAAGTAGATTGCTGGGCCTTTCTTCCGCGCAGTTGAAGTTTGGTGTTGTTGCCGTTGTCACAAAAATGTGATCCTCCGCCGTCAACACTATCCCATTCTGCTGCTGCCCAGATGGGTGGTTTGTCTTGGTCTGGCACCTCAGCTGAGACCTGTCCATCTTGGGAGACCCTGCCAGTAGTTAAACTATCACTGATGCACGCAAGCCCTCACAGCACGACAAGCTGCAAACCAAGTGAGGGCTTGCGTACTTAGCTATATTATTCAGGAGGATAGCTTATAATTGGGGTCTAGAAAGTTCAGGGGAGAAGAATCTCAAACACCACAGAAAGTGTAAAGCAGCACCAGCATCAATGGAATGAGAATAAATCAACAGAGCAAGAGCAAGCAGAGGAGGAAGACTGGCATCTACATATAAAAACATTGATCACAGAATATGCAAACTAACCTCATGGTAATTAGTATCAGAATGGTGGATTACATGGGTCATGTGTAACCACTGTCTTATGGAGGTTAATTTTATAACAAGGTGCTTAGATTAAGACAACCAAAACACACCTTTTTTTAAGCCAGATGCCTACTTGTCTTTATAAAATACTAGTGAAAGTGGTAGACATTGAGCATTAAATTCAGGCATCTATACCTCTATAGCGGGTGTTAATGAACATGTGTAGAGTACTCATATAAAGTACCTGCTCCTTTCTGGTCTCCCTCTGAATCATCTCTTTCCCCTTCAATCTGTTCAAAACTCAGCTGCATAACTTATCTTGCCCATTGTCACTATGTTCATGGAACCCCACAAGCAGTGGTGGAATCCGAACCGCTGAGAAACTGGTTCGGTCTCAAACCTCCCATGTGCTTGGGTCACTGTCCTCCACTGAGGGTATGCAACTTCCTGGTGGCTCAGTGGCCTGATCCCCCACTTGACAATGCAACACCATGTTCGGCCCAGTTTGGCAAATGCAGGCCACGACAGGAACCGGTTCGCGTGAACCGGTCCTAACCGGCCAAATCCCCCACTGCCTAAAGGTGCATTCATTCTACAGCTCCTCATTATCTTTCCTCTCTTATCTTACTCTACACCCCTCCTCAGGAAATCCACTTCTCTGGCTGATCCCTTTTATCTGTGCCCTTCTCTGCTACTGCCAACTTCAGACTTCATTCACTCCACCTTGCTGCTCCATATGCCTGGAAAAAATTACTGGAGTCAGTGCGTCAGGCTCCTTCTCTAGCTCTGTTCAAATCCAGGCTAAATGGACACCTCTTTTGAGGTTGCTTTTGGATCCTGATGCTCTTCACTCTCTTGTTCACTACTTGTGTATTTTACTATACCCTAATCCCCAGTTTTGTGATGTTTTTTCATCTTCATTAGATTGTAAGTTCTGATGAGCAGGGATTGTGCCTTACATCTATATGTACAGCACTGCTTATTCCTTGTAGTGCTATACAAATGATTAGTAGTATTTTATAAGAGGCTATTTCCTTACCTATGTGGCCATATATGGGAATGATTTTATAAAATTACTGTTGACCAAAACTGTCCTATGTGGGTCAGAGTAGAAAAGGCGTACTACGTCAGACAAAAATCTGGATATCCCCATAACGCCTAAGACCATGTACATGAAGTCCCAGTTGACACAGTCAAATACCTTCTCTGCATCGAAACTGACTAGGAGGAGTGGATACCACTCTGAATACCATGATGGATAGAGGTAAGGATGTGCCGCATATTCTTTACAATAATATGGCCCAGGACGAAGCCCACCTGAGATTCATGAACAAATTGGGACATAAAAGGAGACAGCCACTCCGCCATAACCTTTGCAAGAAGTTTAATAATAACATTCAAAAGAGAATCAGCCTGTTTGAATCAAGGAGAAGGGAATCCCGCCCCAGCTTGAGGAGTATGATAATAACTGCCTGATTGGGCTCTTATAGAAAACGCTGCAGTTGGACTAAGTGATCATAATAAGCCACTAAAGGGCCAGCAATTCTGGGGACTAGCAACTTATACAACTCTCCCCCATACCCGTCCAGACCAGGAGCCCTGCAGGAGCAAAGGTTCTGAATGGCATGAACCACTTCCAGGGGTGTAAGTGGCACACTCAAGATTCTCTGCTGCTCTGCCATCAAGCTGGACAGTGGCACCCGATCCAAATAGGTCCATGCCTCTCCCATATCAATAGGGTCAGCCTGATACAGGCATTGATAGAAACTGCAAAAGATATCCTCGGCCTTAGCCTTACTCATCTGAATCTGGCCCTCCATATTCCACAGAGCTCCTACTGGCTGCTGGCCACACCCTATCCATATCAGTGCAGAAAGAAGTCTCCTTGCCTTATGTCCAAATTAGTGCAGCTTATAGTGATAGTATAAAATAGATTTGCAGGCCCGCTCATGCAACAGAGTTAATTTCTACTTTCACCACCTGCATAGCGGACTTAAGTGCAGCAGTGGATTGGGCCAGAAAGTGCCTCCAGGCAATGCACAGATCCCTTTCCAGCAACAAGAGGCATATAATAACATAATCCAGCATATGGCTTTGCAAGACCGCCTTTGTGGTCTCCCAGAACAAAGGAGGATTGTCCCGATGGGACCCATTAGTTTCCTCATACTCTGCCCATTTCTAGTGCAAAAAAGGCCAAACTGTGCATCAGACCCAAGGGACAAGGGATAGTGCCACAGAGCCTGAGGAGAGAGAGTCCCCATCTGCACTTCCAGCCAGACCATAACATGATCAGATATAAGAACCAGACCAATCTCTGCCTGGGCCACTCGGACTAGGAGGGTGGTGGTAACAAGAAAGAAATCTATACAACAGCCTGTATCATGTACTCGGGAGATGTGTGTATAATCCCTTTCTATGGGGTGAAGAATCCACCAGATGTCCACCAAGTCATAGCCATCACATATGTCTTGTAAACTGTGGCCCTTGCGGTCCATCTTCCCTCTCCCCTGATGAAGAGCAGTCCATAGCCTCATCAAGAACACAATTGAAATCACCACGCAATACCAACAGAAGAGGCCTGATGTCCACCGAACAGCGCTCTAACCGGGTAAAAAAGTGAGGCTCATAAATATTAGGTGCATAGATATTCCCCAGGACTAGCCTTTGGCCCCCAAGAGTGTCCATCCCAAAAATATACTGTCCTTCATGGTCCGTAAGAACCTTCTCTTTAACAAACCCCACATGTTTATATACAAGTATGGCTACTCCCATCTTCTTGCTCTCCGAAAAGGCACTAAAGACATCCCCAACCCACCAGCGCTGGAGTTTAGAATATTCGGTATCTGTTTCGTGAGTCTCCTGCAAGAAAGCAAGATTAGAATGTTTCTGACACAGTGCTCTCAAAACCTTATGGCGTTTCACCAGGCTCCCCATGCCACAAACATTCCAGGATAAAACTCAAATGGACTTACCCAGCATCAAGTACCCAGCAAGATACATGCAGAAAAGGCATCATAAAAACAAAATAAGGTACCCCCCCAGCCTAGATTCCCCACCACTAGTGGCCAGTAGAGCAGCAGAAGCGAGCACCAAAATAACAAGAGCAACCAAAAACAGCACACACCTCCCCAAGGGTTCCTCATTCCCATGCTCCAAGGGGAAGACACCCCCTATCCTAACCCAAATACATTGAAAACACCCCAAGCTACTATGTCCTCCCTTGCCCCCTCTCCCACCCAAATAACCAAATCAACGCAACACATGCTCCATTTCGGAGCCCACCATGGAGCCGTCACACAGTGGGGACCCATCCAGAGCCACCATTAATACTGCCTATGGACTCTTCAACTCCCACAAAACAGAGTTTTTTCTGTCAGCCCCTGTTTTCAACATCATCCAACCTTTCGCCATGCTGTTGGAGCAGATATTCCATTCGTTTAAGAGATTGTGTGTAGGAGTGCTGCACAACTTCCACACCGGAAATCCATTTCTCCATTTGGTTAATTTGGCCGCCAAAATCAGTCACCGCCTGAGCAACCTGCAAAATATGCTCAGAGAACCCCCTACAGCCACTCCTCCAGTGTGGCAATAACCACGCTGGAGACCTCCTCCACAAGACCAGACTGGCTCAGCACGCGGACTGATTGGGGCATGTTCCACCATCTTGACATCAGGGCCACCATGATTCTTCTCCTTGTGAGTAAGTTTAGCAGCCATCTGAAAAGTAAAAAGCCACACTAATAGGGCACAAGGGAGCTCTATTCAATCTCCTACCTGGCGGTGAGATAAGATGGACACACGGGGGAAAAAAGACCAAGGTTTAAATCATTTTCAGGTGGGAAGCTCCGGAGCAAAAGAGAGAAATGCCCTCTCTGATTCACAACATCACGTGACCCCATAATGCTAATTTTTAAAAAGGGTTCCAGGGGTGATCTGGGAAACTAAGGTCGCTGAGCCTAATGTCAGTACCAGGCAAAATGATAGAAACCATTACGAAGAATACAATTACTGAACATGTCTGTTTAATGGTTAATGGGAGAAAGCCAACATTAGTTTAGCCAAGGAAGATCGTGTTTTACTAATCTGCTATATTTTTTTGAAGATGAGAATAGACAGATAGATAAAGATGAGCTGGTTGATGTGGAGCCTGATTCTGGGAGTGGGATGTCCAGACTGTCCAGACATCCCCACTGAAGACAGGGCCATTAGGACCTGATTCTGGTATAAGCAGTACGCCCCAGAAGGCTCGGCAGCATGTACAGGGCCATGACCTGAATTTGCTGTACATGCTGCCGGGCGGCCCGCCCCGCTCCGTCCCCTACCGGCTCTCCCTGTCCTGAAGCACAGGACATATGGGGAGAGCCGGTGGGGGAATAGAATTTAGGCGGATTGGGGGGCTGCATGCCCTGGTGGGACCCACATCCTGGAATGAGGGCCATAGTTTATCTGGATTTTCAGGAAGCCTTTGACGAGGTTCCTCATGAGAAACTCCCGGCAAAATCCAAAAGTCATGAGATTGAAGGCAGCGTGTTATAGTTGTGGTCAACATTATTGACACCCTTGCAGTTCAAACCCTTAATGTCCAATATCTTCTAAAAACAAGTGGCCTGTTAAATAGCTTTGGGCTATATATGCACACATATCTGACACATAAAATAATCAAATAAAACAACACCAATTAAAAAAAATAGAAAGAAATAAAATAAAAACTGGAACATTGCCAAGACATGATTATTCTAATAAAAAAAACATGTCATAACCACTAGTTAACTCCACTGAATTAAGGTTAGACTGTAAAAACACCCATTGAAACAAATCAGTATTTAATTTTTGTTGGAACATTTGTCATGAGAGAAAAAAATCCTCTCCTTTAACAAACTTTCCTGCTCAATCTTATTTTTTAAATGAATAAATCACCCAATATGTGTTCAACCACCATATAAGTGTAGCACTAAAATAAAGTGGAAATACAATGGTAAACTTAGCTCTGAAAAGATGAACACCAGTCACACAGACATCAAGCCACATATGTTGCCATCATTTCAAAGACTCAAGCTGGGAAAATCCACAATAAAAATGGCAATAATATTCTGCAAATCTTAATCCAGGAAGTTTCACTAAAAAACGGCAGACATAGAACTGTATTTCAAGCTCATAGACCAACTGAACAAACTCTGCCTCAAGAGCAATCTTCAGAGAGGGTGCAAAATGCCAGAGAACTTTAAGTTTTCAAAAGCATGACCTTCTTTCAAACAATGTGACACAATCAGAGTGTCATATAGGAAGTAATTCTTTGTCAACACCAAATTCAGCAATGATATAAAAAAAGATTTAGATATCCTAGTCGGAAGGGATACCTGATAGTTGGCTCAGACAGCCGAATTGTTGGAGTGCTTCTTTTCATTCATGATTGATTCTCCCCAAATCACTGATTTACTGAGAAAACACTAGTACATCTTAGCTTTGCATAAATGCTTTCAGACTGGCTTAGTAGTTGCCTACAGTCAAGGCTAGAACATTTGTGATTTTGTAGTACATTCAGCGGCAAAATCTGATCGTCTCAATTGCATGCAGGATCATTCCTCTGGTTACTTTCCTTGCAATTTCTGTTCAACTACACTTAGGGGTATGTTTACTAAATGGCGCTAATGTCGCAGCGGAGGTATTATCGTGCGATAAGTGACGTTATCGTGCGATAATGTCACTTATCGCGCGATAACGCGACTGCGGCGTTAAGGTACACTAACGCTGTGAAATCCGGCTCTGAAGGGTGGAGTAAGGCTTCCCAGAGGGTGGAGAGAAGGGGTCAATGGGCGGAGAGTGGGAGGGGAGAGGTTCCAGGCACACTAACCCTGTGAAATCTGGGTATGAACACTAACGCCAGTGAAACCCTTGCATTAAGGCACATTTGCAGGAAAGAGAAATCATTTCAGTCAGCAATGTACAGCAAAGCCAGGGAAACCCAAAAACATGATAGTAGTGATACATGTGCATGGAACAAAAAGGCAAATAAACACAGAAAATGACCTGAACCACATTTAAAATCCCAATAACCAAGCTGGCCAAAAGTGATATTAATGATAAACATAAGCAACACCACTGACAAAGCTCAAAAAATAAGATATCATGTTTGGAAGGGTCTATTCTCTGTCCCCCTACAAAGTGACTGATCCCACATTGAAATAGTGCTGATCAGGGTTTATTCACGTCTATATTGGGCAGGTTTGTTATGGCATGCACATATGCAGTAACAGCAGAGTGGGAACGTAGGAAAGGGCAACTGTACTGATGCTGTAAATGGGATACAGAGGGCTGCAGGTGGCACATGCTGTGGACCAGCTGGGGCACAGTGCATGTTAGGCAGATGCCTAGGTGGCACATAGGGATGCCGAAACTGTAAAGTAGCAAGACAGCAACTGACGAGGGTCCAACATGGACATGAGTGTGTGTCCCACAGTGTCACAGGGGAGATTATCCAGCAGGTACCCCCAAGGGCACATAGCATTGGCAGGCGGTGTGGTGGGGGGGAAGAGCGCATGTCCATGTAGGCACCCCTACCCGAGAACCCACACCATAGGCAGCTTCCCACTGGCATACAGGATGGCCTGGGACTGCGCACCACCAGTACCACCGGCATAATGGCATGGCAGCATGTTGGCGGAGGGGTGCTGGTGGCAGAGGGGGCAGTGGCATCTGCCCACAGCAGACCATGGCCTAGTCCCATGTAGGTGGGTGCCGTGCACTGCAACAGACAGGTGTCTGATGAACAGTTATGGTATCCTCAGGGAATGAACTGTCCCTGTGGCAACAGTGTGGTGCAGTACACACAGCCAGTGTGTTCAGGAGCAGAAGGTCACCAGTTCAAGTCCCAGCTGTGGCTTCTGCCAACCCTTTCCCCATATTTTACCCAGTACTAAACTATGGTAATAAAGACAGAACCTTTATTGCAAATAACATAAACATGGGGGACAGGGTTGGCAGGAGCCACAGCTGGGACTTGAACTTGTGACCTTCTACTCCTGAACATACTGGCTGTGTGTACTGCACCACACACACAGAGCATCCCCTGGGGATACCATGACTGTTCTGCAGAGCACCCAGCTAAACGGGGCTTGGCCGTGGTCTGCTGTGGGCAGGTGCCACTGCCCCTTCCACCACCAGCACCCCTCCGCCACCATGCTGCCATGCCATTATGCTGGTGGTATGCCGGTGGTGCGCAGTCCCAGGCCATCCAGTGTGCCGATAGGCAGCTGCCGATGGTGTGGGTTCTCGGGTAGGGTTGCCTACATGGACATGCGTGCTTCCCCCCGGCACCGCCTGCCAATGTTATGTGCCCTTGGGGGAACCTGCTGGGTAATATTCCCTATGACACTGTGGGACACACACTTGTGCCCATGTTGAACCCTCATCAGTTGCTGTCTTGCTGCTTTACAGTTTCAGCATTCCTATGTGCCACCTAGGCATCTGCCTAGTCTGCACAGTGCCCCAGCTGGACCAGAGTATGTGCCACCTGCAGCCCCCTGTATCCCATTTACAGCATCAGTACAGTTGCCCTTTCCTATGTGCCCATTCTGCTGTTGCTGCACATTTGCACGCCATAACAAACCTGCCCAATCTAAACCCTGATCAGCCCTATTTCAATGTGGGATCATTCACTTTGTAGGAGGGACAGAGCATAGACCCTTCCAAACATGATATCTTAATTTTTACGCTTTGTCAGTAGTGTTGCTTTATGTTTATCATTAATATCACTATTGCCCAGCTTGGTTTTTGGGATTTTAAATGTGGTTCTGGTCATTTTATATGCTTATTTGCCTTTTTGGTTCCTGCACATGTATCACTACTATCACTTTTCTGGGTTTCCCTGCCTTTGCTGCACATTGCTGACTTAAATTGTTTCTCTTTCCTGCAAATGTGCCTAACGAGAGGGTTTCACTGGCGTTAGTTTTCAGACCCAAATTTCACAGAGTTAGTGTGCCTGGAGCCTCTCCCCACCCACTCTCTGCCCATTGACCCCTTCTCTCCGCCCTCTGGGAAGCCTTATTCCACCCTTCAGACCTGGATTTCACAGCGTTAGTGTGCCTTAACGCCGCTGCCGCGTTATCGCATGATAAGTGACATTATCGTGCGGTAATGTTACATTATCACGCGATAACATCACTTATCACGCGATAATATCACCACTGCGATGTTAAGATGGTTTAGTAAACATACCCCATAGTTTCTATTTGACAGTGTCACTTGTTCTTTCTCCAGTAGGAGATGTATTGGTATTCTGTGAGACGTATTGGTTTAATATTTGCAGTGTTGCCTTTTGATAGGTAGAGTATGGTGTTTTGTGAGTCCTGGTAGTGCTGTTATGATACGGCAGGTTTGCTATGGGTTCTAAATGGGCAATGTTTATAGTACTTCCTAATGTGCCTGGCAATTGGCACTGGAGTATAATAATGTAGAAATCTGGTAGTCTTTCTTTATCCATACACTCATTAAGAGGCATGTTTGCTAAATGTTAGTGCATGTTAACATTATGCAAATATTTATGCCATTGATACCCCACAATGAGTCTTTGCACATGGCCCCTCACCCCCCTTGGGCCACCCCTGTCTGGAACATCAAGGATCCTGAAAAAAACTCCCCAATAGAACTGGTGTCAATAAAACTGGTATATACCTTACCACACATACTTTAACTACATTTTTCATTATCACATCATATATCAAATTTAGATTACCATACATTGAAAAGCCAAAGCCCATAAAGCATTTTAACAGGATCCTACAAGGCACAACAGAACACTTATCTGCTTATAGCTTGAATGCCACTGTGGATGCCCTTATGGTGTTTGAAACCGCTTCAGCAGGGGGAGGCAAGCCTGTTTTATGCCATTACTTCATGCCACACACATGTAGCAGATCACATTCAAATGCTATACTTTGCTGCCATTTCATATTGGGGTTCAATATGAAATGGAAGCAAGGTATAGCATTTGATTGCAATCTGCTGCATTTGTGCTGCATGAAGTAATGGCATAAATACTGGCAATATAATCTCCCCTCCATATTGTTAATAGCAGAATGAAGTATGTTTGGAAGACATGATTACTGGCATCCTTATAAACAATCCAAATCAGTTTGAATAGAACCACCTTCTCATTGCAGTAATATTGGACGCACCTGTGATCAATTGTCAATTCTCACATGACTTGAATCAACCAATGAATGATGGCTTTAAGGTTTAAAATGGCCACATTCACTCCCTGTTCTATTTTCATAATGGTGAAGACAAGAGAGCTGTCTGTGACCATCAGAAAAGCCATTATCATCAAACCTCAAACTTCAAAGGCGTACAAGACCATCTCCAAAGACCCTGGAATTGCTATATCTACAGTTCCCAATGCTAATTATAACCTTTCTGCTCATGGAACTGTCAAGAACCTCCCAGAATGTGGTGGGAAGAGGAAATTTAATCTAAGAAGTCTTTGAAGGTTAGTGCAAACTGTTGGAGAAACACCACATACAACATCCAAAGAGCTTAAGGCTGACCTGGAGCAATCTGGAGTGGTGATTTCAGCCTGCACCATACACTGCACACTAAACAAAGAAGGATTCCATGGGTGAAGGCTAAGGAGGACATCACTGCTCAAAGACAGACATAAAAAGGCATGCCTGATCTTTGCCCAAACCCACCTTGAGAAACCATAGTCCTTCTGGGAATATGTTCTGTGGACACATGAAACCAAATTTGACCTCTTTGGCAATGCAGACCAGCGATAAATTAACAGGCAAAGAAAGGAAGCTTATCAGGAAAAAAACACCCTTCCTACAGTTAAATATGGTGGAGATTCCATAATGTTGTGGGGCTGTTTTGCTGCCTCACGAACTGGAGACCTGGAACGTATTAAAAGAAACATGAAGTCAGAGGACTACCAAGGTATTTTAGAGTGAAATGTGCTACCTACTGTCAGAAAGCTAGGTCTGAGTCGAAGGTCATTGGTCCTCCAGCACGGCATGACCAAAAACATACATCCAAAAGTACAAAAGAATGGTTAAAAAGGAATAAATGGACTGATTTAAACTAGCCAGCAAAGAGTTCTGATTTCAGTCCAATCGAGAACCTTTGGAAAGAGCTGAAATCTGCCATTGGTAAAAGGAATCCTGGAAACATTCATGAGCTAGAACAAATCACATTTTAATAGTGGGAGAAACTACCAGCAGATGTACGGAACTTATAGATGGCTACAAGAAGCATTTGGAGGTTGTCATCACTGCTAAGGGTTATGCAACCAAATATTAGTGAAGGATGTCGTTAATCCTGTCCAGGTCATATTTTATTTTTTTCTCAGAAATTTACTATATCTAAGTTGTACAAACAACCTTTTTTTGTTGTATACCTTTGAACATACTATTAAAATATTATGATGATATACAGTTGGAATATTTCCAATTATTTCTCAAGATATTGCATATAACATACCTAAAATACAAGGGTGCCAATAATATTGACCACAGCTGTAACACCTATGCATATACCTGGCTTTGCTATCTGCAAGGGCCTGTTGTCAGAACCAGTTAGTGGGATGTTCATCTTTCGGGAAGGCACTGCTGCCGCTCCCCTGGATTTTTTGACGCTGTGCTCTGGACATCCCATCTAAAATCCCACTTATATAGTCTTTTCTTCTCCATTTCCACTTAATGCAATTTCTTAGATTTTGACAGCAGACAGTCAGTGCACCTCTCACCAAATACTAAGCAGAACAGCCAGGTTTTCACACCATCCCGAAATCTAAGGTAGGAGGTCTCACTCCCTAGCTCAGCTCACTCCCTAGCTCAGGAGGAAATGAATTCTACAATATAGACCTCTAGTAACAAGAGGCAGAGTATAATTCAATTTCTAGCCTCACCTCATAGGGCAAGAGAATAGCTAAAATATTTCCTTGAGAAAGTCTAAGAGATTGTGATGGAGTAAAAGAGGTCAAAAAGAACACAAAACCAGTCGACAGAGTAAGAAAATTTTATATTTAATTGCAACGTGCTTTCATGAGAAGTATCAATGACATGAACAAAATTTTCATTTTTTTCTCAGTGTCATCATGGCCTTTGGGTTAGAAGGCAATAGAATTCCAAGAAGAGCTATTATAACTTGTAGAGATATCATGTTTTGTTTTTTTCTCACTTGTTTTCTAGTTTTGGTTTTGGTCATTTTTCTGATTTTGTTCTGTCTTATTATATTTTAGCTCTTGATTTTTTTTTTTTCCTTTTTATGTTTTGCCATACTGAAATATAGAGGTCTGTTTACTAAGCAGTGCTAGCAGCTTCTGTACAATCTCGGAGCTGCGGCCCCATTGAATAAAACGGGGCCATGGCTCCAATTTCGCATGGAAGCCACTAGCGCCACTTAGTAAACAGACCCCATAGACACCAGATGCCAAATTTTAGGCACCCAGGTGATTTAGCACCTGGAAGTTTTCCAGTCCTGGCCATGGTTATCCCTCAAAAATCATCTTCTTTTATAAAAGCTTCATAACCCTTCTCTATGTGCCTAATTTAAAACATTATAAATGACACTATTTTCTCTCTTCTAAAAATAGAAGGAAATGCATTATCTGCAAATACTCATAAATAGTGCCCCCCTCCCCATACTGTGTTGGTAGTAGGGGGCACTGGGATTACTCTAAGGGGTATGTTTACTAAACCGCGCACACATGCATGGCACACAAGAGCGGCCGCTAATGATGCATATAAGAGCTCTTAAGCGCCACGCACGCGTGCACATCACATTAACGGGCCGCCGCACGTGTGCGGGGCGCTCATGTGCGATAGAGGCGTGGAAAAGCTTACGGAGGGCGGAGGAAGGCTCCCGAGGGGCGGGGGGACGGGGTCAATGGGTGGAGAGTGGGAGGGGAGAGGCTCCCCACACAGGAGCGGGGCTGAATCTGGGCATTAAAAATAGCACGAATGAAACCCTCGCGTTAGAGCCCATTTAAAGGGAAGAGAAACCATTTCCGTCAGCAATGTACAGCAAAACCGGGGAAACCTGCAAAACGTGAGCAGTGTGCTACATGTGCACAAAACAAAATAGCAAATATAAATTGAAAATGACCACAAAAAATTTCAAATAAATTATAATCCAGCTGGGCAACAGTGATATTAATGGGCAACCATAAAAAACACACCCAGGAAAGCTCCAAAAAAAGAAATGATTTTTGGAAGGGTCTACGCTCCGTAGACCCGTTCAAAAATCACTGCATGTTAATGGAGCTTTCTTTGGAATGTTTTTCATGTTGCCCATTGATATCACCGTTGCCCAGCTTGGTTTTGGTTTTTTCCTCTTTCTTTGGAGGTCATATTTGAGGTTTAATTGCACCCCTGTCCCCATACAAGGTAAACGAGCCCACAGTAAAATTGTGCAGAGCAGGGTGTCTGACTCGTGCGGCCAGGTTTCCTACCTCCAGAGACTGCACTATCTCTGTGGCCACAGTGTGGTGCCGCAGACACAGCCAGTGCCTGTAGGACCAGAAGGTCACAGGTTCAAACCCCAGCTGGGGCTCCTGCCAACCCAGTCCCCATAGCTTTACCCACCACTAAACAGTGATAGTACAGACACTCCTGTATGGCAGAGAACATAAGCATGGTTCCAACACCTATATTTTACCCTACACCGCACACAAACCATAACAATGGGCATTACCAACTGCCTAGTCCCCCAAATTCAGTCCTGGAGGGCCACAACTCAATCAGGTCATATGCTTTTTTCCAGATAAGGACATGTCTGCATGTTGGCAGAAGGGTACAGGTGGTGGAGGAGGCAGTGGCTGCAAACCACAGCAGACAGTGGCCTAGGCCTGTGCAGGCTGGCACCGTCCACCGTAAGATAGGCTCTGTCGGATGTAGAGTCATGGACTCCCCAGGGAACACAGCATATCTGTGGCAACACAGTGGTGCAGTGCACACAGACAGTGTGTGCAGAAACAGAAAGTCACAGGTTCAAAGCCCAACTGGGGCTACTGCCAATCCAGTCCACATATGTTTTCTACAACTAAACCGTGATAGTAAGGAGAAACCTTTATTGCTGAGAACATACGCATGGTGCACACGCCAATATTTTACCACAACAAACATAGACACCATAATCAGCCGCATTACCCAGAGCAGAGTCTCCCAAATGCAGTCCTGGAGGGCCCCACACCATTCAGGAACCATGCTGCCTCTACTAAAGATGCCTGTGCTGCATATATATGCACCACCCCTATGGTATGCTGATGTAGCTCATGCATATGTATGAGGGACAGCATGAAAACCCGAACAGTGGTTGGAACACCAGGACTGGAGTTGGGACACTCTGCCGTAAAGCAGCAGCCAACAGGGCCAGACACCCTCCCCCCCTCCCCCCCCCGGCCCCATTGGCCAATGCCTCCTAGAGAGGCAGGACATTTGGCCCTGCCTGTATCCCCCAATACTAGCAGTTGCATACCTTAGCACTGCCACCCTACACCTGGGTATATGGTACACAGCTACCAAACGTTGCCCATGGTAACTGGCAGATATCAAGTCCTACGTTAAGCACATGTTGCTCATTGATCTCTACCATAACAATCATTGTGATGTCTGCGGTGTGCGCTGCAGGTCTGGTCTCTGACAGTGTTTACCACCCTGGGGAGTGACCCCCAACAGTAGTGCGTACCATATCCATGCCTGTACTGTGCCCAGGACTGGCGTGGTGGGTATGGCTGCTGGACTTCTCTATAGTAGCACAATGCTGGCCTAGGTTTGGGGGTGGCTTTCTGCCTATCCAGTGTGTGGTGGCTGCAAACAACTTCCACAGCCCACACTGCCAGCAATGTTGCCAGTATTGGGCTGCCAATGTGCATAATGAGGAGCAAGGTACCATAGGTATAGGCCGGACAGGGTGGCCTGGCCAGGGTGCATCTGCACAGGGCATAGGGCACTGACTGGGACATATTAGTACCTGGCCACCACCTACACAGACAGGGTGACCTCAGTATGTCCTGCTGAGAGATCACTCTCACCCTGACTGTGCAGTGACCACAGCATGGCTAGGCACCCCCATAGTGCTATCTAGTATTTCTCTCATGTGATAGATATGGGTTTCATTTTGGGGTCCAGTTACTGATATAACTGCTTGCTGTGTATGCTGACATCCCAGTTCTGGGTGCATGCATCTCCACTGGGAATATGCACTGTGGACTAACTAGCACACTGTTTGCAGCTGCTATGTGTCTTTATGGAGCAGCTTGTGGGGTGCAGTGGCTGATGACTTGCTGCAGGAGAATATCAGATAGTTGTGGGGTGCAGCTTAACATATCCAGGCCTAATGTCTGTCTGCTATTGTGTTAGGGATGTGTACAGAGCTGCATTGACTGCCCTGTAGGGTGTCTGTTCCCCAGCAGGACTGGGGTTGATGGTCCCCTCTACTGCCACCTTTGCAGGGCAGTGGCATATGGATCTATTGATGGGAGACCCTGTTTGCTGCCCTTGGCCGGGGTGCATGGCCGCCTGGGGGTCCATGGGGGCTGCACCTGACTGAAGCAAACAGAGATATCCAAGGTGTTTGTGCAGAAACTAACTATCTCACACATTAACACTGCTTTGGACCTCTAGCATGGCCTCTTTCAGCCATGGCAGGTGTTGTGGACCTGGTCCTGGGCGCCTCATTGCACCCTCAGGGTGAGCACAGTACCCGCACAATGTGATGGTGTGTAGCTACTCTGTGCCAGTAAAACACACGGTCAGTACCCCCTACCAGGCCGAGATGGTGTGTGGGTGCACATGGTCACTTCCCTCTACCGGGCAGAGGTGCTGTGGGGGTGCATTGCCCATCTTGTGTTAATCTGTGGACAGCTGATTTGCATGTGCAGTGCATCATGGGTATGGGTAGGCTAACCCTATCCTGGTGACCACAGCAGACTGTCTGTGTGGTGATGTGCATGCTCTCTGCAACTAGCCAGGGGCTTGCTTGCAGCTATAGAGCTATAGCCCAATGGTTACTGCACTGCCTCTCAAGCTAGAGGTCATGGGTTCAAACCCACAATGGGGTTAGTTGATAGGGTTGTCGAATGCATTATCTTTTTTTAATGTACATATTTTGATGCCAGCAAAAACACCCTCAGCGTACTGTACCCATAAGGTGCCTCTGAGGGTGCTTCATAGGGCGCCCTATAGGGCACCTTATGGTTCCCGTCCATATAAGGTACACTATACATTCTCCTGTGACACAACCTATAGGGTGCTGTGGCAGACAGTGCAATTTCTAATGTGCCCTATGGAGTGCCTTATAGGGTGCCTTATACGGCACCTTCAATTACGGCATGGGAGGGCGTGTTTGCTGGCAGCAATTAATAACATAAATATAAAGTGCTGCAGGACAAAATATGTACAATGCAAAGCTGATGTCACAGCCAGCCTTATCTATTAGGCACACTGGGGAGCAAACCCATGACCCATGACCCCTGTATCAGCAGTCAGTGCCTTAACCATTGTGCTCCACTGCTGCTCCTCCTTGCCTGTCAGCGCACTTACGTATGCTTTTCATTCCTTAAACTGCACAGTGCTGCCATAAAAAACAGTACACTGACCTTGCGGTACCTCATACGGCACCCTCTAAAGCGCCCTATAAGCAACATTCTAGGGTGCCTTGGCTGACAGTGCACTTTAAAATGTGCCTTATAGGGCACCTGCTGTTAACACGCTTTGGGAGTGCGTTTGCTAGTAGTGGCAATTACAATATGACTAAAATGCCTCCTGAAGCAATCTGCCCCATAATATGTTATGCCTCAGCCAGCCTTGTTCATTGGGTACTTTGGGGGATTGAACCCCTGATCCCTGTACTATTGTTCAGTGTCTTAACCATTGTGCTGTGGCTCTGCTCTTCTTCTTGTACATCAGCGCGCCACTTATACCGCCCAGTATTATATTGCCTCCATAGACATCAGCGCGCCGCCTTATGCCGCCCAGTATTAATATGCCGCCAAAAACATCAGCGCGCCGCCTTAGGCCGCCAAGTATTAATATGCCGCCAAAAACATCAGTGCACCGCCTTAGGCTGCCCAGTATTAATATGCCACCAAAAACATCAGCGCGCTGCCTTAGGCCGCCCAGTATTAATATGCTGCCAAAAACATCAGCGTGCCGCCTTAGGCCACCCAGTATTAATATGCTGCCAAAAACATCAGTGTGCTGTGACTCATAATTTACTGCCTCAGCCAGCTGTCTTCATTGGGCACTGTGGGGAATTGAACCCCTGATTCCTGCACTGTTGATCAGTGTCTTAACCATTGTGCTGTGGCTCTGTTCTTCTGCTTGCTCATCAGCGTACCACATATGCCTCCCACGCACCTTAGCGCATATTTAAATTCCCGCTTTTCTTTTTCAGGACGGAACGCCCACTCCTTATATGGCACCCGCACACTACCGGGGCCCGCACCTTACCGGGGTTTTAGTAAACATACCCCTAAGTGGTAATTGGGCATGGAGAGGGGTAGGTAAGGGTTTGAAAGCTTGCATGTGACATGGCCAAGAGCTTTTGGAGGCACAGTCTGGTGATACCACAGGTTGTGTGTGTGGGAGGAGGGAAGCCTCATCACAACTGTTAGCATGGCACACTTACTATGAGGTAACTCACATGCTAATAGAACATTACTAAACATGCCCCATAGTGCCTTAAAATGATTAACATCAATTTTAATTTAATTTGATACATGAAGGACTGCCTATGAAGTTTAACCAAATGCTCATTCATCTGCGCGCCACAACAATTTGTAATAGCTGCAATGTTCTATGTACAGAAACAAGAAAACCAGAATACATGGCATTTCAATAATCCAAGTTCAGTATTATTAAGAGCCTATTATTAAGAGCCCGAAATACAGCCCACAGATAACTAGAGGATAATGGTTTTAAACGACCACGTGACTCCCATTCTCAAACAGCTGCACTGGCTACCAATTCACGGGAGAATCACCTTCAAATCCCTTGTATTAGCATTTAAGGCAATCAAAGGCACCTCATCCCTCTCACTCACGAATCTAATCCACATGGTCCCCCCCAATAGAGCAAGAAGAACATCAGCTGTAAACTTGCTAGCAATACCAAAGGCTTCAACAAAGTCCAACACGAACACCACAAACAGGGCATTCAGTTGTTATGTACCAAAATGCTGGAACACCCTACCCCCCGACATTAGAGCCATTACCAATCTATATCAGTTCAGAAAGGCTCTCAAAACATACCTTTTCCGCCAATATTTCCCAGACAGCAACTAAACCAGATATCCCCTCCAAGAAATAACCCAATCTAGAAATGCCCGCACACTGCAGTGTAGATAGATTATGTATATAGTTAACCCAGTTATCCAAGTTTGTACTCCTGTTCAATGTAAAACCTGACAGTTTGTCGTAATGGTCGTTTTGTTATGATGTAAACCGCGCTGATTCTAAATAGCGCGGTATATAAGAAACTGTAATAAATAAATAAATAAATAATAAATGATACAAGGAACCTTTTGAAAAATAAACTATTGTTTATGACTTTTGAATGTCAGGAAAGAAATCAAGAACTAACTCAAGATAACAAAACTCAGGGTTTAAGGGAAGAGCAACTTCATCCACGTGCAGCACATCTGAGAAAAGATTCATTTTAGTACATCTCACCAATAATGTTGCTTCTTCTTAATTTATTATTATTATTTTTTTACCTAAGATTGATTGCAAAGCCTTTCCAAGCAAACCAAAACATTGCTACCCTCAAACAGCCCGCCATGTATGTTGATTGTCATTCAGCTGGTATCTCCACAGCTTTCAGTACCATCTTTACCCTGATGACTCCCAGATCTATCTCTCTACACCTGAATTCTATCTGGCAATCCAGGCCCGGATCTCTGCCTGCCTTTCTGACATTTTTGCTTGGATATTTCACTGCCGCTTGAAATTAACATGGCCAAAACTGAGCTTTTTATTTTCCCCCTAAACCCTCCTCTCTCCTTCCTTCTTTCTCAGTCTCTGTGGATAACTGTCTACTCCTCCCTATCTCCTCAACTTACAACCTTGGGGTTATCTATGACTCCTCTCTCTCCTTCTCCACACACACACATCCAACTGATGGTTAAAACTTGCTGTTTCTCTATAACATCAACAAAATTCACCCATTCCTTTCTTAATACACTACTAAGACACTTATCTACTCCATAGTCACCTCCCATCTAGACTATTGTAACCTACTCCTTGCTGGTCTCCCTCTGAATCATCTGTCTCCCCTTCTACCTGTTCAACACTCTGCTGCATGACTAATCTTCTGCCAGCCTTGTCATGTTCATATTACCCCTCTTCTCAAGTCACTTCATTGGCTCCCTATCCATTTTCACATCCATTTCAAACTTGTCCTGCAACCTATAAGTGCATTCACTCTGCAGCTCCTCCCTATCCTCTTATCTCTCCTATACCCCTCCTCGGGAACTCCGCTCTTCTGGCAAATCGCTTCTATCTGTGCCCTTCTCTTCTACTGCTAACTATAGACTTCACTCCTTTCACCTTGTTGCTCCTTCTGCCTGGAACAAACTACCTGAGTCTGTATGTCAGGCACCTTCTCTGACCCTTTTCAGAAACAGGCTAAAAACTCACCTCTTCGCTACTGCTTTTGAATCTTGACTCATCTGATCTACTTTGTGTTTCCTTAACAGTCCCCCTAGATGTATCCCATGTCTACAGCTACTGTGCTGTCTGTCTTGACTAGATTGTAAGCTCTGAAGAGCAGGGACCATCTTTTACGTGTATCTGTTCAGCACTGCGTACGTCTTGTAGCACTATACAAATGCTCATAATAGTAAAAAGAGAATAATATCATCAGTGTAAGTGTGGAATAACACATTTATTTCCTGAAAACCTTACACAGAGTACTCAAGTGGATATGAATAAGAGCACAGTCCTGAGGGACTTCAAATTATATTTGGGACTTGTCTGAGCTGTGATCAGTTCCCAGTGTGCAGAGATGCTTTAACACAATAACATTATCAAAAGCAACAAACACAGATGAACTATCCACAAACATTCATAGATAAGCAGTGTACCTCAGGGGCCTCTCCTTTTCTCCCTCTACACTTGGTCCTTTGGTGCACTTATTTCCTCCCATGGATTTCAGTACCATCTTTATGCTGATCTACCATTCTGTGCCTGAATTCTCTCCAGAAATCTGGGCCCAGATCTCTGCCTGCTTATCCAACATTGCTGTCTGGATGTCTCACCACCATCTGAAATTGAATATGGCCAAAACTGAGCTCCTTATCTTTCCCCCTAAACCCACCTCCCCCTTTCCTCTCTTCTCTATTTCTGTGGATAACACTATACTCCTCCCTGTTTCCTCAACTTGCAGCCTTGGGCTGCTCTTTCACTACACTCTTTCTTTCTCTGCACACCAACAGATAGCTAAAACCTGTCGTTTCTTTCTCTATAACATTGGCAAAATCTGTCCTTTCCTTTCTATACACACTACTAGGACACATCCCCTCTTTAGTCATCTCCCGTCTAGACTATTGCAACTTCCTCCTTGCTGGTCTTCTCTGAATCATCTCTCTCCCCTTCAATCTGTTCAAAACTCAGCTGCATGGCTAATTTTCCACCAGCCTCGATATGCTCATATAACCCCTCTTTTCAAGTCACTTCACTGGCTCCCTTTCTGTTTCCATATCCTGTTTAAACTTCTCCTACTGACCTATAAGTGCACTCATTCTGCTGTTCTGCACTACATTTTTTGTATTATCTCTCCCTACACCCCTCCTCAGCAGCTCTAGATCTTCTGGCAGATCCCTTCTATCTGTGCCCTTCTCTTCTAATGCCAACTCCAGACTTCGATTCTACCACCTTACTGCTCCTTATGTCTGGAACAAACAACTAGAGTCTGTGTGTCAGATGTCATTTCTGGCCCTTTTCAAATCCAGTCTCACCTCTTCGATGCCGCTTTTGGATCCTGATCTGCTTGGTCTCCTATGGTGATGAATACTAAAAAATTTGTAAAAGGTGCCGAGACGGCTTCCTTACAACTTATTTACAGGGACAGTATACTGGTTATCTGGGGATCTATTCACAAGCAGGATAACACTATTTACAGTCTGAGGGTAAAATCTATTTGAGTCCAGAATGTGTCCTGTGGAGACGTTGCCTGGCATACCTTCTAAAACTTGACTACCTTACCCCCTATTTCTTTGTTTTAATTGGCTGTCTGCAAAATATCATATTCGGTGTAAGATTCTCATTATGATCCACAAAACACTTCACTCTGATATTCCTGCTCGTCTCTCCTCCTCAGTCATCCCCCATGTGCCATTACGTCTTCTCCGTTCTGTTCACGGTAACCATCTCTATCTCCCCCTTGCCTCCCGTGCCCATTACGAATCCACCAGATATTCTGCTTTCTATTTCCTTGGCCCTAGTCTTTGGAACTCACTCCCCCCCGATCTTCATCTCGAGCTGTCCTATCATAAGTTCACATGTTTTCTCAAAGCACACTTACTCCACCTTGCCGTTGAACTAGATCTACAGTAATTTTCAGGTCCCTGCACCCTTTGCATCCTATTTGTGGGATATCTATCTCCGCTTTGCCCTGCCTGCCTTGTGTTTCTCTGTGTAATTATTTTGTTTTTTGTCATTGTCTTACCATTTGCTCCCCCTCTTTCCTGTCATTTATTGGAGTTCTTTTCTATTTTATTTTATTTTATTTTAATTATTCTTTGAAGTTTGTTCTCTCAAGATGCTATTATTATTGTAAACCACTCTGCTGGCCTGAAGGGCAGTATATACATTTTAATAAACCATAAACAAGATATGCCATACTGGGTCAGACCAAAGTTCCATCAAACCCAGTATCCTGTTTCCAACAGTGGCCATTCCAGGTCTCATGTACCTGTGAGGTTCCCAAAGGTATGCACATTCCAGGCTGCTTGTTCCAGGGGTAAACAGTGGATTTCCCCAGTCCTTTTTAATAAAGGTTTATGGACTTTTCCTCCAGGAACTTGTCCAAACCTGTTTTGAACCAACTTATACTAACAGCTTTTAATACAGTACATCCTCCGGTAATGAATTCCAGAGTTTGATTAAGCACTGAGAGAAAAAATATTTTCTCCGATTAGCCTTAAATGTGCCGAATTTTAGCTTTATTGCATGTCCACTAGTCTTTCTACTTTTTGAAGGAGTAAACAACTGATCTATATTTACCCTTTCCACTCAATTCATTATTTTAAAGGCTACTATCATATCTCCCCTCAGCCATCTCTTTTCCAACCTTTTAAGCTTTTCCTCACAGGGGTATCCTTCCAACCCCTTTACCATTTTGGTCACTCTT
The DNA here is from genome assembly GCA_033557465.1 of Ichthyophis bannanicus. Taxonomy (NCBI): domain Eukaryota; kingdom Metazoa; phylum Chordata; class Amphibia; order Gymnophiona; family Ichthyophiidae; genus Ichthyophis; species Ichthyophis bannanicus. Next base: position 194,960,190 of record CM066032.1, on the reverse strand, counting down.
TTCTGTACTTTTTCCAATTTTGCTATATTCTTTTTAAAAATGGTGACCAGAACTGCACACAACATCCAAGGCGCTGTCACACCATGGACTATACAGAGGCATTATAATATTTTTTGTTTTATTTTCTATTCCTTTCCTTAAAAGTCCTAGCATTCTATGGTGTTTGCTTTCTTGGCTGTGACTGCAAACTGGGCAGAGGGTTTCAACATACTATCCACGATGACACCCAGATCTTTTTCTTGAGTGGCGATTCCTAATGTGGAACCTTGAATAACTGTAGTTTGAGTTGTTCTTCCCTAAGTGCACAATTTTGTACTTGTCCACATTTAAATTTCATCTGTCATTTGGATGCCCGGTCTTCTAATTTTTCAAGGTCTTCTTGCAATGCTTTGCAATCCTCTTGCGTTTTAACAACTTTGAATAATTTTGTGTCATCTGCAAATTTGATCATCTAATTCATTATTCCAATTTCAAAGTCATTTATAAATATATTAAAAAGCAATGGACCTAGCACAGATCCCAGGGGTACTCCTCTATTCACATTTCTCCATTGAAAAATTATCCATTTAGCCCTACTCTTTGTTTTCTGTTTTTTAACTGGTTCCTAATACACAGTTGTACAATGCCTCCTATCCCATGACTTTTTAATTTCTGCAAAAGTCTCTCATGAGGGACCTTGTCAAAGATTTTCTGAAAATCCACATACACTATGGCGGCCATTCTGGCAGGTGAATAGCTATTTGCATGGACCATATGCTGCAAACCAGGTTCCCCACACGTACAAAGCCTCTGTGCAGGGAGCGCTGGATGTGGACGGGAGGGGGTTATGTGCTGGGACGTACGGCACCTATTCCAGTCCAAGCCCTATACTCCCTGCGGGCTCCATTAGGACAACTAGCTTATTCCAAACTGGAGGTGGAATAAGCATGGGACGATCTTGAAATCTGGCCCAGCGGCCCCCCCCCCCCCAGGACATGGAGCTGCAGGAGGTGAGACCCCACTGCCCAATCCCAGCCATGGCAGACCCCTCCGAGGGTCGGGCAGCAGGGAAAGACCTGTGCTAGGGGAAAACACCGGCACACCATCAGGAGCATAGTGCAGGCTGGGTGGGCTGTAGATGGACATCTCCCACAGCAGGTTCAGGGACATGCCAGGCCGTCTATTTGTCTGATCCTGCACCCACGGGAATGTCTAGCTCCCGCGGTGCAGAATCAGGTACGATGTGTTCCCATCCATATTGTGGATGTTCTGACGACTCGGATGTGCCCCTTTGTGAACTGGGCTCTATATCAATTGGCCCGCCCTTATCTACCTGTTTATTCACACCTTTAAAAAAATATAACAGATTAGTGAGACAAGACTTTGCTTGGCTAAATTCAATATGATCATAATAAATTCTACATAACAAAAACCCAAGAGGCTGCATTCTGTACTAACTGAAGAGCATTCAAAGTTGAATTAGGAATACAACATTAGCATAGTCCAAAGTTGAAAACAAAAAGTCTGAAATACAATATGAAAATCATAATCAGTTAAAAACGGATGAAAATGGCTTTAAGAGTCGTACCTGGAAAAATGATCATTGCACGATCTTCCTCACCTGGGCACACATACTCAAAGTTCAATCTAGTGTAAATACAGTATATTAAAGGATAATAAGTTAAACATACTTTCACCTGCATCAAACCACCCTATTTCTATGCTACCATTTTTAGCTAAGGTCCTACAAAATTTATTCTCCAGCAGTAAAGTCATATTTCAACATATGCCCTTTTAGATTTCCAACAACATAGTTTTAGATGCAATTACTCGGGGCAGTTTCTCCAAATGGGTTAGTTTTGCACATACTATTATAGTTATGAACCTCACTTCTAAGCCATGGTTGGAGGAGTGGCCTAATGGTTGGGGCAAGGTACTTCAGGCTGGAAGGTCAGAGGTTCAAATCCCACTAGAGGACAGCAACCTTGGGCTGGAAGGACTGGGGTTTCTAGTCCCACAGGTGCTCCTTGTGGTCTTGGGCAAGCCACTTAACCCTCCATAGCCCAAGATCCCTGTAAAATAGTTATCACCAAGTTATAATGCCCAGTTCAGTGTAATTTCAGTTTGTTCAATGTAAACCACACTGATGCAGAATAGCACAGTATATAAGAGAATATAAATAAATGATCTCAGTCTCTCAGATTTACTGCTAATGCTCAGCATAGTACTTGCATGGTGCCAAAGAGAGCCTCCTGTTGGAGTTCATAAGATGTAACAGGTATGGGCAGCTTGTCAAGATGCACTTGGAAGTTCTTTATCAAGTCTGTGGCTCCCAATACAATGGGAAATATTTCTGTATCTTTCTGCCACATTTTCTTGGTCATTGACTCCATTTCTTGGTACTTCAGGCTCTTCTGCCTCTTCACGCAATTCACAGAATAATCACTTGGGACAGACACTTCTATCAATGCTATTTTAGTGTTTTTCTCCTTTCCACTATGTTGAGTTTCCTCACATCCAGTTTCTTATCCGTCGGAATGGAAATGTCCCAGGTGATCATAACCTCTTCATTCTCTGTAATTCTCTTAGGGTCATGATTCCAGTGCTTTTCAGGGACAGCGATGTTGTACTGTTTATAGCGTTTCCAATGGACAAGATGTGCTACTTTGTGCTGCATTTCTGTATAGAAATTTTCCACCATCAAAACTTCACAGCCAGCTATGAGGTGAGTCACTGTTACAGTGACACAAAACACAACTGCATGATAATTACTGAAGCAATCTAAGTATGCTCATGTCACACCCATGTTGAGGCAACTACATTGGCTTCTAATAGAAGCCAAGATTAAGTATAAAGTTTTACCAGGGCTGGACCTCCCACTACACAGGCTAGGTGGCCGCCTAAGGCAGCAAACCTCTGTGGGTGGCACGGCGCCTGCAGCAGGCCATATGCTTCAGCACATCTGGCCTGCTGCTTCTGACCCCTCCTTTGACAGGATGTTGTGTAAGAGGGAGGTCAGAAGTGGCAGGCCATGTGTGCTGAAGCACATGCCTGCTTCTGAGCCGAGCCGTCCCCCACCCTCCTGATGGAATTGGCAGGGTCAGCATGGTGCAGCTCAGTGGGGGGGGGGGGGGGCAGCATGGCCAGAGCTTCTGCCTGGGGTGGCAGAAACCCTTGGGCTGGCCCAGAGTTTTACTAACAGGATTTAAAATACCACATGCACTTTCTGCCAATTGTTTGTCTGAATTGTTGATTGTTCAGTCATCAGACCACCCATTGCACTCTTGTTTGCAAAATATATATAGAAATATAGAATTCTATCTTTAAATTAAAGCAAAGTGTCTTGATTAGATTGTCAGCTCTGATGAGCACGGACTGTGTCTTACATCTATATGTACAGTGCTATGTACACCTGGTAGCACTATACTAATGATTAGTAGTAGTAGTAGTAGTAACCCGTGACTTGCTATTTTTACTTTAAGCACCTCTGATATAGAATATATTACCAGATGATATTTGCGCTATGATTGAACTTTTAAGCTTCAGAACTCACTTAAAAAAATACTTATTCAAACAAGCCTTGTGATTATAGACCAGAAACCATATAATGGTTTGTGTGTATGCTGTATGTCTATTGTGAATTGTAAATGTTCTTTGTAACTCACTTTGCACTATAGTGATTGAGTTATAAGCTCTTGAAGTAAGTAAATAAATACCTAAAAATTAAAGCACAATTTATGTGCTTAGAAAAGTTTTAGCAAGTATACAATGTGCACAAAGAGCAAATGTCTGCGGTGAAAAGAAATTTGGAGAAATACATTTAAAATGAGCACAAACTGAGGTTTTTTTTGGTTGTACACACCCCTAGTTGACCATATGGGGGGTCATTCTGAACCATGAATAGCGGGGATGAACATCCCAATGGGTGCCAATCCCTGCTGTTCATGCCAGCTTCAGCCCCTGACTAACTTCCCCACTGGTTGTGTGGGGAAGTTAGTAGGGGGCGGGGAATGGGCAGCCTGGGGGCAGAGAATGGGCGGCCCGGGGGCAGAGAGTGGGCGGAGAGTGGGCGGTCGCCGGCCCTGGACATACAGGGACGATTCTAATGCTGGCCCTGTACGTCCAGGGCCAGCGAAATGGCCAGGGAAGTTATTCCACCTCCAAGGACTCTCCTGGACTTTTATTTTTTTAATTCAGGGCGCGGAAGGGGCTGGGGGGGGGGGCCAAGGGACATTCCCCACAGCCCAACCCTGGCCTTCGGAGGCCAGATCGTAGGTCAGGCTGTGGGGAATTTGAAGTTTTGGTTGGTGGCAGGCTTTGCAGCTTTTAAATGGAGCCACGGTGCCACTGCAACATGACGCCATGGCGCCGGAGCTCCATTTAAATGCCCTGACTGAGTTAGCTGGGTGCAGTCCTGCACGTGCAGGCTGGACAGAATCGCTGTCCCAGCCTGCACGTGCAAGACTGTTCATGATTTTGAACCCACGGGGCTAGACGTGCCCCGCAGGATCAGAATCACGATCCCCTCTGTGCGTACGGTTCAGACCGGATACTCTGAGGGGATGGACGCGCGGGACAGAATCGGTCCCATGGTCACTTTTTGCCATTATGCCCTATGTTTCTATGTTTCCGTTTCCCTGCTTTACTTACAGAGGAATTATAAATAACATTGTTTTCATAGGAAAATAAATGTCACTTATTGAAATCTTTACTGTTTTATACTTCTTGACAAGCCTAGACTGCTTTTGTAAGGTAAGCAGGTTATACGTTTAATAAAATCCATGTTAATATACCTAAACCAAAGCCAGCTGTTAAATGATTATAGATGCACCACCGATATATGGGTATCTGCACTCCTGTAAACTAATTATGTTGTACATATTGTACATACTTGTATATAAGTTATGTTACATGGCACAGTGCAATTGTGAATCTTTTCAAATATCCTCTTTGTTCTAAGTTGAAACCTGTTGGAAATCTGTTACTATGTAATGTTTTTAACAGTTATCTGTAAACCGCTTTGATTCTTCTGAAAGGCAGTATATAAAACCAATAAATAAATAAAATAAAATAACTGATACAATGTAACAGGTTGCCTTATTGTTAACCTACTATTTTCACAGAGGAGTGGACAAGCCCCATGCTTTTCTATGATAATCTGAGATCCAGTGCCTATATTTCCAAAACAATGACTGCAGAATAAGGTATTCTGCCAAATATTATTTTTCTGGAAATTAAACAAAGGAACATGAATAGCTTAAGGATATTATCACATTATTACAGTCTTTAACCTCTATGACACTGTTTTACACTTATTTCACATCAGTAGCTCTAAAAACATGACAGGTGAAACAATTTAGTGGTCTCAGTTCATGGTAGGGTTGCCAACTGGCCGGTTTTTCCATGGCCAGGCCGGCTGCCGGCGCAGATGCAAAACCGGCCCTTGAAAAGCCGTTTTTTTGCTCTGGCCGCAAGATCGGGAGCGGCCAGAGCAAAAGACCGGCTTTTCTTCCGACCCGAAGTAAAAAAAAACCCCACCCAGGGCCGGCCCACACACCGGAGGGCTTCAGAGGGAGCCGGGGAAGCCTGCGCGAGGCCCCAGCTCCCTCTGTACAGCCGCCAGCGTGAAGATCCTTTTCCTTCACGCTGGCGGCTGTTTCTGTGAAGCCGCGATTGCTGGGAAAGGTTAAAGGCAATACCCTTTAACCTTTCCCAGCATTCGCGGCTTCACAGAAACAACCGCCAGCGTGAAGGAAAAGGCTCTTCACGCTGGCGGTTGTACAGAGGGAGCCGGGGCCTCGCACGGGCTTCCCCAGCTCCCTCTAAAGCCCCTCAGACAGCCGCGGTGCTGGTCGGAGGGGGGGGCCAAGGACTGCATGGGCTGTGATGGGGGGGGGGACTAGGACTACAAGTGGGCTGTGATGGGGGGGACCTGGACTGGAAAAGGGTTATGGGGGGGACATGGACTAGAAATGGGTTGTGATGGGGGGGACCTGGACTGGAAAAGGGCTATGGGGGGGGGGACTTGGACTGGAAATAGGCTGTGATGGGGGGGGGGGACCTGGACTGGAAATAGGCTGTGATTAGGGGGGCTAGGACTGCAAATGGGCTGCGATGGTGGGGGGGGGGGGCTAGGACTGCAAATGGGATGTGATGGTGGGGGGGCCTAGGACTGGAAATAGGCTGCAATGGGGGACTTGGACTGGATTGGGGGGGGGGCTAGGACTGGAAATGGCCTGTGATGTGAGGGCTAGCACTGGAAATGGGCTGATGAAGAGCTGGAATAGGACTGGAAATGGGCTGATGTGGGGCATGGGAGAATGGGACTAGAAGGGAGTGGATGCTGGGTGGGTCTAGAACTATAAGGGAACTGATTTTGGGGGAGGACTAGAATGGATGGGGAATGAGAATGGAGAGGGGAAAAAATATTTTGTGTGGAAGAAAAGTCTATGATGGGCCGGGTATTGGGAGAGTAAGAGGGGCTTGAGAATGGAAGGGTGAAATTTAAACGGATGATAAAGGAATAAGGAAAGAATTGGGGGAAAGAGCAAAAGGGAAACAATCAGTATGTTAAAGCAGAAATAGAGAGAGAATGGAAAACATCTAAAAGAGAAGAAAGGACAAATGGATAGCTCGCAGAAGACACAAAGAAACCAGAAGAAAGTGACTGGAGCAATTGCAACTGAAAAATAAAACACCCAAACAGAAGGTAGAAAAATACTTTTTATTTTGAATTTATTAACTGGAATATGTCTGGAATGGGAAGTGTGTATTGCTAACATCTTTGCGTTTTTGTTTAGTGTAAGAGGAAATTACTTTATAGTTTTATTTCTCCAGTGTTGTACATTTCATGTTTGGATTTTGGGGTTCCCAGTTTAATTATTATCTGACCAAGGAAGTTAGCCTACACGTATCCTCGGTAATTTTTGTGGGTGGGGCTGGAGGCAGGACAGGGGTGGGACTAGGGGCAGAGAATGGTTGGAGCATGGCGAGCCACAGGTGTCGGGTTTTTCTCGGTGAAAAAGTTGGCAACCCTAGTTCATGGGTAAAAAAAAATGTACCCAATACTAAAATTAACATTACAGGTTTGGACCTAATTTCAGAAGAGTGGTCTAGGGACAGTTTCACGCTTTGGGCAACCATCAGATAGTGTGCAGAATCCGCACAGAAATAACTGAAGTGTGTGTATCCCCTCCTCCAAAGGTTATCAAAAATAAAAGGGGGGGGGATTGCTGCCATTGATTGCCCTTTCCCAGATTCTTCCCTTTCCTGGCATCCTCCCTCACTTCTGTCACTTGTCCTGTAGAGAGGTGCTAGTCTGCAGGAGCATCAACTCCTGCAAGGAATTCAGCTCAGAGGGCTTGTGAGCCCTCCTGTGGTAGGAGGACCCATGGCAAGCCTTCCCTATTTCTTCTCTATGGATCACTTGTTACCAAGGAAACCCATGTCATGGGTAAGGCCGCCATAGAATCTCTTATTGCATTAGGGCTTAGAAACTCCATGTTGACTTTTCTTTGTAGAGTTGCTGCTGTTGTTGTGGGGTTGGTACTCTGCTGACATAGAAGACGTGACAACACCCCATCATATACACAAACTTGGCAGGTCTTCATCTCAATATATTTAAATTTGGAGAAAAAACTAGGGCAATTCCCAGTGTTCCCTGTTATTTTTCTACCTGCATTTATAGTAAATAGCTAGAATCAAGGCCAAATTCTTTATACTGATTTCCTTTTTAACTGAAATAAATAAATATTCGTTCAATGTACTTTTTGTAGAAATAAGTTTCAACAGACAAGTAAGGGGGTGATAACTTTGTATTAGACTCACTAAATGCATATGTATCTAGCTTTCAAAAATGACACTCCTTTTGTTGACACTTTGAAAAGGATCATGACTAATAAGAGGAAAAGCAGTTTGCTAATTTAAGTATTATTAACTTGTTTAGGAAAGGCAAACTATCAGTGCCTGCCCGAGGCATATGCAGGAATGTCGCCCGCACATGATCCCTCACCTTGAGAGGCCTCACGCGTGCCTGACCAGCAAGAGCAAACTGGTAGGGCCCGAAGCCTGGCTCTCTGACTCACTGCTGCACAGCTGCAAGAGTAAGCAGCCGCCAGAGCATTTTCCTTTTTCTCACGTGGCTCTGCTAACTTACACCCACCAGCATCGCTCGCTTTGTAGATGATAAACAGGGCACTTCCTGTCTCCGTCAGCTGTTTACTCCTGCGGCTGTGCAGAGATGAGTCGGGAAGCTGTTGCGGCACATGTGCACGCCATAACAAATCTGCCCAATATAAAGGGAAAACCCTGATCACTGCTATTTCAATGTGGGATCATTCACCTTGTAGGGGGACAGAGCATAGACCCTTCCAAACATGATATCTTCTTTTTTATGCTTTCTCAGTAGTGTTTCTTTACGTTTCTCATGGTTTATGGTTATTGGGATTTTAAATGTGGTTCAGGTCATTTTCTAAGTTTATTTGCCTTTTTGTTCCATGCACATGCATCACTACTATCACGTTTTTGGGTTTCCCTGGCTTTGCTGTACATTGCTGACTGAAATGGTTTCTCTTTCCTGCAAACGTGCCTAGCGAGAGGGTTTCATTCGCGCTAATTTTCTGCCCTTCATTTCACGGCGTTAATGTGCAAGGAGCCACTCACCGCCCACTCTCCACCCATTGACCCCTTCTCTCTGCCCTCTGGGAAGCCTTACTCCTCCCTTCAGAGCCTGATTTCATAGCGTTAGGGTGCCTTAACGCCGCAACCGCATTATCGCGCGTTAAGTGATGTTATCGTGCGATAATGTAACATTATTTTGTTTATTTTTTGTTTATTAAAACTTTATATACCGCCCAATACAAAATAGCATCTGGGCGGTTTACAATACATAAAAGCATTTAAAAGGAAGGCTGCGGAAAAAGAAACAGAAAAGAACGCCATAAAATCAAAGAACAGGGATAGAAACAGATAGCAGTCAGGGGATACAGAAGGCAGACATGGAGGGAAGGAAGGGAGCACATAGACAAAACAAAGAAGCTCAGGAAAGAGGAATTAGGAACTAACATAAGTTGACTAAGTAGGAGAAGAGGGTGGGGCTGGAAGGTGGAGGTTGATATTGCATGATAATGTCACTTATCGCACGATAATACCACCACTGCGACGTTAAGACGGTTTAGTAAACATACCCCTAAGGCACCCTTTAAAAGGAGATAAATAGAATCAACTCATTCATGTCAGCCATATCTGGGTGAACAGCTTCGAGATGCCTAAACACATGCCCATAATTTCATAAGAATTATGTAACCCCCCTTCTAGGTGCTTTGCTGGAAAGAGGAAGGATCACAGCAAATAATAACAAATTCTAACCAAATAGGGAAAGAACGTGATATCGTTCCAGATCTCTCTGGAGATAACATTGTGATTGACCTTCTCTAGAGTCAACCAGTCCTTTCTGTTCTCTATTTTCAGGTCAAGTACCCAACATACTAGCATTCAACAGTATAAGAACTGAAACTATAAAGAATAAAACAACAAAATACAGGTAATGATATTTTTGTAACAGATTAGAAAAATGTAGGTAGCATACAAATATCAGTATGAAAAGTGGAAAAAGGTGAAGTGAATTAATTTTGTTCAGTGGTGCATTGGGAGTACTTTCAGTTTAATAGCAAGTCCAGATGGCAAAGCAAAAAAAAGGTGAATGAACACAAACACTGAGATGTTTGTGATGAAGCCTTTATTTTGTAGTAAATTGGCCAAATCAGTGTTCCAAATCACTGTTTGAATTAATCTTATAAAAAATAACTAGCTAACTTAAAGACGTTTCTTTTTGGAGCAATTGCCTTCACTTACAATTTTGTGATCCTAGAAACGTTCTCCTCTGCAGAAAATGCAGATCCATGCTTCTACTTCTGATGTCCCTTCCAGCTTTCTGAAGGAAAAACAGCAGGCAGCAGTTGATTTCACTTTAGTCTACTGGTTCTGAATACAGTATGTCTTCAAAAACTTGCTAACACACACTGACTTTAAACATAGAAACATAAAAACATGACATCAGATAAAGACTTTATGGCCTATCCGGTTTGCCTTTTCGTACCAAGTGCTAAGCTTTACATTATTTTCTTTTCTTTGGAGATATTCTGTGTTGTCCCATGCTTTTTTGACTTAATATACAGTCCATGTCTCTGCTACCTCCACTGGGAGACTTTCCATGTTCCCACCTCTCTTTCCATAAAGAAATATTTCTGCAATGCCCTTTCATCTTTATCCTATGCCCCATCATTTCAGAACTTTCTTTCAATTGAAAGAAGCTCTCCTCCTGTGCATTTATGCCATGGTTGTATTTAACACTAGAAGCCACAAAGGAATTTTACCTAGAAGCCCCAAAGTTTGTCAATTGACGCATTATCATGATGACTGTGTTTAGCATGAAATGCAGATGTGAATTAATGTGAAGTTACTTATTTGTTAAATACGTGCAGTATGTGATGTCATTACATGACGTCATCGTGTGTTTATTGTTTAGAATGTCGGAGTAAAACTGTAAACAGTGATTGAGATGCACCATCTAGTGGGAACATGAATTTATACCTAGAAGCCCCAAAGTACATCAATTGACACATCCAAGACAACTGAGTGAGTCAATTGACGTACTTTGGGGCTTCTAGGTATAAATTCATTTTCCAGCTAGGTGGTGCATCTGTCATTAATTTTCGATGCACATATTTGAACATCTTGACCTTGCTAACAAAGTCATGGAACATGACTGACATGGTTCTAGCAGTGGCGCTGGTATACAACTTTGAAGATGCATTTACGTCAATTGACGCACTTTGGGGCTTCTAGTGTTAAATATCTTTATCATATCTTCCCCTCTTTAAGTCTGTCTCCACGTGCCATATGAAAAAGCCTACTTACCATTTTGGTAGCCACCCTCTGCACTGACTCCATCATGCTTATATCCTTTTGAAGATGCAGTCTTCAGAATTGCACACAATACTCCAAATGAGGTCTCACCAAAGACATATACAGAGGCACTCATATCCTTCTTGCTGCTAGCCATTCCTTTCCCTATATACCCAAGTTTCCTTCTGGCTTTCGCTGTTGCCTTTTCTTCCTGTTTAGCCATCTTAAGATCATCAGAAACAATCACGCCAAGGTCCTGCTCTTTTTTCATGGAACAAACTAATCCAAACTCTATACTGTATTACTCCCTTGGATTTTTGAAATCCAGACGAATGACCCTACTTTTTTTAGCATTAAATCTCAGCTGTCAAGTTCTTAACCATTCTTTAAGGTTTGCTAGATCCCTCCTCATGTTGTCTACAGCTTCCTGGGTGTCTGCTCCATTGGAGATTTTGGTATCATCCGCAACAAGGTAAACTTTACCCACTAGCCCTTCTGCAATATGAATTACAAAAATGTTAAAAAGAGTCAGAGCAAGGGCAGATCCCTATAACATCCTTCTCCTCAGAGTGAGCTCTTATCTGTACACTTTGTTGCCTCCCACTCAACCAAGTTCTAACCCAGTCAGTCAATTTATGGTCCATCCTTAGGGTGCTCAATTTATTTATGTCACCCATGCAGAACAGTGTCAAAAGGTTTACTGAAACCTAAGTAAAATACATCTCGGGCTCTCCCTTGTTCCAACTCTCTGGTAATCCAGTCAAAGAAATGAAGGAGATTTGTCTGACAAAACTTGGCTCTAGGAAATCCATGCTGCCTTGGATACTGCAATCCACTGGATTTCAGAAACCTTACTATCCTCTTTTTTCGCAGCATTTCTATTAATTTACTCAGCACAGAGGTTAGACTAACTGACCTGTTGTTCCCAACCTCATCCCTACTTCCGATTTTGTGTAAAGGGGCCATATGTGCCCTTCTCTAGTCTTGTGGGACCACTCCTGACTCATTGAAAGCATTGGAAAGGCAAAGAAGCATTGAACAGTTCACTCTCGGATGTGTCCTATCTGGTCCATCGCTTTGTCTACTTTCAGTTTAGCTGGCTCCTGATGAATATAATCTTCTGAATTTTGTTGAAGATCCACCTCGCTTCTGTTCCTCTTTGTTGGTGTTTTATGAGGTCCTGCTTCTGGCCCTTCATCTGTGAACATAAAACAGAAATATTTGTTAAGCATTTTGCTTTGTCCTCATCAGCTTCTACAAATTCCTTCCCTTCATCCTTCAGTTTGACAATACCACTTTGCACTTTCTCCTCTCAGTAACACATCTGAAAAATGTTTTGTCTCTCCATTTTACTGTATTTTTTTTACATTTGTATATTTGCTTTCTTGACTGTTTTCTTAGCTTCTGGGGTTTTTTTTTAAGTGCCATCAAGTCAGTGCTGACTCCTGGTAACCCAGCAGCTCCTGGATTTTCTTGGCAGGATATGACCAAAGTAAATTATTAGGCTTTTTTTAAGGAAATGGAGGGTAAAGTGACTTGTTTCTTGGATATGAGGTTGTTGCTCTAACCACTAGGCTACTCCTCCACTAAGCTGCTCTTATTTTTCCAAATATTGATGCTTGCTTTCCCCTTTCTGTGATCTCTTGTATTTTATGAAGGTCCCCCTTTTTTTCTTAACCTTTTCAGCTACTTCTTTCAAGAATTATAGTAGCATCCTTTTCTTTTTAGATGTATTTATTTTCATAACAAAAAGGTTTGTTGTCCTTAAACTATCCGCTTTCAGTTTTGCCCACTGCTTTTCTACATCTTCAGTTGTTCCCGTCCCACTAATGACTCATTGAGGTATTGTCCCATCTTGGCAAAGCTATTTTTCTAAAGTCTAGGACCCTCATTTTTGAATGGATTATATCAGCCCTTGTCCTAATACTGAAACACACCATCTGGTGAGCACTGGATGTGAGATGATCACCCACTCTAACATCAGAAACACTCTTCCCATTCGTAAGTACCAGGTCTCATGTGTGGGTTCTGTTAACAATTGCTGAAATAGTTCTCCCTCTAGAGAATCCAGGAGGATATCCATACTTTTAAGAACATATGCCATACTGGGTCAGAACAAGGTCCATCAAGCTCAGTATCCTGTTTCCAACAGTGGCCAATCTAGGTCATACGTACCTTGCAGTTTCCCCAAAAGACACAGGTTCCACAAGGCTTGTACTGGGTCAAGCATTGATATCCTGGGTCCCCTCTTAATAATGGTTTATGGAACTTTCCTCCAGGAACTTCTCCAAAGCTTTTTTAAACCCAGCTACACTAACAGCCTTTACTACATCCTCCGGTAACAAATTCCAGAGTTTGATTACACGTTGAGTGAAAAAATATTCTATTTTATTAGTCTTAAATAGTTTACCCTGTAGCTTCATTGCATGTCCCCTAGTCTTTCTATATTCTGATAAGGTAAACAATCGATCTACGTTTACCCGTTCCACCCCGTTCATTAATTTATAGACTTCTATCATATCTCCCCTCAGCCATCTCTTTTCCAGGTTAAAGAGTCCTAACCTTTTTAGCCTTTCTTCATAGGAGTATCCTTCCATCCCCTTTACCATTTTGGTGGCTCTTCTCTGAACCTTTTCTAATATCATTATATCCTTTTTAAGATACGGTGACCAGAATTGCACACAATATTCAAGGTGCGGTCTCACCATGGAACGATATAGAGGCATTATAATATCTTTTATTTTATTTTCCATTCCTTTCCTTATGATACCTAGCATTATATTTGCTCTCTTGGCCGCCGCTGCACACTGGGCCAAGGGTTTTAACATGTTATCCACAATAAAGCCTAAATCTTTTTCCTGGGTGGTGGTTCCTAATGTGGAACCTTGCATCGTGTAACCATAGTTTGGGTTGTTCTTCCCTAGGTGCATAACTTTGCACTTGTCCACATTAAATTTCATCTGCCATTTTGATGCCCAGTCTTCCAATTTATCAAGATCCTCTTGCAATTTTCCATAATCCTCTTGGGTTTTAACAACTTTAAATAGTTTTGTGTCATCTGCAAATTTGATAACCTCACTCATTATTCCACTTTTCAGGTCATTTATGAATATGTCAAAAAGCAGTGGACCCAGCACAGATCCCTGGGGTACACCACTATTCACCTTTCTCCATTGGGAAAATTGGCCATTTAGCCCTAACCTCTGCTTTCTATCTTTTAACCTCTTCCTGATCCACAGTAGTACACTACCTCCTATCCCATGACTCTTTAGTTTTGCCAAAAGTCTCTGATGAGGGACCTTGTCAAAGGCTTTCTGAAAGTCCAGATACACAATATCAACCGACTCACCTTTGCCCACCTGTTTATTTTTAGACAGCAGAGATGTCTCAATCAACTGAAATTACCTCTTCATCAGCACTTTTCCTTTTATAGTATTACTGCAATGTTTTCAATTAAATGTCTGTCCACTTCTTCTGACTGTGAAGGAGGTCTGTATATCACACCGATGCAAATGAATGCTCCCCTCTCTCTTTCCAGTTTAACCCACAGTACCTGCTCCTTCCCTCATAAGCCCTGCAATTGTGTAGCTTTAATAATATTTTTTTTACATATAGTGCCACGCCTTCTCCCTTTTCTCCTACCCTGTTCTTCCTGAAGAAAATTATAGTCCTGTATAATTACATCCTAGTCATGGTTCTCTGTAAACCATGTCTCTGTAACTACCACTAAATCAAAGCCAGCCTCTTCCATTAAAGCCTCAAGTCAGATTCTTATTTCCCATACTATGAGCATTAATACACATTGCTTTTTACCCATGTTTACAGAGATATTTAATGTTTTGCTTATCTGAAGGCTTTCTTTACCCATCCAAAAACAAATCTAGTTTAAAGTCCTCTTTAAGAGGTTAGAGAGTCTGCTAATGAAGACACTTTGACCCTTCTTGAATAAATGGAACCATATCTGCTCAGCAGCCTTCGAAAATCATTCCATGGTCTAGGGAACCAAAATGTTCTTGATGAAACCATGCAGCCATGTATTCAACTCTAGGATGCTAGATTCTCTGCCTCAGCCTTTACCCTCAGCGGGTAGGATTATGAGCACCACCTGCATACCTATCTGCTCCATCCTCTCCCAGAGCTATGAAATTACTCTTGATATGCTCAGAGAGATACCTATCAGGCTGTTTTGAAAATGGGGGTTCTCCATAGATAAATGCCTATTTACCCACATAAATCCCTTTTATAACTGCCACTTTAATTTACAAAAGTGGTATGTGACAAACCTATACAATCATTTTGAAGTATCTAACAGTGAGCATGTACTGTTAGCCGTATAAGAACCCAATATTTAAACATTATTTCCATATAGTTCTGTTAGACCAGTCCAGAAAAGTGGTTTGTGTTCCCCTACCAGCAGACAGGAAGAGACAGAAACAATGAAAAGCCCAGGTTTCAATGACATTACTCCTTTGTCTCTATCTGCCTCAGCCACCAGAGGTCTTCTCCATATTTCTTTGTCTCTAGCAGATGGTGGATAGATTTTCTCCTCTCTGAAGAAAATCTGAATATTTGAAAAGAAAATATTGATTAAATGCTTGTGAATGCCTCATTTCTGGATTCTGGACTCAGCTCTTCTTGCATGGCAGCTTCTGAGTCATCCCTGGAGAGTTTGTTCCCCCTCTCTCAGCCAGGAAATGCAGTTAATCAAGCCTTGTCTGCCTCAGGGCAGGAGGTGACAGATGGTGCTGTGGGTAAGGATATCTAGCTGACTGGAAAGTCTGACAATTGTGCTCTGAGTCACTCCTTGTACTCTAAGTGGTCTGTTGTGGCTATACCCTCTGATGTTGGGGATCATTTCCAAGAGGAAAGCTTCTGGACTCTGTATTGTCCTCCCCAGAGCTCTTTTACTGGTCCTTCTAGCATGGAAATTCAGAATCTGAAGCCTCTGGGTGCTCCCAGGTGCAGTCTCGTGAGGGGCAGGTTAAGAGTGGAAGACGTCTTTGACCATCTTTGGCTAAGTGTCCCCAGTGAAGGGCACCCCCTGGCTATGGGGATCAGCTGGGATCGGTTTGAGATATAGAACTAGGCTTTGATGTGGTCGAAGAAGTACTCTCACCTTCAGCGGATTATGAAGAGGCCAATGTGATCCACCCATTCCAAAAGGAGTTGTTGGCAGTGTTGATTGCCAGGCACAGATAGTCCAGGCATGGAGATGAAGGTGCATCCACTCCTGCAAAGGGTGTGGAAATCCACTACTGTTTTCCATTCCCAGAGGTACTCAAAGGTCTGTTCTGGTTGGATTAGGATTCCCCCAACTCCCCACTTAAGGGACTAAGGGTGTATAAGAAGAAGCATGCTCTCCTGGAGAAGGAGTGTGTTGTGTGTTTCCATTTTGGTCATGTCTGCCTGAGCATGGATGTCCACGCTCAGGCAGACATGGCCTTTCACTCTGTTTTGCGAGCTTCCCGCCCTGTGGAGTCATAGCTTTGGTACATCCCACTTGTCTGGATTTGTCTAGCAGGATGAAATGGAAGGTAACATTTTACTTACAAGATAACGTCCTTTCCTTGAGTCCTGCTAGACCAGTCTAGGGCCTGCCCCCTGGAACTGTGTTCGCTCTGTTCTTCAGTGGCACCCTTGAGTCTGCTATGATTTATATACTTGGCTCCGCAGGTTCATCTTCTACAGATAGCCTTCTGTTCATGCTTTCCTGTACATAGTTCTCTAAAGTTTGATTACTCATGGTTTTCCACGTTGAGGTTGTGTGAGGCTGGTCATGTTTTCCCATATATTTTGGGATGAATACTGAGGAGATCTCTGGTGGCTGAGGTGGATAGAGGTAAGGGAGTGATGTCATTGAAACCTGGGCTTTTCATTGGTTCCTTGTCTCCACCAATCTGCTGGTAGGGGAACACAACCCACTTGCCTGGACTGATCTGGCAGGACTCAAGGAAAGGACATTATCTAGTGAGTAAAATGTCACCATACTTGGGTGTCTTGTGTTTGAAAATCATCTTATTTTATGAGGACAATTTTCAAGCTATTTTATCTGTGTAATTATGCAATTAGAAACATAGAAACATAGAAATATGATGACAGAAAAAAACACATGGCCTATCTAGTCTGTCCTTCCATATCAACAACTACAACAGTCTCCTTTTTTTCTTTAGAGATCCTCTGTGTGTGTCCCATGCTTTTTTGAATTCGATTATTGACCTCATCTCTACCACCTCCACTGGTAAACTAATCCATGGATCCACCACTCTTTCCGTAAAGAAATATTTCCGCAAATCACTCCTGAATCTATCCCTCTTCACCCTCATCCCATGTTCCCTCGTAGCAGAACTTGCTTTCAATTGAAAGAGGCTCTCCCCCTGAACATTTATGCCATGGAGGTATTTAAACATCTCAATCATATCACCTCTATCCCACCTTTCCTCTAAGGTGTACATATTAAGATCCTTAAGTCTGTCCTCATATGCTTTATAATGAAGACCACTAACCATTTTAGTTGCCACCCCCTGCACCGACTCAATCCTGTTCACATCCTTTTGAAGGTGTGGTCTCCAGAATTGCACACTATACTCCAAATGAGGTCGCATCAAAGACTTATACAGAGGCACTATCACCTCCTTTTTTCTGCTAGCCATTCCTCTCTGTATACACCCAAGCATCCTTCTTGCTTTTGCCATTGCCTTTTCTACCTGTTTAGCTATTTTAAAATCATCAGACACAACCATGCCCGGGTCCCACTCTTCTTTAGTGGACAAAAGTACTTCACCCTCTATACTATATTGCTCCCTTGGATTGCTGCAGCCCAAATGCATGACCTTACATTTTTTAACATTAAATCCCATTAATTTCTAGACCATTAAATTCTAGACCATTCTTCAAGCTTAGCTAGATACCTCCTCATGTTATCTATACCTTTCTGGGTGTCTACTCTATTGCAGATTTTGGTATCATCCGCAAAAAGGCAAACCTTACCCGACAGCCCTTCCGCTATATCACTAACAACTGGTAACCACTGGTAACTGGTATACCACTGGTAACATCCTTCTCCTCCGAGTGAGCCCCATTTACCTGTACTCTTTTTTGCCTCCCACCCAACCAATTTCTAACCCAATCAGTAGCTTTAGGGTCCATCCCTAGGGTGCTCAGTTTGTTTATAAGTCGCCTGTGAGGAACAGTGTCAACAGCTTTACTGAAATCTAAATACACCATATTTAGGGCTCTCCCTTGGTCCAACTCCCTGGTCACCCAGTCAAAGAAATCAATCAGATTTGTCTGACTGCTAGGTACGCATGACCTAGATTGGCCACTGTTGGAAACAGAATACTGGGCTTGATGGACCTTGGTCTGACCCATTATGGCATATCTTATGTTCTTATGACAAGACCTGCCTCTGGTGAATCCATGCTGCTTTGGATCCTGTAATCTGCTGGACTCCAGAAACCTCACTACTTTCGCTTTCAGCAGCGTTTCCTATAATTTACTCACCACCGAAGTTAAACTAACCGGCCTGTAGTTTTCAAGCGCATCCTTACTTCCGCTTTTGTGTAAAGGCACCACATGAGCCTCTCTCCAGCCCTTTGGCACCACTCCTGACTCCAATGAGGCATTGAAAAGGTCAGTCAGTGGAGCAGCTAGAAAGTCCCCAAGTTCCCTCAGTATTCTAGGGTGTATCCCATCCAGTCCCATCGCTTTGTCTACTTTAAGTTGAGCTAGTTTCTCACGAACACAGTCTTCTGAAAATTGTTCAAGATGTCCCTCGCTTCTGTTCCTGTTTGTGGGTGTTTTCTGAGGTCCTGCTCCTGGTTC
The DNA here is from genome assembly GCA_033557465.1 of Ichthyophis bannanicus. NCBI lineage: Eukaryota > Metazoa > Chordata > Amphibia > Gymnophiona > Ichthyophiidae > Ichthyophis > Ichthyophis bannanicus. The sequence goes on along the minus strand of CM066032.1, from coordinate 194,941,485 downwards.
TTCATCTGTGAACACAGAACAGAAATATTTGTTACGGAATTCCGCTTTATCCTCATCAGCTTCTACATATTCCTCCCCTTCACCCTTGAGTCTGACAATACCACTTTTGCCCTTCTTCTTCTCACTAACATATCTGAAAAATGTCTTATCCCCCCATTTTATTGCATTGGCTATTTCCTCCTTTTTTTGAATCTTTGCTTTCCTGACTACTTTGCTAGCTTCTCTAAGTTTTTCCAAATATAGATACCTGTCTTCCTCTCTCTGTGATCTCTTGTATTTCATGAAGGCCTCCCTCTTTTTCTTCACTTTTTCAGCTACCTCCTTTGAAAGCCATAGCGGTCTCCTTTTCCTTTTACCTTTATTTACCATTTTAACAAAAAGGTTGGTTGCTATTAAAATATCTCCTTTCAGTTTAGCCCACTGTTTTTCTACATCCCCCAGCTGTTCCTGTTGTAGCGAAGTGTCCGCAATAAATAAAACCAGGAGTCTATTTACTAAGATTCAAGCCAATTTATTTGTGCACAGTCTCAGGCACTGTCACATTCAAAATGGTCTGAGCAATGGAGTTCAACAAAACAACATCTTTTATACCTTTCTTCATCTGTTCTATACAGACAAACTCCTCATTGGTCCTGGTGCCCCCTCCCACCCCCATCCAATGGGGATCTCTGACCGGGCTTAACACCTGTTCCCCCTGCTCAGGCCTCCCTAGCCATGGCTCAGTTTCTAGACATAACACATTCCGCTACAAGGTCCCTCCTCGGCTTAGAGAATGTGTGAAAGCAAGATACTGGAACACATCTGTTATCAACATAAAGGAGCTAAATAGAAGATTCTTGCATTCTTATCAAAGCAGTTTAAAGCAATTTCCTAACTTCTACTGGCTTTCGGCTCTGCTCAGCTATAATATTCTCAAGTGGGGGTTGGGACTCAGGCCTAACTTACAGGCCTTTCTTATTCCTGCAGGCTATTCTAGGCCATAGCCTATCACATTCCCCCCTTTGATTATTCTCACCCGCAAGTGAGAAAGGGTGAGAATTAAATCACACATGGTACTTCATACTAGGGTGGAGGGATTACTTTGTGGTATAGGGTAGTAGTCCCACATTGCTAGTATCTGTGTAGCTGCCTTACGTTCAATAATACTATCAATGGTGGAGTTTAACATACGCAAGCATAAGGGGAGGAAACATGGTATACATAAGCAAACAGCCACAATCAAGAATACAAGCAATACAAGTGTCTTCAGGCCGCCCATTCCTGAAAACCATGAACCAAACCAGCCATCAAGTTGCAAGCCATGCCATGTTTGGACTGGGACATAAGTTTGCTTTCTCATGTGATTGGCTATGTCTTCTACAACTTGCCCTTCATTATCAATTTGTAAGCAACAGTTAGTCAAATTAAGTTTGCCACATACTCCTCCTCCAGCTGCAAGCAAGTAATCTAATGCTAAGCGATTCTGGTATATACACCACTTTGATTGTATGATAAGGCGGTATAGAAATACCGTTAAATAAATAAATAAATAAATAAATAAATATGGCTGTAGGGGCAAAGCAAGAGTGGTTCTCAAGGGTCCCAGGGCTACCGCAAGAATGAAACAACAGTTAGTAATCATCATGATCATAGTCTTTGGTGATTGATAAAGTCTGAAAGATAGGTAATGCAAAATTGGAAGACGGCTTTTCCTTTGATGTCCAGGAGCAGGTTGGCACAGTCGTTACGAGGATGGATCTTTTCTTCGCAGCGTGAGTCGCAACAGTGATGCAGGATTAGCGATCGAGGTCCAGGGGCGACTCTCAGGAACCGCTGCTGGCTTCAGTCGACTGTGGTGGATCCAGGAGTCAATTTCTGCTACTTTGACTGCTGTTGGGGTTGATAGCAAAACGACATATGGCCCTTTCCAATGAGGGGCTAACGGTGTCTTCTTCCACTCTTTTACCCACACCGAGGCTCCAGGCTTGAAAGGATGCGATGGCTCTGTTAGACTGATAGGCAACCGGTCCTGCACCCAGGTATGAAGGCCCTGCAAAACAGAACTCAGAGCCAGCAATTCTTGCCTAGTGATCGCTGATCCAATCTGATTCATATCCCCTCTTATCCCCTGAATTATGGGCGGGGGCCTCCCATACAAAATCTCAAACGGGGATACTCCTAATGGCATGGTGGGGGCTGAACGTATTCGGAGAAGGGCTATGGGAAGAACTTGGGGCCACTTTAAGTGGACTTCCTGACAAAGCTTGGATAACTGAGACTTCAGGGTCCGGTTCATTCTCTCCACTTTCCCTGAACTCTGGGGTCTGTAAGCTGTGTGTAGCTTCCATCGTATTTGCAGAGCATGGGCTAGCTGCTGGGTTACTTGTGACACAAAAGAGGGCCCATTGCCTGACCCCATGGTCAAAGGTATTCCAAACCAAGGGATGATCTCATGGAGCAAGGCTTTAGTGACTTCTCTGGCCCTCTCAGTTCTGGTGGGAAAAGCTTCCACCCATCCGGAAAAGGTACAGACTAGGACTAACAAGTAGTGATATCCATTTGCTCGTGGCATCTCTGCAAAGTCTATTTGAATATTTCCCATGGGGGTAACTCCTACTGACTGAGCTCTTGGGGGTGGGACAGGACCTTGTCGGGCATTGTTCTTGGCACAAGTCACACATCTTCGGGCTACTGAGGTGGTCAAAGGTCCCAGCAATGAGATATAGAAGTATGGTCTCAGACCGTTTTCCATTTTAGTTTTTCCATAGTGTGTGGCTTGATGGAAGGCTTGGACAAAATCAGGGCCTAGTGCCTCAGGAATCACAGTCATACCAGGGGTTGAGCTCCCTTCGGGCGGTGGCAACACTATCCATCCAGTCTCTGATAGTTGCCCCCCCTCATATCGACAGTAATAGTCCATCTCATTCTGGGTATATCGGGGCGTCCTTGCACTAAGAGGCACTGGGAATATGGCTGCTTGAATTGTTACACTAGGGGTAGTAATTTGTCCAGCAATGGCCGCTTCTCGGGCTGCGGCATCGGCAAATCTGTTTCCTCGGGACACTTCCCCATCTCCAGTCCGATGGCCTCGACAATGCATTACAGCAACGTATTTGGGGGCCCATACTGCTTCCAATAGAGTCAATATTTCTGGGCCATACTTGACAGACTTGCCTCCCGAGGTGATCAATCCACGCTCCTTGTACAGGGCTCCATGGGCATGTAGTGTTGTGAAAGCATATTTGGAGTCCAAGCTGATTCCTGTTCCAATTTTGAGTGCGCGTGTGAGGGCTATCAATTCAGCCTTCTGTGCTGAGGTTCCTGGGGCCAGGGCTGACGATTCTACTACCATGTCCAGGGTCATCACTGCATAACCAGCACATCGCTGTCCGTCAATTATGAGGCTACTTCCATCTACGAAGAAAGTTTTGTCTGGGTGGCGCAAGGGGACATCAGTTAAATCTGGGTGGCTTGAGTATACGGTGTCCATTACTTCCAAGCAATCATGGTCAGGAGGGCCTGGACTGGCTGGCAATAGGGTAGCTGGGTTCAGAGTTTGGCTGACACTCAATTTCAGTCGAGAATTTTCACATAGCATACTTTGATACTTCAACATTCGAGCGTTAGTGAGCCAATGGTTTCCTTTGTGTTCCATCAGGGTTAAAACAGAATGTGGTACGGTGACTTGAAGATTTTGTCCTAAGGAGAGCGGGGGTCAGCTTCGCTCACTAAGAGGGCTGTAGCTGCTACAGCTCTCAGGCAAGGTGGCCATCCTTTGGCAACAGGATCCAACTGTTTTGACAGGTAGGCTACAGGTCGTTGCCAAGACCCAAGGGGCTGGGTCAAGACTCCCAATGCGTTTCCACCTGATTCATGGACATATAGACGAAATGGTTTCTGCACATCTGGTAGTCCCAAGGCTGGGGACGACATCAATGCTGTTTTCAGGGATTTAAATGCTTTTTCTTGTTCTGGGCCCCATTCCAGGGGAGATCGTTCCACTCCCTTCGTGACTTGGTACAAGGGTTTTGCCAAGAGTGCAAAATTGGGTATCCATATGCGGCAATAGCCTGCAGCTCCCAGGAAAGCCCGCACCTGTTTTCTGGTGGTGGGGGTTGGGATACGGCATACTGCTTCCTTTCGCTCCAGTCCTAATTTCCAGGTTCCTTTGGACAGATGGAACCCTAGGTATTTCACTTCTGTCTGACACAATTGCGCCTTGGCTCTGGAGACCTTGTATCCGGCTTCATTCAAGAGGTGCACGAGATCACTGGTAGCTTGCACACAATCAGTTTCGTTGTTGGTGGCTATAAGCAAATCATCTACATATTGGAGTAAGAATCTTTTTCCCGGAGTCACAGGGTAACTTGACAGATCTTGGTTGAGGGCTGCACTGAAGATAGTGGGTGAATTCTTGAATCCTTGTGGTAATCGAGTCCAAGTGAGTTGTCCTCGCCTTCCTGTGGTAGGGCTTTCCCATTCAAATGCAAACAAAAGCTGACTAGCAGATGCCAGGCGTATACAGAAAAAGGCATCTTTTAAGTCCAAAACAGTAAAATGAGTGGCTTCTGCTGGAATCAGTCCCAGGAGGGTGTAAGGATTTGGTACTACTGGATGTATGGTTTCAACTGCACTGTTTACTTGACGTAGGTCTTGCACTGGGCGGTAGTCACCCGTCCCAGGCTTCTTGATTCCTAGCGCTCCCGCCTCCCCTCCAGGGGGTAGAGCCAATGTTAGGGGACTCGTTCTTCCAATGTCCTTCCTCTTTACAATAGGCGCACTGGTTTGCACCTAGGGGGGCCAAGCGGTCCCTCAGCCCCTTCCCCATCCTCTGGCTCTTCTATTAGGATATCCTCCTCCTCGTCCCTCAACTAGTGCTGCAGCAAGCAGATCTGCCTTCTTTCACTTTCTCTTTTGCATTCTTGATCACGATTCACGAAATCCTTTTGTGCGACTTCCATTAACTGTGCTGAGTTCATGCCCGCAAATCCTTCTAATTTCTGCAGTTTTCGTTTTATTTATTTATTTATTTATTTATTTAGTATACATTTTGCATACCGCTACTTCCAGCGATCAGCAGCGGTTTGATTACAGATTGGAAATTGTCAAATCATCACAGGAGATTTTTGAGGTATAAACACATAGATTAGACAGGAAAGCAGAGCACACAGAGAACTATTTTATGTCTCCCTGGGACTGACTCACAAAAGCGGCGTTCACCATACGTAAATTCTCATGGGCTGCTGGGTCATATGGGGTGTAAAGTCTATAGGCTTCAGTTAATCATTCATAGAAAGCAGCTGGACTTTCATCTGGGCGCTGAAGAACATCCGCTACTTTCCCAACATTCATAGCTCTCTGGCCTCCCTTCTTCAGGCCCTGCAGTAAGGCCTGGTGGAACTGGGCGAGGGCCTTCTCTCCATCTGCACTATTTGGGTCCCACTTTGGATCTTCGTTTGGGAAATCTACAGCTGCTGCCTGTTGGGGATTTAGGTCTCTCCCGTCTTCAGGGTTCTCTTCCAACCATCGAGTGGTTGCTTGCACTATCCGTGCCCGCTCTTCAGTAGTAAAAAGGGTAGCCAAGAGCTGGCGGCAGTCGTACCAGGTAGGCTGGTGGGTCTGCATTATACTAGATGTCAATTCTGTCAACTCTTGGGGTTTCTCAATATAGGAGGCATAATGTGTTTTCCAGTTTAATAAATCTGTTGTGGAGAAGGGCACATAAACTAGACTGGTCGGTCCGACCACAACCTGACCCTCTTCATTTACAATAGGTAATCCTGGGACCTGCCGCAGTGGCATTTGGCAAACTTCTCTCGGGCCCGCTGCCCTGCTTCTAAGGGCGTAACGCAGATTTGCGGACCCAGTGGTAATTCTGCTGCTGGTGCTTGGACTAGTGGATGACCCTGGACTGGCATCTGACCCTCCGCTGGCAGATCCTTCAGGGGATGATGGTTCTGCTGCAGAGCTCTGCTCAGGACTAGGGCTCCGACTTCTCCTTGGGGGAGGGATCTGGTCCTCAGGTGTTAGAATTGGTGGAGGTGGGTGATCGGGTGGGGGTACCTCAGCTGGAGGTAGTCTTTCCACCTCTGGCTCTACTCGGGGTACTAATGGAGCTGTCGGGACTGGAGTATACAGAAATGTGGGTGGATAACCTGGGACCTCTGGAGGCTCTAGGGCTGCATAAATAGGGGGCTTTTCTTTCTTAGCAGGGACTCCCATTGCAGTTGCTAACATAATTCTACACTGCCCCTCACGGCAACGCTTCATCCAAGGGGGTTGTTTCTCACAGATATCTAGCCAGGAGTCTATATAGGAAAACTGTTCAGGACCACATCTGCACACCACCTTGTGCACTTGGGCACATAATTTTGACATCAAAAGTACCTTCTGGTGGCCACACGGCGTCCAGCACCGGCCACACCCTACTACACAATATTTCTAAGCAGGTCGGTGTCATTTTTTCCCCATAATCACCACTAAATCCCTTCTTAAAATTCGTGATCATACAGTTCAGCGGAGTTTGTACGGACTCCGCCCCTCCCATTATGACGTATGACGTACAAGACAGCAAACAGAAAGGGTGGGTAGGATGTCTGCGGGTAAGGGGTCCGCACAGCCCACAGAACAATAAGGGGGACAAACACCGAATGCTTCCTCCTTTTCGCGACCTGGGTGCGGTCGCCCGGCCAGGAACTGCGCTACTTAGGAGTCCGCTCTCGCTTGGTCTGTATTGCAAGACCTCTCAAGCACACGTCACACAACCAAACATGCTAGCATTTCCCAAATTCCAAATTCCTGGGCTAACTGACCAAACCAAAATTTACCAAACCAAAAGGGTCAGTGGCTTTGCCCCGCGCACTCTCATGCAGGGTTACTAGGACCGCCCTGGAAGTTGATCAGACTCCCTTTTACCATTACCATACCATATTAGTCATTCCCAGAGCTAACTGACTAAGAACCAGAAAAATCATTACTCACCGGATCCGGTAGCTAATGCGCAATGCAACCAAACCCTCCTTGGGTTGAATCCTGGACTCCCCTCAGGGTTCGAGGTTTTGGCCGGCCAGACCCAGCAAGCCACTGAGGCAGGGCGGAACCCTCCGATGCAAGGGGACCGGCGGCACTTGGGATCCTCTCCGCTGTCGGTCGGCCGTGGTTCCAGCTGGACCAAACCTGGAGGCGGTAATATGTGGTAGTATTCACTTGTGCACCATTCACGTACCCCACCTTCCCGGCCAACACACCAGGAATATGTTGTAGCGAAGTGTCCGCAATAAATAAAACCAGGAGTCTATTTACTAAGATTCAAGCCAATTTATTTGTGCACAGTCTCAGGCACTGTCACATTCAAAATGGTCTGAGCAATGGAGTTCAACAAAACATTCTTCCTATCCTGTCCTTTCTGAATAAAGTATAGCCAGGTATAGTTACATCCCAGTCATAGTTTTCTGTGAACCATGTTTCTGTATCTGCCACTAAATCCAAGTCGGCCACTCCCACCAAAGCTTCAACATCAGGGATTTTATTCCCCATGCTACGGGTATTTATACACACTTCTTTCCATATGTTACCCCTGTTACCCATTTCCATAAAGATATTTAATGCATTACTTACCTGGGGGCTTTCACTTACCTTGGGGCTTTTTTCACCCATCCCCAATGAATCTAGTTTAAAGCTCTCTTCAGTAGAATAGCCAGTCTACTACTGAAGACCCATTGACCTTTCTTGGACAGATGGATGCCATCTCCACTTTGCAACCCTTGGAACAGCATCCCATGGTCTAGGAAACCAAAACGCTCTCGATAACACCATCCACACAGCTATGCATTCATCTCCAGGATGCGAGCCTCTCTGCCTTGGCCTTTACCCTCACAAGGGAGGAATGAAGAGAACACCACCTGAGAACACCACCTGTGCACCTAACTGCTTCACCCTCTGTCCCAGAGCCATGAAGTCACTTTTGATATGCTCAGAGGGATACCTGGCAGTATCATTTGTTCCGACATGGATTAGCAACATTGGCTAATAGTCAGTGGGCTTGATGAGTCTCGGTAAACTCTCTATAACATCTTGGATTTTGGCACCAGGAAGACAGCATACCTCTCTGGACATCAAGTCTGGTTGGTAGATGGACGCCTCAGTACCCCTCAGAAGAGAGTCACCAACCACCACTACCCTTCGCTTCCTTGTGGTCACTGATTCTGCAACTTTGGGGTACTTGAGCTCTGGTTCTTCCCTTTCCAGGGATACTTTCACCTCCTCCACTTCCAGGGCTGCATAATGGTTCTCCAGTTCAAGGGCTGGAGAAGTTGGATGGGTGATTCTGCAGGCCCTGGTGACTTGTGTCCAACCTTCGTCATTCTGTTGGCACCCATCTTCTCCTCTGCTAGAGAGCTTGGATGTTTTCAAGAAGCATCTCATCAATGTACTTCTCACTGTCTTGAATGCTCCTCAGCCTCACCACCTCCTCTCTGAGTTCCTCCACTTGTTTCCTCAGAGCTTCAGCATGCAGGCACCCTGCACATGGAACCGGTCCTTCAACTGGCATTGGGACCTCTGTCTGGACATAGGCAGAAGCTGTAATGGGGGCAACAGCTTTAGTGATACGATTTTTCCCAGCCATTGTTCTGTTTATGGAGCTTAGGTATCTGTTAAAGCAAAAGAGAGAGATCTACCAAAGACAGCCGATTTCCCAGCTGTCCTGTGCTTTGTTAAATGGGGAGGTGCCCTATAAACTAACTCCTGATTAGGTGTCAGCAGTTCCCAAAAGCTGAGGTTACTAGAGTTTGAAACCTACTCTGCTAAAGAAAATATTGCCACTAAATCACCAAAAAGAATGTAACTTTGCTTTATAAATATACCAGAACCCTTTTAAGAGCTCCCAGTCAAAGAGCTAGCAATTTAATAAAAATAAACCCTCAAATCCTTACCGTTGTTTGACCTGTAGAGCCCCTGTTTGGAATGCCTCAACAGGGCAGGGTTCAATTGCATGGGTAAAATGAGGGGCTGAAAACTGCCTTCCCACTCTGTGGATAAACATACCTGCATTGTTCTATCGCATACAGTAGGTCATTTTACCTGTGCCAGAAAAGAATGGATCAAGGAGCAGAGCCTGCTGAGATCAGACAGAGATTTCAGTGTGAATACCCTGCCCATATTTTAAGATGCAGATTTTGGTGGGTACAAATATACCTACAGCACGCTGAAAGTTTCACTTTGAAAATGTGCTTAAAGGTCTATGGGGACAATGTTCCCTTGTGTCTGCAATCCCAATGTGGGTTTTACATTTATCTCCATATGGGTACAAAGTACATACCTACCTTATTTTAACTCACTTATTAATATTCAGAACTAGATATTAAAGATAGTGGGAAATATAGGCATCAAATCACCTACATTTTCAACCTAGTACATTTTCCTGCAGAAAAATATATATTGACTTCAGCAAATAAACATTTTATCCTGCTCTGTATAAAAAGTGACTCAGAAGTCCTATGTATATCAGAAACCATGTATAGGTGTGCTAGGAGGCCAATTCACCAATATGCATTACTTTTACAAAGTTACTGCAGGGAACTTCTCAAAAATAATATGTGTTAAAATAGGCATATTCACCAGATGCAAAGAGCTCCCAGCTCTCAGTACAAATGTGATCTCTGGAGGTTAGAGTAGCAGAGGTGAAGTAGAGAGAGAGGTAGATAGAAGAGACCTTCAGAGCCTTTGTGCTGCTTTGTAGAAGAAAGGTGACCTAGAAGGACAGTATTATCTCGTTGTGGCAGGATAGGATTGCCGACCTTTTGAAAGAGGAAAACCCGACACCTGTCTCATCCCATGCCCTCTTTTTCCCCACTCCCTGTCATACCTTTGCCCCTCCTTTTCCTCACCCCTCTACAACCGTTTCCCAAAAGAGTTGACAGCACCGAGGAAAACAAAAACCACATGTTCATTTTCCACTTTCCAGAAGTACTGCTGTCCCATCTATGATTACATAAACTTTACATAACAGATATTGGCTAATTCAGGGATTCTCAACCCAGTCCTTGGGACTCATATAGAGAGTCAGGCTTTCAGGATAACTACAATGAATATTCATGAGATAGATTAGCATTAAATAGAGGTAGTGCATGCAAATCTATCAAATGCAACTTCATTGGGGTTATCCTGAAAACCTGACTGGCTAGATGTGTCCCGAGAACTGGGTTGATATTAATATAGAATTCTGATAAATCGCCCACTAGATGCCAACTATATTTTTAAAACTTTAGAGGGGGGGGGAGGGGTATATTCAGGTGCAGCAGCTAGGCTATGTAAAGCACCCAGCCACTGCCTCTTTAATAAAACCTGGCTATTCAGCGGCAGAACATAACCGGTTTTCACCAAGGAATATCTGGGCTCACTGAACAGCGGCACCACTATCCGCTTTACGTTAGGACCGCCATTCACCTGTCCTAACTTTAACCGATTAAGCTATCTGGTTAGGGACTGAATATTGCTGCTAACTGAATCCTCACCATCAGCAGCCCCGAACCACCCACAGACTACCCTGGTTTTAACCAGGCATTTTTCCATGGTCTGTGGGGATATGTTTGAACGTGCCCCCCTCCTTGATTTTTAAGATATGTAGAACAGAAATATGCTGTTAGCCCTTCAGAGAGGAAGCACAACATACATAGCATGCTAATTCTAAGAATCACATATCCTAAACCAATTAATGCAGAATAAAGAAAATGCATGAGTCAATCAATATAGACCCTAACAGAACATTTGTTTAATTATATAGCATCACCGTAGAATGTATAAAAATGTCACCTCACTCTACTTGCACCAAAAAGTTTCACAAACTTTACTGTATGGAGCAACATGAGGATAGCAGCACGATCCATAGCAATTGGACATCTGTTTGTGGTATTTTCAACCCTTCTTTAAACAGCCATCTTGCAACTATTTCCTCTTCTCTCGTATTTCGCTCCACTCTACCCCACCCCACCCCACCCCACCCCAGCCCATCTCAAATGTAATAGCACACTATGAAAAATTCTAGTCCTTCACCTCCATTTTGCCTAGCAATTATTTATTTTGGCATTCATTCCCAGCCAGCTAGGCAACCCTTTCAGCAGCTGTCTAGATCTACATGCAAACAGCAGTCTCAATTGAAATGACTGCAGCAGAAAATGGACACAGCTCCCACTGTTCAGAAGAAAGCTCTGGCACCCATTCTCTGGTCTTTGCCAGTCAAGTGAGGGCTTATAACCAGTGACTGCTGCCTCTCATGTTCTGTCAACACAGTGAAACCAAGCTGGTGGCTCCTCTGCAGGGGGACGCTTGAGTAGGGCAATATGGATACCATCTGTTTCCAAAGCATCACAGCTCCCACTTATTAATATTGCTGGTATGTTCCCAAAGAGAGACCAAAGCCAATGCAACTTATTGCTAGCTTTATTGCAGGTATTCCTAGGGCACTGCATATGAAACTACAAACAATAACAATGCTCCAAAGATCTCAGAGTCTAAGGGGATGCCTAAAATAAAAGCAGATAACGTGTTTTTTCCTTGCTCACATTTAACATCCATGGTAAAAGAAGGTTTTGAACTCAGTACCTGGTAGCAAGTAGCTCTCATTTCCTTTTACTGCTTACCTGCACTTCTGGGCTTAGATGTGACCGAGTCTCCATCATATGTAACACAAATGATTGAGGCATTAAATAAAGGAAGAAGTCTAGATGATTCATGAACAGTAATGCCAGTTTCAAACTTGTGCTACATCAACTATTTTTGTGCAAGCCAATAATGAACTACTTCTATCAGGGAATGAACTGAACAGAGAAACGGTGTTTCTACTCCTTAAGTCACAAAGTCCCTTGGAACTGCATCTGATCCTTTGATGCTGTGTTAGCAAAACTGTGATCCAGGTTGATAGTCTGAAAAAAGGGGGAAGGGTAGCTGGTAAAGGTACATGCTGGCTCCTATCTTCACTACAGTTATAGTTTGGAAAAAAAAAATTTGCTACAGCTCAAAAAGATTCTGGGTTGGTGACCTGGCAGATAATCAACACTGGATGTGTTGGAAGAAATATATAGGAAAATGAGGATAAAAAGAAATGATTAGAGGGAAAGTATATTTTGCATCCTGTTTTACAAAATAGTCATTAAAATGCAAGCAGCATTTCTATTCCTAGTTCTTATAATTTTCCTGAGAAAACAAAAGGTTCCTCAGCTCAGAAATATATGAGTGAAAAAGTGCGACCAAATGTGTTTGTGTAAGTCTGCTCGGGTCTATCAAGAAAGGCCGGCCCTAGGGAGATCATCTTCCTGCAGGCTATTTAATTGATGAATCCAGCTGCAAGATCAGCATTCCATCTCTGCCTGAAAAAATTCTATTTTCAGGGATTCTTTTCGAGTCAGGACTGTAAAAGAAAGATCATTTTGTTCATGGCCCAGCACATGAGTTTATTTCCCAGCATGTTATCTCAGTGCACGGAACTGATTTAGAAATTTTCAACTTGCAGCAGATGCAAAGCCCTCTACTTAACTTCAGAAGATTGTGACAGTGGGTAATGAATTGGATGAAGAACTGAAAAACCATCTAAAAGTTGTGTTGCTGTTCAAGCCTGGTTAATCTACTTCTGTATTGTCATCAAACTCACCTAGTGTGAATCATTAGGATGGCAAAGTTGCCTACAGTACTTAAAACGTATTTCAATAGAAAGCTGATATGCCTTGCCTTTCAATGTATAGTCCCATCCCCTTTTTCTCTCTTCTGAGGCACAGGGCAGCTGCAATGGCTAAGGGCTTTGCAGCATGTGGGGCCATTTTTCTCCACAGTGTGGTAGCACAGTACAGCAGCAGGCAGTGAAGCAAGCACAATTCATTCTTAACACCTAGATGCCCAGTTGTGCTCTCATAGGCCAATGCAGAAAGCCAGTGCTGAAGTCGCGTGCTATCAACTTTTTACGCTGATTTGGAGTGCACCAATAGCGCCCGACTTCAGCGCCAACACGCCAGCGCTCAGAGAAAAAGGGGCACCACGTGACTAATTTGCATATGAGCCCTGACAGTTTTTTGATGGCAATAGGGGCTTTCTCTAATGTCTTGATCATCTGAGGGGGAATGTCAAACTCCTCTCAGATTATCCAGGCATCAGGGAAAGCCCACAATGTCATCAAAATATTGTTAGGGGCTGGTGGCCCCGACAGAAAGCAAATCCCTAGTGGTCTGGTGGCTCCAATCCCCCCACCACCCTCCAAACTAAAAATATACCTGGTGGCCCAGTGGCCCCAAACTCCCCACCTGGTACCTTTACAAATGAGTGAGAGCATTGCCCACACGCTCCCGCTCTTGCCCTGCCATCTTGAAAAATGGTGGCACCTGACCCACACGGTGCATCCTGAGATGCACAAGGTGGAGTCAGATTGCCATAAAAGGCATAGGGGCATGTTTACTAAACATTCCTAACGTGCGGGGCCGCGGTAGTGTGCGTGTGCCATATAAGGAGTGGGCGGTTCAGGCAGAAAGAAGAAAAAACCCCTACCGTACGTGTGCGCGTCGCGCTAATTTGCGGGGCCCACATTAGCGCGTGGGAAGGCTAAGTGGGGCGCTGCTAAGCACATATCAGAACAGAGCTGTAGCACAACAGTGAACACACTAACCAATGGTGCAGGGGCCACAGGTTCAATCCCCCATTGTGCACAACAAAAAGGCCAGCTGAGGCAACACCTTAAATGTGTAAAAGTGGTTCAGGAGGCAAAGTACTTTTGGACGGCATAAGGCAGCACACTGTTCCTTTTGTACGGCATAAGGCGGCGCACTGTACTATCTGGGCGGCACAAGGCGGCGCACTGTTCATTTTGGGCGGCACAAGGCGGCGCACTAATTGTGGGCAGCAGGAGGTGGCGCGCTGATGGGCATAAGGCGGCGCGCTGATGCTAAAGCAAAGGAACACAGCCACAGCACAATGGTTAAGACACTGACCAATGGTGCAGGGACCAGGGGTTTGATCCCTCACAATGCCCAGTGAAAAAGGCTAGCTGAGGCAGTATGTTATATGTTGTGGAGTGCTGTAGGAGGCTTTCTAATTTTATTTTGTGATAACTACTAGCAAACGCACTCCCACAGCATATTAATATAAGGCGGCCCATAAGGCACATGTTATAGTGCACCGTCCGCCAAGGCACCCTAGAATGTCCCCTATAGGGCAGCATGTATGTTGCGACACAGGATAATGTATAGTGCACCCTATATGGCTGGCAACCGTAACGTGCCCTATAGGGTGCCCCATAAAGCACCCTCAGAGGCACCTTATGGGTACAGTACGCTGAGGGTGGTATTGCTGGCAGCAACATATGTACAGTAAATTAAAATAAATCTGTGGACACCCCTATCACATAACCCCACTATGGGTTTGAACCCATGACATCTGGCTGCACAGGCAGTGACGTAACCATTGGGCTACAGCTCTATAGCTGTAAGCAGCCCCTGGCTGGCTGCAGATAGCCTGTACGTCACCTCACTGACAGTCTGCTGTTGTGAACCACCCATACCCATGATGCACTGCACATGCAAATCAGCTGTCCACGATTGAACACAGGATGGGAAATGCACCCCTAAAGCTCCCCGGCCTAGTAGGGGGAAGTGTCCGTGTGCACCCACACAGCACCTCGGCCTGGTAGGGTGTCCTGAGTGGGTGGACAAACGGCAAAGAGTAGCTAAACACCATCACATTGTGCGGTTACTGTGCTCACCCTGAGTGTGAGATGTTGCGCCCAGGACCAGGTCCACAACACCAGGCATGGCCGAATGCGGCCATGTGAGAGCTCCAAAGCAGCAATAAACTGTGGAATAGGTAGGTGCTGCATAAACATTTTGGAGAACCCTGTCTGGCTCAGTTAGTGGGGACCCCCCACCCCATGGACCCCCAGGTGGATAAAACAGGGCTTCCCCTCAACAGATCCCCACCCCCAATGGCAGTAGAGTGGACCATCAACCCCAGTCCTGCTAGGGAACAAACACACTACAGGGCAGTCCAAGCAGCTCCACACACATCCATAACACAATATCAGACAGACATTAGGCCTCGATATTCAAAGATGCACCCCACCACTATCTGATATTCACCTGCAGCAAGCCATCAGCCACTGCACCCTGCAAGGCACTCCATCACAACACATATCAGCTGTGAACAGTCTGCTGGCTGGTCCTGATGGACATGCATGCACCCACAACTGGGGTGGCAGCACACACAGACAGATAAGTCCATGAAGAGGCCCCCATAGAACACCCATACATATCACATGGGAGAATCACAATATAGCACTATGGGGGTGCCTAGCCATGCTGTCGTCACTGCACACTCAGGGTGAGAGTGATCCCCCAGCAGCACATACAGAGGTCACCCTGTCTGTGTAGGTGGTGGCTGGGCACTACCATGCCCCTGCCAGTGCCCTATGCCCTGTGCAGCTGCATTCTGGTCAGTCCACTCTGTCTGAGATATACCCATGGTCCCTTGCTACTCATTATGCACATTGGCAGGCCAATACTGGCAACAGTGTTGGCAGTGTGGGCTGTGGAAGGGGCATGCAGCCAACACCCACTGTATAGACAGACACACAATTCCACACCTATGCCATCATGGTGCTACTATTGAGGAGGTAATTAGCCTTGCCCACCAAACCGGTGCTGGGCACGGCAAGGCATGGATATGCTACGCAGTACTGCTGGGGGTCACTCCTCAGGGTGGTAAACACCGTCAGAGGCAAGGGCTGGAGCACGCACCGCAAACACCAAACAGATTGTTCGGATGGGGTCAACTAGCAGTATGTGCGTAACGTATGGATATCTATCTGCCAGTACTCCTAGCAAGCGTCTCAGAGCTGTGTACCATATACCTCAGGTGTAGGGTTCCATTGCTAGGGTATGCAGGTGCTAGTATTGGGAGATGCACGCAGGGTCCAATGTTCTGCCTCTCCAGGAGACATTGGCCAATGGGGCCTGTGGGTGTGGGTGTGGGTGTGTCTGCCCCTGTTGGCTGCTGCTTTACGGCAGAGATTCCCAACTCCAGTCCAGGTTTGCATCACACTGATCGGGTTTACCTGCTGTTCCTCATGAATATGCATGAGCTACGTCTACATGCCATGGGGGTGGTGCATAGATATACAGCACAGGCATTTGTATGAGTGGCAGCATGGACCCTGACTGGTGTGTGGCCCACCAGGACTGCATTTGGGAGATTCTGCTCTAGGTACTGCCCCTGTACATGGTGTCAGTGCTCAGTGGGGTAAAAGATAGACGTAGTACCATTGCATATGTCCTCGCCACGAAAGGTTTGTCCTTACTATCACTGTGTAGCTGTGGGAAAAATATGTGGGAGGGATTGGCGGTAGCCCCAGCTGGGATTTGAATCTCTGGCCTTACTAGTCCTAGAGGTCATGGCTATATCCTCTGCACCACACTATGGCCACAGAGACAGTGCAGCCCCTGGAGGTAGTAAACCTGGCAGGATGGAGTCACAAACCCTGCTGTATGCATTTTTACTGTGGGCTCCTTCACCCTGTGTGGTGACAAACATGCAAATAAAACCCGGGAATGACCACGAAACAAAGGGGGAAAACATATACCCAAGCTGGGCAACAGTGATATTAATGGGCAACCCTAGATAACACTCCCAGGACAGCTCCAGAAAAAGGGAAATGTTTTTTGGACGAGACTCCGCTCCGTACACCTTTCCATAAATCATTTCCTTTTTTTTTGGAGCTTTCCTGGGTGTGTTATCTAGTTTTGCCCATCACTATAACTATTCCCCAACTGAATTACTATTTTTCATATTTTTGTGGTGGTCATTTTCTATTTATAATTGCACTTTTGTGCTGTGCACATGTATCACACTGCTTACGTTTTGCAGGTGTTCCCCGGGTTTGCTGTACATTGCTGACGGAAATGGTTTCTCTTCCCTTTAAATGCATTCTAACGCGAGTGATTCACTCGCGCTATTTTTTTTTTGAAATTCAGCACCGATAATGTGCGGGGCGCCTCTCCCCTCCCCTTCCCCGCCCATTAACCCCTTCTCTCCGCCCCTCCGGGCCTTCCTCCGCCCTCCGTTAGCCTTTCCACGCCTCTATCGGACATTTGCGGGCACGTACTTGTGCGGCACCCGTTACTGTGACGCGCAAGTGTGCGGGGCTTCATCGCACGTTTGCGGGGCGTTTAAGCGCTCTTAAGTACCGCTTTTAGTGCGCTATTTTGCGGCACGCTAATTAGCGGTTTTTAGTAAACATGCCCCATAGTCTAACTGATATGGCAGTCTGACCTCACCCAGTGCATCCCAGGATACACCACATGTGGCCATGCACAGCCATTTTTCAAGACAGTGGGGCAAAAGCGGGAGCATATGGGTAGCACTCCCACTCATTTGTAAAGGTACCGGAAGGGGGGTGGGGGGTTCAGGGCCTCCAGGCATATTTTTAGTTGGGCGAGAGCCAGGGATTTGGTTTCTGTCGGGGCTCCAGCCCCCACAGTATTTTTATGGTGACGGGGGCTTTCCCCGATGCCTGGATCATCTTTGATATTTCTCCTCAGATGATCCAGGCATCAGGCAAAGCACCTGATGCCATCAAAATACTGTCAGGGGCACATGCTAGATTGTTTAGGCCACCTCAGACCTAGGCATAGAGTGGAGGAGTAGCCTAATGGTTAAGAACACTGGCTTAGAAACCTGGACACCAGGGTTTGATTCCCACTAGCACTCCCTGTGGCCTTAGGCTAGTCACTTGACTGTCTATTGACTCAGTAAAATCCAAGTTATCAATGTCCCTGTTTAATGTACTTTGCCAAGTTTAAGTTTCAATGTAAACTGCTTTGATTGAAATAATGAAGCAGTGTATTTTAAAATATTGGCACTCAGGCTGGTTGTGAAATCCTCTATGCATTTCTTCGCATCAGTTACAGCCAATATTTGCATGACATCTTGTTATGTGCAGCTCATTTACCTCTAACTTAAATACATTGAAATACTCAGCATTAATTGTGCATTATTCTTTCCTTTGCTGTTTACGTGATGCGTTCATCTCTTTCTGCATTTGGCTTTAGCAGTAAGTAGCGCTATCTGTGCTTAAAAGCTGTGCTAGTTTTCTGTATCGGCCTGTCAGTCAGCATGCTAGCTTCATCTAGGGCCTTGGAGGATCATAGAAGCAACAGAACTAAAGTGCTGTTACTTCTGTTGCCCTGTGTCTCGCATGGTGGAAAAAAAAACAGTTTTTCAGGTGCTGGTTTCCAACCACTGCTGGCAGGCAGTCTGGCCATTTGGCAGTCCTAGCCAGGACCTGCTCTTCGATTGATGCAATATATTCTCACACTGAGGATGTGTCTCCAAGGGATTTTGCACAGGAGAGAAGGGTTAGGATGGCTGCTGTAGTTGGTGATTCAATTTGTTTGGATAATTTTTTTCAGCTTTCCTAGTTTCGAGATGTGTCCCTAGAAGATTAAATACATCTGTGGTAATTCCATTGTTAAAACAAGGTTGTGTTGACCTTAGAGATCCAGCCAGCTATAGAGTGATCTCTAATTTACCCTTATTAAGTAAAATCTTAGAGCAGACAGTCCTATTACAGGTTGGAGATTTTATTTTATAACATAATTTGCTAGCAAATAATCAATTTGTTTTTAGGCAGGACACAATATAGTCACTATGGTTGTTCTTAGTGACTATTTTGCTATTGGGGATGGATAAGGGAATGTGTGGATTGCAAGAGTAACCTAGCAGTTAGAGCACTGGCATAGTAACCATGAGACCAGGGTTTGATTCCTACTAGCACCCCTTGTGGCCTTCACAAGTCACTTCACCCTCCATTGCCTCAGAAGAAAGACCTGGCAATCTACTTCTAGTCACACTACCAAAAAAAAAAAGGAGTTGATGGGTTGCCAGGATTCAAAGGCACCCATTGCATTACAAGTGGACATTTTAATTTTGTTGGACGTATCTTTGGCTTTTAACATGGCCAACCATCAACTTTTACAACAGTCGCTATCTGGTATAGGATGCGAAGGTCATCTTGCCACTTGGTTAAACTCACTCTTGCAAGGCCAGCAGCAAATTATCAGATTGAGAGATAGAACCTCCAGGTTCTGTAGGGCTCAGCTTTGTCACTAGTCCTGTGTAATGTTTTCATGGCCCCATAGGTGCTTTTTTTCTCAGACATGGGCGTAATCTCTACAGTAAGCTTTATGCAGATGATCTCCAAGTTATTATTGACAGAACATAGTAAGGGTAGTTTTATAACAAGTTGCTTAGGTTAATAGGGCAGGAAAACACCTATTTTTCACTAGTTGTATAAAGACACAGGTGCCTGCAGAAATCATGCTTTCATTGAAGGTATGGACATTTATACTGCTCTTGAACAGGCTTAAATACAGCTGGAGAGCAGCATAAGTGTAAGCACATAAGGTAGATCTATACAAGCATAAAGACATGACTCTGCCCATGTTACCCTGACTCCGCCCCCGAGCTCATTCACCTACAAGTATGCTCAGAAGTATAATGTGCAAACTTTTAGGTGTGACCTAATTTTATAAGAGGCATTTTACATGCATAAATCACCTTTTTGCTTATGAAAAAATTTTAG
The DNA here is from genome assembly GCA_033557465.1 of Ichthyophis bannanicus. Lineage (NCBI taxonomy): Eukaryota > Metazoa > Chordata > Amphibia > Gymnophiona > Ichthyophiidae > Ichthyophis > Ichthyophis bannanicus. Next base: position 194,921,894 of record CM066032.1, on the reverse strand, counting down.
ACTTCCAATATAATAAAGCTACCCTGCAGTCCAGCTTTGAGAAGAGTTGGCAGAAAAATCAGGTGTTGAGGAATTTGGGAGTGCCATGTCACGTCAGCATTGCAAATAGCTTTTCTAAGCTTCAGCTTTTATGGAGGCTTAAATACATTCTTCCAAGTTACAGTTAGTATGCAGCTTTGGTTACGGCAGGTTTGGAGTTCTGTAACCATCTATATGTTGGCCTTTCAAGCAAAAATATGAGTCTGCTATAGGTAGTTCAAAATGCAACTATCCAGTTGGTTACAGTGCTGTGGTCGGAAAGAGCATATTATCATCTATGTTTTAGCTCCCAATAAGGTTTTGAATATACATTTTGTGTATAATTCATGGGGGGTGGGGGCTGGTGTATTTTGAGGCTGCTGTTCAAAAGCATCAGCCAATGTGTGTTTTGCCTGTAGAGGCATTGGACCTCTGGATTTCACTTCTAATTAGCTAGGAAAGTTGTTGGTGACAAGATCTACAGCTTTTAAATGGAAGCCCCAAGATTATGGAATCTGCAGCCTCCAGCTTTGCAGAACAAAACTGATTATTTGAAGTTTTCTAAGAGAATGAAGGTTTGTTTTGTTTTGTTTTTTGTTAAGAAGCATGTGGTGCACTTCTGAGATTATGATGAGGAAGAGATTTGAGCTCTAGTTGAGTGTCAGTTTTTTTGTGACATTATTGTCATGTAGTGTGTATTATATACGAATGGTGTAAACTGTGAGGTTTTCCTGGATGAGTGGTATATCAAACCTTTAAAAAAATAATATATAAAACTAAGCATGTTGATAGCTTGGTGGTTGTTGGGTATGAGGATCACTTGGTAACTTGTGAAGGTTCTGGAAGCAGGTAGAAAGTTGAAATCCAGAACCTCCAGAATAGCATTTTAAGAGATGCTCTCCATTCTACACACAGGATCTAAGAGACAAACAGATCTCCAGAGTCTCTATCATGGAAGATGATTTATATTTGTTAGGAACTGGGCAACATTTGCAGGTGAAGTCTTCTGTTTACGAAAGAAGAGCGGGGTCTGGAAGTCATTAGCTACCTTTAGAATATCAGAAACAAACAGGTAGAAAAGGCGACAGCAAAAAACAGAAGAATGTTTGGATGCATAGGGATAGGAATGACCAACAGGAAGAAGGAGGTGATAATGCTTCTGTATAACTTTTTGGTAAGACCTCATTTGGAGTATTTTGTGCAATTCTGGAGACTGCACCTTCAAAGGGTGGAGTTGGTATAGAGGTGGATACCAAAATGGTAAGTGGTCTTGGTCATAAGACATATGGGGACAGACTTAAAAATCTCATTATGCATACTTTAGAGGAAAGGCAGAATAGAGGAGATATGATAAAGATATTTAAATATCTCCATGGCATAAATGCACACGAAGAGAGCGTCTTTCAGTAGAAAGAAAGCTCTGAAACGATGGGGAATAGGATGAAGGTGAAAGGGGATAGAGATAGGGGTAGTAGAGACAAGGTCTGTATCTGAATTCACAAAAGAGATTGTATGACTGTGCTTTTCAAAAGTTTATTCCATATGACCCCATTTTAACAAATGAAAAGCGATGTGACCCCAGATGATGATGAAATCAAAATAGTAGGCCTCCAGCCTCTTTCCCCTCCCTCCACTCATCTAAAATAGGAATACAGTAGCAACAGTAGTGGCAACAGCAGCAGCAGCAGTCAGCAAAGGATCCCTTGCCAGTGTGCACTATGTGCTTACAGACCCCAATACTTGTTTCTAGTTGAACAGGAATTTCACCCAGGAAGAGCCAAGAGCCTAGAAAGTCCACTGGCTCACAGGCCACATACTGACTGGTAACTCACTTTTTGGCATAGGTCACAGTGAAAGTACAGAGAGAAGGAGAAATGGCAGTGTTAATGTGACCCCATTTACTGATGATGTGACCCTATTTGGGGTCCCGACCCCAGGTTTGGGAATCACTGTTGTATGGATATGTTTGTTTTATCTGGATTATTGTGGATGTTATTATTGTAAACTGGTTAGAAGATTTTGATAGACAGGTTGTAAGTGTTTTAAATAAATAACAGTTCTAAAAGAACTAAGGGGCATGTTTACTAAACACTGAAATTGTGCGGGGCCCCGTTAGTGTGCCTGTGCCATATAAGGAGTGGGCGGTTCAGGCAGAAAAAAGGAATAAAAATGACCGTACCTGTGCGCGGCGCGCACATTTGCGGGGTCCACATTAGCGCGTGGGAAGGCTAAGTGGGGCGCTGCTGGGCACATATAGGAACAGTGCTGTAGCACAACGGTGAAGATACTAACCAATGGTGCAGGGGCCATGGGTTCAATTCCCCATTGTACACCACAAAAACACCAGCTTGAGGTAATAACTTTAATGGTTAAAGGTGCACTAGAAGGCATATGAATCCTGTACGGCAGAAAGGGGAACCCTGCTAACCTTTTGCAGCAACAGGCGGCACACTGTTCATATCTGTGCGGCAGAGTGCGCCGCACTGTTAATATTGGGCTCAGAATGCTTTGCGCTGCAAATTGTGTGCATTAGGCGATGTGCTGTTAAGTCCTTGCGGTTTGAGCGGCAGAAGGCGGTGCGCTGCAAATTTGGAAGGCCGAAGGCCTTGCGCCAACAGACAAACACAGGAAGAGAGCCACAGCACAATGGTGAAGACACTTGCCAATGATGCATGCATCAGGGGTTCGATCCCCCACAGTGCCCAGTTAACCAGCCTCACTGAGGCATAATTTTAGGAGGCATAGAAATAATGGGCAGCAATAGGCGGCGCGCTAATGTCTTACGAGGCACTTGAATAGTGTGAGGCTAAGGCGGCGCGCTGATGTGGAAGCATTTGAACAGAGCCACAGCACAATGATGAAGACACTCACCAATGATGCATGTATCAGAGGTTCGATCCCCCACAGTGCCCAGTTAACCAGCCTCACTGAGGCATAATTTTAGGAGGCATAGAAATAATGGGCAGCAATAGGCGGCGCGCTAATGTCTTACGAGGCACTTGAATAGTGTGAGGCTAAGGCGGCGCGCTGATGTGGAAGCATAGGAACAGAGCCACAGCCCAATGGGGAAGACACTCACCAATGATGCATGCATCAGGGGTTCGATCCCCCACAGTGTCCAATGAGTAAGGCTTGCTGAGCCATTATCTGTCATGATGAATATAGCTGAAGGAGGCATGTTAAGCTTTTATTGTAGTGACTGCTGTTAGCAAATGCACTCTCAAAGCACTGTAATATAAGGTGCTGCATAAGGTGCCCTACAAGGTACCCTAGAGGGTACATTATAAAGTGCACTGTCCACCAAGGCACCCTACAATGTTGCCTATAGGCCGCTTTATAGGGTGCCGTATGAGGCAGGGCAAGGTACGAGCACTGTTTGTGCTGGCAGCACTGTGCATTGTAACGCATGGAAATCCTACGTAGGTGTGCACACATGCAAGAAGGAACAGCAGTGCAGCACAATGGTCAGGAGATTGACTGATGGTGCAGGGGTCATGGGTTAACATCAGCAGTGAATAAGGTTGGCTGAGGTACGTATGTTCCCTGCATGCAACTGAACAGCAATCTGTGTTTCCATCTAAAAAGAAGGCCATCCTAGTGCCATACATTAATGCACCTTCCACGGTGCAACAGAACGAACATCAGAAACAACCATGTCAGCAAAGGCGAGTTATAATGTTACCCAGCGGCCATGTGGAAAGGGTGGCAACTCCCAGGGCACCATAGTTGGTATCTCATAAGCTGCCTGAAACGAAGGTGTGACATAAGATGCCCCAAGGATGTATAGGTGAACCCAAAAACATTTGCTAGGAGCAGTAACATCCCACAATGTGAGGGGCAACAGAGGTATGTGCCAAACGCACATGTAACCCAAACACTGCACAGAGCTGAAAGGAAAGACAATGCAGAGGTAATAGAAGGATGTAGATCAAAGCTGCTGTACTACACAACTCAGCCCCAGGCCATGTGGCTGCTAGAGAAATGGACACACATATATATCCAGTTATTTAGTTATGTTTATTTATGTCCATGTCACTATGTGGTAGGAGCGTGGTTTACAGAGAACAAAAGAAAGACCTGAACAACAGGCTGGTTGTTGTTACATATAACAGGAACATATACCTGGAAAAACATGGGAAAACTATGTACATGGAATATATGATTGGTGAACAAGATAACATACCCAAACTATTTACACAAATTAGCAAGGATGCTAGTAAGAAGGAGACAGCTGTGGTTAAATATGTGCTGTGACTGTTTGGTTATGTGATCGGGGGCCATCTGGAGCTATGCACAGAGTGATGGTAATGTACCATGCTATAATGTCAGTGTTTGACAGAGGATGGGAAGATGTGTGCAGCGAAGGAGGCTGAAATGGCAGGATAGATGAAATGTCAGGATGACAGTGGAGTAGCAGTGTTATGCAGAGCACACACACGAGAGGCAACCAGGAAGAGATGAAATGCAGGAATGTGTAGGAGTGCAGGACGTGGTGTAGCAGCATGCACGTCAGGATACGATGGCCAAAAAGCTGGAGACATAAGATGGGCAGAAGGATGATTCCCATCTCAGATGAGGGTACAATGTTCTCGCAGCACAAATCTGCACATATATGACTGTCATACAAATCGAAACCACCTATGCAGGACAAGCATACACATCAAAGAGAACAGAGAGGAATCAAACCTATGACCACCACCACAAATGCCAAGGCAACAACTGGTAGGCCACACCACCAACATCAGTGCATTAGCAGAGGCTGCATACAGAAATACTGAAGCCCATCACACAAGACGCATGCTGGCTGCCAGGACAGGCAAACCCCCAACAGTAATCATGACCAAATGGACATGCAGGTCATCTGAGTACAGATCAGAACCTAGTCTGTATGTGGGACCAGGGACACATGCACACACACACAATGAAATGTTATGCAGTGCATACAGCATGCAAAAGAGGAAGGAAACCAAATCCTGAGGGCATCAGAGGATGCTCGCTGGAGATGGGTACCAATCTGGGACAGGACAGGAGAGAACACAACATGAAAACAGGTGTACCACACACCAGCTGAACCACAGCCAAACCCCCAGGTGCACTGCCATGTAAACACCATAAAGAAAGAGACATATGTGACAGATAACATCTGATGGCTAAACAGCACAGAGTGCACACCTTGCTGTACAGTGAAGAGAGGGAAGGGTGTGTGTAGAGTTGATGAACCTGCTGGTACCAAATGGTCCAGGTAGCACAACAGAAAAACAACAGAACAACCACATGTGGGGATCAAACCTGCACACTACTGTGTTTAAAACACATGCCTCTAACCACTACCACAAACAGCACACTGAGCACAAGGCAGAACAAATAGTCCAAAGGGAGGGTCTATGTGGGAACCTGTCAAACCCACTGATGTTGCAAATGGGTGACATATACACACCTGTCACTCTACAAGGATGTGAGCACAGGTGGGCCATGGACATGACCAGCAACCAGTCTATAGAAGTGCACATGTGCTCAAAGAGTGGAGGAGTAGCCTACTGGTCATAACCTGTTGTGGACATCAAGTAACCAGGGCCCGATTCACACTAGCACTCCTTGTGGCCTTGGGCATGTCACGTAACCCCCATTTCCGTGGACGAATGACCAGAAAACTGACATTGACCAGAACACCCTGGAGTTTCAGGGTCACAGGGAGTCAGGTCAGGACCGACTCAAAGGCACACATTGCATTGCATGTGTGTCACCATGATCAAGGAGCAAAAGAGACAGATGTGTGTCAAATACATATCTTTATTTGGGTCACCCCTCACAGACACTGTAGACCGTGTTATCATAATATCAAGGTGAGTGCAGCCCTGGTGAGAGACAGAAACACATTTAGCATGGCACCAACCCACATCCCACAGAAAGGTCACTTCATTAACTGTAAGTGAAGGGCACGAGATATAATGTGCAACAGGTGCACGCTATGCACTGGCCATCAGGTCCCACCCCCCACCTGCTGCTGCATCCCTCAAATGTGTCACGCACATATGAGTGCATGAAAACCGTAGGCGTTGCTGGATGAGGACCCAAAACACATCACCTGTCCCTCGCAACATAGCCATCAGGCAACACAGGAGGCTCACAAATGAAATCATCATATGTTGTCAAGTGAAAATAACTCCTGAACGTAATGTGCAACCTCTCACCTAATGCCTGATCTAGGAATCAGAAATGCGATAATGTAGATCACAGCAATCATCACCAGCACAATGAGCATATGCTAACAGGTCGCAGAGGCACATGAACCCAGAGCGAATACAAACAAAACAACCTGCAGAAAGCTGCAGAGATAACACCATGCAGGAGTGCCCCTTCCAGTGTTTGTTGGTTAGACAGTGTGTGGACACATATAACACGGTACATGGAATGCACAATTGAAGGAGGGCAATGGACACCCACACTGCCACACACCAAATATAATGGCGCAATGAGAGTGTCATTACCGCGGCGGATAAACAGGACCGTACAGATGTGCAATGTAAGGTGTGTACATACATGCAGAGTGTCACGTCTGTACAGTAAGCAAACACAATGACCAGCATGTTAAGATGGACATGATGGCCAAACATCCTACAGTGAACTACACAAAAGCCATAGGTCCACATGCTGTGGTTCACAAACATAAGCAGTCATAACCACAAGCACCATCCGTATACCAACATGATACAGTGATGCCACTCATACATGTAAACACCCTTGCCCATTGCAAACATCAATCAATGATGTTGTTGGGCATGAAAGGGTTGTTGTGGGAAAAACGGTATCATGTTCAGGTGGAGGGCAGGTGGACATAGATAATATGACCGCTCCATCGTCACCCCCATGCCACTAACATGGCTGTATGCTCGTGTTGAAACTAACAGATGACCGTATCCTGGGTGCCATGTCACACACATGGCCAACCCACAACAACTACACAACTGGGGAGGAATGTACAACATACACTGACAATGTCAGTCCCTGCTACACCCAGCGTCCAAAAAGCAAGGTGTATCTGTAATCCAACAGGTCAGGTCAAACGTCTCCATGCAACCCTGGGCTTGCATAGCCAAGTGTCACATTCCAATATGCCACAGTCCGTGAAAGTTCATCTGTGTCCCCTGCAATGCGCAGGACCCCCAGCCCCAGAATGGCAGAAACAGTGTGGTGTACAGGTCCGTCATGGCCAAAGCAGCGGTCCAAAAGCAATACTGTCCATCACAGGCATGTGTTCCACTCGCATAAGTCAAACATCCAATGGCACCATTCCCCAGAAACAATTCCATGGTGGTCTGTTCCCCAAAAGGTGTGTGATGGCGACGCCAGATGCACTGTAGGAAATGTGTCCGGGATGCCTTCTGTCCTGTGTCAGGAGAGGATACGTATGGTCGTGTTGGACACCTTGTACAAACAACACAAATTGCAGAAAGTCGCACCTGTGAAAATACAGAAGAAACGGATGAAAAGGCAAACATGACATAATATGAACATGAAATAATATGCATATTGTTGACACATCAAATGTCAATGCAGAATGGGTGTCACATGGATATGGGCATGTCCATATCCATGTCACACTGCTACACACTATATGCATCTGTTCGTGTGCATAGACAGGCACCATGACATGTACATGAGACAAACAGTAACTCATCAACAGGTACAGCCACATGTACCCCCAAATAACAAAGGTCCAACATACCCTGTGTGTGCATTATGTGTACGTCATCGATCCCTTGAGCGACTCCACAGCCACATCAGGTCACAGTGAAGGGAGACAATGTCAGCCAAACAGGTAGAATCACCATGTCAAGTCACTGTTGATGCATGTCCACATCATGCCGATACCTGAAATAAAAAAAGGTTGCTCAACAGTGGTCCCTCAGAACACAATACACAGTTATGCTCACAACGCACACCACATGTTGAGAATGTTGACAATGTAAACAGCACTACGGTAGAGGTAGCACAGTCACCACTGCCCCCCAGGTGCTCCCACCCCTCACAGCACATGATAATGTACCATGACTGGACACTGCATCAGCACACAGTCAACGCATAAACATGCACCCACACAGTATGCGTCGGTCTGCGGGACAGCTGTGATACATGGCATGTATGTGCACAACTGGCAACTTGTGGACATAAAGGCCCAGTGACCTGCCCTGATACCCCGGTGATGGCTGAGATAACAGTGTTGGGGAGGCAGCAAGTGCATTTTCCTGTAAGTCAGACGAAAACACATACACATGTAGCTATGTCGTACAAATGCCATAAACAATTTTGCAGAAGACATACTGTACACAAACACATAGGGATATGTCTGACAACAGCAATATATATGGGTAAGGGAGGCCTAAGGAAATAAAACCACCACAACATCTGCACAGTATGACACATACCATACGACATGTTGGGCCCATGACTGCAGGCACAATGTAGCTGTAGATCCAACTACCCCGGACCGCAGCATCGTGGCTGCTGTCCAGTCAGGTGGCACTGCACCACAGAAACAGCTTCCTCACAAAGTATGTCCTGTGCAGTGGAAAACACAAGAGAAACAAACATATTTCATGTCCAAGGTGTGAAACACACACTGCACCTCTCTGTCCCCCAGCTGTCACACCCCACAACATGAACCTATGGACTGGCTGTGCACTATCACACTGTACGGAACTGTGACATGGGAGAGGCAGCACGGAAGTGTCCGTTGCTATATAAAGGTAACCCCAATCCCCCTGTCATCTCCCTTACCACTCTGTTGTTGTACACACTGGTCAAGATAGGTGTTTGCTCCCCATGTCTATGGCCCATCCCAAGGTCACAATATCAGGCTGTCTCCCCCATGTTGCCACCAATACCCCCTCTCCGTGTGTACTGCCCTTCCACTGTTCTATGTTACCCCACTGTACATTGCTGTAACACATGGAGATATGCAGTAACACCTCCTGTATCTATTGGCCAAAGACATATCCTGCAGTGTACCTCGCACACCCCAAATATTATTGACAGCTGTGTGCTGATGATGCACTCAAATAGATGGCAATGTCAGCGCCACGTCTGTAAAACCACACCCCCATGTCTGCCTGTGACCTGACCATAATGGCTGCATGTCATCCCACTGTGTGAGAGTGCGTTTTGCATTGGAAGAGTGTTGTCCGGTCACTTACGGTTGGGATCCTCAGAAAACATGGGCAGCATCACAGTAAAAACCAGTCCCCTGATGAAAAGTTTGAAACATCAGCTGGTACCGGGATTGATTGTCGGGATTGTGAACAGGAGTGTGAACAAACCACGGGGCTTCATCAGTTTCATTAAGTTGAGTACACGGTTGCAGTATTGTGCTATTTCGATCAGCAAATATAAATCCCAAGGTTTATCACACATTGATTTTTATAAGTAATAGGCACAAGGTCATTGATGTGAAAAAACACGATTGCTAATACAAGGGTAAAACCTTTAAACCAGCAGTGTTATTTTAAACTGAGACCTAAAGTGCTGAAGAATCTCTTACTTTAAAAGAGGAACGGTATTTTTTATACAATATTGTGTCTATTATCGTTCAAGTGACCATTGTTATATTGTGTGAACTACACACATCCACAGCATGTAAGATATGCCATACGTCATACTGGGTTTTTCCGAGCAGCAGACATCACAGTATCCTGTATCCAACAGTGGCCAATCTAGGTCATACGTACCTAGCTGTATCCCCAAAAGACACAGGTCCCACAATACCTGTACTGTGTCAAGCACCGATTATCCGGGGTACCTTCTTCTATAGTGGTCTATTAACCTGTCCTGCAGGAACATGTCCAAACCTCCATTCAAACTCAGCTACAATAACAGCCCTTACCACATCCTCTGCATACAAATCCCAGAGTCTGATGACACATCCAGCAATGTGGCATATGTTGAGATAGCATCGGCTACACATGCCATGTTCCTCATGGACAACCTCTAAACTGAATATACACACACACATGCAGCGTACCACTTGGCTACTGTAACCCACCCTTTGCTGATCTGACGTCCATCACCTCTGTATGTGTGTACATATGCAACAATGCACTGACTGGCCACTCCACAATACAGCTTCTATCAATGATATGGCCTCCTGGCTGCACACAGCGCAGGTCCCCCTCCTGCCACACATCCATGTCAAGGCTACGTGATAAGGTATACATCAGGGCACACTGTGGGGTTGCATTAACAACCGTCGCACATAATTAATAACATCATTGGAAAGCAGTCATAAGCATGTGCTCTGTGCTATGTATGACATGTGTCACCACACCTAGCCAACATACACACATAGCCAGCTCACACAAGCATAACACCCACACAAGTGGACAAAAAGTGTACAATATAAACAAATACCCCGCAGGGGAACTGTCCACAAACAGGGTCATCCCTCCCACTGTGACTACCGCAACATATGCCTGCCACCGTGCTCCATCCCGACCATGAAACCAACGAACTCTTCTTTTCACAGCAACTGCTATCACCACCACCAACTAACTGGGAATGTGACCCACAAAGTATCTGAAAGGTGTATCACACCCACACACATAATACACCAACAGCTGCTGTTGTGCCCCGGCCACATTGTTGGTCACACACGCATGGCTATATGTGACCGTGGGATGTTAAGTTGAATGACAATGCAGTGTTGCACCTGAAGGTGATATGTTCCGACACAAAAACCTTTATGACCATCACACACACAGAACAGCACATTTATGTGGGAATATATGCAATACGTACCAGAGAAGGTCTCTGCAATCAACCTCCGCCTGACCGCTGTGCCCTCTTGTGTGTCACGACTGGCACGTACAGGGGGGCATGGTGGATCATCATCCAGATCCTCATTAATCTCTGCAGGAATATTGTGCCTGAGAGCAATGTTGTACAGGATGCAACAGGCAATGATAATCTCTGCCACAGTCATAGGTCTATATTGTAAGGCCCCGCCTGTCCTATCCAGACACCTGAAGCGACTTTTCAACACGCCAAAGGTGCGCTCTATGACACAGCGGCTGGAGGCGTGGGCCTCATTGTACCTCCGCTCTGCATGTGTCCGTGGATGACGCACAGGGGTCAGCAGCCAGGGGCGACACCCATACCCTGCATCACCTGCAGAAAGAAATGTTGCATGTCAATGCATGAGTGCATGTTACCTCTCATTTACACAGGTATGGACGTGCGAAACAAATGCAGAACACATCCTGACAGACATATATGACACAGCAACTATGCATTTGTGAAACATATACATATGTTGATATAAATGGTAAACATGGCCTATGGAGCCTGTACATACTGCCATAAAAAAAACCAGTCCCAGTTGTACCTATAGAAATCCTCTATGTGTGGCACATGCGTATTGTACTGCAGTTCCTGTCCTCATCTCGACCACCTCCAACGTTAGACTATACCACCAATACACATATCACCTGTTCAAAGTATATGTCAGCAATGTACACAACCCAAAACTGTGATGTAATCCGATGGAGCCTCGCACCCAGACCATGTATGCCAGGGAGGTCTGACAAGGTCACAACCATATCACCGCTATACCCCCTGTCCTCCAAGGTCCACATCTCAAAAATGAGCATATTGACTCCATATGCTGGTTCCTGCTAATCACCTATCCTTTCAGTAGCCACCCTCTGCACTGTCTCCATCATGTTCAGAGCCTTTTTAAACTGTGGACCACAGAAGTGCACACCGTAGCCCACATGAGCTTGCACCAATCACATGGACAGAGGCAGAGTACCTACCTGGGTATGTGCGACCAATACCTCTCTGTATTCACCCATGTAGTCCCTTGCCCCTGCTGTCACCTGTCCACAATGCTCAACAACATTAGGATCAGCACATACAACGTCGCCTATGTCCCACACATCTGCAGTGGCCAAAGGTATCTCTCCTGCGGTGAAACAGGCCAAATGCATGACCATCCATATGCAAAACTGTACTCGCAGTTGCTAAGGTCAGGGAAACCCATCATATGTAGCCCCCCCCCCCAGTATATACGCGACCTCCGGGGTGACAACCCAGTACTGAGTGAGTGTGTGGACCTCACACACACATGACAAGGGTTAGGTGTATGGATTGTCCAGAACATAAACGTTACATGACATAACAAAAGGACCAGAAAATGAACCGCCATCACAGGTGTGTGTGATGGGCAGCAACCTCCCCCCCCCCTCATGTGGGCAGATGTCACACACACACACTAGTACCAATCCACCAACAGGACACACATCTGCACCTGAGCTTAGTTTCCAGAACAACATGAGCAGGGTATGATCAAACCGTATCACAATCCTGATGTCTCAATTCAAATCAGGTCCCCTGTTAATCCACATATACACTCCTGTAACAATGTAAACACATAACAGTCATATGTCTTTTGAACGTGAGGTACGTTTTCAAATGCAAAGCTGGCAAACAGCGCCCTATATAACAGATGTTACATAAACCAATACATATATGCAGCACATAATAGGTTAGATGGAAATACTCACCCAGCAATATACAGTCCCCATATTGTCCCTCCTCAAATTGCCTGAACAGTGCTGAGTGATGCAGGATATAGGAGTCATGGGTGGACCCTGCAAACCGCGGGACCACATTCAGAATATGCAGATTAGCATCACATACAACCTGAACATTCAGGGAATGGTAGTGTTTGCGGTTGCGGAACACCACCTCCCTGTCTCTAGGCGGGACCAGGGCAACATGTGTGCAATCAATAGCTCCCATCACGTGTGGTATCCAGCTAACGCCTCAAAGGCCTGGTTCAGGGTCCCCCACTGTTGCCCAATGTGAGGAACGGCTATGTAATTCCCCACCCGGCTGACCATGGCACGCAGTACTTGGTGGAGACAGCGTGAGAAGGTGGGGCGGCTCATGCCACCCACTGCAGCCACAGATGACTGGAAACAGCCAGAGGCAAAGAAATGTAAGGCAGCAAGGAGCTTGACTAAACCTGGTATGGCATGTGACCGATCAGTCAGGGGCTCGAGGTCAGGTCGCAAATCCTCATAGAGCTCCCGAATAGCCCTTGTGCTCAGTCGGTACAGGGAGATGACCAGGTCCTCACGCATGCCCTGGAGCTGGGCTCTGGGCCTGTAGAGGCGAGGCTGCTGAGCCTGCACCTCAGCACGCCATCTGCGTCGTCCACGCACAGCACCTGTGTGGACCACCCCCACAGCTGCAGGTCTGAGTTGCTGCGGGTCTACACCCATGCCCTGTGCCTCAGCCCCATGGGCACCATCTCCCCTGTCCTGCAACCGCAGCATCCGCCCACATCTCAGGGCACATGCAGCAACATAAACAGCCGCCATGAACTACAGACACACACAAACACACACACAAAAACACACCCACACCTGCCTAAACACTGGACACCTTACAACCCACACAAGAAAGGAGACACACAAAACAGCACAATACAATGCAACGTACAGCACAACTACAGCAGACACCACACAAGACTAGATCCACACAATACAGCACAGTAAACGGAGAAATACAGAACAATACCATACAGACACACAGAATCCAATACACTACAGCTGCCTTTCTCTCCCTGTAACTCACAACCAACATACACCGCGCCTCCGAAACAAACCCTCAATGTGGACCCAATCTGCAATCATTTTTAATCCAGGTTATGTTGTTACGTACCTTGCGCATGCGTGGTTATGGCCGTGCGCGGCGTGCATGTGCAGCAATGCCCTAATTTGCGTCTGTGTGTGTGTTGCGCGCATGTGCAACCCCTTACGCATGGGCGTCTGTCTGTGGGCGGCGCGCATGTGCAACTCATTACGCATGGGCGTATGCGTCGCCTGTGCGTATGCGTCACCTGTGCATGACGTCACACGCACTCAAACGCACATGCGCTAACAGCTGCACATGCGTATCGTGCACACACACATCCACCAACGCACGCCCATGCGCAATGTCACATACGCGCCGCGCACAAGCATCGCCGTCGCACAGTTGCACATGCGCAATGTAGGTAACCGTCTAAAATGTATAAATCACCCTGCACGCCTGTTGCATGTTGAGGGATGAGTGAGGAGTGAGAGGTAGGATAGCGAAGTGTGAGAGCAGGAGGTATTGGAGCAGGTGTCAGTGTAGTGGATTGTCGTCAATTGTCTCTGTATTGTGGTGTGTACTGTTCAGTTTATTGTGTTGTGTTTGTAGTATTGTGCTCATATCTGTTTTGTCTGTGAAGTGTGTGGCGTAGGAGAGGAAGAAGGGGTGAGGTGAGGTGAGGTTGCGTGTGGCCAGGGGAGTGGGGAGAGGAGGGCGATGGAGCGGCACGGGGAGAGTGAGAGCCATAGGGAGAGTGGAAGGGGCACGGTGAGGGTGAGAGTGAGGGAGAGAGAGAGGGACATTGAGAGGGATAGAGGGAGGGTGGGAGGAGAGGGAGAGAGAGAGGGAGAGAGAGAGAGGGATAGAGGGAGTGATAGAGAGAGTGACAGAGAAAGGATGAGGGGAAAGGGAGGGTGAGGGTGTGCAGGAGGTGCGGCAACCAGTTGCGCAGGAGGCAGGGGCTATGGCGGCTGAGCCAGAAGCAGGGCCATCAACACAGGGCCAGGCTGCACCCAGCCGCCACACTGGGAAGAGGAAAAGGGCCCCTGTACCTGAGACCCAGAGGAGGAGGGCCACACGGTTCTCAGATTCTGAGAACCACAACCTCCTCGCTACGGTCCTCGAGAACTATGAGGTTCTGTTTGGGAGGCAGAGCAGCCGCACAAGTACAGCAGGCCGTAATGTGGTGTGGGAGGAGATACGCAGAGCAGTTGCCGAGGTAGGGGACCCTCTGCGAGACATTGACTGTCTAAAGAAGAGGTATTCTGATATCAAAAGAGGGGTGCGCCAGCACCTGTGTGCAGAACGACAGCATGCCAGTGGCACAGGTGGAGGGGGCCCCCTACCATCCATGCTCACGCCCCTAGAGCAGCAGCTTGCAGACAGGCTTGGGCCAATATACACATATGGCCTTTCTGTGGCCCTGGATACAGCAGATCCGCATGCAGGTACGTATTCTACGCATTTATTTCACCTCTCCATACCTTGGTGAAATAGCCATTGTGTAGATGGCAGACATTTGCACATGCCACCCCCATAAATCTCTACCAAGCCCCATCATGTACCCATGCTGGTGTCAGAGGTCTGTGCTGTACCCCTGCACACTACTGTCCAACTCAATCACCAACGCGCACCCCAAAGGTAACATCAAGCCAATACAAAGACTCCGGGAGACCTGTAGGACAAATACATAGTTGTGGCAAACACAAATGCCACGTACCCAACATATGCTTGGTTGTGCTGGCAGCCGCAGGGGCAGTACGTGCCCCTGACAAGTGCTCCTCCACCTCATTCATACATGTATACCTACACCCTGGCCACAAACCTTTAACAGCGGTCGAACGGAACGGTTCACCTACATCATGGAGCAGTTGGATGACTGCAGATATGGCAGGCGTAGAGGCAATGCAGATCACAAAATGCGTTAAATCTATAACTGTGCTATCACCCTCCTTCACCGCACACGTACATCTGAGCAAGGTAGAAAAGATGTGGACATATGTGACGTTGTTGTAAAGGATGTGGATAGCACAGTGAATGACGGTAAAAGCGTCTCCACAGCATTGTCTGGTACGCATGGCATTACAGCAGTCCCCCAAGAACAGCATACTGTATGGGGACCTTCCCTGTCGCCGGCATATGACAATGCATTGGCAAGGTGTAGTAATACACGGTTTGGCGGATGCGATAACGGCAGATGTGTTGTCGACCCTCTGCCCCTGTGGAAGTCACGGAAACATGGCCTGTGTTGGGACAATGACATATGTCTCTAAAGATAATATGGTTCTGTCCCTCAGCGCTCCACACGTCTTTGTATTGGCTCGCGTCACACGTTTGCCTGCCATGCTGCAGGGAAACATTCAACATGTGTCCCTCATCCCCTCAGTCCCTGACCTGTCACCAACATCTCCACGTGTACCAGGCCCTTACCTACCCCCCCCCCAACAGTGCTTCTCATCCCCTGTAATATAGCATTGGCCTGTGAGGGGTGCATGTTTATGTGACCTACCATACGCACATTGATACATGTGCCCTGTCAATGGGCACAAGATGCTTTACATTAGCTGCTCGATGCACAGTAGGTCACTGCCAGACACATGTAGCAGTGTGCTCACAGTTATTCCCAGGGACATATGGCCTGCTCAATGGCATGCACAATCAAAACAGGGGGTAGAAAATACAGGTGGAAGTGTGAGAAAGGAGCAGCCGTGAGTGGACAGATGTTGGCCAGATGGGGTGACAGACGGCATGGGGGATCACTGCACAATTATAGCTGTAGCTGAGGCATGGGAAACAAACTAGGTGTGCGGACCTAAAACACACACCTGTTCCCCTGGGGCAGGTACATGTTGGCTACAGACAGGTATGGGGGTGTGTAGGGGGCCCTGTATGCAGCACACATTGCTGGGTCCCCACACCATCAGGTATATGTTGTTCTGCAGCACACATATGTACATAGCTGTAGTGCGTAAACAATATGTGTGCTATCTGTGTTTGCCCACAATACAGGTGACCTACAGCACCATGCTGACACATGCGGAAGGAGGGTGCAGTGGACGAGGAGGGTGCGGAGGAGGGGGATGATGTGGCCGTCCCTCACATCCTGGAGGGGGAGGAGGAGGAGGCGGAGCCTGTAATGTCGGTGGCACGGCCATGTTCCGGGGAGAGTCCCCTGCAGCCACAGATGAGCACCCACCCACCAATGGTGTCTAGTCGAACAGGTACCGGCCTACCACCACAGCAGGATGATGTGGTCGAGGATGACCTCATGGGGGAGCTCAGAGCCCATGCAACATCCTCACGGCAGGATGCAGAAGGTGGGTGAGAAGCAATGTCACCCCCAATGTTCTGTATGCTGTGTGCCCATTAGATATCAGCTGTGCTTCCCATGGCATTAATGTTAATGTGTTACACACCACAGAGAGGCAATGGGGTGTTACACAACCTACCTGTGGAGTACATGTCCGGATGCAGTAGTGCAGCACATTGCATGCAGTACAAACTATGGTAGAACCTGTGCAAACCATACCTACACACACATCTATACATCTGAGCACGTAGTTGTTGATGTTGAGCTGACTCACATACCTTCTCTCCGTGGGCTATGTCATACAGTAGTGTGATTGCTTGGCAAGTCGTGTGCGCACACACATGTGCACAGCTGAGAGGGAACACTGTTAAAAACGGAACGTGACAGGCACAACGAACAACCCAATACTCTCTGTGTGGGGTGTGTCTGTGCTGGATGTGACAAAATAACCGTTCCAAAAGTCTGTCACATTGTGTTCTCCCAGTAGAGCGGGATACCATTTGCGCCAACAAGACAATGTTACGACGTATTGTTAGGGCGATGTGTACTGTGACCACACAAACCCATGTAACAGCCTAGCGCACTGTTCCCTCTAAGCTTTGCGCTGTGCGCGCGCAACTACACCTCTGCCGAGTGAGCGCACATACTTTAACAAGCAGAGCGCACAAAAATTACTGGTTCTGAATTCTGATAAGAAAACAACATCAGTCGTCTTAAAAATAATTTTAAAAGTTTGTGATTGTAATTACTAGGACTATTCCGCTTCATCTTGGAATTGTCGCATTTTCACATTTAATTTTAATTAAAATAAAAAAATATCCCATGTGGGGTCGTACCAATACTGTATTCTGTACGTGTAGTCAAATTTACACAGTATGGTCTAACTCCGTAGTGTCGTGTATGTGATGCGCAGCAAAAAATTGAACCTTGCTTCAAAAGCTGCACACTGGCTAGATTATTTTATGCGCACACAGCCTACAGAAAATTTAATGGAACATTGAGCCTAGGGTGATGTGTACAACTAAAGGCTTCAGACCTACTAGGTATGCAGTTTCAGGCTTCAGCATCATGTTGTGAAACAATTAAACCCGCCCCGAATAGCCATAGCACGTTGCAACAACTGTCTTCATTCACTGTAGCCCACCCGATGGCCCAGTAACTACTCCATGTTAACTGTCACATGGGGCCCCCCCCTGGAGAATCAGAGATGACATACCTTAGACACAAGCCAAGAAAAGAACATTCGCCTTCTAGGCCCCCCAAATGTTGGAACGCGACTTCCACCTGAAATAGATCCATCAAAGGCCTTATGCATTTCCGTAAGGCCAATTAAACACCACATCTTCCTACTTCACTTATGCTCAAGCATCCACCCCACCTCCATTCTCTACACCCACCTGGCCTAATGTTCTACAAACTGCACCCTGTCACAAACAAGTATCTTGACCCCCCGCCTTATGACCTCCTGTATAGAACAATCCCATAAATCTACTTACTATTTTTGATACATATGTTTATAGTCTTCCCCCCTGTTGCTCCAGGTTTATGCTCCTGTTTATCATATGTATGCTTCCAAGTGTAGACTCCTGGTTACAATGCTCACGCACAGAACAGTGAGCTTGTCTGACTGTGCACCCTTGTATGTATGTAAACCGCACTGATAACAAAATAGTGCGGTCTATAAAAGTTTAAAATACATTAAAAACTTAATCAAAACGTAATACAACATACATGTAATGTCATTGGCACCGGTACACAACAGACCCCATCACCCATACGGTCTGCCCTATCACACCCAGGGCTGTAGACCAACATCCTACCACCAGACATTTTCAGCTTGGAAATGACATCAAAGACCACACATATAGCACTATGGTACAGTACAGGACAGGGTCTAGGATCAATGTACCCCATGGTTTGGGAGGCTTACAGGTCCCTGGATTGTGGCAGAGCATGTATGTCCACAATTACGGTAGGCCTGGTGGACATACAGACAGGGGCTCCCCTACCACACATGTCCACTGTTCATGAGATCTTCGTGACGGTGAGTGTGCACAATGCATGGTTTGTGACGAAAAACGCCCCGGATCACACAGGTTTTCTGCGACTGCCCTCCATGCTGGGTCCCTGCTCGAGCTAGGGACCCGTCACAGGTAGGCACAAAGCCCCCCTTTGCTGCCAAACACATTAAGGGAGTGCACCCCCCCCTATCTCTGTGACTCACTCCTCCCGAGGGGGCTCAATCCAACATGCGTTTGCATGACATCAGCCTGACCCTGTGAGGTCCGCCAGTTTTGCGTTCTTGTTGTGTCACCCTAGTGTGCACTGCACCATCTGGTCCTCTCCAATGCTCGTTGTGCAGCCTCCAGATGTGTACCACAGTTGTACATGCACTGTTATCTGACCCCAGGGTCCTTAACCACTGTGTTTACTTGACCCCTCTGCCGTTCACCAACCTGTGGCATCTGGTGGAACCTGCCCATGTACGGGATGTGATCCTGCTGCGCCAAAACCCCATCCCTCAGAGTCAATGGCGCTACACCTGTACCCTGTCACATGCTGTATGTATCCCCCAAATTTGGGTCCCACATGGGTGTTGGCTGTGGCCACTATTTCTATCTCTCTGCATCACGTAGCCGTAGCCACAGGTTGTTGTTTGTTGTCCATCGAACACCGCTCCCGCATCACTGCCACAATGGACATGTGTGTGCTATGTGGTCCACAGGCCTATTCCAATACTCTGCATGCACGTGGGGGTGTGTGGGCCAACCTGTGTATCCCCTGTGTGTGCCACCCCCACATCACATAAATCACACCATGTGCTGTGTGTGGCATTGACATACACCTTTCTGAACATTGCGTGTTCAATAACCATATCCTGCCGTTGCATACTATAGTTTGACAATTCACCAATGAACAAATCATGTGTTATATGAGTCAGTCTTGTTGTGTGTATTCGTTGGAGGTTATATCAAACACCACCCTTTGCTTCCCCCCTTACAGGCATCTGTCGTGGAATTGGCCAGGCGTGCGCCAGTCTATCGATTGCCAACACTCTGGAGATTTGCCTACTTGCGGCAGGGATATCAGGGTGGACATGCCACTTGACAGACTGTGTCGGGCCCCTGGAGGTGATACGTGTCCATTTACTGCAGAGTTATGCACAACCACCGCCCACCACCTCCACAAGCACAAGGATTGATGGGGGAGGGTGCATGCACAAAAGGGGGGGTGGGCTAGGGTTTGGCGACCTGCCAGAAAGGGAAGGCCGACGACCGTGGTGTTTCCTATTATGTGTGTAAATAAATTGTTTCTTTGGGGGGGGGGGGGGGGGGGGGGGAATCAATATACATGATATGTGTCCATTGGCCATTTGTGTCCCCCTTTTTTTTTTTTGGGTCCGCTATGTGGTGTCCACATGCAATGTCGTGTCGCTGGATCCGCCGACCCTTGCTGTTGCATTAGACGCTCGAACCATCCACCAGGTGTTGCAGAAAAACCAGATGGGCACTACCATGCTATTTGTCACCTACACAGTCCATAGTCACAGCCCCTTTGCTGTAGGGGTCCTCCTCACACAGCACTGACACCCCATTGTTGTTTCAGGTTTAACTGTTCCCATACCTCATGGTCTGTCATCATCGGCATCACCCCCCTCCCCCCCTCTGCCAGAATCCTACCTGGTTCCATATTTGTGTGTCATCGCCTATATCAAAGACAACATTGGGAACATGTCTTGGCCCCCCCCCCCCAAGGTATGCATTGTGGCACAGGCAGACATGCGTAGCATTCTTATGTTGGGCTTCCCGTCCCTCCGCTGACAACATTTGTTTAGCAGTCGCAAGCCACCCAACAGCATTCTGTTTCTGGGATCCCCCTCAACACTTCAACAAATCCATGCGGCTTCCACTGGCCCTTAGCCACTGCACACGTTTACGCGTCCCATGACTGCATGTGTAAGCAGTCCATGTCTGCCAGCCATGTCATCCTCCACAGCCTGTCCAGATGCACAGACATTATCACCAGGCATTCATCCATGTTGGGTGTCTTGAGGGATCACATTACCATGTTTCCACATAACAAAACAAATGTTTCTATATAGAACATTAAAACATTGGCAACATGCCCACCACACAAACATCCCCATTTTGTGCTTGGAACACAGCACAGGCACAGTGCACATGTGGACAATCACAGATGTTCTCATAGGTGCCTGTGACGGCCCTTCGGCAGATGCTCGCGAAAACGACATTGCAGGCTGCCGCAAACCCAAATCGGCGGACAAACCTGCCGTACAGCCCCCATCAGACCCTTGCAGTGCGTATAAAGACTAGGCGTACGTCGTCGCCGCACATCATCAATTGCCCCCCACACATCATGCATTCACCTGGCCAGCACATAGGCAAATGTGTGCCCCGTGGTCTGTGTGCTGCTGGCCTGTGCATGCAATATGCCGTGGGCCGTGGATGACATGTTTGTGCGACGACGCACTATCCCCCAGCTTCCACCGGCAGTGGTCCTGACGGGGGCCCACGTAATCCCTGTGCTGGCTGTGTTCCCCCGCACCCCCCGCACCCCCCAACCAACCCTGTCCTCTGTCCCCAAAACACGTCTGCAGACACCCCTCTCTGCCCAACCCAGCACCCCCCCAAACCAGGTTGCATTTGCCTCCCCTCACCCGCAGCCGCCCTCCTGCCAGCAGCATCACCCTCTGGGTGTGCCTGTGTGGGCCTCTCCTCCTCTCCCATCTCGTCACCGCCCCCCACCACCGGGGTGTCAATTGGCTCCTCCTCCCCCGCCTCCCCCCTCCCCTCCCCCCCCTGCGGCTCCTCCTCCGGCTCCTCCTCCCGCGCCAGACCTCCATCCTGGGATCCCTCTTCCACCTCCAGTCTCGCTTTCCACCACCACCCCCTCACACCTCCTTGCCACTGTGGGTGGGTGGGTCCGCCGGAGTGAGTAAGGCCAATGTGTGGCCCTCGCCGCTGCTTTCCTCTCCCCCTGTGAAAGTTAACATACATAACAAAACGTACATGAGGTTACGTTACACATCTACATATGCAATTAAACACACAAGTTTGGTGGGCCAATGTGACATTATAAACAACTGAGAGTTCAATGCCTGTCCAGGTCTCACACCATCATTGGGTGTCCTGTGACCACCCCCTGCGGTAGCGCGACCAGGAACGTCTCAATGGAACGGCCTGTAGTTCACATGCGCCTTCTTTCTCAGATCACTCCACCTGTTGATAAACAAACATTGTTTTGGGGTCATTACCTACCCTTTCTGCACAGGTGGCTAGGGACATACCCCATGATTCTGTTTGGACCACTGTCACCCTTCTCCCTGTTCCCTGCTGTGTGTTTCTGTATTTCCTGCACAGTCACACACTTGTGACACGGTGATCCCTGGGAAATGTGGTGCATAGGGCTGCCTTATGTGTGTGAGGGCGGGACCCACGGGAGCCTGTCGGGGGGGTCTGCAGGCATCATCATATGGGACACGCAGCCAGCAGCATTGCCCAGCACCTACAGGCTTCCCCACCCCCCACCAACCATATCATCACCATAGGCCCGTCCATGTTTGTCAATGATGGGGGAGAGAGGGAGACAAAGGGTTGGGGTATAGGGGTTGGGAGAGCTTGTGAGAGGGACAGGGAGTTGTGTGCGAAGGGTGTCCCAATCCCTGGGGGCAATGTTGTGTATGTGTTGACAACTCACCTTATTTTCAGGGTTATCAGCTGATACAGGTCTGTAGGTATGTGTTTGGACAAGGAGGTGTGGGAACATGGTCCCCACTGGTGGGTGCAACCCTAGTTGTGCGAGCATTGTGAGATGATCCCATTGTGGTTTGGTCCCTGTGGAGGTGTTATTTGACCATCCATGGTTCCCTGGTCAACACAGTGCAGTGGCGATTCAGAGTCCGGTAATAGGAATTGGGATTCCTGTGTGGACTGATGCCTGATCAAATATTGCACCCCTGTGTGTGTCTCCACATGAGTTGGAAATGGCTGTTGGAGGTGTGAGATCCCACTATGTGAGTGCGCGTTCGGCTGTCGTTTCTCACATGACTGCCGACTGTCGTGCACCCCAAGGACTGTGTGAGATGTGCAACCTCCCCACCATAGCCTAGAAACATATGCCTCTGTACATACCCTCCGTCACCGTCTGCTTCCCCACCCCCCTAGGTCTGGTGTGTCCTACAGCACCACATCAGGGAACAAGATACAAACGTGAGAACAGGGTGTTGCCCAGGAATGGATTATCAGCTATCCGGTTCCCCTGGGGGGGTGATGGATGGACGATAGTTTCCGAGACGCATAGTCATATCTGCGTGACCATGATCCCCATGGTGTGGCGTGGGGGTGCTGGCCTCGGTGGACCCACCTGGGCTCCGTTTATCACCTGGTTATGAGGGGGATGTGTTTAGGGGGAACCACATTGGCAAACAGCCGTCCATATCCACAGGGTGATAGAGGGGCCCACTCTGAT